>CM032446.1:3419713-4081481 GCA_019049505.1 Pachyrhynchus sulphureomaculatus | reverse complement strand
CTGAAACTCTTCGCCTGTTATTTTTTTGTTTAATATCTTTTTAAAAAAGTATGTATATATCGGTGCAGCAAATCAAAAGCAAGAATACGTAAATAAAACTGTAAAAAAAGCTGAACCTTGTAACAAAAATTCGTAACCAAAACTAGCAGGTAGAACGTGACAAAGAAAAAGAAAAATTATAAAAAAAACCTCTAATGAAAAAGAAAAAACGTCGTTATCAATTGTAAAAATGTCTGGCTTTTGAAATAGTTTTACTTTATCAACTCTGCAGGATGTGCTCAAAGGTGCCTTGAAAGAAGGTGGTACTGCAAATTGCGTCGTCTCGCTTTCTATAAACAGAGATACTATTTTAATGGAAATTCAAGAGTGAGCCGAAATAAAAACGAGAGAGTCAAACAGGAAAACAAGAACTCACCCAGTGCTGAGTTTTCTACCCAATACTACAGAAAAACTGGGTTTCCTGGCATGGCGTCGAAGAAAAAAATAAAAATAAGAACAAAATACTGTTTCTGTATAACCGCCCTTGAAAACTGGCTCGCCGGCGTAGTCGATATAGCGAACACATTGTGCTCGCCTTGGCCATTCAAGGAATACATTTCCGAGTGTATGTTCTATAGTACTATTGGAAGTAGAAACCGAAATGGAAAACAGGCAAAATACTGATGTGTAAACGAATTCGTCGACCGTGTAGTAAACTAAAAAAATTACGCTCAATTACCTATTATATAAAGTATAAGGAATTCTAAAGAAAAATATATTCAAACTAGCAAGACGAACCCTTAGTGTGTAGGGACATCTACACAAGAGATCTGATCAATTATGAAGTGGCAATACTATACTTAAACTTATATACTATTCTCGTAAAAACCTTGTACCACGATGTAAAGTAAACGTATTGCAAAAAAAAATATAGGCCAACCGCAAGTCGGACTTGCGCAATTAGTTTTCCCTACGTTGATTGTTTTTAAACTAAAAAATTTTCGTTACGTAGGTATAAAATGATCAACGACTTGACAAAACACATCCCAAATGAGTTCTCAACAAGGTTTTTTTCCGATCTTGACTGAAAACTAATGACCTTGAAGTTTTTGTTTGTTTTTTTATATACCAGATAAATTAAGTTGGGAATGTGGAATCTTTGGCACAATGACACCACTCAGTATTTGCACTCGACGCGCGTTGCGCTAACCATGTTAGGAGCGATGATTGACTAAAGCTTGTGACGTCTTTTTATGACATGCTAAACTGTCCTCAGTTTGAGGCATCTTTTTTCCGTACCCTGTGAGAAGTTGTTTGTCCCCACGCTTGAGCGCAATTTTGTAAGGTGTGCTAATTTTGCTTTATTTTTCGCCCCATGTAGACTGCGTCATTTTGTAACATTTTTAAATACTGGACGCCCCAAGCTTGAGCACAATTTTCTTGCAGCCCGCTTTAATTTCTGATAATGAATTGAGTGAAACCTGATTTTAAAAGAACTAAAGAAATTAAAGAAATACTAGCTCAGTTTTCCTTGGTGGAGAGATATGGGTAAGAGATAATTTTTGTACGTCTTTTTGGAATTTAATTCTATTTTTTAAAGAAACCTCAGTTGTACGACTTTTTTTTGGGCACCACTCATTTTACAAAAATAGAAAGGATTTAACTTCAGCTAAGAAAAATGAGAAAAAACTGAAGTGTTTTATGGATATTACTAAAAAGAATTAGTCTAGTACAACTGATCCTGAAAAGAGAAATAAATATTCAGTGAGACACTAGCTTTAATCAACAAAAAAAGAATTTATTCATATTTTTAAAATGAAAATAAAAAGTTCTAACCTTTACAGTTATACCAAAAAATTCTAGCCTAAATAGTAGTTGTTACATTTAAACTTTAAACTTTTACAACCCCCGAAGGCGAGACATCGTGTTTTACACTTCACTTTTTTGTCTGTTATTACATTGCTGTTAATGCACTGCTCTTAAATAAGTCTATTGGAGGGAGTTTTGTTGACTTACTGTTTTCAGTCCTGCTGTGATGGACTTCGCCCGATTTCACACACTTTTCTTAACACTTAGAAAGCTCACTACAGCTTTTATTGTCGAAACTGGTACTTTTACTTTGCGACTTTCTGAAGAAAATTAGCCTACTTCGGCTAGATGGAAAATAGCCTCTCGGCTAGACGGTACTGCCTGGTCTGCGGCTCGATCGAAAAAGCCTCGCTGGTAGTTTCTCAGGCGCCTTAAATAATCGTGCGATTTTTGCCGGTAATATCCGGACGCTCCAATCAAAACTCCGGGTCAAACATTTCGCCAATCGCGGCCTGGCAGTAGGGTTCGATCAGCAACCCGCACCACACAGTATATACTGAATGTCCTGAAACTTTTGTTTAATATAGCCGGTCGATATTTAAAATAAAAATAAATACAATTTAAAGTGAAAAATCAGTAACATTGCATGGTCTTAAAATCCAGGAAAAAATGAATGTTACATTTACCCCCTTCCAAAAAGAAATAGACTACACTAGTCTATTAAACTAAGGCTACTGATGAAAAGGTACAAAGTGGTACACTATCACTTAATACTAAGGTCAGAACTTAAAACAAAATTACAAACTTCGGTCCTTACTACTAGACTTAATTCTATTAAGCACTAATATTAAGTACAATGAAAACCAAATGAAAATTTTTGCATGTACACAAGAATCTTATAACTAGACTTAACTTAATTAAGCACTAAGGTTAAGTACATCAAAAAGCAAATAAAAATCCTTGCATGAACATAAGAAATACCTGTTCAAAGTAACAATCGCGGTCTTCTTATATAAAAGAATCAGCTCTGTTATTGTTACCAAAAACAAAAAATAACTGTCTAGACTCTTGTCTAAATCAAAAAAAAAAGTGAACTGAAATAAAATATGAACACATCTTTTAAGGATTGTCTCTGAAAAATTTTTTTTATTTCAGCAAAAGAAATTTATAAAAATTCTTAAATAAAGAAAAAAAAATAAAAAATGATTCTAGTGCAAACACTTACACTAAAAAGAAAAAGTCTTGTCAGACCATTTAGCACTAGGCCAAAAAAAAATATCTGGATAAATATCCAGGCAAACGCTCGGGAAAAATCGCTATCCATGCTCTAGCTCATCGCTAAGAGAACATTCTAAATCTAGTATCACTACTAGTCGCACTCAGAAAATAATCGCACTCCATATCGCAATGTCGACGTCCTAAGACATCTAGACATGCTAAAATCGCTAGGGAAAACGCTCTGGTTGATCGCCAGACTAAAAACACGTCAGCTCATCGCCAACAAAACACTCTGGTATATCGCCAGAAAAAAAAACTCGGCTCCTCGCCAAGAGAACACTCTGGTTATATACAGAAAAAAAGCCTCGGCTCCTCGCCAAGAAAACACTCTGGTAAATCGCCAGAAAAAAACCTCGGCTCCTCGCCAAGAAAACACTCTGGTATATCGCCAGAAAAAACTCGGCTCCTCGCCAAGAAAACACTCTGGTATATTCACCAGAAAAAAACTCGGCTCCTCGCCAAGAAAAAACACTCTGTAAATAGTCCTCGACTACACAAAGTCTGCGTTCTAAAAAGAACAAACTCGCCATTATCATAGTGAGCAGCTATAAAAGCTAACTAAATCACTATACAAAAAAGCTAATACAATTCAAACGTCTTAAAGGCGCAGTGAATAGATATATAAAAGCTAAAATTCACCCTAAACACAGTGAATAGCTATAAAAGCTAAAATTCACAAACTGAATGATCCTGCTTCAAAAAGCAATGTTCACTAAGAACAGAATGATTAGTCTACGCGCAACTAACATTCTAGGAAACATTCCCAACATAAACTGTATGAGACAGCAAGTCTCGAAATAGGACCTCCCTAAAGTCATAATCCTATATATGGGAGTCCATAAACAAAACGACTCAAAATCTCGCATTTTGAGCACATGCCCTCAGGCAACCAACATACACCGAAATATATACAGAAATATGTACAGAAATATATACAGAAATATATACAGGAGTTCAAATCCCAAACTCTTGGTTATGATTACTCCATACTGAGCTTGGTGAAAGCTCTTAGCAAAAGCTAAACCCAAATCTTCGGCACATCGCACCAAAGTGACAAATCTGCCTAGAAACATGAGCCAGAAAAAAAAAACGCTCTCCGTCATTCTTCAGGGTGGCTACACAGAGAAATAAAACTTAACCAGCATTGCGCCTCTTCAAGTTGCATGAAGAACCCTCGTGTACTGGTCTCGCCCTAGAACAACAACGAAAAACATTCAATCCATCCCACATAACAGGAGACAAACACTCACCACGATATACTGAATGGTGGAGAAAAAAAAATACAGAATTGGTGACCCTGGAGTCCACCAACAAAAGGGAGTAGATTATAGCATCCACTAAACTAAAAAAAACGGTGTCTACCACACCACCAAAGTCAAAAAAATTAATCAATAGGGTGTTCCGAAATACACTACTGCCAACAGCCTGTCACCACTAATAGGCTAATTGGAGCTGAGGTCGACTACAGTAGTTAGGCTCTCCTTTGGTTCAAATAGAAATAACCATTGGGTAACAAAACCTTTAAAGGTCCCAAAGGTCAAACGTTCACCCCCCATAGACTACCCTTCCAATCAGTCTGTTCCTCAGGAAGACTAACTCCCTGCCAAACGTCGTAACGGCATCTGTTAGCACCCGGTGCATCACAGCCTGTAAAAACAGATAACTCATGGGATACAACCTAAAAGGTTTACAAGGTTGACTTAACCAAGCTTCTAACGAAATTTTAAAAAACGAAAATGAGCTTAAAAAGGCTACATGAAAACAAAAATTGCTCAATTTTCCGGTGGCAACGCAACAAAAAACTTTTGAAGACGACAAGAGCTTTCCCAGCTTAATCAAAACAAGAAGAAAACATCGTTGACAGCTAAAATATTCGATCATGGTGTTAATCGTCTCCCTAAACAATAGCCTCTAGAAGAAACTGCTACAGGTATCAGGCATAACCGTTTTCTGTCAGCCCAAACTTCTAGATTACCTCTTGGAAATCTAAAAATTCGGTTAGGAATCTTCCTTCACTGCGCTTAGCCTCTCTTGACAAGGTTCTCATCTCGGTATCAGATTTTGATCATTCTTTGTGAAACGACTGTCTTACTCTGCTCTCATCTCCTGTAAATGATCAGCCTTTAGTTCTCCTGCAGAACTTCAATTTTCTATCAATCTGATAGTAAACCGAAAAAACTCATCAGACGCCTATGAGCCTATGCAAAAAAAAATTTAAAAAAATTTGTGACTCAAAGGTAACGTTTAAAACGGCTCTGAAAAAAATAGAAAATACCCTTAGTTTGTCAATTCAGAAGAAGATCTAAATCAAAATAATCCAAGTCTTAGACTTACTGGATAAACCAAAATCAATTTACTCTTAATTGCACCCAAAATATACCACTAAGGTAATAAAAATACACCCTCTCGGGTAGCAAACTTTGAAATTGCTCTTATTACATTTTGACTCTACATCATACAACACGAGCTTCATCCTGCGCTTGTCCTAACTCAAGATCACCTTGGATTGCCTCTAATCAAAATTTCGCTTCCAAGTGTCAAGAACTGGATATTATTTGGGGTCATAAGCAAATCAAATCCCGCGACCACCGACATACCAGTCTTATGATATATCCTGAGTGTGACTCTTTCGCAAGCTCGCAACAGCTGAGTCGATGCTAAACATCAACTACAATCAACCTAGGTTTGGGATATGGCCAATACCCAAAACCTTAGCAAAAACTATAAAAGTAAGCTATCCTCAGCTCAACTTTTATAACAGTCAAAAAAGACGAGGTCGTCACCTCTACAGAGCAACATCAAAAAAAAATAAACTAAAGCAATTAAGATAGTGTAAATATAAAATTATTCTTCTTCTGACAAACTTTCATTAGGGTTAGGTTCATTGAATGGTTTTAAGTCTTTAATATGCCATCGTCCTACTTTAGTCCCATCTAAATTAACTAAACCATAAACTAAATCCGAAATCTTTTCTCTAATCACGCAATGCACATACTTAGGTACCAACTTAGATGTGAATTTATCAGCTGCACTGGAAAGAATTTTTTTTTTCGCCAAACGTGATCACCTATCTTAAAGGCAAAATCCCTTTTTCTAAGGTTGTAAGACTTACTGTTCCGCTCATAAGCCTTATGTATCCTACTACGCACGTCGGTGAAAATATCTTTTAAACCCTTTAAATTTTCGGCGTACGCGCCCCTGTTACCCGGAATTATTTCGCTGTCAGCATTGACATCCAAGTCTAAGTTTTTATAATATGATCCAGATAGAGGTATATGTCTGCCGTAAACTAAGAAAGACGGTGTGAACCCTGTTACTTCGTGTCTCGCGGTATTTATCGCTTGTTGGATTTTGGAAATATTGCTATCCCAAGTGTCATGTGAATCCACGTAACTTCTTAAAGCGGTCCCGACTGTTCGGTTATTACGTTCCACAAAATTACATTGGGGAGAGTACACGGGATTAAAACGGATGTTAAAACCATAAGTTTCACTTAAGCTCTTAAAACTCTTAGAGGTAAACTGAGTACCGTTATCGCATATCAAGAGCGATGGAACACCGTGGATTAGAAAGACATTATTTTCCAAAATTCTCTCTATATATCCAGCTTTAGAGCTTTTCAAAGGAAATAGCATGGTATACTTTGTAAACCAGCAAGAAACCACGAGAAGCCATTTATTTCCCTTTTTTGAACGTGGGAATGGGCCTACTAGATCAGCTGCTATGACTTGAAAAGGGTAATTAACCGTTTTCTCTTTTCCCATCAGTCCCATAGGTAGTGTATTTGGAGATTTCTGCGCTCCACATACTTCACAAGTCCTCACAAACTTTACGATGTCAAAACGCATTTTTGGCCAATAATACTGTTCCTGAACCCTGTGAAGAGTTTTTATAAAAGCCAAAATGACCAGAAGTAGGAGGAGTGTGACACATGTCTATAACTTTCCTCTCTCTGTGGTTTAGGAACTAGTATTTTCCACTCGGGTACATTAATTTTTAAAGGCAACTGGTTTGGGATAAATTTGTACACGAAATCATTTTCCACCTTCCACTGTGGAAAATTTTGAGGAGATTCTTTAATTTGCTGCCGTAAATTGTCGTACCATGGGTCAATGCGATCTACATCTACTGTATCAATTCTTACGCCAAACTGTGCATTAAGACTGTTTTCGTCCGCTGTATGATCTGGGATTCTTGACAAAGCGTCAGGAATAACATTGTGGACTCCTTTTCTATGAATTAAAGTAAACGTGTGTTGTCTCAGCCTAATCGCCCAACGCGCTAGTTTGCCACTAGGGTTTTTTTAATAGAATTAAGCCACAATAAGCTATAATGATCTGTTATGACCGTGAAAGGAACACCTTCTATGTAAGGTCGAAACTTTTCGATGTTAAAGAGTACTGCTAAACATTCTTTTTCAACAACCGAATAGTTACGTTCAGCCTTTGATAAAGTTCTACTGGCATACGCTATCACCCTTTCCTCACCATTGATTTTCTGTGTTAGGACGCCCCCTAAACCAGTATTAGAAGCATCACTAGAAATATAAAACTGTTGGGAAAAGTCTGGTTGGGATAAAATGGGAGCTGAAACCAATAGTTCTTTAATCTTTATAAAAGATTCTTCGGCTGCCTTTGTCCAATCTATCGATTGTCCTTTTTTTTTTTTCCGTCCTTTCAAAAGATCATTAATAGGTGACAACAAGGTAGAAAAATTCTCGATAAAACGTCTATACCATGAACACATTCCTACGAAGCGCTTAACTTCCGTAGTATTAGTAGGTCTCGCATAATTAACCATGCTTGCTACTTTTATCCGGATCGGTACGCAAGGAATTTGAGCCTACAATATAGCCTAAAAAACTTTAGAGAAGTTTTGAAAAAATCACATTTGCTCAAATTTATCGTCAGTCCGGCCTCTTTCAATTTATCTTTTACTTCCTTAAGTAAGCGAATATGCGATTCGAAGTCTTCCGATGTTACTAAAATATCATCAAGATAGGTAAAAATATGTGGCTCATATTTCGGACCAAATATGGCGTCCACTAAACGTTGCTGAGTTTGAGCAGCGTTCTTAAGACCAAACGGCATAGTGACGAACTGAAATAGACCTCGGCCTACTACTGCAAAAGCGGTCTTTTCTTTAGAGGATTTGTCTAAAGGAATTTGCCAGAAAGCCTTTCTAAGGTCTATCGAAGATACATACTTAGCATTCCTGAGTGATGTCAAAATTCTGTCGATGTTCGGTAATGGGTAGTTATCAAATTTGCTGACCTCGTTGAGCTTTCTTCCGTCAAAGCACAGACGATACTGTCCATCGGCCTTTTTCACCAATAAGATTGGAGAACACCAAGGACTGTTTGATTCTTCAATCACTCCGAGTTTCAACATTTCGTCTAACTCTTTATTTAATACTTTTGACATATAAGGAGACATGGCGAAGGGCCTTGTCTTTACAGGACTGGCATCAGCCGTATCTATAGACATCTTGATTTTATTCGTTCGGCCTAACCTATCTTTACTACTTATTTCATTGAAAGAGCTTATTACTTTTTCTGCTTTTAAGCGTTCCGTCCGCGAGAGATCATCTAGGGTACATAGACGCGAGAAAAGGTTTTCAAAAGAACTTTCTGAATAACAATCTTTAAAACTTGTTTGAGAATTGACTTCTAGGGACTGTGGATACCACGAATTATTTTTAAAATTTACTAAAATTCCGAATTTTTGTGCAAAATCACATCCTAGAACCAAAGTATGTGATAGAGAAGGTACTACTAGAGCAGAGATTACTAAACAATGACCATTGCAGACTAGGGGCAACTCAACCGTACCTAAAACTTTTAGACGGCTGCCATCTGCAGTGGTAACACTTCTATTTTTGACGTGGCATATTTTTATACTTAAACGACTTAAAATCTTAATACCATTCTGACCTACAACGGAGGCATTTGCACCAGAGTCAAATAAAGCCGAGAAATGGGCACCTAATAGATTTATCTTGATATGCGGTCTGTTGTCTGAATATTTATGCACGAATAAAGGAGACATGTGACCATTTGGAGAAGCAGGAGCTTTTAACTTGAGAAGGAGAACTTTTATTAGACTTTAAAAAAATCTGAAACTTTTTGTAACCATTTAGTCCAATCTGATCTATTGGAATTTTTTTTTCCATCCGTGTTCCTAGAACGTTTTGGATCAGGGGCTTTACTGCGAACGTGAGCTTGTGACTTAGCCGAATGATTAGAGGCTTTTTTTGTTGGACTTAGTATATCCGCCTCGGTAATATACCGTCCTTACTCGTTTTTTGTACATTTGGGGCATGATGCTAGTCTCACACCAGTTGTTCCACATTTGAAACAAAATACCCTCTTAGGTGCTGTACAACTTTGGTAAGTGTGATTCGGACCTTCGCAATTCCAACACGTGGAAATTGCCTTAGGTAAAACCGACTTGTCATTCACTTTAGCTGCAGTGTCGCTAATTTTAGAATCACTATCTTTTCTTTTACCCGTTTTCCGGTTACTCCTAGAGTTCCGATTTAAATTCCCATCTTTATTTGTCGAGACTCCACTTCGGCCATTTGGATTATACTTTACTTGATGTACATTAGTTTCGCCCTTTGGTCTGCTCTTTTCCAACAAATAATCGGACTCTTCAAGTTTTCTACATAACCCGGCGAGTTCGGCTACCGAATTAATATCTAGTAGAGCTAACCGATTGACGAAGCTAGGCAGAACATTCCTACGTATAAATTTAACTTTGGTACTTTCCAGAGGCTTGGTGGATAACCTGCCAAATAAAGATTCCATGTGGGCAATAAAAATCACAGTGGACTCATTCTTCTTTTGTAGCCTCCTCTTTATTTCCGACCACAATTCTTCATCATCATCACAGTGCAAGAAGTCCTTCTTTAGCCTATCTACCAAGGAATGCCAGTCGTTGACACTTGATTTTATGCTTCTATACCAAATGAAGGCATCGCCAGTGAAAAATTCAACAGCAGAGCTGAAAAGTTCATCTTCCGATACTTTCCTAGCTTGAGCTATTTCAGTCAGCCTCTCCAAAAAAGGATAGAGTCTCTTTGAGTCTCCATTAAATTTCAATTGCCATTCGCTGACAGGAATATTTCTGGCTGCGCAATTCACGATTGGAGCTGGTACGTTAATGACTGGGGTTGTAATAGGCAGCTGTGGTAACTCATGGCCAGGAGCTATCTTTTCTGCAAGATTTGCTTCCATGAGTACACACGTAGCTATTGTTTCTTGAACATATTTGGAAAACTTCGACGCTTCCTCTTCGTCATCCGGCATGGGAATTCTTTGTACGCGACCCGCTACATGCGATAAACGTGATTTAACCCGGTGTACAAGTGAATCATTTGGATCACCGTCATAACTATCGATTAAGTTTTGGATAGAATTTAAAATCTTTTCGATACCAGCCGTTCTTCTTTAAAAGACAGGGTGTCATCCCCTATTTTTATCGTTTTTCCCGGCTCATTAATTTCTTTACTTAAGATCCTCGTTAGAATCTTTCTTTTATCTGCGACGGACGTTCTGAGAAAGTACGACGGATTTTTAGTTCATAGTCTAATTCATATTCCAATAGGTGATGGACTTTAAAATTGAAGGCTTTCATGATAAATGAATACTATAAAATTTAAAAGAATTGTTTAAAAAGCCGTGAAAATATTTCTCCTGTGCTCCCAATAGTCAAAAAAAATAACAAAATCTGTAAAGGCACTTAAAATATGTAAACTTCTTTACCAATCATTTAAAAAAACTTCAACAATTTCAAAAAAATTTCTAAGTATCGCCTTGTATTAATATTCTTTTACCAAATATGTTAAGAATTTTCAACAAAAAAAAAATCTCCAGATATCGTTTTCGTATGAGCAAAGTATTTTTAATATTCATGCCAAACATCGGTAAAAAAAACGTACTGTTTTTTGTTCTCGGTTCACCGCAAAATAAATTTAACACTGTAAAAATTAAAGTAAACCAGCACATCTGCTAATCTGTACTATAAAGCTAGCTGTTAAGAAAAAAGTAGGAATCTCTTATCTTAGAGTCGACAACAAAATTCAAATATCTATATCAGATAAATTGAAATAAAAAAATTCCAGAAATTTCCTGCTTTTGTCTTACTGCTATAGTGTAGTTTCGTTTAATAAGTATTATGAAATAAAAATATCTGCAAAGTTAGAGCTTTTATTTTGTTCGAAAGCTAGTACACTGAACCCTTTTTTTAAAAAATAAAATTCCAAAAGCCCCGCGTTGACAGCGCTATTTCTTATGTGACGTCTTTTTATGACATGCTAAACTGTCCTCAGTTTGAGGCATCTTTTTCCGTACCCTGTGAGAAGTTGTTTGTCCCACGCTTGAGCGCAATTTTGTAAGGTGTGCTAATTTTGCTTTATTTTTCGCCCCATGTAGACTGCGTCATTTTGTAACATTTTTAAATACTGGACGCCCCAAGCTTGAGCACAATTTTCTTGCAGCCCCGCTTTAATTTCTGATAATGAATTGAGTGAAACCTGATTTTAAAAGAACTAAAGAAATTAAAGAAATACTAGCTCAGTTTTCCTTGGTGGAGAGATATGGGTAAGAGATAATTTTTGTACGTCTTTTTGGAATTTAATTCTATTTTTAAAGAAACCTCAGTTGTACGACTTTTTTTTGGGCACCACTCATTTTAAAATAGAAAGGATTTAACTTCAGCTAAGAAAAATGAGAAAAAACTGAAGTGTTTTTATGGATATTACTAAAAAGAATTAGTCTAGTACAACTGATCCTGAAAAGAGAAATAAATATTCAGTGAGACACTAGCTTTAATCAACAAAAAAAAGAATTTATTCATATTTTTAAAATGAAAATAAAAAGTTCTAACCTTTACAGTTATACCAAAAAATTCTAGCCTAAATAGTAGTTGTTACATTTAAACTTTAAACTTTTACAACCCCCGAAGGCGAGACATCGTGTTTTACACTTCACTTTTTTGTCTGTTATACATTGCTGTTAATGCACTGCTCTTAAATAAGTCTATTGGAGGGAGTTTTGTTGACTTACTGTTTTCAGTCCTGCTGTGATGGACTTCGCCCGATTTCACACTTTTTCTTAACACTTAGAAAGCTTACTACAGCTTTTATTGTCGAAACTGGTACTTTTACTTTGCGACTTCTGAAGAAAATTAGCCTACTTCGGCTAGATGGAAAATAGCCTCTCGGCTAGACGGTACTGCTGGTCTGCGGCTCGATCGAAAAAAGCCTCGCTGGTAGTTTCTCAGGCCCTTAAATAATCGTGCGATTTTTGCCGGTAATATCCGGACGCTCCAATCAAAACTCCGGGTCAAACATTTCGCCAATCGCGGCCTGGCGGTAGGTTCGATCAGCAACCCGCACCACACAGTATATACTGAATGTCCTGAAACTTTTGTTTAATATACCGGTCGATATTTTAAAATAAAAATAAATACAATTTGAAGTGAAAAATCAGTAACATTGCATGGTCTTAAAATCCAGGAAAAAATGAATGTTACAAGCTAAACTACAAATCTACCCTATTTATACTTAACCTAATCCTTGAATTATTCAGGCGGAACTAATGGCATCGCCAAGGCCATCAGTCCCTGTCAAGTAACCAGGAGAGGAGACTATAAGGAATAGGTCCTCTCTCTTTATTTAAACTACTTTTGCATTTTATAATTTCCATACTCTCGTATACGTTCAACAATTTCCTAACAGATACATTTTTAATTAATCTTAGATTATCTAATGTTACAATATGATTAGCTTCAAGGGCATGTTCGGCAATGCTAGACTTTTCTGTTCTACTGTATTTTAAGTGTGCTAAATGTTCTTTAAATCGTGTTTTAATTGACCTTTGCCCAACATACTTTTTGTCACAATCATTACAACTAATTTCATAAATTCCACTGCAAATATGTCCTGGCATGAACATGTTCCAGCTATAGCAAGGAGAGCTTCTCAAAAGTTGAGAATATTATTTTGAATAAGAAAGCTTTACACTCCACAACAACTGTTAATTCTTTACAAAGCTCAAATTCGACCAACTATGGAATACTGCTCCCATGTTTGGGGCCCCGCTCCCAAACATACACTGCATTTGTTGGATTCTATTCAGAGAAGAGCTGTCCGTCTGATTGGAGACCGGCGGCCTTGATTCGCTGGAACATCAAAGAACGGTTGACGACTTGAGCCTATTCGACAAGTATTTTCATGGAAAATGTTCGAAGGATGAGGCCCGCTTAATTCCTCCAGAGCGGTGCATGTTAGAAGTACACGTCGCGCTAATATTTCACATCCGTATGAGGTTCAGCTTGTTACTCCTCGTATAACGCTTTTCAAGCAGTCTTTTATACGAGAGAACATCATCCCTTTGGAATAATTTGCCCAGGACTGTGTTACCCACCGAGTACAATTTACAGCGATTCAAGGACAACGTGAATCGCTTTCTCCTTACACGTGTCACTCCTGTAGCGCTTTAGCGACTTCCCTGTGCACGTGTGCTAGACCCATAAAAAAAAAGTTTCGGAGAAAATCGGGTGTGAAAAATGGACAAACGGACATACACCGAAGTGATCTTATAAGTGTTCCATATGGAACACTAAAAAGAACGCTACAACAGTGTCCTCCCCAAAAATTGTTATACTTTTTAGTGTTTTATCACATATTTGATTGAATTTAATTCGTCCTAGAAAGTTACTACTCCATAAAATTTATTACTGGGTGGTACATAGTTCTAAAACTTAAGTTGATATAAGCTTAATTGTGCGCATACGAAACTGGTGCTTTATTAAATACAGTTGCTGCATATCTCTCTAACATTAACGGACAAATTTCCTTGTAAATTACTTAAGATAAACGGGTTGCATTATTGGATAAACGAGCTGGGATCTCCCTGCTGCTCCAAACGTCCCATACAGATCCCAATAAGTTCGGGGAGTTCGTTAATGAAAGTAATTGTTATTGTCTCGCAGTCACACTTGAACGTGTTTAAAGACGAAAACGTAGAATTACAGTTTTCTTGTATTTAACGTAAAACCCTATTGAAGAGGATTGAAATATGTTTAAAACTGTGATTATTTATTATAAAATGAAGTCAATAAAGTCAGTTGATAATGAAACAAAATGTAAAATGTACATACGTATATATATATATATATATATATATATATATATATATATACATATATATATATATATATATATATATATATATATATATATATATATATATATATATATGAGGCTGGTTTGAAAAGTCCGTGCAAAAATAAAAACTACTTATGTGTTTGGGGTAAACCTTTTTTATTTTTCGACATAGTCTCCTTTTAGGCTTATACACTTCGTCCAACGATGTTCTAGTTTGTTGATCCCTTCTGAATAATAGGATTTGTCCAAGTCTGCAAAATATCCATTAGTATCTGCAATCACCTCCTCGTTTGAATAAAATCTTTGTCCCGCCAGCCATTTCTTCAAATTGGGGAACAAATAGTAGTCCGAGGGAGCCAAGTCTGGAGAATAGGGGGGATGTGAAACGAGTTGGAATCCTATTTCCATTAATTTTGCGACTACAACTGCTGAGGTGTGTGCTGGTGCGTTGTCGTGATGGAAAAGGACTTTCTTGTGGGCCAATCGCGGGCGCTCCAATAACGATGAATAATATTCACCTGTAATAGTTTTACCCTTTTCCAGATAGTCGATGAGGATTATCCCTTGCGAATCCCAGAAGACAGTCGCCATAACCTTTCCGGCCGAAGGAACGGTCTTCGCTTTTTTTGGTGCAGATTCCCCCTTGGTAACCCATTGTTTAGATTGTTGTTTTTGGTCTCAGGAGTATAGTAATGTATCCATGTTTCATACACAGTGACGAAACGACGATTAAAGTCCTCCGGATTCTTCTGGAACAGCTGCAAACCATCCTTGCAACACTTCACACGATTCCGTTTTTGGTCAAGCGTGAGCAATCGCGGCACCCATCTTGCGGATAGCTTTCTCATGTTCAAATGTTTATGCAAAATATTATGTACCCGTTCAGTCGAGATGCCCACAGCACTAGCTATCTCACGCACCTTAACTCTTCTGTCATCCATCACCATATCATGGATTTGATCAATGATTTCTGGAGTCGTAACCTGCACAGGCCGTCCAGAACGTTCAGCGTCACTCGTGCCCAAATGGCCAGTCCGAAAATTTTGAAACCACTTATAAACTGTTCTAATCGAAGGTGCAGAATCACCATAATGTTTATCAAGCTTCTCTTTAGTCTCCTGAGGCGTTACGCCTTTCACAAATTCTTTTTCGTCCATTTCTTGAAAATCACTCGACTTCCTTGATTCACACGAATGCCAAACACAAAGAAATAGACCAATATGGCTGAAACTTGGTGTGCGTTCATTCAAGAGATGCTACTAACTAAACATGACCTCGATACGCGCCGGTGGTGCCATCTCTCGGACTTTGCACGGACTTTTCAAACCAGCCTCGTATATATATATATTTATATATATATATATATATATATATATATATATATATATATATATATAGAAAAAATAATTTAGTGAGGATGCATTCAAAAACAATTGGCTATGGAAATCCTTCTTGAGAACATCTAAAAATTATTTACAATCGGTTTTCAAAAACACAACTATAAGAAAGTTAGATTTACAAACGCGAGATTATCCTATGGAAGCTGACATGACTCTAGGAAAAAGGATCATGAATTTTATAGAGTTACGACGTAGTAAATGAATTTTCCGGTTATATTTTCTCGGGACAACAGAGCAGCTGGTTTTAATTTTTAGGTTATTAAAGATAAGCACTTGGCGGTTTTATAAGAGTAACAGTGATAGTCGTGGTGTACAGTTGGTATACATAAACTAAAATTGACCTTGAATTACAAGATTTTAGTAAATTATATATATATATATATATATATATATATATATATATATATATATATATATATATATATATATATATATATATATATATATATAGTATATATGTATATATATATATATATATATATATATATATATATATATATATATATATATATATTATATATGTATATATATATATATATATATATATATATATATATATATATATATATATATATATATATATATATATATAATATATATAAAATGCAACGTCTCTCTGTCTGTCTGTCCGTTAGTGACCTTATCACTGGAGAACCACTTATCCGATTTACGTACTTTTTTTTTTTAAACATACATATGTTCTCTGGCCAGGTTATAGGCTATATTTTATTACGATAGGTAGCATAAGGAATGAGCAGTGACCATAATAGTGAATGAAGTCGGAAAAAAGTTTATCGCTAGCGCGTTCCCTTGCAATACACAGTCTAAACCATTAAATATGGAACAATATTATGTAGTAGAGAATATCTAGAATCTACAATATATATAAAATGCAATGTCTCTCTCTGTCTGTCTGTCTGTCCACTGGTGCGTTTATCACGCGAGAACCACTTATCCGATTTACGTCTTTTTTTAAATTCATACATATATTCTTTGGCCAGGTTATATAATAATAATAATAATCTATACCTATAATATAAACAAATTGCAACCTCTCTCTGTCTGTCTGTCTGTCTGTCCGTTAGTGCGTTTATTCCTCGAGAACCACTTATCCGATTTACGTGATTGTTTAAATTCGTATATATGTTCTCTGACCAGGTTTTAGATATATATTTTATTACATCTATAATATATATAAAATGCAACGTCTCTCTGTCTGTCTGTCCGTTAGTGCGCCTATCACTGAAAAACCACTTATCCGATTTACGTACTTTTTTTTTAAAACATACATATGTTCTCTGGCCAGGTTATGGGCTATATTTTATTACGATATGTAGCATAAAGAATGAGCAGTGATGTAAAATAGTGAATGATGTCGCAAATAAGTTTGCCGTTAGCGCGTACCTTTGCAATACACAGCCTAAACCATTAAATATGGAACAATATTATGTATCTGTATATGTATAATCTATAATATATATAAAATGCAATGTCACTCTGTCTGTCTGTCTGGCCATTGGTGCGTTTATCACGCAGGAACCACTTATCAGATTTACCTGTCTTTTTTAAATTCATGCATATATTCTTTGGCCAGGTTATATAATAATAAAAATAATCTATACCTGTAATATATATAAAATGCAATGTTTGTCTGTCTGTCTGTCTGTCTTATCCCTCGAGAACCACTTATCCGATTTACGTGATTTTCTAAATTCATACATATGTTCTCTGACCAGGTTATAGGTATATATTTTATTACATCTATAATATATATAAAATGCAACGTATTCTGTCTGTCTGTCTGTCCGTTAGTGCGCTTATCACTGGAGAATCACTTATCCGATTTTCGTATTTTTTTTTTTCTTAAACATACATATCTTCTCCGGCCAGGTTATAGGCTATATTTTTATTACGATAGGTAGCATAAGGAATGAGCAGTGACAATAATAGTAAATGCAGTCGGACAAAGTTTGCCGCTAGCGCGTTCTCTTGCAATACACAGTCCAAACCATTAAATATGGAACAATATTATGTAGCAGAGAATATCTATAATATATAAAATGCAATGTCTCTCTGTCCGTCTGTCTGTCTGTCTGTCCGTCCGTTAGTGTGCTTATCACTGCAGAACTACTTATCCGATTTACGTGCTTTTTTTTTTAACCATACGTATGTTCTCTGGCCAGGTTATAGGCTACATTTTATTAGGTGACATAAGGAATAAGCAGTGACGATAATAGTGAATTAAGTCGGAGAAAAGTTTGCCGCTAGCGCGTTCTCTTGCAATACACTCCCTAAAGCATTAAATATGGAACAATATCATGTAGTAAAGAATACAATATATATAAAATGTAACGTCTCTCTGTCTGTCTGTCTGTCCGTTAGTGCGCTTATCACTCGAGAACCACTTATCCGATTTACGTGTTTTTTATAAATTTATACATATGTTCTATATAATTCGATATAAGCCTAGATAATGGGAGATAAGGAGAGATAATTGGAGATAAGGAGAAATAATGGGAGATAAGTCGAGATAAGCCTCGATAATGGGAGATAATGGGAGATAAGTATAAATAATGGGAGATAAGGAGAGATAATGGGAGATAAGCAGAGATAAGTCTAAATAATGGGAGTTATGGTGAGATAATGGGAGATAAGGAGAAATAATGGGAGATAAGGAGAAATAATGGGAGATAAGGAGAAATAATGGGAGATAAGTCGAGATAAGCCTAGATAATGGGAAATAAGGTGAGATAATGGGAGATAAGGAGAAATAATGGGAGGTAAGGAGAAATAATGGGAGATGAGCAGAGATAAGCCTAGATAATGGAAATTATGTTGAGATAATGGGAAATAAGGAGAAATATTGGGAGATAAGGAGAAATAATGGGAGATATTTTATTACGTTGGGTAACATAAGGAATAAGCAGTGACGATAGTAGTGAATCAAGTCCACGCGAGCGGAGCCGCGGGCCCGGCTAGTATGTATATATATATATATATATATATATATATATATATATATATATATATATATATATAGTGGCGAACAAAAGTATGGGAACATTTAAATTCCCATCTCTAGTCTTAACATTTAACCGTTTTACATTTACAATATTTATTTATTAATCCTGTCCATACTGACAAACATTTTGAAGACTAAAACAGTTATTGGAAACATTTTTGTTACAAATTAAAAATTCCACTAAGGCTACTAAGAAGTCGAAAATATTTAATATTTAGTGGGATATCCCTTTGCGTCAATCACTGCTTGACATCTTCTGCCCATAGAGTCAATAAGCCTAGCACAAAAATCGGGTGATATTTTTTCCCATTTTTGTTTTTTATATTTATTTTCCTAATTTGTTTATCCAGATAGTGCCAAAGAGTCTCTATCAGGTTCAGATCAGACGATTGTGAAGGCCAGTGCATCACCCGAATCCTATGTTCAGAAAACCAATTCTTAGCCAAGCGAGATGTGTATTTTGGGTCATTGTCTTGTTGAAAAATCCATGACAGTGGCAAATCTGCTTCATAAGGAATCAAATTATTTTCCAATATCTCAAGATACATTTGAGCATCCATTCTGCCATTTATCTTTGCCAATGGCCCCGTACCCAACCGTCGAAAACAACCCCATACCATGATATTTCCACCGCCATGTTTGACAGTAGGTACAAGTTACTTTGGGTCATATCTTAGACCAACTGGTCTTCTTACATACCCAGTAGAATAACTTCCAAAGAGATTGAACCTACTTTCGTCACTAAAGATTACTAGAGACCACTGATTTTGAGTCCAGTCTTTATGTTGCTTAGCAAATTTGAATTTCTCTTTACTGTGACGCTTTGTAAGGAGTGGCTTTTTAATAGCACGCCTAATAGTCATGTCTGACACCAATACACCTTGATATTCCCGGCTTAGTTCCTTATTAACAGCAGTTTTCTTGGCAAGACAATGACCTAAACACACATCTCGCTTGGCCAAGAATTGGTTTTTTGAACAAAGAATTCGATTGATACGCTGGCCTTCATAATCATCTGATTTGAACGCGATAGAGAATCTTGGGCACTAACTAGATAAACAAATTAGGAAAAGAAGTATAAAAAACCGGGACGAACTTTGAATCGCATTAAAACAAGAATGGGAAAAAATACCACCAGATTTTTGACTCTATGGACAGAAAATGTCAAGCAGTGATTGACGCAAAAGGCTATCCCACTAAATATTACATGTTTTCGACATCTTAGTCGTCTTAGTGGAATTTTTATTTTATAACAAAAATGTTTCCAGACTTTTGTTTGTGCATAATTTTGTTACGTGTTTCCATATTTTGTTCGCCACTGTATATATATATATATATATATATATATATATATATATATATATATATATATATATATATATATATATATACATACATGTATATATAAACTGGGGGTCGTAGTTCCGGTTTTAAAGTGTAGTGTAGAGTGTGATATAGAGAACTATCCTGAGTGTATTTTCCAAAATTTTTGAAAGGGCACTTTATGAAAGGATGTTAAAGTTTCTTAATCGATTTGATTTGTTCTATAATAACTAGCATGGTTTCAAAACATTTATATCTACATAAACTTGCGCTTACCAACTTGTAGGCTATATTCATTACCAAGTTGAGAAAGAATTACGTTGTCGAACTTTTTTTTGACCTCTCTCATGGTTCCGACTCGCTTGATTTCGGCTTTGTTCAATAAAAATTAAATAGAATTGGACTACGAGGTGCTGCATTGTAAGTTATAGTGTCATTTCGGGACACTAGTCTTTACCTTTTATCAATCTGGGAGTCGATTATCCATGATTATCCCTTCCTAGCCCACTAATATAATCATTTCCACATTCATGATCATGCTAGACTTCCAAGAGGTCAGCTTAAAGAAGAAGCTCTGAAGAAACCGGCATCGGCAGGTTAATCAGCGAAATGTAGGCATCCCTTATTCAAACGCCACAGGATGCATCTAGAGAAAGTATACCTATTGTAAAAAATATCAACCTTTAGATTAAAAGTCACTTTTCTTCCAATTGGAAGTTTTCGAGTAAAAATTGAAATGAATGCAACAGAATTTTTTTTTTAATTTTGCATCGTGTGGCTGCTAACAAAATATTAAAATTGTAATTTTCAGAAGTCAATGTATCTATAATTTTGCAAAATTATTTATGGTGCCTTAAAAAATCGATAAGGGAATAAATAAATCAACTACTAACACACTTTTATCCAAAGAAAATTCCCAAAATACCGTGAGAATTTACAAGTCAACTTGGACTCGACACCCTCGAGGAGTTTTTTTCCGGTTAGGGCTGGTTGATCTCTCGAGATTTTCGTAATATACTTTGAGCTCTTACTTGTTCTCATCTAATTTTTGTGTTTTCTCTTAGGAAACGTCAAAATCTAAACAAAAATCAAAATACAATTCGACGAAAAACTTTTGGATTGAGATGTAAAAAATCCTGCTTGGTCTTCTCTTATTTTGCCTTTTATATTGTCTTTTTTATAATCTTATTCTTAATTACTTTCCCATACAATCGTCCAATGCTTGAAATGATGCTGATGCCTCTATAGTTTTCACATTTCCTTCGGTCAACTTTTTAAAAGATGAGACCATGTGGAACATGCTTCTTATTATTCAGTGCAGTTTCTCTGATCCGTATTTGATTAATTCATTGACCATTCCTCCTGGTCCAGCCGCTTTCCGGTTTTTCAATGATTTTATGGCCATCTTTACATCCTCGTGTTTTATCTCTACCTGCTCGTTTTCGTTTTGTTGTTGTTCGTCCTCTTCGTCTCTATTCAAGAACCCTGTCTTCTGTCAGTAGTTTTTTATAGTAGTTATCCCATTGGCTTTCTTGAATGTATTGTTTATGGGATTTTTTTTTTGAGTTCATTTTCATAGCTCTGATCGGTCTCCATGCATCCGTAATTCGTGTTCCACTTATATAGTGCTCGATGTTTTCACATGCTTTTCCCATTTCTCCTTCTTCTCTTTATTTATTAATCTTGTCATTTTTCTATTTTTCTCCCTATACTTTCTTAAATCCTCCTCTGACTTGGTGTTCATTCATTTCTCATAGAGTTTCTTGTTTTCTCCGATGATATTTTTTTGTTGTTTCATTAATAGTGTCGATGCGTTGTTTGTTTTTCTTCTCGTCTTCTCCTAAGGCTTCGCAGGCGTCTTCCCTAATACTTTCTTTGACGTGCTCGTATGTTTCTTCTAAACTGTTATAATCCAAATCTGTTTTTTTCGTCTAGTCTGCGCTTGTAGAGATCTCTTAGTGTCTCATCTTGTAACAGTTGTATTTTGAATTTATTTTCTTTCTTAATTACTTCCGTATACCCTACATCGTCATCTCTTACTTTTGATGCTTTATACCATGGAAATTGCAGTTTTGCTGACAATAAGCTGTGGTCGGTTCCACTTTCTGCATCTCTTTGGACCCTTACATTTGTGATTTTAATTTTGGTGTCGTTCTTAATTATTATATAATCTATTATGGATTGTAGCTTCCGAGTTGGCTGTACCCACGTATATTTATGGATCTCCCTATGTTTATAGAACCCATTAGTAATTGTCAAGTTATTCAGTTCGCATATTTCGATCAATCTTTCTTCGTTCTCGTTCGTGGCCTCTTCTCCATGCCTTCCCCACAGGCACCGAAATGATCTTATACGTATTCTGTACGGAACACTAAAAACGAATTAAATTTTATTAACAAGGAACAGAAGCTTCCATGGTTTTAATTAGAGGAGAAATTGTAGTTTCTGGGATTAGATCGTGTCAAATTTTCGAGTAAAAATTGAAACGAATGCTACAGAATTTTTTTTTTAATTTTGCCTTTGTGTGGTTGCTAACAAAATATTAAAATTGTAATTTTCGGAAGTCAATGTATATATACTTTTCCAAAATTATTTCTGTTACTTTAAAAAATCTATAAGGGAATAAATAAATCAACTACTAACACACTTTTATCCAAAGAAAATTCCCAAAACACCGGGAGAATTTACAAGTCAACTTGGACTCGACACCCTCGGGGAGTTTTTTTTTTTCCGGTTAGGGCTGGTTGATCTCTCGAGATTTTCGTAATACACTTTGAGCTCTTACTTGTTCTCATCTAATTTTTGTGTGTTCTCTTAGGAAACGTCAAAATCTAAACAAAAATCGATCAAAATACAATTCGACCAAAAACTTTCGGGTTGAGATGTAAAAAGTTTTTTAATGGAGTTTTCCAATTATTTTTTGTACATAAACTCTACATACAAAGAAAAAATATGTGACATTAATATAGAGAAAAAAAACCGACAAATTTGAATATATATACGGGATGTTATGGAATTCATTGCATACATTGGAACTGGCGGCTCCTTATGGTAAGACTGATTGCAGAAAATTCACCTTAAATAGCGGATCTCCATAATAAATGAAAAAATCGACCCTGAGGAAATTTTGAATAAATGTGACATGAATATTTTTTTCACGCCGCCTTTGGGGAACCATACATCTCCATCTACAGTGTGTCTTAGATATAGCTAAACCTTTCTAAATAAATTTAATAATAAAAAAAATAAAAATATTTAATATATTAATCTTTAAAGAAGCAATGTAAAAATTTGTATCCAAATCCACTTACTAATATTTTTAAGCTATAAGAGAATCTAATGATTCTGATAGTAGAATTTTTTTTTTCAGATTTTCACTTGCAAAAATCTTCGCGTATTATTATATTGGTGAATAATACATGACATGTTTCGTTTTTTTCCACAATCAGAATTGAATAAGATGGATTTTCATCAAGTAACGATCAAGTCAATTGCGAGCTTGCTTTCGTCTGTAATCGAGGAAATTCTTTTGATATAATAGATAAGAAATTATGGTTAAATATTATTTTTACTAGGAGTGCGGTATTGCTATTGGAGAGAATCGTAGGTTTGGCAACACAGACCGGCGCGTACAATAAGGGCCATACAGGGGCGGGTTATTTATATATAATAATTTGGTAAAATGCAGTTCTGCCCCATATTTTAATTTTTCAAAAATTGTTGAATTTGAAAAAAGTGTTGGATATGTTTCTACGTGGCCCTACGAGTCACCCATTTCAACATATGCAGTGAAGTTCATAACACCCTGTATATATATATATATATATATATATATATATATATATATATATATATATATATATATATATGTATATATATATATATATATATATAATATATATATATATATATATATATATATATATGTATATATATATATATATATATATATATATATATATATATATATATATATGTATATACATATATATATATATATATATATATATATATATATATATATATGTATATACATATATATATATATATATATATAAATATTTATATATATATATATATATATATATATGTATATATATATATATATATATATATATATATATATATATATATATATATATATATAATATATATATATATATATGTATATATATATATATATATATATATATATATGTATATATATATATATATATATATATATATATATATATATATATATATATATGTATATCGAGAGCGAGAGAGAGAGAGAGTGTTATGGAAACCACTTAATATATTGAACTGGGTAACCCGTAGATTCAATACTTTTTTCCTCAAATTTGAAAATTTAAAAAAAAAAAAAAAAAAATTTAAAACTAGATCTTAATCTAATAACAAATCAAAATAACGATGGATAATACATGGTACATCTAGTAAAAATAATATTTAACTATAATTAAAAAGATTTCTTAGCTATTATTTTAAAAGAAATTCCTTATTAACACGCGAGAGCAGGTGCGTTTATACTCTGGGCCATTGCCAATTAACAGCTCGCCTTGACGTTTAAGTTAGCTTATTTGTTTAAGAAAAACTTATCCAAGATTAATACCGAAAGGGTAAAAGATTTTCTGGTAACAAATCTAAAGTTTTTTAGTGAAAAACAAGCTAAGGTTAAAAAGTATTTGTTAATTATTTTTATTTTTGTATCCCATCCATCAAGCTGGAATCGGTAGGGGGATCACGACCAGGAAACCTCTCCATATACAATATCTTAGCTCGTCGTACATTTTGAGTTGCTGTTCCGCGGCATAAAATGTCGGTCCGTTCTGCTGCCGTTCGCAGCATTTTAACCATTTCCAAACGTTTCATGAAATAAAATAGCACCGGATCTGTATAATTATAAATACCATATAGGGAGCCACTGTAAAGTTCGAAAAGAAAATTTCAATTGAAACTCACAGAATTTTCTGTTAGATATTTTATAGTCTAAAAGAGATAATTTACCGGCTCCCACACTAATTTTGACATTTTCGTTTGATGTTTGATCATTTAAGGTTCTTTTCGACAAATTTATTTATGGATTTTTTACTTCATAAACTTCTGCTTCTTTAAGAGGCAGCCAGTATAATAGAAAGTACACCCTTGTTTATGATTTCTACTTGATAAAATCGGTTAGGCAATTAGTTAAATTGCAAGCAATAAATATTTATAAAAATAGTAAAGCAATTAAGAAACGAATAGCCTAAATGAAAAATTTGGAAAATTCCACATGGTATATTTATTTCAGTGTAATAATTATATTTATCTTAATTGTCATTGCAGTTACTTTTTATTTACAGCTGCTGAAGACTGTTACTGTGCTTAAAATCAAAACTTTCTTATTTTATGTTATAAAAAATTAAAATAGTTTTATTCCTTTTAGTTTAAAATATGAATCTGATACTGCCGGAACATATTATATTTGAAGTTAAGTCACAGTAAACATACTACAGTAGCGAAACTGAGCTCCAATTTGGTGACGATATTTTGACGGCGCGTGCGTCGACGGGTCCTTTTTCAAAATGGCCGCTCAGTGTTTACATCCGATCTCGGAATGTGTCTTTGGAAATGTATTGTTCATCGTTTCTTGATGTGACTGCAGTTTATATGAATATAAAGACAGAAGGAAAAGAGAGTTTGTAGAAAGAAAGAGAATTAAAAACGTTTGTAAGTGAAGAGAATCGAAAAGGTTGAGAAACAATTTATATAATTATGGGGAAAGGAGGTTATTGTTGTGCGGTTGAGAATTGCAATATTCCATATAATTATTTTCACAAATTATTTGCTCGAGTCACACTTTTTTATGCTCTAAAATTTGCAAATAAGAAATTTCTAATTCAATCAGGGCGCGCTAAGACTATTATTCTAAATCATAACTAAATTTAATTATGCTTTATTTACATCACCTGTAATCATCAACAGTATTATCCGTCAAAGTTTAAGTTGCTGCATTAATGATTTTTTTTTTTGCAGTTCCTCTGTTTTTAGTTGAAACTATGATTTCATAGAAATCATGGTATGCGATTAAAGTTGTTGGAGTTGTTGATTATTTTAATAAATCTCTATTGCTTGCTTTCACAAGACAACTTTTCACTATCTTAAATGCATTTTTGAAAAAATACATATGCATGAAACAATATTATCATTACTAATGTACATTTTGTTTAGGCGTATTTGCTCAAGAGACGGCCTTCCAGGGAACCTTGATTGATTTAATAAAACGTTCGTATTGGTAGAGTGATTTGGTCACAAAAGCTTGAAATTTATTTCTAAACTTAGTTCAGCTGGTTATTTAAAAATCCTGACGTGATTGCTCAATTCTGACCTCGGATTCAGTTTCAGCGCCCAAAAATACATATAGGTATAGCGATCTGTTCGGTAGTGAAAAACTTTTTTTGTGTGCCTGTGTAATTTTTTTATGATTAATAAATAATCCTCCAAATTCTGGTTTTTAAAAAGATTTATTTTTGTGTAAACTAGTATTCAGTTATTTAAAACTATTTATATTTGATAAAAATTATATATATATTAAAATATTTTTTTTCTAAAAGGTGTATTCTCAAGAGGTTTCTAGTTTTCAATAACTTCATCTGAATTAATTGTTTGACACACCTTTTCTAATAACAAACCTGATAAATTTAACACTGTTTAATTGCAAGTACAATTAATACTCTGAAAGTGACTTTTTTTTCTATTTTTCTCTATAAATTACATTGCTCCTTTTTCATGCCAATCTTTCAAAAATTTCTGTGAATATATTGTAAGGAATACAGAACCTATAACAACATATTTATTATTTTCAAATTTTAGACAGTATATTTTATTTTCTTATAAGCTGGGTTTGAAAGTTTAAATATTAAGTGTCATGTTGAGATCACAAAACCACTGGGGAATGGGATTATTGAAATAACTGATATAAATGGATTATTGAATCAAATATGCTATTAAAATAAGAAAAATTTGAATGTGATTCCAAAGAAATTTTTGTAATATGATTTTGTCAGGCGTGTGCCGGAGGGTAAAATATTCTGAAAATAAGTTTGTTAAATGGACAGTACACCTAATCGAAGTCCATTTTGATGGCAATTATGGTTACTATTAAAATTTTGAAGATTTAGTTACCTGTTATTAATATTCCTCCTATAAAGAATTTATTTCTATTGTTGTATACCTATACTATAAATTAAATATAGTTATTTTCCTTTTAAACTGTAATTGACAATACTCAGTATATATGAGTCAATCGTTTCTCCTAATGAAGCTAATATGGTTAGCGAAACGCGCGTCGAGTGCAAAAATAAAGTGTTTGGTGTAGTGGTGATATATACTGAGTAGTGTCATTGTGCCAAAGATTCCACATTCCCAATATAGTTGTAATCGACAAGTCAGCTTGGTCATAACTAAGTCCCATATGTAACTATAATTAGGAAATTACTGTATTGACTCTTTGATCTAAATATTAATTCATTGTAAATAAAAGCAAGTGTTAATTACATTATCAAAAAGCAATACAGATAACAGAACACAGAAAGGTATAGAACCTCTAAGAATCATTCACATAGAAAATAGACGTCTATACATATACGTTCATAATTCATTAATAATATTATATTAACCTTTCTCGAAGTTACACAATATAGTTTTGTAGTTTAAGGAAAAATAAGTACCAAAAAAGTAGATACAGTGTTTTTTAATTAACGAGAGATCTATCACATCAAACAACACAACACTGCTTAGAAAAAAAATGCTCTTATTTTAGAAGATGTTGACATCTTAGTAATGACAATTAAGATTAAATTAATTTAGTCCTTAAAAAAACATCTTTAATCACAAATTTACTTGAAAAATGATGTAAATAAAACTTTAACCTCAAACAGTGACGTTTAACTTTAATAGACTTTGGAATTTTTGAATAAGGTTATTAAAAACTGAAGTTGAATATGAAGAATTCCATCAAATATCAAGTTTTTCACCTGTATTCAGTTCTTTTCTAACAAAATGCTCCATTCTTTTTTTTTTTTTTATATTACTCATGCTGCGTTAACTTTTATATTACTCATGCTGTATTAAATAACAAATCAAAAATTTTCAAACATTTCTATATCTATGATTTTGAATGATAAAACTTTGCACAACTTTATTTGTATTTAAAATCTCGCGCTGGTCCACTTTTAACATGGCGGATTACCACGTGACCTTCTGAAAACGAACCCGATTTTCCTATGCGATTATACTTGAGTCTCGCTACTGTATAGTGTGTTTATTGTGGTTAAGTGTTTTAGAAGCGGTATTATTTTTTTTTCGTATGGTGACATTAATAAACTATTCGTTTTCGTATAGTTTATTAAAAAGAAAACGGTTGAAAATATCACGCAGTACATATTCCCAGAGACGAGAAAAAGAATAACAATTTGTAAGGATTTCAAAATTTGCTGTCAATAAACTACTAAGAAATTCCGTAAGTCCGGCGAGGAGGCTGCGAAAGTTTCACCATCACCGTCCGGAAACGATATTATTTTGACATGCGTGAGGACAACCGTTAACATTTTAAGCACGCCCGCATGTCACGTACGATCCGGAAAAGAAATTCGTTTTCCGCCGTAAATTTTTTTGGTGTTTTTTTTATAAACGTTTAGTACGAGGACTTAAGGCATCTTCTTCACTTTATGAGAGACTATAATACTCAAGAGTACAGTGGCGGGTTTAGAGGGGCCGAAAGGAGCATCGACCCAACCCCTGCTAAAATTTAATTTAGCCGAAGATGGGATATCCATTTATATGTATTCTGGTTAAAAGGTGTCTAAAGCTTAACATATTTATTTGTTTAAAATTCCGGCATATTGACAGGCTTCTAGATTTTGGCAGTGACATAAGAACCTACAGTTTTTTAGTGGGTACGGTATACGCGCTATAGAAAAATCTCTGAAGTTCTACAAGGGCGGTGTGTGTGCAGTAAAGGAGATTCACGTTTTTTTTTTTTTTTTATTGGTCTAGCACACGTGCTGCAGGGAAGTCCCTAAAGCGCTCCAGGAGCGGCACGAGTGCGGAAAAAGCGATTCACGTTGTTCTTCAATCGCTGTAGATTGTACTCGGTGGGAAACACAGCGCTGGGCAAATTATTCCAAAGGGATGACGTTCTCCATATAAAAAAATTGCTTGAAAAGCGTTGTACGCGGAGTAACAAGCTGAACCTCATACGGATGCGAAGCACCAGCGCGACGTGTATTTCTAACATGCACCGCTTTGGGAGGAATTAAGCGGGCTACATCCTTCGAACACTTTCCATGAAAATACTTGTAGAACAGACTCAAGTCGCCAACCGTTCTTCGATGTTCCAGCGAATCAAGGCCGCCGGTCAATTCCGGGTCCCCAATCAGACGGACTGCTCTTCTCTGAACAGAATCCAACAAATGCAGTGTATGTTTGGGAGCGGAGCCCCAAACGTGGGAGCAGTATTCCATAGTTGGTCGAATTTGGGCTTTGTAAAGAATTAACAGTTGTTGTGGGGTGTAAAGCTTTCTGGTTCTAAATAATATTCCCAACTTTTGAGAAGCTCTCCTTGCTATGCCTGCAACATGTTCATGCCAAGACATATTTTCTCCCAAACTAACGCCCAACAAATTGAGCGACGATGCTAGGGGAATGGAGTGCCCCGACATAACTATGTCGGGTTCAGCAACGTTAACTTTTTTAGAAAAAACTGCCGCTTGGGTTTTTGTAGCGTTAAATTCCACTTGGTTACTGTCACCCCAAGATAGAATTTCTTCCAGGTCTTTGTTAAGTTGAACGACCTCCTGCTGTCTGCGGATATTCGCCTGAGCAGCCGATGTCCGAGCGTTCAAGGTGAATGAAGAGACAAGCGTACTGTCATCTGCAAAGCTATAGATTGGATTCCAGGTCTTTTCCAGCAGATCGTTAATGTAAATGAGAAAGAGAGTAGGAGACAGTATGGAGCCCTGGGGCACACCGGCGTTGATTGTGTTGTAGTTAGAAAGAAATCCGTCGACCGCCACTCGTAAAGAACGCTCTCTGAGGAAACATGAGAGCCACAAACAGAACCTTTCAGACATGCCATAAGAGCGCAACTTAGCCAACAGTCCATCATGCCAAACACGGTCGTATGCCTTGGATATGTCAAGAGCAACCGCTCGAGATTCTCCGAAGTGTTCAATTGCGTTGTTCCAAACATGTGTTACATAAGTCAGAAGATCTCCTGTTGATCTATGTTTACGAAAACCATATTGGTGATCGCTAATAATATTGAATCGTTCAAGATATTTTAGAAGATGCTCATTGATAACCTTTTCCATGACTTTCGATATTATTGAAAGCAGTGCAACTGGTCGGTAGTTATTTGGCAAGGTCTTCTTACCTTTTTTAGGTATCGGCTGAACCGTGGCACATTTCCAGCAGGACGGAAATATTTCCTTTCTGTAGGATAGGTTAAAAAGTCTACAAAAAACTGGTGTTAGTTCCCTTGCACAGTTTCTGAGAACTATGGTAGGTATTCCGTCAGCGCCAGAAGCCTTCTTGGTGTCTAGTTTCATTAAAATACGCTTTATGATGCGCTGTCTGAAGACAACATCGGGCATCCTTGACTGCAATAGCAAGAATAGAGAATATTATTCTTGAATCTCTGCAAATTATACGCAGTATGAGACGTAGAGCGATGAATTAGACGAACAGAAAAGAAAACAACAGCAGATAAGCGGTAAATGGCTGAACATGCAGGATAATAATGAGAAAATAATATACAGACGGAAACACGCAAAATGCAAAAGATTGATCATCCAAAACAAGAACGAAACTTGGGATGGGAAACGGGGGGAACTGGATTCATACCTAGGAGGAACCAAATCATCAGAAGCATGGAGATTCATCAAAACGCTGCGATCAGAAAGCATAAATTAAATAAATATAAATCCAATAAAACTGAGTATCTGGAGCAAGATTATACCAAGAACTTTCACAATATAGGGATCAATACATGATAAAATCTTCTACTAAATATGAAGTACATACAATAGATGGCAGCATTGGTATAACAACTAAAAACGAAACGAAAAGAATCGTTCTTTTAGAAGTTGCCAAAAGTGTCCTTCGTATTTGCTGAATCATCCCAGGACGCGTTTCGCCGTATTACGACTCATCAGCTGGGCTAGGTTCAGCAAATACGAGAACACATTTTTAGTCCTTTATCCAAGTAACTAACGGAAAACTATAACAAATAGATGCTTATACTGCACTCTGTCGGCGACTTATTAAGTCTATTCAAGCAGAGCGGCACAGCACGGCTGGCACTTATTGCAGAAACGCACCTTTCTTGAGCTTATTGCTCGAAGGCAATAAGTGCTAGCCGTGCTGTGCCGCTCTGCTTGAATAGACTTAGTAAGTCGCCGACAGAGTGCAGAATAACCATCTATTTGTAATAGTTTTCCGTTAGTTACTTGGATAAAGGACTAAAAATGTGTTCTCGTATTTGCTGAACCTAGCTCAGCTGATGAGCCGTGATACGGCGAAACGCGTCTTGGGATGGTTCAGCAAATACGAAGAACACTTTTGGCAACTTCTAAAAGAACGATTCTTTTCGTTTCGTTTTTAGTTGTTATACCAATGTTGCCATCTATGCCTTCGAGCAGTAAGCTCAAGAAAGGTGCGTTTTCTGCAATAAGTGTCAGCCGTGCTGTGCCGCTCTGCTTGAATAGACTTAGTAAGTCGCCGACAGAGTGCAGTATAAGCATCTATTTGTTATAGTTTTCCGTTAGTTACCTGGATAAAGCATCTATTTGTTATACATACAATAGAACTAACAGCAGCTATGGTCTGAAAGGAAGTCAAATCAATGAAGAAAGGAGCAGCTGCCGGACCGGAGGTTATTCCGGCGGAACTACTAAAGACTGGTACTTGAAAATTAATAGAAATGTTAAGATATCTCTTCGAATGATTTATACATGAAGGGCAAGTGGATGATGCCTGCAATAAGTACATCTATTTAGGAACTAGAATAGATAAGGTCGGTAGAAGAGACAAAGAAATTCTTCTTCTTCCAGTGCCCTATCCGTTTCGGACGTTGGCTATTAACATGGCAATCATGACTTTATTGACGGCGCTTCGAAACAGCTGAACAGACGTAAGTCCGAACCATTGTCTTAAGTTATATAGTTAAGAAGGTCTTCTTCTCCCTGGACCTCGTTTGCTATTTATCTTTCCCTGTATTACCAGCTATAAGAGACGGTATTTATTATGTTTCATGACATGGCTAAGATATTCAAGCTTTCGTCCTTTCATTGTGAGTGCAATTTCTTTGTCATTGCCTATTTGGCGCAGAACTTTTAAGTTGGTGATATGTTCGGTCCACGAAATCTTCATAAACCGGCCGTACACCTACCAGGTATTCAAGTATGAAATACGAATTTCAGACAACAGTTTGTGCTATAAAGATTTGACACTGCGCCATTTTGTTGTGTCATCAACAAGTGTCAGATGCTCACGAGTGATAAATTGAAAAAGTGTGTGCATAGTGTTGTGTTTCTGTGTTCAATATGTCGAAATTTATACCGAACAAGAGCATTCGCGGACAGCATTAATTTGTTTTCATTTGAAGAAAACTGCTGTTGAATCATACCGATTACTTCGAGAAGCTTATGGTGAACATGCTCCATCGCAAGATACGTGTGAACGATGGTTTCGGCGTTTCAAAAGTGATGAGTTCGATGTTGCAGACAAAGAACGTGGAAAACCGCCAAAAAAATACGAAGATGTGGAATTGCAAGCATTGTTGGACGAAGATGATTCGCAAACACAAAAACAACTCGCCGAGCAATTGGGCGTTAGTCAACAAGCTGTTTCCAATCGGCTACGAGAGATGGGAAAGATTCAGAAGACCGGTAGATGGGTACCACATGAGTTGAACGACAGGCAAATTGAAAAGCGCAAAAACAAGTGTGGCATTTTGCTCGCTCGGTAAAAAAGGAAGTCGTTTTTGCATCGTATAGTTACAGGAGATGAAAAGTGGATTTATTTTATGAGCTGTTAAAACCTGGGGAAACGGTTAATACTAAACGTTACCAACAACAATTGACCGATTTGAACCGTTCCACAGTGTGTCGACTAGTACAAGTTAGCTGGACAAAATTATTTTTTCACTTATTTCAATTGTTTATGTATATTCTAGGCATATTAAGTTATTTTAAGAAAAAATTCATCGCGTTGGTTTTTTTTATGGGCGTGGCTAATTTTTTCCCCTAAATTAGTCAGCTACGCAGATATATTTAACGATAACTCGGGAACAACTTGTCAGATTTTTATAAATAAAACATTAAAAAATGCGTAACAAAATTTTATTAAAGTTGATTGAATATTATTTTATTCTATCTTTTATCGTTTTGGAGTTATCTAGAAATTAATGGAGAGAAAAAATTTTTTTTCGTGTAAAATATATTATTTTTTTCGGTAAAAAAAGCGCAATAACAAAAGAAAAACAAAATATTATACATTTTTCTGACAGCTGCGTATCTGGAAAATAAAATAAGGTATTAATCATGAAAATCGGTTAATAAATGTGGGTTTTATTCACAATTTACCGCAGGTACTCAATATCGATAAAATTTGTGTAATACAGCCACCCTTGCATATCGCGGTAGGATTGCATCAGCTTAGCAGGTAGATAACGGAACTAAAGGGCAAGGGTATTTTGTATGGTTATTAGAATTAAAAATTATAATACAGTGTCTTTCATTTAGCTGCATTTCGCTTACCTGTATTTTTTGTCCAGCTGCACAAAACATTGTATAACAAAAACAAAATATTCTGCGTATGTGCACGAATTTTTCTACAAACTTGAATGTGCAACTAAATGAAAGACACTGTATTCTTATTTTTAATAATAACCAGATGAAAAATCATTTATTGCATTTGTCAATTAAAAATGAAACAATTAATCCATATTACTTAGTTTTTATTGACACAAAAAGGATAAACTCAAATATTACCTGCCTTTCAGGTAGGTAACTTGTGCATTATACATACATAAGTAGTTGGTATTTTAAAATGTTTTTGATTTTTTTAAGGTACATATGTTTTGCTATTCGGTTCAAAAAAAAATTGTTTTTTGAAAATTCCAGTCAAAAATTGTTTTTGTTTAATTTTAAAATAAATGTTATAAATGCTCTGTAATAAATTTAGCATAATGACACTTACTGTAATTATATGTAAAAAAAAAATACTCAATTATTGATAAAGAAAAATTTACAAGTCAAGGTTTACATGCTTAGTACAAGCACTACATAATTAAAAATAGTAGCTGAACCTAATAATCATCATCAGACTCTTCTGATGAGTCGTTTACTGTATAATCGTCATCATTTTGTGGCATTGTACGACAATATGATGACGATTCCAATCTTGACTCTTGTATGCTAGGGCTTACAATTAACTTTAATACATCTGTACATATTTTTTCCGGCTTTTTTTTGGGAATCTCTCGAACGCTATTGATCAAAGGATCAGATGTTATAATTAACATGCACAGTAAGTCTCTATTCGTGGCAACGCGCGAGCACTTGCGGGTGTTGTACTCCCTAAATCTGCGGCAATCTTTGTTCCGTGCTTCTTGAGCCTCTTCGGAAAGCTGCCCAAATGGAAGCAATGCCGCTTTGATGGCTTCTGTGCTGTGAATTAATATTTTATGCACAGTAGCAGGCATACAGTACCACGAATAGAGACTAAGATAATGTTTTCTGGTTTCAAGACAAAATTTTTTGAATTCAACTAAGTTTATCTCGAATCCAGAAGACAATGTTCTCAAAATAACATCAAACTTTTTTATAATTGTAACATTCAACCCTGTGATCTGAGCACTCATCTCAGCATTCTTAAAAAAGCGACGGGCTGTATTTCCATCATTTGAAGAACCAAATCCTGGCTTTGGTTTATCTACAATGAGTCCCATCTCGTTCTTAAATTTCAATTTGATTTCCTCGGAACGAACCTTGATATCTGCTTTGTCTTCGTTGCTTCTAGCCTGCCATTTCTTAATATTCAACTTGTAACTGATATGTAAAAGACATTCGAAGCAACGAATCCAAGCATGAAGTGTAGATAAACCAAAGCCAAAATGTTCTTGATTGCTGTTAAACATCGCGAGGTCATCGTTCATCGTCTTGGGAGTGGCGCCACAGATGAAACACTTTTGGGATGACTAGTTTCCGTTAAGGCGTTACACACCTTTCCGTCTGTCATTGTCAGCAAAAGTTCGTGTTTTACAGAAATTTGAGAATCACCAAAGTTGATAAGTGTTGGAAGAAGAGCATTAACTTCTTCCCACAATCTATTTGTCTCCACTAACGTGAAGTCGTTCGTTTCTTTGGCAAATATAAATTTGATTGGGCGACAATACAAAGTTGATGAAGGCCGAGGATTTTGGACCCATCATATAACTTAAGGGGAACTAAAGAAAATGCGAAAAGAAACTCATCCGTATATTCAGTGTTCTCAAATCTCTGTTTGTATGTGCTGTGCCCAGAACTTCCATCACATCCCCATTTACTAACAAGTGTAAACGATGAACTTGTTGGGAGCACACTGCTGATAACTTCATTTTGTGCTAATACTAGACGTTCCACTGTTTTATTTAATAAGGCTTGCAAATTTATTTCAGCACGAGTTTCTGTTATAGTAATGTGCTCCTCTGCAGGGTAACAGGCCTGTTTGGACTTTTTTAAACTAAAATATGACGGAAACACATTATGCCCCGCCTTCATGGACCACTTCCTAGTTTGTTTGTAAGAATGCGTTGTTGACTTAGAATCTATATAGTAAGCTAAGGCTTCGTCACTACTTAATTGCCTAGGATTAACGGAACTGGTATTTTTAGACTTAATAATATTATCTGGGCTCTCACTAATGTCTCTAATCACATTGGCAATTTTCCTTTGCCCTGCTGAACGCACAGCAATTTCGGCAGCAGTCACCAATTCACTGACACTTCGGATTCTACGAGATCCACGACGCGACGTTTCTTCGTTTTAAACGACGATTCCTCGAAATCTTTGCGAGGTCTTCCTGCAGGAGTCCCATTCTCACTTGATGTTGAAGGTTGTGGCGCAAAAGAACTCGCAGTAAACTGTATGTCTGCTTCATCCAACCAATTCTTATTTTTAATTAAAAAAACGCTCCTTCCACTTTCCTGAAGCCAACCATTTGGCACCAAACTTATTAGACAAGTTGGATATCTTCAACTTTATTTCTTTTTGGCTGCTTTCAGTAATGTCACCAAAGTGAAATTTTGAAGAAAGAAAGTCATATACACGCGAGTTTTTTTCATTCTTCGTGTGTTTCAACCACTCCTCAAAAAAGGCTACCCTTGAAATAGAGTAAACGTGTTCTGGTAAAAAAGAAAAAAAAAACATGTTGTACTGAAGTGTGCTAAACAATATGTGTATTTTTACGAAGAATAAAGTTATTTCTGTGTAATATCTAAAAAGTAGCCCGGATAGAGGTGAATGTCTGTATATTCTGAACTTTCAAAGTTTTTTTTTTTTTAAAAAAACACGCTAAAATATATAGGCTATTTAAAAAAAATACTAAAAATTCAAATTAATAGATTCTGATTTAAAAAATACATTAAAAAATAGTACTTACCCTCAGTATTAATATTCATCACAAAAACTTTCACAATATTACAATATGTCACTATAAGATGTGCATGAAAGTGTCGCTAAATTGCAACTGATTGATTGAAAGAGCTGCATTAAACTCATTACCTGACTTCTGACGCTTATGACTCGCAACTTGCAAATTTGAACCTTTTCTCGGAATTCGGGGTTTGGTGGTGTTATTTACGTTTTGCAAATAAGATTTCCTGGAAATCATAACATGAATTTTGTCCACCTAGCATGTTCTACGCGACACACTGTGCGTTCGCTGCTTGAAAAAAGGCTAGAATACCGAAAGAGGCAGTCATTTTTCTTGCCAATGCTCCATCACATACGGCAAAACCAGTTCGCGACACGTTGGAAGCACTCAGCTGGGAAGTTCTACCCCATGCGGCTTACTCACCAGACTTGGCTCCTTCCGACATATTCGTACGAACCGAGCAGCGCTTTGGTTCGTACGAATATGTGAAAAAATGGCTCGATGAATGGTTCGCAGCAAAAGGGGAAGATTTTTACTGGTGTGGTATTTTTAAATTGCCCGAAAGATGAGCAAAATGTATAACAAGCGATGGAGTATACTTTGAATAAAGCACTTTTTATCATTCTACCGAATTTAACATGTTTTTTTAGAAAAAAAAAATCCGCATTTCATAGTTGTACACCTGGTACATCTCAAAGGCTTCAACTTTTTTGATTAGTGTTTCTGTTATCGTCTACGATTCTACACCGTATAGCAAAACAGGAAATACGTAGCATTTGGCTAATCTAACTTTTAGTTGAAGTGAAAAATCTTCTTCTTCTTCTTTATATTAGGCATTCCTGCCAGTTTTTCTTTAATGTATCGTCGCTACAGGTCATCGTTCCACCTTTTTTGTGAACGTCCTACACTCCTTGGGTCTACCGGTTATTTATCGCGCACTATTTTCGCTAATCCTCGTTCGGACATTTTATTTATGTGTAAGTTCCATTCTTGTTTTCTGTTTCTTATCCACGTGTTAATGTCCTCTACTTCACATATGTTGTCATTTGTTTCTCTATCGTAAAGTGTTCTTCCTGCAATTCTTTTTAATGTTTTCATTTTACTTCTTTGTAAATATCTCTGAGTTTTGCTTGTTTCTGGTCTTGTCTCTGCTGTGTAGGTCATAATTGGTCGAAGTATAGATTTATATATACGAAAATTTAGTTCTGTTCTCACTCACTTTTAGTGTCTCCCTTCTTTTTAGTGTTCCGTACGGAACACTTATAAGATCACTTCGGTGTCTGTCTGTCTGTCTGTCTGTCTGTCTGTCACACCCGATTTTCTCCGAAACTATTTGACATAGAAAGGTGAAATTTGGTAATAATATAGGAATTGATGGCCTCATCAGAGCCATGTAATTTTGAGAATTAAATTTTGATTTAAGGGGTTAGTTTTGGGGGGTGAAGTCGGAAGTGAAAAAAAATTTTTTTTACTAGGTCATCGAGTGTGATGTCAAATGAAAGCTTGGGAAAACACGAGTAAAAAATATATATATAATATTATACTTCCGCGCACTTTTCTTTGTATTATTTTTAAAAATTCGCGAAAAATGGCTGTCCCGGGCCTTATCTCGAAAAGTACTTATCAAAAAATTTCGAAAAAATTCTGGAATATTCTCCACGGGGTGTAGATTGAACGAAAATTATCACGAGTGCATTACCTTTAATAATTTATATGGTATATAAAAAAAACAAAAAATTCAAGGTCATCAGATTTCAGTAAAGATTGGAAACAAACTTTGTTGAAAACTCATTTGGGGTGTGTTTTGTAAAGTCACTAATCATTTTATACCACCGTAACATAAATTTTGACTTAAGGGTTCGTCTTGAGGGGTGAAATCGGAAGTGAAAAAAAATTTTTTTTACTAGGTCATCGAGTGTGGTGTCAAATGAAAGCTTGTGAAAACACGAGTAAAAAATATATATATAATGTAATACTTGCGCACACTTTTCTTCGTATTACTTTTAAAAAATCGCTGTCCCCTACCTTATCTCGAAAAGTACTGATCAAAAAATTTTGAAAAAATTCTGGAATATTCTCCACGGGGTATAGATTGAACGAAAATTATCACGAGTGCATTACCTTTAATAATTTATTTGGTATATAAAAAAAAAAAATTCTAGGTCACCAGTTTTCAGTAAAGATTGGAAACAAACTTTGTTGAAAACTCATTTGGGGTGTGTTTTGTGAAGTCACTGATCATTTTATACCACCCTAACAAAAATTTTTATTTTAAAAACAATCAACGTACGGAACACTAATTGTGCAAGTTCAACTTGCACTTGACCGGTTTTTTTTTTTTTTGAAGAAACGTCCTTTTTGAACCTAGTTGCGTTACTGTTTGCAAGGGAAATGCAGGTAAAGTAAATCATCTTACAGCTTTCAAGATTAGGGAATCAAAGTTGTTAGGTAAGCTTTGAAGTTTTGTGTTTGAATAAAAAAATTGAGAAATAGAATTTTAGTCTCGTACTAAACTGATAAGTGGTGAGTTTTTCCAAGTTTCAATTTTCCCTTGACCACCATTCGCCCCAACGGCCGACGCGACGTCATCTGTCTGAGGAAATTCCTGCGGAAACTGTGCCGAGTTTTAACGAATTGTAGATCAAGTTGGCTTTTACTTTTGACATTTCATTTAAGAACCCTTGACTTTTTTGTCCGGTTAATTTAAAGGAGATTTAAACGTACGCTTTTATTTTGAATGACATATTATTGCATTGGACTTTTCCTGTCTGTGTTGTAACCTGTGTTAACCAAAGGGTATGTTTAAGGTAACTGAAGGAAACACAGCCTTATCAGGTTAGTTCAGGTTAGGTTTTAAATTCAGAGACTGATTATCGCGTAACACATTCCAAGTTGTATATGTATAGGGTGATCATTTTTAGACGCACGGCCCCAATTTATGGAAAACTGTTGTACATTTTTGTCAAATGTAGAATGGTATAGTGTCTATCCAGGAGTATACTGAGTAGTTTACATTTGGTAGCGAAAACGACGCTGGGCGCCGCGAAGCCAAACAACTTTTTTTTCCATCGACATACCTTTTTTAAAACGGCCCTAATTTTTTTCAACATTTTTTCCAAAAAATGTTTTTTTTTCTAATTTGTTTTACAAAGTTATGCAGCAGAAACCCTCTAAAATATTATTTTTTGGTCATCGCAGTTGTTATGGATCGTATGCCATGTTTGGCCGTTTTTAAATAATTTATTTGGTAGGCAGCTATCATATTTTAATCTGATAGCTCTTGTTTGCACACCTATTCAGTTCAGTAGAGTTAAACTAAGTAAACAGCTTCTGGTTAGTTCAGGTTGTCAGTTTTGATCCAAGCAAGTCGTAAGTAAATCTAAAATATCCCGTTTAATAATTTCGTTTACTTTATTCTTAATTAAGAATCTATCTACTAATTCTACGACTTCATATGGTGCGATACTAGGAAATAAGTTTTGTACATCAAATGAGATAATTCTAGAATTTTCCGGTAAGTTAATGTTTTTAATTTTATCTATTTGAAAAACTCTGTAGTCCATCAGAAACCAATTTATTAACACAGGAAATACAGCATGAAGATGAAAATGTTGCCCATCCAAATAGGACCATTTCCTTGAATCAAATACAGCACATGGCAGCGAAACTAAAAAACAGAAAAGCCCCGGGCATGGACGAAATTAAGAACGAAATGATCAAATATGGAGGTGATAAATTACTAGAAGAATTACAGATTTTCTTTAACAAAATACTCACAGCCAAGATTATACCATCCGAATGGAGAGAAAGCACATCATAAACATTATACCACTTTTCAAAAAAGGAGAAAGGATAGATCGAGGTATCAGTTTTAATGAGTACGGTACTAAAATTGTTCACTAAAATTTTAGCAGAAGAAATAATGTTAACCGGAATCTGAGAAGAACAGCAAGGATTCAGAAAGAACAGGTCTACTATAGACGCCATATTTATAATCCGCCAAATTACCGAAAAAGCCATAGAGTTTAATAAGATAGCCTTTATGTGTTTCATTGATCTTACCCAGGCATTCGATAGGGTACGGTTAACTGATGTCATAACCCTACTACAAAAAAGGGGAATTCACCCGAATATAATAAAAACTATCGAAGAGTTGAACATCAACAACCACACATATGTAAGAGTGGCAAATAAATTAAGCAATAAAATACCTATGACAACCGGAATCAGACAAGGAGATACCTTAGCCCAATCTTATTTAACATCATAATGGATGAAAAAATAAACGAAGTAAAGAAAACTGGGAGAGGATATCGATTGGGAGACGAAGAAATAAAAACAATATGCTACGCCGATGATGCAGTATTCATATCAGAAGACGAAGATAACTTACAGAGACTCCTATATAAGTTCCAACAAACAGCAAAAGTGTTTAATACGCAAATATTTGTAAACAAAATCCCTTACAATATCTAAAGAACCGAAAAGATGCAAACTCGCGATTTATGATCAGAGTGTAGAACAAGTGATGTCCTTTAGATATCTCGGGGCAAACATAACAAGTACCAGGAACCTTAAGGAGGAAGTAAAAACTCAAACAACAAGGGCATCACTAATATCAGGATACTTAAGAGATATAATTTTGAGAAACAAATATATGAGCACCAGGAGCAAAGTAAGAATATACAAAACATGCGTAAGACCGATCATGACGTACGCGATAGAAACCAGAGCGGAGAACACAATAACAAAACGACTCCTAAGAACAACAGAAATGCGAACACTTAGATCGATAACAGGACATACCTTATTTGACCGAAAGAGATGTGAAGAAATAAGGGAAATGTGTGAAATACAGGATGTGGTGAGATGGGCAAGGAATAGGAGAAGAGAATGGAGAGAGCATGTGGACAGAATGCCAAATGACCGGTTGGCTAAGATTGAAAAAGAGAAGCGACCAAACACACCTCGAGCGCTTGGGAGACCACCAATAAGATGGTATGAGAGCTGGTCTTCATCATCGCAATTGTTTCTGGGAAACCTTTGAAGTGAACACAGGACATGGTCCTAACGTAGGAAGAAGAAGAAGAATTTTATCTATTAGTTCATAAGTGTTGGATATACTATATTTCGGTTTAAATTGGCAATGTTGTCCTAGTATCGGGATGAGTTTTTGTGATAATTTGATTGATGATGTCGTAACAAAAGATACAACTGGTCTAATAGGGAATTCCATTTTATGTAATTTAATTAGGGAATATAATTTTGGAGCTTGTGGGTTCATTATCGTTAAAGTACTTTTTTAAAAATCATTGAAAATTGTGAGACCGTTCAAAGTAGATTTTATTAGTTTTTGGTAGACTTTTGTTACGTCACGGGTGATGGCACCAATAATCGACAAGCACCAATAATCGACAATTTTAAAAAGAAACTTAAAAACTAAGAGTTCAATTATTTTTCCTGAATTGGTGACACCGCAATCATAAACATTATACTTCCTACCATCGATTTGACAGACGTCACTAGAATCGGCCATCTTGTTTAAATATGGCAGCTGAGTAACTTTGTGTCGTTGGTGTTTTTACAAGAAAATCCATTTTTTTTAACGAAATCCTTAAGAAGGTGAGTTGAAGTTTTGGGTTATAAAATTTTTACTTTAAGATATATTTAGATTTTCACTGATTTTGTGGCATTGTATATACCTACCGATGATAATGTGGTAAAGCTTAATCATGTGAAATTATAACCTATTTGTTTTGTGGCGATTGTTCATTACTGGATTTCACTAACTGCCTTTCTCCAGTTATCAACAAATGTCGAAACTAATTTTTTTTATGAATATATTCGATAAGAACAGAATGCGCTTCTTTTGAACATGGTGATATAGGCTGTATTTAAAATGAATCTACTCGTATACGTGTTACCGTACTAGTAAAGAACAATGTGTCCATGATTGGCTATTTTAAATGTCGATGACTAGGTTTTTTAGATGGCACCGAAAAAAAATTATGCCCCCGAGCAGATGGAAAAGGCTATTGCTTCTGTGAGGAGTGGAGAAAAAGTTGCAGTTGCAGCCAGACAATTTGGTGTATCTCGAATCACACTTCTTAACAAAATCGCAGGTAAGACTCCAATCGGCTGTGCCATGCGACCAAGCACGATATTAACAAAAACGGAGGAGGATATTTTAGTACGGTGGCTTCTAGCGTTGTGTAAGAAACACTTTCCAATTTCAAGAGATAGCCTACTAGATAGTGTGCAAAAAATTATTACGGAGCAGAAAAGACAGAACCCCTTCACAAATAAAACTGGTCAACACAAGTCTTGTTTCCTTTATTTTTTTTCTGTTATTGGGTGTTTCTATGGCCCTGACTATGAAAAAAATACTGGGTGATTGCTAACAGCTTTACCTTTTGAAATATACAGTTTTATTATTTTGCCAAAAAAATACAAAAAAATAATACATTATGTTAACAAAATTTCTACTGAACACTAGCAAATGATCTTTTTTTAAGATTTCCTTGAATGAACGACTTTAGGTAGATCTCGTTGCAAACTTCAGCAGTAGTCTGCCATCATATGTGAGTCCCACCGCCCTTGATAACGCTCTTCCATTGACCGAAGATCATGATGAAATCTTTCACCCTGCTCCTCACTAAAATCACCTAGATTTTGTGGAAATCGGTCTAAATGCGAGTGCAGGAAGTGGATTTTTATGCTCATGTTGCACCCTAGCTCTTGCAAGTTCGATAGCATGCACTCAACAAGCTCGACATGGTCGTCAGATTTCTTTTTGCCTAGGAAACTACTCATAACCAAAACAAATGAATTCCAAGCTTAGGATTCGACTTCAGCCATTGATTTGACAAAATCAGGATCTTTCACTAGTTGCCTAATCTGTGGCCCATCAAAAATACCAGCTTTCAGTTTTTCTGAACTTAATCCTGGAAACTTGCGTGAAAGAAAATTAAAACATTCGCAACTTTTGTCAAGCGCCTTCACAAACTGTTTCATTATGCCGAGTTTAATATGAAGTGGTGGAAGTATGATGCGGTCTCGACTAACTAAAGGCACGTTTATAACATTTTTTGTACCAACTTTTAGCTCTTCCTGCACTGGCCAAACTTTTTGTGACCAATGGTGTTGTTTTTCACGACTATCCCAGAGACACATGAAACAAGGGAACTTTGTGTACCCCCCTTGTTGACCTAAAAGAAGGTTAACCATTTTCAGATCAACACAAATGACTCATTTGTGGTCTTGATACTTAATTTTTTCCATAACCTTAGAAACATTTACGTATTCTTCTTTTAAAGTCGTCGAATGGGCAATAGGTATAGATCCGTACTTGTTACCGTTATGAAGCAAAACACACTTTAAACTTCTTTCTTTTGCTGCTGTCTTTGAAAAGACGCCAATCACTAGGTTGGTACTGTTTTAATCCCATCTGCTGCAAAATACCACCAACATCGTTACAAAAAACTAAATCCTTCTCTTGAGAAAAATACGGTAACAGATTTTTTTCTCGGGTACGATGAAATGTAATGTTGGTTTCCGGAGTAAGCAAATTTTTTTCTTTTAAATGAGATGCTAAAATTTCAGAAGCTTCTTTTGGTAAGTTCAGATCTCTTACTAAGTCGTTTACTTCTTTCTGATTAAATGGTTGAGGTTCTGAAAGGCTACATTTGTAGTCTGAATCAGAGTCTTCACTTGATGTATTTGGTTCGGGTTCACAGAGATTTGGATCATCTGAAGATTTAGATGTGCTGGGTTGTACCTCTTGTGATTTTAATTGAGGTCGTTGAGCAGAAGATAAGTTAGGATCTGACAACTTACTTCGATTTCCAGGGTTAATTCCGTTTATTTTCACAACGCAGAAGTAGCAATCGTCATGATGGTTTCGAGGTTCTCGCGAAATCATGGGTGTTACGAACAATATTGCATCTCTTTTTCCACTGGACCATAACCGTAGACATACCACACATTTCTGGCATACAATATGAGGAACCCATGGCTTGTCCTGATTACACAATTTTATTTTAAAGTATTGATGATACGCAGTTTTCACAAAGTCCGATATAGGTTTTCGATATTTTGCAAATATATATTCACCACAAATATAGCAAAAACAATCGGGATTAAGCACACAACATCTTCTTGACAAAGCCATATCTAAAGCAACAACAAAATATATTTTAGTGTCCAATAAAAAACGAAAATCTAAGTAAAAATAGTAAATGAGGGTAGTTAGCTATAACTCAAAAATAAAAGTTGTTAGAGAAAAATGGTTGCCATATTTAAAAAATATGCGTCAATTTGAGATAGAAACAAAAAAAAAATCACAGGAAACAAGCAAGATTCTTTTTTTTGTTGACCAGTGTAATAGACCGGGAAAGAAATGGTTTCAATCTTTCATGAAACGACATCTGGAATTAATGCAAAAAGTACCTGAAAACCTAACCAAAGCTCGAGATAATGTAAGAGAACAGGACATAAGGAATACGTTTCTGGAAGTAGAAAACTATTTAATTGAAAGGGGTTTATAACATATTGTCAAAGATCCAAGAAGGATCTATAATACTGATGAAAGTGCCTTTTTTTTTTATCACCAAAGCCAGGCCGTGTGCTTGCAAAAAAAGGAGAAAAACATTTGTACAGCGCTTGTGGTGACGAAAAAGATAATTTAACTGTTTTATTCACCGGAAATGCAGCCGGATAACTTGCTCCTCCAATGATAGTCTTCAGTTATGAAAGGATTCCGTCCAATATAGTATCCAGTGTACCTGGTGGCTAGGGTATAAAAATCAGACAGTGGCTAGATGTGTGGTAGTACATTTTATGAGTATATAACTAATATTACTAACTCCTGGCTGCAAAAAATGGGTATTCAAAAGCCAGTGCTTTTCTTTTTGGAAGGCCGTCGATCTCATCTTACTCTACATTTGTCAAACTATTGCTCAGAAAATGGAATTGAAGTTATTGCATTATATCCCAATTCAACATATATCCTCCAGCTCATGGATTTATCAGTATTTAGGCCACTTAAAGTGGCATGGAAAAAAGCCATTAACGAATGGAAAATGAATAATCTTGGCAAAACACTAAGAAAAGAAAATTTTGCTCCAGTTTTGCAAAAAGCTGTTGCACAAATTTCGCAAGATTGCATTAAAAATGGCTTTAGAGCAGGGGGCCTGTATCCATTCGGACCCGAGTACATTGATTTATTTAAAATCAAACACCGTGCACAGACAACATTCAATAAATCTGATCTGGCACAAAAAGATTTTCTAAAAAATTTAGAATCAGAAATAGTAAAATATTTTTCAATGCAAAAATTGAATTTATTTAATAAAATGTATTATGAGAATAGATCATCGATGGAAGACTCCCTGCCTAATGAGGACACGGCTCTCTGCATACTTTGGGCAAAAAATAAGTCGAAAAATACTAAGATTTTTGACTATATTATTTGATATTGATGTTGAGTATTTTGTAGATACGATTTATCACACGAATTCCTTTTAAATATCATTTATTTTGATTAAATAACATTATAATGCCTATTTTTGCATTTGTCTTCATTAGCACTCCAGAACCTCCATTCCCTCTCCCCGTTCCTGTGTCAAAACCCACTTGAGAGCGTATTTAAGTCATTTGGATTAAGGGTCGATCAGTGTCGATTACTAGGTGTTGATTAGTGGTGAATACCGATTACTGGTTGTTCAACACTAGATTTCGCGTGTTCGTTACTGGAGATTTTTATGAAATTTACTTCTTTTCGTTTATTTAGTAATTTACAAATCAACACTAGATTTTAAATCTTAGCAACTATTCTCGAGAATGTCGGCTACTATTGTCAATTTTAACCATTGTTCTAAGTTTAAAACCATATAATTATTGTAAAGCAACTGAAAATAGACAGAAGTCCACATTCCAGCAGCTTACTAGCTGTTCTCTTGTCTGTCGAATCCATCCTGAGACGCGTTTCGCCGTATTACGGCTCGTCAGTCAGGCTAGGATTGACAAACAAGAGAACGGTATCAAGTGGTACTTATCCCAGAAGTTACGCAGCACGATGGTAAGATACAACGAAATGTATTAAGTACGCATACCTATTACTCCATCGAAAGCTGACACAGCAGCTTTCAAACCGACAGAGTGGTTGACACAGTCAACGCTTTAAAAGCAGGCAGCGCTTTTTCGAGGAATCCTTCCTCAAGTATATATAATTATTGTAAAGCAACTGAAAATAGACAGAAGTCCATATTCCAGCAGCTTACTACTGTGTCAACCACTCTGTCGGTTTGAAAGTTGCTGTGTCAGCTTTCGATGGAGTAATAGGTATGCGTACTTAATACAATTCGTTGTATCTTACCATCGTGCTCCGTAACTTCTGGGATAAGTACCACTTGATACCGTTCTCTTGTTTGTCGATCCTAGCCTGACTGACGAACCGTGATACGCGTCTCAGGATGGATTCGACAGACAAGAGAACAGCTACTAAGCTGCTGGAATATGGACTTCTGTATATTTTCAGTTGCTTTAAAATAATTACACAGGGGAACAGCTGTTTTGGTGCCGAGGTTTTTTGAGCTGATTCTGTATCAATTTGATGTCTTGAATTCAAATAACGTATTCATTTGTACCTAGGAGCTCAAATTTTTAAGATATACAATTTTAGAGAAATATAAGTTACATTATTGTAGCTCAAATCCGTAAGTGTAGTAAACAAAAGTAGATACGAAATTTTTATTTTAGTTATACAAAATACAATATTATGTCGTACTTACAAACAAAAAAAAAACATTGAAGAAATGAAATAGTCACTTGGAAAGCTTCTTTTCCGCGACATTCTTGAATGTTTTTTTAAACAGTCCTTTTTTAAACTCCAGCAGTAATCTGCCATCATGTGCATGTCCCATCTTCCTTGGTTCTACAACTGCAACAAATGATGTCCAAGCTTCTCGTTCAACTTGATTCAATGAATTTATGAAGGCAGGATCCTTAATTAATTGTCTTATTTGTGGGCCGTCAAATATCCCTGCTTTGAGTTTTTCTGTGCTCAACTGATGCATTTTTACCCCTATATATACAAAACAAGACCCATTCTTATCAAGAGCCTTTACAAATTGCTTCATTAAGCCCAACTTTATATGTAACGGAGGAAGTATGATATTTTCTCTTTCAACCAAAGCGTCGTTAATGACATTCTTTTCCCCAACGTCCATGTTTTCTCTCTGAGGCCAATCTTTTCTAACCCAGTGGTGTGTTTTGTCCCTACTATCCCAGAGGCACAAGAAACACGGATATTTCGTGTAACCACTTTGCTGCCCAAGAAGAAAGTTTACCATTTTTAAGTCTACACAAATCATCCATTGATGTTCGTAATACTTTATCTTCTGCAAGACCAAAGCTATGGTATTATATTCTTCTTTCAGTTTCGTTGAGTGAGCTAGTGGTATTGAACCATATTTATTCCCATTATGTAGAAGGACACATTTTAAACTACGCTTTGAACTGTCAATAAATAGGCGCGAATCATCTGGAATATATTCAGAAAGTCCCATTTCTTTCATGAGTCCCCTAATTTCGTGACAAAATACAAGATTGTCTTCTTGAGAAAAGAATGGTAGCAGATCTTTTTCTCTTGTACGGTAAAAGGTAATTTTGGTTCCTTGTTCCAGTAAATTTTTGTCGTTCAACCTAGAAGCCAGTACTTCAGAAGCTTTTTTCGATAAATTGAGATCCCTGGTGAGATCATTTAATTCACTTTGATTGAAGCGTTGAGGAACTGATGACGTCCCCTCATAGTCACTGTTAGTTTCATTAGCATCAGAACTTTTATTAGCATCAGAAGAGCGATCAGAGGGAAAATATTCGTCATCAGAGATATGTGGTAGCTGATGAAATGTTGGAATCGGTATTTCATCTGAGTGCGGGATAGGGCGTATTGCCGAGTCTAAATTGGGATAAGTCCACTTACTGCGGTTATTTCGATTGATTCCATTAGTATTTACTAAACAGAAATAACAATCATTGAAGTGGTTTTTTGGTTCTCTCCAAACCATTGGTACGCCGAATTTTAGACATTTTCTTTTCCCGGTAGTCCACTGCCGTAAATGCTCTGTACAAGTTTTACATACGAGATGCGGGGCCCACGTTTTGTCCTGATCACCAAGCTTAACTCCAAAGTATCCAAGATACGCTCGCTTTACAAAGTCAGTAATAGTTTGTCTGTTTTGTTGAAACATGTATTCTCCGCATATATAGCAAAAACACATCAGGTTGATTTACACAACTTCTTCTTGAACTGGAACCTGAACTCATTTTAATTCTGTTCAATAACACAAAAAAACTCTTTTCTTAACATAAAATAACACGCCGAATTCGATCTACTCTCATTAGTAAGAACGCACAAACTGACGAGACTTACCCGAGTTAGGTGATTAAAAGGGTCAGTTCAGGTACCTGATAGGCAATGGTTCCATTATTTATAGATTTACCTGGAATTTACTCAATTACAGACTGACAATAAAACCATTGTACCTACATTAATGAATATATAATAATTTTAGAACTCTCATAAATGAATATACTGAATAAAAACCACATTGGTAGATAAGTTGATGTATCTAAAAAAGTAGAGCTGATAGAGAAAAACGGATTGCATGTATAGATTTAGCTTCCCAAATATAGTTAAAATCAGCTCTAAAATCCGAGGCACCAAAACAAAAATATTTTTTTGTTGCCCTGTGTTATGTATACTTGAGGAAGGATCCCTCGAAAAAAGCGCTGCCTGCTTTTAAAGCATTGACTGTGTCAACCACTCTGTCGGTTTGAAAGCTGCTGTGTCAGCTTTCGTTGGAGTAATAGGTATGCGTACTTAATACAATTCGTTGTATTTAAAACCATATGTTTGTTTTAACTATAAAGTCGCAAACTTCCTTAAAGTGTCGATTATTGATGCCATCACCCTACTTGAAATTTGTGTGTATTAAGAAAAGAAAAAGTTTTAAATATATATTGCTACTACAGACTTGCCCTTATCAACTCTAGTGAATATTGTGTTTTCTTTGGTTTTGGTTTTGATCGATACTGCTGTTTTCTGTTCTCTAGCTTGTCTTAGTGGTGGTTATTCGAACAATTCTTTTTAGTGTTCCGTACGGAACACTTATAAGATCACTTCGGTGTCTGTCTGTCTGTCTGTCTGTCACACCCGATTTTCTCCGAAACTATTTGACATAGAAAGGTGAAATTTGGTAATAATATAGGAATTGATGGCCCCATCAGAGCCATGTAGTTTTGAGAATTAAATTTTGACTTAAGGGGTTAGTTTTGGGGGGTGAAGTCGGAAGTAAAAAAAAAAATTTTTTACTAGGTCATCGAGTGTGGTGTCAAATGAAAGCTTGTGAAAACACGAGTAAAAAATATATATAATATTATACTTGCGCGCACTTTTCTTTGTATTATTTTTAAAAATTCGCGAAAAATGGCTGTCCCGGGCCTTATCTCGAAAAGTACTTATCAAAAAATTTCGAAAAAAATTCTGGAATATTCTCCCGGGGTGTAGATTGAACGAAAATTATCACGAGTGCATTACCTTTAATAATTTATATAGTATATAAAAAAAAAACCAAAATTTCAAGGTCATCAGATTTCAGTAAAGATTGGAAACAAACTTTGTTGAAAACTCATTTGGGGTGTTTTTGTGAAGTCACTGATCATTTTATACCACCGTAACATAAATTTTGACTTAAGAGGTTCGTTTTTAAGGGGTGAAATCGGAAGTGAAAAAAAATTTTTTTTACTAGGTCATCGAGTGTGGTGTCTAATGAAAGCTTGTGAAAACACGAGTAAAAAATATATATATAATGTAATACTTGCGCACACTTTTCTTCGTATTACTTTTAAAAAAATCGCTGTCCCCTACCTTATCTCGAAAAGGACTGATCAAAAAATTTTGAAAAAATTCTGGAATATTCTCCACGGGGTATAGATTGAAGGAAAATTATCACCTTTAATAATTTATTTGGTATATAAAAAAAACAAAATTTCAAGGTCACCAGTTTTCAGTAAAGATTGGAAACAAACTTTGTTGAAAACTCATTTAGGCTGTGTTTTGTGAAGTCACTGATCATTTTATACCACCCTAACAAATTTTTTTATTTTAAAAACAATCAACGTACGGAACACTAATTGTGCAAGTTCAACTTGCACTTGACCGGTTTTTAATCTTGTTGGCTCTCGTGTAATTAAAATGTGGGTCTTCATTAGATGAAGCTAATTCATATTCAACTCCGAGGATTTCTCTTGATTTTTGGATATCCTTAGGTTTTAAATCATACGGTAAGCCTTTTTCAAGTAGATCTATTTCTCGAGACTAATTATTTAATTACATGGTCATTTCTTGTAATTCTCCTTTTTTCTTGGCGATCATAGTGACATCATCTGCTAACTTTAAGTAACAAAATCGTTCACAGCCCATTAGTATTCCTTTATTTTCCCACTTTATAGATTTGAATATATCTTCTAAAGCCAACGTGTCCAGCTTTGGTGATATCGAGTCCCCTTGTCTAATTCCTCCTTGAATTTTAATTTTATTTGTTTTTTCTTCAAGTATTATTTGTGATGTCGAATTTTTGTAGATGTACTCAAGAAGAATTTTGGATTGTTGTGGCTTCTACTTGATGGAAATTCATTATAAATATATAATAGAAGACTGTTTTTAGTCAATTTCCACTGGTTTATTTAAATTGCGATGACGCGTTTCGCTGTCGATGCAGCTTCTTCAGATCTACATTTTACACTGTCAAATTAGGTTTAATATTCACAGTTTTATATAATTTCTTAATTATAATATTACACCTAATTAAATTACATTGCTAGTATTGGAAAATCCACACAGATTTGGAGTTAGGAGAATAAATTCAATAATGGTGAATTGCTTAAATCTACCTGGTCGTTGAGGAAAGTACCTGTAGTCCTTAATCGATTTATTTGCATTGTCTCTAAAAGGTTTAGTTTTAAACCTTTTTGTTGGGTTTGTAAAATTTTGAAATTCTTGTTAAATGTGTGATTTTCTGTTAAAAGATGATTAGCATATGTTGAATTAGATTTTCTATGGATGAAACTTTTTTCGTGTTCTGTAATTCTTTGTCTAAATCTACGTCCAGTTTGTCCGATGTATGTTTTAGGACATGACCCACATGTTAATTGATAAACCCCTGATTTATTGTCTTTATTGATTTGTGAAAGAAGCTGCATCGACAGCGAAACGCGTCATCGCAATTTAAATAAACCAGTGGAAATTGACTAAAAAACAGTCTTCTATTATATATTTATAATGAATTTCCATCAAGTAAAAGCTACAACAATCCAAAATTTGAAACAAGCTGATATAAGCTTTCTAGCTTCAAACTACTTCAAGTTACTTCTAAAATGTGCAACAACTACGCAAAATATTTGGTTTTTCAATCAGTGCCTCCAAAACCAAGACACCTAAGTATATAAATCTGAAAACTAACAACCCCAGCAAAGCAGCCAAAGAAGCAGTTATACTCGCCAAAAGAAAATGGATATACACAGAGAGAAAAATCCAGTATAGCATTAGAGACTCATATAACATGTATCTGAAGGTAATCCACACAGAATTATTATTTAAACTAAATTTTATAGAATTTATGGTCTTAGATTCAAATACACGTGAAAAAGTAAAGACAATAATACATAAAAAATATTTGAAACAATACAATAAACTACAGTATCTCATTCAACAAAAACGTATAACAACACAAAATAAGAAAGAAAAAGAATTTTTACTGATCATCAATTCTTTAATCGATTTATTAACATTTCCAACACACCTTTTTCGGACAGGGAAAAAAATCTTCTAACGAAAGATTTCAAACACAATATTCAAACTAACTTCAATATCAAAGAATCGGAGACATTAGGTATTGATACTGAGATTGCCTTGAAAGATAGTCCTAACAACATATTATCAAAATTTCAAATAGCCGAAATTATTAAAAAAGAAATCATATCTAACACTAACAACATCAACCAAGACTTAAGGACAATAAAAACAATTCAGAGTAAAGCAAAACAAAATGATGTAATCTTTACCAAAGCAGACAAAGGTAACACAGTAATAGCAATAGACAAAATCGACTATATTAATAAAACGTTAGATTTTTTCAAAACAGGAAAGTACGAAATTTTAAATAAAGATCCAACAAATATTTTTCAAAAAGAAATAAAACAACAAATTGAACAGGCTAAAAGTATCATTCACGATAAAGATAAAATTAAATTGATAAATATGAATCCCCAAATCCCACAACTTTATTCACTCATAAAACTACACAAACTTGACCACCCAATCAGACCAGTTGTTTCCTACATGTCTGCTCCAGCATATAAGATGTCATCCTTTTTAATTGATTTAATCAAATATCATACCAAATTTGAACCTAAATATAGTATCAAAAACACATACGAACTCGTGAATAAAGTTAAGAATATAACAATATCAGATAATTCTAAATTGGCCTCTTTCGATGTCAAAAACTTAATTCCAAGTGTTCCTCCAGACGAAACAATAATTTTAATAGAGAACCTATTAACAAAAAATAAAGTAAATGAAGTTATAAAAATGGACATAATTAATTTATTAAGAACTTGCCTAAGACAAAATTATTTTTCATTTAACAATACATTCTACAATAGTAAGGAAGGGTTAATTATGGGGAGTCCATTAAGTCCATTACTTGCCGAAATTTTTATGGACAGTATTGAAACAATGATATTTAACAACCATAAGAGCAATAGTAATAATTGTCTATACTGGTATCGATACGTAGACGATATAATTGTATGCTTTACAGGTACGGACAGACAATTAACTCACTTTTTACAGTATATTAATTCTTTACATAGAAATATCAGTTTTACAATGGAAGAAGAAGTCGAAGGGAAAATCAATTTCCTAGACTTAACAATCAGTAAAGCCATGAAAAAACATGAATTTGCAATATATCACAAACCTTGTCATACAGATACCACAATTCACAATAGTTCTTACCACCCTAACCATCATAAACTTGCCGCTTATCATAGTTTTATACATAGACTAACTAATATCCCCTTATCAGAAGAAAATTTTACTAAAGAATTAAACTACATAAAACAAGTAGCCGTTAACAACGGTTATTCGGTTACTTTAATCAATAGTATCGTTAAGAAAAAACTTAGAAACAAGGTAATCTCAGAAATATACCCACGTTTTAAGGAAAGAAATACCACTTTTAAATGCTTAACCTATTTCGGCAAACCAACGGGAAAACTGGGGAAATTTTTAAATCAAAAAAAATATCAACATAGCTTACAAGACTAACAATACTATAGGGAAATATCTTAAAAACTACAAACCACAAATCAATAAAGACAATAAATCAGGGGTTTATCAATTAACATGTGGGTCATGTCCTAAAACATACATCGGACAAACTGGACGTACATTTAGACAAAGAATTACAGAAGACGAAAAAAGTTTCATCCATAGAAAATCTAATTGAACATATGTTAATCATCTTTTAACAGAAAATCACACATTTAACAAGAATTTCAAAATTTTACACACACACAACAAAAAGGTTTAAAACTAAACCTTTTAGAGACAATGCAAAATAAATCGATTAAGGACTACAGGTACTTTACTCAACGACCAGGTAGATTTAAGCAATTCACCATTATTGAATTTATTCTCCTAACTCCAAATCTGTGTGGATTTTCCAATACTATCAATGTAATTCAATTAGGTGTAATATTATAATTAAGAAATTATATAAAACTGTGAATATTAAACCTAATTTGACAGTGTAAAATGTAGATCTGAAGAAGCTGTATCGACAGCGAAACGCGTCATCGCAATTTAAATAAACCAGTGGAAATTGACTAAAAACAGTCTTCTATTATATATTTACTCAAGAAGAGTTGGGTATCTGACGTTGACTCTGCTGTTACTTTCATAGTCAGCTATAAAGAACATTACCAATTTATATATTTTATATTTTTCTCGTGAAAGAAAAAAATCATATCAAACATTTTGCTAACTTTTCCGAAGTTTAATAATGTGTGGCAATAATTAAATACAATTCGTAATAGGGATAATATAATTGCTGGTCGCTGAAGTTGTCTAATCTCCAAAACGGCGGTGAACTTCCAATATTGGCCCTCTTTTAGTAATTAATGGACGAACTTTCGATAGGGTCGATCCTTCGTTATTATTTACGGCCATTTTGGCCATCGAAATCCATTGTTAAAATTGTAGCTTTAATGAGCGTGACAAAGATAAAAAATAATATAAGGGTTCAATTGGATTGAGGAGTCTTAAAAGGTGACAATTAATTTATTGAAGGAGCATGTGACCTTGGTTCCGACAGCGTGAATTTCATGATTATAATTTGATGCCCAAGAGTAGAGGTTATATAATAAATTTACTACGAATCTTTGATTGACAGTACTAGATAAATCAATTTTAGAAATATCTATTTTAATTAGAGCCAAAATTCCCGATATACTAGATATTGGCAATGATTCATAATTACTGTCATAGTATAAAGTAATGTTCCGCCATCAATGATATACCTAATTAATTATATCAGAGGTGTTGATGCCTTTGAAAACACAATTTTTTCATTTTTTTTCTTGCGATGTTTTTACATCATTCGACATTGCCATTAAAATGCTAGTGCAGTAGTTCGTCCAGTATTCTTGGGTCAAAGATTTCCAAATTGTCCGAATTTACCGTGACACCTGCTTTACTGTGTACACTTTTTTACTACGAAGCTTCTGCTTGATATATGACTACACGTTCTCAATTAGATTGGATCGGGCCGTTGCACAGTGGGGAAAAACGAAAAATCGTGTTTCAAAATTGTCTAGAGCCTTCAATTTTGGTTCGATTTGGACGATTTTTTTTTAAATTGAAGCTTATTAATTCTGAACAAAGTTGTCGGAGCCGATTTTGCAATTAAACTTTTGTTTCAAAATGGCGGACGTCTTCAAAATGGCAGTTTCTGATTATATAGCGACTGAGACACAGAAAACGCTTACAGTTTCAAACCAAGTTGTGCTAAAATGCGTGTATGTATGTTTTTTTTATGTCGCAGATAATATATCTAATATCACAGTTACAAGATTAATAATAATGAACCCAAAATGGCTGCCATGAACAATAAAAGTATTATAAATATGAATAAACGTACCATTATTATTTTATATCCATAACATTTGCATAAATAATTTCTTTAAGGTTGTTAATTATAAATATGTTTCAACAATTGACTTAAAATGACAAATCAAGTATGGCGGATGCCAAAATTGAATCGAGCAAGAAAGTTTCTCTGTGGCATTTAGACTGTGGCAGTCAGATCATTCAAGTTATTCAAGTTTAGTTGCGGGATTTAAATTTTCATGCAGTTAGTGCTAGAATATTGCTGCTGTAAATTTTAAGTATCGTAGACAATTTTCTAGCAGATACAAAAAACAGCGATACACGCAGAAAAGGACAGCTCACACAGCTAGAAAATGGATAAAACAGCTAACGCTATATAATTAGAAACCAACGTCCGCCATTTTGAAATAAAAGTTTAATTGAAAAATCGGCTCCGACAACTTTGTTCGGAATTTAATAAGCTTTAATTTAAAAAAAAATCGTCCAAATCGAACCAAAATTTAAGGCTCTAGACAATTTTGAAAGACGATTTTTCGTTTTTCCCCACTGTGCGTTGGGATGGCCAATCTAGTGTGAGGATACTCAATTCCTCTTTCCACTGCCTGGACGTTTTACTCCGATGGTTGGGATCGTTATTGTCTTGAAGATCTACGCCTCATTTTTAGCGACACATTATCGTTTGGAAGTCGGTACTACCACCTGTTTGTAAATCTAGAGCATTATTTAGGTAAAGATGAAAAAAGTTTCCCTTTTCAGAAAGACATCCCCAAACATGGATTTTTACAGTGCGCTGAACCAATTGGTTAGTGGAAATTGACCAGGCTCGTGGCGTGACAACATAACTCTAAGATGAAGCTTTATCGAAAAAAAAATTACATTGCTCCGGTCTCGATCTATGTTTTTCTCTGCCCACGCTAGTTTTTATCTGTGTTATTCGCTTAGCAATGATTTATATTACTCAGTATATATCACCACTATACAAAACACTTTATTTTTGCACTCGACGTGCGTTTCGCTAACCATGTTAGCTTCATCAGGACCGATGATTGACTAAAGCTAAACTACAAATCTACCCTATTTATACTTAGCCTAACCCTTGAATTACTCAGGTGGAACTAATGGCAGGGGCAAGGCCATCAGTTCCGGGGAAAGTAACCAGTAGAGGGGACTATAAGGAATAGGCCCTCTATCTTTATTTAAACTACTTTTACATTTTATAATTTCCATACTTTCGTATGCGTTCAACAATCTCCTATCAGATACATTTTTTATTAATCTTAGATTATCTAATGTTACAATATGATCAGCTTCAAGGGCATGTTCGGCAATGCTCGGCTTTTCTGTTCTACTGTATTTTAAGTGTGATAAATGTTCTTTAACTCGTGTTTTAATTGACGTTTTAGTTACTTTTTGTCACAATCATTACAACTAATTTCATAAATTCCACTTTTCTCACAATTAGGAATCTTGTCTTTGGGATTTCCTAAGATATTCTTCAGATTGTCTGATGACTTATAGACTAAGGTGAGGCCTACCTTATTAAATACCTTATCCATCCATTAAATACCTTAGTCTATAAGTCATCAGACATATGTCTGTGATTTTTTTTAGAAAATGTGTCGAATCTTTTACGTAGGTGTCCGATTGGCCGATGAAAGGTTGCAATAGTGTTCTCATATATTTTACGATGTCATATGTAGGTGAGACAATTGCGCTGACTATTGGTCTGTTTGTGGATTTTTGGTAGTCCATACAGCCGCGGAAGGAAAGCTTCAGTTTTTCATAATTTTGATTGTAGTGCTGGTTCAACTGATGATTTCTTAATTAATTGGGATGTTTCTCGCAGAATGCTCGACGTTAAGGTTTCTATAACTGGCTGGTTAGGATGTTAATACCTGGAGAACACGGCCTCAACTCCCGAAAGAAACCCGTATTAGTTCACCCGGTCGTGAAAGTCTACATTCTTCAATCCCTGGATTGTTATTCACTTAGTCATGGACAAAGTCATTCATTATCAATGCCGGAATATCGCCCGGAGAGAAGTTTATCGTTTAGACTGAAGTCATCATTTCGAAATCGATCAAACCACTTTTTAACTCTCCTAAGAGTAGAATCAAGACCCAAATAAACTTCTTGAATATTTTTTGTGGCAGTTCTACCACACTAAGTTCATATAACATAACATGTTGAAAATGTAACTTTCCATTTTGAATGTTAACCTTGCAAACAAAGTAATTTAAATAAACTTTTTTTAAGGCTATGTTAACTCACAAAGCATTTAAATCACTGTCAGTTAATAATTTATAACATATATAAAATGCAACGTCTCTCTGTCTGTCCGTTAGTGCACTTATCACTGGAGAACCACTTATCCGATTTACGTGCTTTTTTTTTTAAAACATACATATGTTCTCTGGCCAGGTTATAGGCTATATTTTATTACGATAGGTAGCATAAGGAATGAGCAGTGACGTAAAATAGTGAATGAAGTTGGAAAAAAGTTGGCCGCTAGCGCATTCCCTTGCAATACACAGCCTAAACCATTAAATATGGAACAATATTATATAGTAGAGAATATCTATAATCTATAATATATATGAAATGCAATGTCTCTCTGTCTGTCTGTCTGTCCATTAGTGCGTTTATCACTTATCTGATTTACCCGTCTTTTTTTTAAATTCATACATATATTCTTTGGCCAGGTTATATAATAATAATAAAAATAATCTATATCTATAATATATATAAAATGCAACGTCTCTCTGTCTGTCTGTCTGACCGTTAGTGCGTTTATACCTCGAGAACCACTTATCGGATTTACGTGATTTTTTAAATTCATACATATGTTCTCTGACCAGATTATAGATATATATTTTATTACATCTATAATATATATAAAATGCAACGTATCTCTGTCTGCCTGTCTGTCCGTTAGTGGGCTTATCACTGGAGAACCACTTATCTGATTTTCGTACATTTTTTTTTTAAAACATACATATGTTCTACGGCTAGGTTATAGGCTATATTTTATTACGATAGGGTGAGCAGTGACGATAATGAAGTCGGAAAAAAGCCTAAAGCATTAAATATGGAACAATATCATGTAGCAAAGAATATAATATATATAAAATGGAACGTCTGTCTGTCCGTTAGTGCGCTTATCACTCGAGAACCACTTATCCGATTTACGTGTTTTTATAAATTTATACATTTGTTCTATATAATTCGATATAAGCCTAGATAATGGGAGATAAGGTGAGATAATGGGAGATAAGGAGAAATAATGGGAGATAAGTCGAGATAAGCCTCGATAATGGGAGATAAGGTGAGATAATGGGAGATAAGTATAAATAATGGGAGATAAGGAGAAATAATGGGAGATAAGCAGAGATAAGTCTAGATAATGGGAGTTATGATGAGATAATGGGAGATAAGGAGAAATAATGGGAGATAACGGGAAATAATGGGAGATATTTTATTACGTTGGTTAACATAAGGAATAAGCAGTGATGATAGTAGTGAATCAAGTCCACGCGAGCGGAGCTGCGGGTCCGGCTAGTATGATGATAAAAGAAACATCAGCACAGTCAAGAGTACATGCTTCTGCCATCTATAAAAATCGGGCATGAACTTTTGCAATTACCCAATATTTACTTTCGTAATATAGTTTAACTTGTTTAACAAAGTAAACATGTTTTTCATTTTTAATTATACTAATGACATATTATTGCGATTTACTGATTTGTTCCACCGCTGTGTTTAAATGATGCTCTTAACTATTTTCCAACCAATTATTCCAATACAGTACATAAATGTTTGATTATCGTGAATCGGTCTGGACTGTAGAAATAAAACTCTTTTCTTCTTTAGTACTCAATATTTCGTTCTTCTTTAATAATTTCTTCAGAAGTAACTACAATTTTAACACACGGATTAGATATATTAAAAAAAATGTTATTTTTCGTCTAGGTGTTAAAATGTTGAAATAATATGAACAAACGAATAAATAAATAAAACAACGTACGAAAATGATTTTTTTTACACAAACTTAGAGTAAACAGCTTAGATGCATATGTACTGACGTGAATTTCAAATGAACATATGCTGTTATGTAACAGTATACGAGGTTCTGAACTGTTTTCAAAAATAAAGGATAGAACGCCTATTTTGTACAATAACTGCGTAGTTCATAGATTGTCTTGTTTGCAATATGAGACTTGTTATATTGGACAGACACACACACACATATATATATATATATATATATATATATATATATATATATATATATATATATATATATATATATATATATATATATATACATATATATATATATATATATATATATATATATATATATATATATATATATATATATGTATATATACAATAAAGAAAGAAAGCAAAAGATTGCCGTATCTACCAAAATTTTTAAAAATACAATCTTAGTTGGGGAACTCGGCAAAAAGGGGACGTGATAAGAGATCACACAATTTTCAAAAAGCCAATATTTCGGTCCTGGATTGGGACCTTCTTCAGGGCAGAACTGAAAAGAAGAACAAAGCGTATTCACTGATAGTGTTTGGGACAAATTTAAATTAATGATGTTATCATTAGGTTGTTGTAATAAATAAAATTAGTGTAGAACAAGAATAAAATATTAGTCATAAAAAATCAAAAAAACTCACATGAGAAGTGCAAAGATTTCGTTAGCCTGAATGGCCGTAGGTAGCTTATACATAAAAAAGTTGTTACATAAAAAGTTGGTCAATCCATAAAATATATAAAATACACACTAAAACACTGTAGACAGAAATTATAAAAACCAAATTTAAAACATGGATGTCATTGGGAACCTTGGATGTTGAGAACGTTATTAATTATTTCACCTGTGACCACCACACATGGCCACCGCCATATAGGAAAGATGACAAGGACGACAGGAGACAGCTGACCGACAGAGATAAGGGGTCTAGTCAAGAAAAGTCAATTAACCAGAATGCGAGGTCGACACCTGGAAGGAACCGATCAAAATTGGGAAGTGCATATGTTGGACCTTTAAGTGAGAAGGAGATACCCAATTGAGCGACCAAAAAACCCGGTATGGAGCCGAGGAAGGATAAGTCATAACCTAATTATAGGTAAAGGGTGAGCGAGGGAGCGAGAGAGAGAGAGAAAATAATGGGAGCAACGAAGAGGAATATTGTCTAATAGATTAATTATTGATTTATTAATTTCTTGTTGGAATATGATTGGAGGAAGAGATTGTTTTCAAAAACCAATGAAGATTGAAAGCAACAGGAGGTAATGAAGGGGTGACGTAGGGTACTGTCATTGGAAGGAAGACAGTAATCGCTAAATGCACAAGATGGCCCAGATAAAGTGGAAGGAATATGTGGAACCCAGGATCAACGGAAACGTAAAACAACGAGAGGAAGGAGGAAAGAAACCCTGGAAATTACAAAGCTAAAAGAGAGACGACTACCATTTCAATACAGATGGATCATAAAACACTTGAAGACAGGGAATTATCGTGTGGAGTTGATTTATCACAGGAGAGTAGGAAACTATATATGCTACTAAGACCATCTAGGTCGGTTCTTTTATTGATATTAAGGTGATTTTCCTGGATGTAACACATTTCAAGGAATTCTCTCTTGGAAAGATTGTTAGAGAAGTGAAGAATTTTGGGTTCCCTGAAACTAATCTTCTTGAAAAGTCCTTCCTCAATTATCATACATTTGCTATTAAAGACTCTTTTGCGTTCAGTGCAGTGGTCAATAACTTCCAGTTACCAGAAGACGACGTTATTATATCACTTGATGTAGTCAGTCTTTTCACGAATATTTCATGGCAGTTAACCAGCCAAATAATCGACTCTGAATGGGCATTAATCTCACCCAACACAAAAATCAGCAAATCCTTCTTCTTATCAATAATAGAATTTCTTTTCCATTCAACCTTCTTCAAATTTAAAGACTCTTTCTACTCTCAAATTTTTGGATGCCCTATGGGCAGTAATCTCAGTCCTGTTCTTGCTTCAATCGTTATGTCGTATGTTTTAAACAGCTGCACTCAAAGATTATCCTTCCGACTTCCATTCCTATATCAATACGTAGACGATTTGATTCTATCCATACCAGCTGATGGCAAAGAAGAAGTTCTTCATGTTTTCAATTCATTCGACCCACATTTACAATTCACTATGGAAGAAGAAACCAACAATGCTGTTCCATTTCTGGATACAAGAGTCGTTAGAGACTCCCATAACATCATCAAACTTGATTGGTATAGAAAACCTACTTCTTCTGGGAGATATATCCATGCAAACTCTGGCCATGATTGGAAGGTGAAGGTCAACGTCATCAAAGGCCTATATAGAAGACTGAAGATAATAGTCCATCCTGATTTCTTACTCCAGTCACAAGAAACACTTACAAACCTTTTCATAGATAATGGATACAACCGAAAACTCTTACTAAGAACCAAAGACGAAGTCAACGAGCTTACTCATATCCACCAAATTCCTCCAGAACCCCCTCCCCTCCACCTACCGCATATCTCCCCTCCCCCTCTAACTCCCCCAGTCGAAATAAATTGGTCGCTACTCTCTTTACCGTTCATTCCTGGCCTTACAAATAAATTGGTCCACATTTTGCGTGTCATTCCGAACATTAAAATTGCTAAATATTACTTCTTCAAAAACAGACGTGTTTTCAGCAAGCTGAAGGTCCCGCTGCCAGTTCTCTTCATGTCAGACTTAGTTTACTCAATTTCCTGCCTCAATTGTCCATCAGTCTATATTGGCCAAACTTCTCAATCCTTGAATCGTCGTATTGCACTCCATAAAAGCGATACTAGATGCCATCCACACAGATGTGCTTTGGCAACCCATTCTGTTGACAATGGTCATTCTTTTAATTTCAGGGAACCCAAAATTCTTCATTTCTCTAACAATCTTTCCAAGAGAGAATTCCTTGAAATGTGTTACATCCAGGAAAATCACCTTAATATCAATAAAAGAACCGACCTAGATGGTCTTAGTAGCATATATGGTTTCCTACTCTCCTGTGATAAATCAACTCCACACGATAATTCTCTGTCTTCACTTCTCACTTAAAGGTCCAACATATGCACGTCCCAATTTTGATCGGTTCCTTCCAGGTGTCGACCCCGCATTCTAGTTAATTGAGTTTTCTTGACTAAACCCCTTATCTCTGTCGGTCAGCTGTCTCCTGTCGTCCTTGTCATCTTTCCTATATGGCGGTGGCCATGTATGGTGGTCACAGGTGAAATAATTAATAACGTTCTCAACATCCAAGGTTCCCAATGACATCCATGTTTTAAATTTGGTTTTTACAATTTTGTCTACAGTGTTTTAGTGTGTATTTTATATATTTTATGGATTGACCAACTTTCAATGTAACAACTTTTTTATGTATAAGCTACCTACGGCCATTCAGGCTAACAAAATCTTTGCACTTCTTATGTGAGTTTTTTTTGATTTATTATGAATAATATTTTATGCTTGTTCTACACTAATTTTATTTATTACAACAACCTAATGATAACATCATTAATTTAAATTTGTCCCAAACACTATCAGTGAATACGCTTTTTTCTTCTTTTCAGTTCTGCCCTGAAGAAGGTCCCAATTCAGGACCGAAATATTGGCTTTATGAAAATTGTGTGATCTCTTATCACGCCCCCTTTTTGCCGAGTTCCCCAACTAAGATTATATATATATATATATATATATATATATATATATATATATATATATATATATATATATATATATATATATATATATAAGTTGAATTGAATTCTTTCTTGAACCTTGGAATATTGAATATATATTTTTTCAGTTTCTTGGGCTTTATGGTTCTTTTGTTTTAAGGATAGAGAAATTACATCATGTTCTAGTTAGAATTTATTGAAAACGTTTCGCCCGATTTTCAGGCTTCTTCAGTTCATCTAAAAATTGAAATTTTCTGTTTTGGATATTCAATAGGACGCACAAATTTTTTTTTTTTTAATTATGAATATATAAAATTCTTAAACTTATAATACAATGTAGAAGGTGAAAATAATAAAAATACACACAAAATATATATAAAAACTTACATGTGTGGGTTGAAACGAAGACACACTTAACATTCTTTAAAAGGTGTTACTAAGACGGTCACATTTTTTAAAATAACTTTAGATTTGAATAGGGAACGAAAGTCATCCTTTGGTTTGTTTATGTGTTTTTTATTTATTATCTGCTATTGAGTTACTATGAGAAGAGTCCGAAATAAATATGACTCAGACCCCTAACGTCGCTTTTGTCGTTTATATTGTTTTTCTCTTTATTAATACAGATCATTTCATGCATTGATCTTTTAAAATAATTTGACTCTTTTTTTAAGATTTTTGTATTTTTAAAATCAAACGAGTGTTTGGTTTGTTTAACGTGTTTTGAGAGAGCTGTTTTTTTTTTTTTTTTTTTTTTATTGGTCTAGCACACGTGCTGCAGGGAAGTCCCTAAAACGCTCCAGGAGCGGCACGAGTGCGGAAAAAGCGATTCACGTTGTTCTTGAATCGCTGTAAATTGTACTCGGTGGGAAACACAGCGCTGGGCAAATTATTCCAAAGGGATGACGTTTTCCATATAAAAGATTGCTTGAAAAGCGTCGTACGCGGAGTAACAAGCTGAACCTCATACGGATGCGAAGCACCAGCGCGACGTGTATTTCTAACATGCACCGCTTTGGGAGGAATTAAGCGGGCTACATCCTTCGAACACTTTCCATGAAAATACTTGTAGAACAGACTCAAGTCGCCAACCGTTCTTCGATGTTCCAGCGAATCAAGGCCGCCGGTCAATTCCGGGTCCCCAATCAGACGGACCGCTCTTCTCTGAACAGAATCCAACAAATGCAGTGTATGTTTGGGAGCGGAGCCCCAAACGTGGGAGCTGTATTCCATAGTTGGTCGAATTTGGGCTTTGTAAAGAATTAACAGTTGCTGTGGGGTGTAAAGCTTTCTGGTTCTAAATAATATTCCCAATTTTTGAGAAGCTCTCCTTGCTATGCCTGCAACATGTTCATGCCAAGACATATTTGCTCCCAAACTAACGCCCAACAAATTGAGCGACGATGCTAGGGGAATGGAGTGCCCCGACATAACTATGTCGGGTTCAGCAACGTTAACTTTTTTAGAAAAAAAACTGCCGCTTGGGTTTTTGCAGCGTTAAATTCCACCTGGTTACTGTCACCCCAAGATAGAATTTCTTCCAGGTCTTTGTTAAGTTGAACGACCTCCTGCTGTCTGCGGATATTCGCCTGAGCAGCCGATGTCCGAGCGTTCAAGGTGAATGAAGAGACAAGCGTACTGTCATCTGCAAAGCTATAGATTGGATTCCCGGTCTTTTCCAGCAGATCGTTAATGTAAATGAGAAAGATAGTAGGAGACAGTATGGAGCCCTGGGGCACACCGGCGTTGATAGTGAGGGTGTTAGAAAGAAATCCGTCGACCGCCACTCGTAAAGAACGCTCTCTGAGGAAACATGAGAGCCACAAACAGAACCTTTCAGACATACCATAAGAGCGCAACTTAGCCAACAGTCCATCGTGCCAAACACGGTCGAATGCCTTGGATATGTCAAGAGCAACCGCTCGAGATTCTCCAAAGTGTTCAATTGCGTTGTTCCAAACATGTGTTACATAAGTCAGAAGATCTTCTGTTGATCTATGTTTACGAAAACCATATTGGTGATCGCTAATAATATTGAATCGTTCAAGATATTTTAGAAGATGCTCATTGATAACCTTTTCCATGACTTTCGATATTATTGAAAGCAGTGCAACTGGTCGGTAGTTATTTGGCAAGGTCTTCTTACCTTTTTTAGGTATCGGCTGAACCGTGGCACATTTCCAGCAGGACGGAAATATTCCCTTTCTGTAGGATAGGTTAAAAAGTCTACAGAAAACTGGTGTTAGTTCCCTTGCACAGTTTTTGAGAACTATGGCAGGTATTCCGTCAGCGCCAGAAGCCTTCTTGGTGTCTAGCTTCATTAAAATACGCTTTATGATGCGCTGTCTGAAGACAACATCGGGCATCCTTGACTGCAATATGGGAATAGTAGGTGGTGTTTTTCCTTGGAAATCGACAGTAGAATGTGAAGCAAAGAGTTCAGCCAAAAAGTTCGCTCTCTCAACAGGTGTGGTTGCAATGGAATTATCTGGCCGTGTGAGTGGTGGTATCGTGGATTTGGTAAAGTTTTGACTAACTGCCTTAGCGACTGCCCAAAAGGACCTGGAATTGTTGGGACAAGCGAGAAGTTTGTTTCTAATTCGTTGATTGTGTGCCTCCTTGGTTTCGTCGATAATTCCCTTGCATCTGTTCCGGGCATGAACAAAGATGTTTCGATTTAAGGTGTTAGGATTTTCACGCCATTGTCGGTAGGCAATATGTTTAGAAGCAACAGCTTCTTTGCATTTTCGGTCGAACCAAGGCTTGCCGTTGGAGGAGCATTTCTTCGAAAAAGGGATGTAAGCTTCCATACCAGCCAAAATGACATCGGAGACCTCCCTGACGCAGTCAGATGGGGTTATCGGATCGAAAACAAACGTCCATCCAAGGGAAAGTTCGAAAGTATTCCATGAGATCTTCCCATTTAGCAGATTTGTAGTGCCAAATCTTGCGCGGCCTAGGCGCCTCTCTGTCACTGATTGGCAGGATACTCGATGTCGAAAGCAGTTTATGGTCGGAAGAACCTAACGGCGGATTTACGGTGACCGTGTAAATCTCCGGATTGGTGGTTAAAAACAGATCAAGAAGACTGGCGAACTCCCCGTCTCGATCAGGGATCCGTGTTGGTTCGTCAATAAGCTGAGTTAAGCCATAACTGATTGAGAATGATTCAGCTTCACGACCTTGTTTGTCGGTAGTATTTGAATATTTGAGCCAGTTGATATTGTGGACATTAAAGTCGCCCAGGATGGCAATTTCGGCACTTGGATAGTTACTTTGTAAATGATCGATGGTGTCTGCAAGAGAAGCGAAAAGTGTTCGAAAATTGGTATCACTTGGTGGTCGATACAGGATACAGATGAACCTTGTGGTTTGTTGAGTCGTTATTTTTAACCATATAACATCAAAGTTTGGGGGCTCCAGAGCTTCTTCTCGTTGACAAGAGAGGTCACTTCTGACAAAAAGACAGATTCCAAAGTTACGCCTAAATCGGGAATAGAAGTCGTACCCAGGATAAAGATAGTTGACCGTGCTGGTCGATGGACTGACCTTGGTTTCACATAGAGCGAGTACATGAGGTTTATCTGATTGCAGGTGTTGATGCACTGAATTTATGTTCGAGTTTATACCTCGTATGTTGCAAAAATCTATCTTAAAATTATGATGTCTGCAAGTCGACGCCTCCGAACCAGCCCTACCCGGAGATCCGAACGGGGGGCCATTCTACCTCCGGAACTTCTTGCATCCAGGCGCCTCATCATGCTCTTTGGTCCCACAGTAGTTAATGTGGAATTTTCCTGTTCTGTCACATGTTTATCTTTGCCTTCTTTGGCTTTGATCCAGGGGGTGTTATTATTGGGTAGTTTGGGTTCTGACCAGATACTTTTCCAATGATCTGCGAGTTCTTGTTTGTTTGATGGTTCGGTCACCGCTGTCTGTTTTGCTGTGCATAGTTTTCCGGTAGAACTGTGTTTGGCTTCTTCGAAAGAGGTTGTTGGTATCTTTCCTCTCATTTGGTTCTTTGTATATACGAAGTCTTGCGGCATATACGGATAATTTTTGTTTCAGAGTATCCAGGATTTCTGGCAGTGTTCTGTTGGGAGACCCGGACTTGATCTTGTTTATACTCTGCGTGACTCGTTTGGACACGTTCCCGTTGATAAACTGGGTAAGGTGTCCTAGATATCTCCTGATGTTGTTGATTTGGTTTTCTATTCTTATTTGCCGTTTGAATTTTGGTTTTGTGCTGTTGGGATTTCTTTGTCGTTGCGGGAGTTTTTGATTAAATACTTCGTCGGTTGCGTTTGGGATTGATGGTGGTGGGTCTAGGCGGCGAGTGATTCCCTTCTCAGTGGTTTCTTTGTCAGGACTTGTGCTTTTATCAAAGCAACGCATGGTGTGTTCGTTTGTTCCTGTAGTATAACTCATGCGTTGCCTTGACTTTCCCGCCTTGGTGGGTGTCGGTTTACTCGCCGGCACAACACTTTCGGCAGGTCCATTGTCAGTTGCCCGGTCTTCATCGTTTTGGTCGAGCTGCCATTTCCCGCGACGTCCTCGACCGTTACGTCGCTCGCCCGATGCTTCTTTTATTTGTCTACTGTTGTTTGGGATGTTTTTAGTGTTTTGTGGTGTCAGAAGCTCAAAGTGTCCCGACATTGGGTTGCCTGTTAGTAGAAGGTAAATAGTTTAGGTGTGTTTTCTTGTGCTTATTATTGTTGGCTTGTCCCTAAAAGTTATTTTTGTATCTCTTGTTCTTCGTTGTTTTGAGAAGATATGAAAGTTGCTATTCTGGGTTTCCGAGAGGGCAAGTATCTCTAGGCTCGTTCCATAGGTGCCATTTTTCCTCATATAGTTATAGTAGTTATTGAAGTCTTTCATATCGTCGTCCCCAATTAATGAAAATGTGTTAAGTTCCGACCAGTTTTGTTGTATATATCTTAGAGCAGCCTCTCGGAGTCTTTCATGATGGTTTTGGTGGCCATATAAGTGTAAGCTAACTGCACGGAAAAGGCAATTTCCATCACCTACAATGTCGGATCTGGTAAAACTATCGGGAGTAGTTTTCAGCTGAGGCGGTTGGTTGGATCGTTTGTCGTTGTTGTTGTTGTTGTGGGGGTGCTGTAGCTGTTTGTACGACAGGGGTCCGCCTCCTCAGCACCCTGCCATTATCACTAGTATAATTATTATTTTGTGACATAGTGTTCCCACGAGTATCCTAGGAAAGAATGGTCGACTGCGGCAGAGCCTGGATGCCACAGCAAGGCTACTTACACCCGGAGGGCGCCCGGTATCGCCCCCCCCGCAACGCCCGCCCGAAGCGCGGGGGGGGAACCGTTTGCGACTCATAAACGCTGAGCCATTCATCTTCTCGGCACGGTAAACACCTTAAGATTGCGTTTTTGTTACATATAATCTGGACAACACAAGACAGCACAACATGACTCAGGTACCTCGGGATCGTCAATGCCCGACTAGGAGAATCCTGGGATTCCCCGAGCCCCTGAGGGGATGTATGATGAAAATGTTGGGTTATTCTTATCATACTTATGGCCATTCAGTCTAGTTTCAAGATGCTGTTTAGTCATGCCGATATAACAGCCGTTGCAGTTTTGACATGGAATAGAATATATCAGGTTTGATTGTTTCAGTAGGGGTGTTTTGGATTTTAGAGGGGTAAAAAGGTGTTTTAATGAGTTATGAGTTTTGTGGCAAACAGTTAAATTATGTTTTTTGAGGACTGCTTTAATTTTTTCTGAAAGTCCTTGAATATATGGCATGGATATGTATGTTGTAGCTGTTCTTTGTTTTGGTTGTTTATCTAGAGTATTATATAATTTGTGAATTCGGGTTTTTAAAATTTTGTTAATTAGCTTAACCGGATAATTGTTGTTGGTTAAGGTAGTTTTTATTTTTTCTATTATTTCTGCTCTATAGTTAGTTTTAAGCCTCTGTCAATTAAATATAGAGCAGAAATAATAGAAAAAAAAAAAACTACCTTAACCAACAACAATTATCCGGTTAAGCTAATTAACAAAATTTTAAAAACCAGAATTCACAAATTATATAATACTCTAGATAAACAACCAAAACAAAGAACAGCTACAACATACATATCCATGCCATATATTCAAGGACTTTCAGAAAAAATTAAAGCAGTCCTCAAAAAACATAATTTAACTGTTTGCCACACAAAACTCATAACTCATTAAAACACCTTTTTACCCCTCTAAAATCCAAAACACCCCTACTGAAACAATCAAACCTGATATATTCTATTCCATGTCAAAACTGCAACGGCTGTTATATCGGCATGACTAAACAGCATCTTGAAACTAGACTGAATGGCCATAAGTATGATAAGAATAACCCAACAGCTCTCTCAAAACACGTTTAAACAAACCAAACACTCGTTTGATTTTAAAAATACAAAAATCTTAAAAAAAAGAGTCAAATTATTTTAAAAGATCAATGCATGAAATGATCTGTATTAATAAAGAGAAAAACAATATAAACGACAAAAGCGACGTTAGGGGTCTGAGTCATATTTATTTCGGACTCTTCTCATAGTAACTCAATAGCAGATAATAAATAAAAAACACATAAACAAACCAAAGGATGACTTTCGTTCCCTATACAAATCTAAAGTTATTTTAAAAAATGTGACCGTCTTAGTAACACCTTTTAAAGAATGTTAAGTGTGTTTTCGTTTCAACCCACACATGTAAGTTTTTATATATATTTTGTGTGTATTTTTATTATTTTTACCTTCTACATTGTATTATAAGTTTAAGAATTTTATATATTCATAATTAAAAAAAATTTGTGCGTCCTATTGAATATCCAAAACAGAAAATTTCAATTTTTAGATGAACTGAAGAAGCCTGAAAATCGGGCGAAACGTTTTCAATAAATTCTAACTAGAACATGATGTAATTTCTCTATCCTTAAAACAAAAGAACCATAAAGCCCAAGAAACTGAAATATATATATATATATATATATATATATATATATATATATATATATATATATATTTATTTATTTTTTTATTTATTTATTTAGTTTTTATAGGCATTAATTTATCACGTTATAAAATGAGTTAGGTCGATTTTCGGCCGGTTTATTTACACTAAACCATTTTAACTTAATCGCATAAATGTGCCTAACAATAAAATAGCCTGTGCAGGTTGCGTGTTTCTGGAATAATTACCTTTTTAGTCCCTAACTCCGATACACGACTCGTATAATTTTCATCCCTTCTCGCTCTCCGTTAAAATAATAGTTTTAACGGAGTTTAATAATTGCCAGACTGACCAAAACACCCATAAATTATATTGACAGATCCTTATCGAAACCCACCTTCATTAATTATTACGAAAAGGGACCCCATTTCTGAAACCTCCGACACTATTGTGGAAATGAAATAACTTCGAGGACCATCCGTAGAAATGTGTGTGTGTATTTAAATAATTTGGAAACAACAGTTTAAATTATGTATACATTTTGAAAAACATAAACAATTCCCTGATGCTATTGGGGAAGAGAATATATACCCGGTATGTTTGACCTCTCGGAGAAGGCGATCAAAAGTACAATTCGGATAGAAGAAGCCTAGATCCCAGACATCATTCCGTGTCATCGCATTTACTTATGTGGTGTGACTTGCTCCTACGAGCTAAGTATTCGTGACCTATGCTAATGCTCTCAGATTTCGAGATGGGCAAGTAACAGCATGATGAAGCTATTAGGATCGAAAAATTCCGGACATGAAACAGGCTCTCGTGCGTGCTTCGGGATAGGGGCTCGTTTGGGAGCATTATCATGCTGAGATAGATATTTTAAAATAATTCCTTGTAATATAGGAGGTTCAAACTCTAAGATAAATTCAGCGCGTTAGTAGGTTCTACGTACAGATCCGTAGTTTGTTTGAGTTCAGGTAGAGGACTAATTTAGCCGAAATACCTTTCAGCTTCATTCAGGTTTGTAGCGGCAACAATTCACCTAAAAACATCTATTGCTCCTAGCTAACTATATTATGTGTATATTTATATTTTTCCCTTCGTTCTATTGTAGTTTACTTGATTTTCTACCTAGAAAAACATCCTAAACATATAACAAGCTCAGACATATAAAAGGAGTAAAGGGGTCTCCCGGCTTACAAGGAGTTTTAATGGGTATGCCAACCCTTCAGGTTGGAGAGCCCCACATAACTGGAGCACTCTGGGGCACCCTTATGGTGACGCAGGCTGCTCCAGAATCCATAAGGGCGAATTTCTCATTGACAAGAAAAAAAAAATCTACACCAGTTTTCTATTGACTTTTCAACCTATCCTACTCAACATACATGCATTACATGACGTTTGCATGTGTTAAGAATTTTGACAGTATAAATTTAAAATAATTGTAAAAATATTTTTTTCCAGAAAGTAGAAAAATGCGTATAAACAAAATATTTATTATTGATAGTTATAATAAAAGGTGAGAACAACCGAAATATCTAAGCTTTTGTGGAAGGCACAGAAGAATCCCTAGCTTAAATTCATCTTCAAGAACATATAACTAAATCTCGATTTAAACTGCCGAGAACAAAATTTACGAAAAAGGAACGTGTTAATTTGATCCTAAATATGGTATTAGAATTATAAATAAACTAAAATTGATTATGATAGATCCTTAATGCTCTTTCAATTCATTTATTTCTTCAGTGCATCGCTGTAAATTAGGTTTTATGAGTGCTAAAATGATTTTTTTCCCTGATCATTTAAAATTGCTACTTTCTGTGTAATTTTCTCCATTAGACGATTCTCGGCCACTTTTCTTTTATCTTGTGATTTATCTTATAAATAGCCTCGTAAAAAAGTATCCAATTCAGTTAGACCTAAGCTATTTAGTGGCATCTCAATCTGCCAAATCTGCGATTCCATAAAGGAAAGTTTCATTAAAAAATCGGTTACGGTGAGAATGGTACGTACAGTCTGAATGTTGTGTGACGGAGTGCCATCCTGTTGTCAGATTACGTCCATATTGTTATATGATACCAATTTAAAGAATACACTGTACCTATGTTGTTAGGGGTGTGTTGATGTATTATGAATTGTTGTGTCTGTGTGAGATGGTTTATGGTATATGGAGAAAGTATGTTTATTGGATATACTGGTAATTTTTAAGCCTAAGAAATTGAGTGATTCTAGAGTCTCTTTTTTCATGGTAAATTTAATATTGTTATGTAGAGAGTTTATGTAATCTAAAAAGGTTTTTAACTGACTTTGGGTCCCGGAGAAACATGAAATAACATTATCACCAGTAAATGATTTGAATGGCAAAAAATTTGATTCTATGGAAGAAGTCAAAAACTACCTTACGACTTTCCTTGAAGAGAAACCATGCAGTTTCTATAAAGAAGAAATTTAGAAACTTGTAAAACGATGGGAGACAGTTGTGTAAAATGGTGGAGAGTACATTACACAAGTTTACAAAAAAATATGTTGTTTTGGTGCAGCTCTGTTTTTATTTATAGTTGATAAGTCAGCTCTAGTTCACTACCGTTTTTTATTTTTAGCCGTTTTATTCGAAAACAGCCAGTTTTACAATAACACTGATAAAATTAATCTTATTATTTTACAATGGCTAGTAAGTTATGGCGTCGTGTTAAGGATCCTGATAAGTTTTGTTACATTTGTGGTGGATATTTTTTGAAAGATCAGTGAAAGTTGGTAACAGATACTGTGACCCGTTTGTATTTTGTTTACTTCAGTATAGAAATTCGCAATCAAGATAAAGCGTGAACATCTGCGATAATGGGAGAAAGGTACACGTAAATCTTTGAAATTTGGAGTACTCATGATTTGGAAAGAACAAAAAAATCATCACAACGACTGTTACTTCGGTATGACAAATATAGTGGGCATCAATAAAACCAATCGTCATAAATGGAAATATTCCAATATTTCTTCAGCAAGAAGACCAATACCCCATTCAGAAAACGTTCCAGTACCAGTTTTTCATCAGCTACCACAATTTCAGGATGAAGAAACTGAAGAACCCAATGCTTCTCGAGGAAGTAAATATTGTGCAGAAACATCGAATCCTAATTTATTTTCACAAAAAGAGCTTAATGATCTCATCAGAGATTTAGATCTTTCAACAGGGCGGGCGTGCCGAATTTGTAGCATCAAGATTAAAAGAAAAAAATTGACTCTCCTCTGATGTAAAAATTTCTTCATATCGCACGAGAGAACAAAACTTATTACAATTTTTTTCTTGATGAAAATTTAGTATATTGTAGTCATGTGATGGCATGTGTCAGGCGTTAAGGACGTTAACATTTCCGGGGAGCTGGAAGGAAACGAGGGTGTTCCTCATTTTCAAGTCCGGTGAACGTAGCGAGGTAAACAATTATCGACCTATTTCTATTCTCAACAATTTTTCGAAGCTATTCGAAGTAATTCTGTATAATCGCATTTATACTCAGGTTAGAGGTATTCTGTCAACCCATCAACATGGATTTATTGATGGTAGATCCACTGTAACAAACTTGGGAGTTTATATAAACTTTACAGAGAACATATTAGACGCAGGAGGGCAGGTTGACGTAATATACACGGACTTTTCTAAAGCCCTTGATAGAATATCTCATTTCGTTTTGCTACAGAAGCTTTGGCGTATGGGTTTTGATGTGGATGCGTGCAGTTTGTTTTCTTCATATTTGGGGGGCCGCTCTTAGTACACTATAATGGATATATTTCCAATTCCTATACTGCAACCTCGGGCGTGCCATAGGGATCCAATCTTGATCCCCTACTATTTTTGCTATATATTAATGACCTCTGTGATACTCTAAATTGTGGCAGGCTGCTTTTTGCTGATGATCTCAAGCTGTATGCTCCCGTCTCATGTATTCAGGACTGTAAAGTGCTTCAAACTGAGCTTTGTGTGCTTGAGGATTGGTGTAAGCACAATAAATTAGACTTGAATATTTCTAAATGTAAAATTATGTCGGTGACGAGGAAGCACCGTATAATAACATATGAATATTCACTAGGAACGTCAACTCTCGGGCGCACCAACAGTGTAAGGGACTTGGGAGTAGTATTCGATAATAAAATGAATTTTTCTAATCACATTAATAACGTAACGCTGGAAGTCAATCGTCTATATGGTTTTATAGTGCGCAACTGTAGAAGCTTTAATAGTGAACGATCTTTAATACTGCTATATGAGTCTTATGTGAGATCCAAACTAGAGTAGGCCTCTCTTATTTGGAGCCCATATTATTTATGCTACAAACTAATGCTAGAACGAGTTCAAAAAAGATTTCTAAAATATTTATCATATAAGGCAGATGGTGTCTATCCAATGAGAGGAATAGAGTACTCTTTGTTATTGGATAGATTTAATTTTCAATCACTTGAGGCTCGCAGAGAGTGTTCGTCTATAATTTTCTTGTATAGATTGTTGTACGGAGTCATCGACTGTCCTCAGCTGCTATCGGAGGTGGCTATATTGGTGCCTAGAATTAATTCACGAAATACTGCTACTTTTTTTTGTTCACGTGCTAGGACTAATCTCAGGTTAATTGAACCAATCAATGTTATGTGCAATAAATTTAACTTAATTAGTAATGAATGTGACATTTTTGCAGACACCGAAAATAAGATTCGGTTAATATGTTTAGATCATTTCACTTGATAGGACATTTATAAAAATTCTTTTAGCAACTTGTTTTACTTGTTGGATGTATATAACTAATATTTGTTTTATTTCACTTTTATTCTAATTTGTACTGCACTGATTCATTTAATTTCTGTATTCATTTTTATTTCTTTCTTTTTTCTTCTTTTTTTTTGTTGTTTTTGTCTATTATTGTTGTTACTTTAGTACCTTAGTTTTAAGAGAAAATTTCATTCATATTCTTTTTTGTTTTCCCTGTAAATGGTTCTTACTGTTGGGAATAAAGCTAGTATTATTATTATTTTTTCTTTCTCACATTTGGTCAATGTGGTTCCATGTTTGGCTGACGGGCGCAAACCAAGTCAGCAGAAACGCATTACCATTGTGTATTAAGGAATGACCTGACAATGTTACATGTTTTCAAAATCACTGACTTCTGAATGTTTTTGTGTATGTTTGTGTTGAGTCCTAATTGTACTAAGTGTGGTGTGAATGTTGTTGGTGTAAGGCCTGTGGCTGATATAATGAGAGGGACAATGATGAGTTTTTCTTGTTTCCATAGCCCTTTTATTTCCGTTGCAAGGTCTGTGTATTTGGAAATTTTTTCTGTGTATTTCGTTTGGATGTTTGTATCGTTGGGGACAGCTATGTCGATTAGATAGGTGATTTTTTCTTTTTTGCACTGAAAAGTAATATCGGATCTATTGGCGGAGACTGTTTTATCTGTATGGATACTGATGTCCCAGTAGAGTTTGTAATCTTTATTTTCAAGTACGGAGATCGAGCTCCTGCTATCTTCGCGCGACATCGTGGGTTTATAAGCCATCTTAAAAGAATTATACCAGGAGTAACTACAATTCACTGTGTCATCCACCGACAACACCTGGTAGCGAAAAATTTAAGTGATAGATTGCACCAATCGCTTTAATTTGTGATTAAAGCAGTTAACAAAATAAGAAGCAACGCGTTGAATACCCGTTTATTTGCACAATTGTGCGACGAAAATGATGAAGACTTCCAACGATTGCTCTTACATACTGAAGTACGCTGGTTGTAGAAAGGTGCATGTTTGACAAGATTTTACTCACTTTTTGAATCAGTTTTAGAATTTCTGGAAAGTAAAGATCCAGATTTAAAAGAAAACCTGATCAAATTGAAAGCTGGCGTCGCGTATTTGACAGATTTGTTCAAAAAATTTAATGACATTAACTTGCAGTTACAAGGGGACAGCCTAAATTTAATAAAAACAAAGGGTGTAATTTCGGCTTTTCTTGAAAAAATTGAAATTTATGAAGCAAAATATTAGTCGGCGCGAATTCTCCCAGTTTCCAAACTTGATGAGGATATTCAGACATACGTTCAACATTTAAATACCCTGCATGATGACTTCAAAAATAGATTTGAAGATATTCTGACGATGGAAATACCACCATGGATCATAAATCCATTTGATGAAACGGAAGTGGCGAATGTGGTACTACAAGAGGAGCTACTCAAGCTTAGCACCAATGAAGAGCTGAAGGTGAAATTTAAAAAAGGCTATCAACATTTTGGCTGCAGGCAGAAATACCCGAAAAATATCCTGGGCTGTGGGAAATTGCGAGAAAACTTTTGATAGCGTTTCCCTCGTCATACCTTGTCGAAAAAAGTTTTAGTGTCGTTACAAACCTATTAACAAAAAAAAGGAGCAGATTGAACATCACAGAACGGGAAGATTTGCGGTTATTCCTTACAAAACTGAAGCCAAATATTGATAATTTGCTGTCAATCCATCAAGTACATCCCTCCCATTAAAATTATGACTATTTTTTTTTAATTGTTGATTTGCATTGTTGAAGTTATATTAATGTTTAATTTTAATTCTATTAAGTCTGTAATCTTATTATTTTAATAAATAGGACACAAGAAAATATATTATTTTTCTTTTTATTTTTACCACTCCGAATTTAGGGTTGGAACTTAGCCACGACGCAAATTTCCATCGTTAGATCTAATCTTCACATTTTTGACGAGTTTTGGGAATATGGTAGAAATGTAGCAGCAGGGGGTCCACCGAAACCTGTAAAATTTTGAAAGTGGTCTACGAGAAAAAAAGTTTGGGAACCTCTGATGTAGACGATTGTGGAAAAACGACATCAGAAGAAAAAATATATTCTATGTATGAAGAGCAGTTGGTGCCGACACTAGACAAAATAAAATTAAGACTAGTGCAGGACGGGACCAATATACATTGTGGCCGATCAACCCTTCACAGAATTCTCTTAAGAATGGGATTCACGTTCCGAAAAATCAACAAAAGGCAAGTAGTGATGAAGTCACAAAGATTACGAAACTTGCGACAAACTTATTTATAAAAAATTTAAAAGTATCGATCAGAGAAGTGGCCAATAATTTATTTTGAAGAAACATGGTTCGATACCCATGACACTGTGCAAAAAGGGTGGGTTGACAGCAGTACAAAATGTCAGTCTAACGCACCTTCAAATAAAAGTAAACGAATAACAATTTTGCATGCTGGATCTGAAAAGGACTGGGTTTCAAATTGTCTACTATTATCTGCAAAAAACATAAAAGATTCTAGTTTTGAAAATTGGTTTCAAAATTCCGTTTTGTCAAATGTTCTCGAACAGAGTGTTATAGTTATGGACAATGCAAGTTACCCTAGTCGCCTACTAAGTAAGGTTCCTAATGCAGCCAACATCAAATCGGAAATACAGGAATATATGTTAGAAAGTGACATTTATTTTGACCTTAGTTATAAAAATGGTAATCTTTTGGAAGTTGACTATGAAGTTTGAAGACTATAAATTGAAAAAGAAATATGTTTGTGATAGTATAGCTGAGAAAATGGGACACACTGTTTTGCGGCTTCCTCCGTATTATTGTGTGTTTAATCCAATTGAACAAATTTGGCATCAAGTTAAATCAAAAATAAGGGCCCAAAATGTTTCTCCTACTTTAAGCGTGTCAGTGGTTGAATTAGTAAAAAAAGTTATAAATGATATACCTTGTGAAGATTCATATATTTATATAAATAATATAAAACCACTGGTAATTACTTCAGCTGATGACAGTGATAGTGAAACCGAATTAGGCTTAAGTTAAGATATATTTTTATTTATACAATATGTCCCCCCTGTAAACCCCATTCATTCAAACTGTATCTTCTTATCCATTTGTTTTTACATGCATCTATAAATAAACATCTCCAAAAACACTTATAATTTTATTTATTTGCATTAATGAATAAAATTCTGCATCTCTGCAACCTATCATAAACAAAAGGTCAGAATTTTTATGTTACCCACTTACGAGGCTGGTTTGAAAAGTCCGTGCAAAGTCCGAGAGATGGCACCACCGGCGCGTATCGAGGTCATGTTTAGTTAGTAGCATCTCTTGAATGAACGCACACCAAGTTTCAGCCATATTGGTCTATTTCTTTGTGTTTGGCATTCGTGTGAATCAAGGAAGTCGAGTGATTTTCAAGAAATGGACGAAAAAGAATTTCGTGTGGTGATTAAACATTACTTTATGAAAGGCAAAACGCCTCAGGAGACTAAAGAGAAGCTTGATAAACATTATGGTGAGTCTGCACCTTCGATTAGAACAGTTTCTAAGTGGTTTCAAAATTTTCGGACTGGCCATATGGACACAAGTGACGCTGAACGTTCTGGACGGCCTGTGGAGGTTACGACTCTAGAAATCATTGATCAAATCCATGATATGGTGATGAATGACAAAAGAGTTAAGGTGCGTGAGATTGCTAGTGCTGTGGGCATCTCGACTGAACGGGTGCATAATATTTTGCATAAACATTTGGACATGAGAAAGCTATCCGCAAGATGGGTGCCGCGATTGCTCACGTTTGACCAAAAACGGAATCGTGTGAAGTGTTGCAAGGATGGTTTGCAGCTGTTCCAGAAGAATCCGGAGGACTTTAAGCGTCGTTTCGTCACTGTGGATGAAACATGGATACATTACTATACTCCTGAGACCAAACAACAATCTAAACAATGGGTTAGCAAGGGGGAATCTGCACCAAAAAAAGCGAAGACCGTTCCTTCGGCCGGAAAGGTTATGGCGACTGTCTTTTGGGATTCGCAAGGGATAATCCTCATCGACTATCTTGGTGAATATTATTCATCGTTATTGGACCGTCTGAAAACCGAGCTGCAAGAAAAACGCCCGCGCTTGGCCCACAAGAAAGTCCTTTTCCATCACGACAACGCACCAGCACACACCTCAGCAGTTGTGGTCGCAAAATTAATGGAAATAGGATTCCAACTCGTTTCACATCCCCCCTATTTCTCCAGACTTGGCTCCCTCGGACTACTATTTGTTCCCCAATTTGAAGAAATGGCTGGCGGGACAAAGATTTTATTCAAACGAGGAGGTGATTGCAGACACTAATGGATATTTTGCAGACTTGGAAGGGATCAACAAACTAGAACATCGTTGGACGAAGTGTATAAACCTAAAAGGAGACTATGTCGAAAAATAAAAAAGGTTTACCCCAAACACATAAGTAGTTTTTATTTTTGCACGGACTTTTCAAATCAGCCTCGTAAAACGGCAAAAATCAGGCTTTATATTTTGGGACAGGCTATAATTTGATTTCTTATCGGTCACGAACTTCTGCAGTCACCCAATACCTTTATATTTTTAATGATAATGTAACGGACACTTCAATAAAATATGAGTATAATTTATTCCGCTAAAATATAATCGTTTTGGTTTTACACCTAATGAAAAAGCATTTCAAAGACACCTAAATTAATACCACAGAGCTAACTCCTCAAAAAGGCAAGCCTCGTTATTTGTGTTTACAGAAACCCATGCGAGCTGACAAAATTGAGGACAACAAAGTGGTTACGCTGCCCCGGCCGAGGCATAAATTTAAGGCAGCCTCAGACAGTTAAAATGATTTAGGAAACATTCATGCATATGTTATGAGAGTACTGAATTTGTTGTTTTGTTTAACACATCTGACGGACTGTTGACGTTTGTAGGAAATTTGGGAGGGAAGAGTAATTGACAAACTTTGAATTTTACAAATTCAATACACTTTAAAATAAATAATGGGAGTACAAATATCGGATAGTTGTAGCTTCTACTTGATGGAAATTCATTATAAATATATAATAAAAGCCTGTTTTTAGTCAATTTCCACTAGTATATTTATAATTCTGATGACGCGTTTCGCTGTCGATGCAGCTTCTTCAGATCTACATTTTACACTTTCAAGTTAGGTTTAATGTTTACAATTTTATATTATTTCTTAATTATAATATTACACCTAATTATATTATATTGATAGTATTGGGAAACCCACACAGATATGGAATTAGGAGAATAAATTCAATAATGGTGAATTGTTTAAATTTACCTGGTCGTTGAGTAAAGTACCTACAGTACATAATCGATTTATTTGCGTTGTCTCAAAAAGGTTTAGTTTTAAACCTTTTTGTTGGGTATGTAAAATTTTGAAATTCTTATTAAACATGTGATTCTCTGTTAAAAGATGATTAGCATATGTTGAATTAGACTTTCTATGGATGACACTTTTTTCGTGTTCTGTAATTCTTTGTATAAATGTACGTCTTACGTTTGTCTTATTTTAGGACATGACCCACATGTTAATTGATATACCCCTGATTTATTATCTTTATTGATTTGTGGTTTGTAGTTTTTGAATGAATTCAGTCAAGAAATGCTCTTTTAGATAGGTTTTTTTGAAAAATGAAGAATTTTAGGTTCATTGAAGTTAAAATAGTGACCATTACACAACCCCACAAAAAAAAAGTGGGGTATACTTTTGATGCGATATATCAGATCCGTAGTATTTTTGCCCGCTGATCACGAATCTGACGTCGGAATATCGCCATCACATCTCAATTTTTTTCTAACCTCAAAAAATAGGTAAAAATTAGTAAAAATTAAGAAAAATATACTCCTAAAAAATTGATTCAAGCTTTTTCATGAATCCAAAGATGTATTAATATGTATTCGGCCACGCTAAGCTAATATTCATCGGTTGGATTAAGCCATACAGTTCTGTTTTCTTTCTAACCTCAATAAATCAGACAGATATAGTGCTTCTCGAATGCAAAAACGAATTCAAATTAAAATTCAACCGATTCTTACCAAATTTGGTACACGGGGTTTTTTTGGGTTGCTGATCATGAATCTGAGGTCGGATTTGCAAAATTCAAAAAAGGCGGATCCAAGATGGCGGACAAAATTTTGAAAACCAACCGATTCCTACCAAATTTGGTATACAGTTGGGGAATCCTCAAACCTGATACTCTTAAACCCTAAACCCTGAAACCTTAGACTCCCACACCCTGTAACCTCAAAAAATAGACCTCAATAACCCTGTAACTTTAAAAATGAGACCCAATAAACTCAAAACCAGGACTTTTAAGCCATATACTCTCAAATAGTAGACCCTTAAGCCCTAGAATTGCGAAGGTTAGACCCGCGCCTAACTTTTCTTTTTTTGGCTGTATCTTGTTCTTTTTTCCGCGAATGACCTATTCAAAGGCTTTCTGCCCAAACGCTTTTGAGGATTATAATCTTGGTGACTACAGTGAGGAGCAAGGGGAACGTTTTCACCAAGATCTGAAAATCATAGAAAATCGGTATCAAGGACGATGGGATGACCATATGCTAGCGGACTATTGCTGGTCGCTAAAAAGAGAATGTGTCCGAATACATATTAATACATCTTTGAATTCATGAAAAAGCTTGAATCAATTTTTTAGGAGTATATTTTTCTTAATTTTTACTAATTTTTACCTATTTTTTGAGGTTAGAAAAAAACTGAGATGTGATGGCGATATTCTGACGTCAGATTCGTGATCAGCGGGCAAAAATACTATGGACCTGATATATCGCATCAAAAGTATACCCCACTTTTTTTTTGTGGGGCTGTGTTATCAACAGAGTGGCTTGCCAGTGCACATCTCTATGGATAGTATTTTGTATCACTTTTGTGTAATATGACGATTGAGGGATTGTGAGGTCTGTCCAATATAAATTCAGGGGCAATTAAGGCAAGGGAGTGAATACACTACATCTGACATTGATAGAATGGGTGAGGGAGTTTTTAACTTTGGAATAAGACGCAAGACGTTGACCAATTTACTTGTAAGACCAGGAATCAAGGGCAAAGTAAGTAAAGAAAAAAATTGTTTCTGTAAGAATAACAAGGGAAGTAAGGGTAGGGGGAGAATGAGGTGTGCATGGAGGAGGAGATTCTGGTAGAATATTATTGGTGTGGAAGAGCTTATTGACTTCATCCTTTGTTTTGAGCAGGAGTTTCTTATTGTATCCATTTTCCATGAAGAGACTAGTGAGTAAAGCTTATGATTGGACTAAATAGACTAGACACATTGTACAAAACTTTAGATGCATGAACAACCTGATGTCAGATAGACCAAACGACAATAGGAAGATCCAGCGCTTTCAGAGTAAGGTATCTTCCAAAATTCTTTCATATGAAATTTCTTTTGATATTAGGGAGATCTCCAATTTAAAATCCCTTTTTAGCCGAGTTATCCACATACTCTTTTTAAAAAGTTTAATAATTTAATGAAATCTAGGGCCAATAAATTATTGGCTCTAGATTATAGTATTATTAGTTTTGTAAGCTTTGTTGATATTTTTTTGATTTAAAAATTTTCCCAGTTTGTCTGTTGGTTTGCCGAAATAGGTTAAGCATTTAAATATAGTTTCTCTGTCCTTAAAACATGGGTATATTTCGGAGATAGCCTTGTTTCTAAGTTTTTTTCCTAACGATGTTATCGATTAAAGTAACTGAATAACCATTGTTAACGGCTACTTGTTTTATGTAGTTTAATTCTTTAGTAAAATTGTCCTCTGATAAGGGGATATTAGTTAGTCCATGTATAAAGCTATGATAAGCCGCGAGTTTATGATAGTTAGGGGTGGTAAGAACTATTGTGAATTGTGGTATCTGTACGATAAGGTTTGTGATATATAGTGAATTCATGTTTTTTCATGGTTTTACTGATTGTTGAGTCTAGGAAGTTGATTTTTCCTTTGACTTCTTCTTCCATTGTAAAACTGATATTTCTATGTAAAGAATTAAGGTAGTGTAAAAAGTTTCCATAATGGAATATATGTAATATTTACATTATAAAATCTGTAAATAAGACAATAATCAATTTAAAGGCAGTGTATCGCATATTCACTATTGTGCGGCGCCTTTTTAACCTCTAGTCCGACGCTGTTGTTTGAGTCCTTCTGCAAAGGAATCAACACCAGTTTTCTGTAGACTTTTTAATCTATCCTACAGAAAGGGAATATTTCCGTCCTGCTGGAAATGTGCCACGGTTCAGCCGATACCTAAAAAAGGTAAGAAGACCTTGCCAAATAACTACCGACCAGTTGCACTGCTTTCAATAATATCGAAAATCATGGAAAAGGTTATCAATGAGCATCTTCTAAAATATCTTGAACGATTCAATATTATTAGCGATCACCAATATGGTTTTCGTAAACATAGATCAACAGGAGATCTTCTGACTTATGTAACTCATGTTTGGAACAACGCAATTGAACACTTTGGAGAATCTCGAGCGGTTGCTCTTGACATATCCAAGGCATTCGACCGTGTTTGGCACGATGGACTGTTGGCTAAGTTACTCTCTTATGGTATGTCTGAAAGGTTCTGTTTGTGGCTCTCATGTTTCCTCAGAGAGCGTTCTTTACGAGTGGCGGTTGACGGATTTCTTTCTAACACCCTCACTATCAACGCCGGTGTGCCCCAGGGCTCCATACTGTCTCCTACTCTCTTTCTCATTTACATTAACGATCTGCTGGAAAAGACCGGGAATCCAATCTATAGCTTTGCAGATGACAGTACGCTTGTCTCTTCATTCACCTTGAACGCTCGGACATCGGCTGCTCAGGCGAATATCCGCAGATAGCAGGAGGTCGTTCAACTTAACAAAGACCTGGAAGAAATTCTATCTTGGGGCGACAGTAACCAAGTGGAATTTAACGCTACAAAAACCCAAGCGGCAGTTTTTTCTAAAAAAGTTAACGTTGCTGAACCCGACATAGTTATGTCGGGGCACTCCATTCCCCTAGCATCGTTGCTCAATTTGTTGGGCGTTAGTTTGGGAGCAAATATGTCTTGGCATGAACATGTTGCAGGCATAGCAAGGAGAGCTTCTCAAAAGTTGGGAATATTATTTAGAACCAGAAAGCTTTACACCCCACAGCAACTGTTAATTCTTTACAAAGCCCAAATTCGACCAACTATGGAATACTGCTCCCACGTTTGGGGCTCCGCTCCCAAACATACACTGCATTTGTTGGATTCTGTTCAGAGAAGAGCGGTCCGTCTGATTGGGAACCCGGAATTGACCGGCGGCCTTGATTCGCTGAAACATCGAAGAACGGTTGGCGACTTGAGTCTGTTCTACAAGTATTTTCATGGAAAGTGTTCGAAGGATGTAGCCCGCTTAATTCCTTCCAAAGCGGGTGCATGTTAGAAATACACGTCGCGCTGGTGCTTCGCATCCGTATGAGGTTCAGCTTGTTACTCCACGTACAACGCTTTTCAAGCAATCTTTTATATGGAGAACGTCATCCCTTTGGAATAATTTGCCCAGCGCTGTGTTTCCCACCGAGTACAATTTACAGCGATTCAAGAACAACGTGAATCGCTTTTTCCGCACTTGTGCCGCTCCTGGAGCGCTTTAGGGACTTCCCTGCAGCACATGTGCTAGACCCATAAAAAAAAAAAAATTAAGTAATTAGTCTTGCTAATAAGTGAATGAAGTTGTGGGATTTGGGGATTCATATTTATCAATTTAAATTTATCTTAATCGTGAATGATGCCTTTAGCCTGTTCAATTTGTTGTTTTATTTCTTTTCGAAAAATATTTCTTGGGTCTTTATTTAAAATTTCGTACTTTCCTGTTTTGAAAAAATCTAACGTTTTATTAATATATTCGATTTTGTATATTGCTATTGCTGTGTTACCTTTATCTGCTTTGGTTAAGATTATATCATTTTGTTTTGCTTTATTCTGAATGGTTTTTATTGTCCTTAAATCTTGGTTGATGTTGTTGTTATTAGATATGAATTATTTTTTAATAAATTTCGGCTGTTTGAAATTTTGATAATATATTTTTAGGACTATCTTTCAAGGAGAGTACAAATAATCGATCGTCTGTATGAGCCTTTAGATTTGTTTATTTATGGGAGTTAAATTCACAAAATGTGAAGTTTAATATTTATTTCATTGGCATTGAAACTTGTTGAGTTAAGTCCTGATTCTTTTGAAATTTGCATGTGAAGTTTTTTAAAAGGAAATGTTTTTTTTCTTTTATCATGGTCCTTTGTTAAATAATATATTGAAATTTTGGCTTTAGGTTTACATATATATTATGAAATCGTCACGAAACTTTAATAAAACATTCGTGAGGATCGTGGTCGGCTAATTCTGGGCATCTATGAAAAATTTGCTATTGATTAAGAAATATGTCAATATCAGGGCAGTACACTGGCCCACAGTTTTTGGCGAAGAAGACCATGACTGCCATTCCCCACCATCTCTATTCGCCTGAATTACCACCCTGTGACTTCTGGCTGTTCCCCCATATAAAGATGAAGTTAAAAAGTCGTCGTCTTGAGACAGTAGAAGAGATACAATGCGAATTTTGGGTGACCCTGGAGGCCATGGCAGCAGTGGCTAGTGGCAAAAATGGTGTGAGCATTATATCCGGGTGCAGGGGGACTACTTTGAAAGTATGTCATGATGCTTAAAAGAAATTACTTCAGATTTTATAGTTTTAATCCAAGAATCCTTGATGTGTATTATTATAGCTTTCCATAATGGAATATATGTAATATTTACATTATAAAATCTGTAAAGTCGATAACGAAACAATAATCAAAGGAACCGATAGATTTAAATATTTAGGAATCATTATTTCAAAAAACGCTACATCAGAAGAAGATATCAAAGCTAGATTAGGACAAACAATTAAATTCGATCCTGTGGGACAAACACATTACAAAGAGAAACAAAACACGCATATACAAATCAACAATACAAAGCATAATGACATACGGGTCAGAAACATGGACGATCAACAAAAGAAATAAATCTAAAATTTAACGCGGTAGAGATGGAGTATTGGAGAAGATGCTGTAGCGTGACACGTATGGAGAGAATACCAAATGAAGTAATAAGAAGCAGAATGAACATCAAAGAGAATGCAATAAACACCATTGAAGAAAAACGATTAAAATGGTATGGACACATAAGGCGGAGCAAAGATAATAAGTGGGTAAAGAAAATAACGGAGTGTAGCCCCATAGGAAGAAGAAAAAGAGGAAGACCCAGACGATTGTGGAGAGACGATGTGGACGAGGCTATGGAGGACAGGGGTCTAACAGATGGAGACTGGGAAGATAGAAACGGATGGAATCAAAGGCTGAGAGAAGTAAGACAGCGTCAACTATAGAAAATTCTTGATATATACAGTCCCTGGCCAAATTATTAGACGCACTGTATTTTTTTTAGTAATTTTATGTTTCTTAAGAGTTTTTATGCAATAATGGTATATTTAAACTACAATATTATTGATTTTTATTTAAAAGAATTGTTGTAGACTACATATTTGTATTTATTTTTAACATATGGCAACACTGTGTTGACAAAGTGATACATGAACGTAAATAAGTACAAACCTGTATCAGTCGCGATTACCAGTTTTATACTACTCAGTTATTAGTTTATTTTGTATGCAGTGTTTTAAAAAAGTAATTGGACTATTTTCATTATGGGTAGAAAAGGCGATCTTTCACCACGTAAAAAAGATGAAGTGAAGGCCCTTGTGATTGCGAAAACATTTACAAACCGAGAAATATCACGAAGATTGGAGGTTTCTGAAGCTAGTGTACGACGCATAAAAAAGAAAATTGAGTCAGGGAAGGAATTAAGCCTGAAAAGAAAGAAAAGATGCGGTAGAAAACCAATTTTCACTCCACGGTCAGAGAGATGTTTGAAGAAAATTTGTGTAGAAAACAGATTTGCTACCACAAAGGTAATAAAATCACAACTTCAGGATGCTAGCGTAAATGCTTCTGAGCGCACTGTTCGAAGAAAATTGAAAGAATTAGATTTTAAGGCCTGTCGCCCCGCCAGGAAGCCCAAGTTAACAGCTGCAATGAAAGCAAAGCGCCAATCAATGGCAAGACAAAGATGTGGACTTCTGGAGATCGGTAAGATACAGCAATTTAATCAATAATTGATACATTATTATCATTTTCAGTTAAATAAAGCAAATAAACATGGAAGTTTATATATTTTTTCCTATTTTTGACAGGTCTGCTTCAGTGACGAAAGCACATTCGAAATTTTGCAGAATAAAGCTCAGTATGTGCGTCGTCGTCATGGAGAAAAGTTTCATCCTGATTGTGTCGTCCCGACGGTTAAACATCCCACCAAAGTGATGATTTGGTCAGTCATCAGCGGCAAGGGCACTGGACGTCTGTACCTCGTCAAAGGAATAATGAGGCAAGATCAGTACAAAGAAGTATTACAAAATCGGTTGATTCCGCAGCTCAGAGAATGGTTTCCAAATGGGGAACCATTCACTTTCATGCAAGATGGAGCTCCCTGCCACACTGCTCGGTCTGTTAAAGCTTTTTTGGCAGAAAAAAATATCCCTCTGTTGGATTGGCCCTGATATGAACCCCATTAAAAATGTGTGGGAGCTGATGAAAAGAGAAGTGGCTAAAGATGTGATTACCAACAAAACCCAGCTCCTAGAAAAGATTATTCATGTGTGGAATCATCATCCTCAAATGCAAGAGACAGTACAATCTTGCATTGATAGCATGCCGCGCAGAATTAAAGCTTTGATAGCGGCTAAAGGTGGCTCAACTAAATATTGACTTTTACTAACATTAATTTCACTTTTCTTTAAAACTTAATAAACTTATGCTTTTCTAAATTAATGCTGTTTTATTTATGTTAAATAAATAGGTAATTGATTGGATAATATAAAAATAAAAAACAAATCAATTTAAAATAATAAAACGGTACAATATCACTCGGTAATTAATATTTTACATGAAATCTTGCAGTGCGTCTAATAATTTGGCCAGGGACTGTATATATATATATATATATATATATATATATATATATATATATATATACATAAATGTGTAAATAAGTCAATAATCAATTTAAAGGCACTGTATCGCATATTCACCGTTGCGCGGCGTATTTTTAACCTCTAGCCCGACGCTGTTGTTTGAGTCCTTCTACAAAGGAATTTAAGTAATAAGTCTTGCTCGTGTTGTTAGATGTAGCGTCCCAAAATATTTACACAAAGTTTTCTGTTTCCTTCTATTCATTGGGTGATTTAAGTTTTTACCTATGTTATGTTGTGCTTCAAGGAAAACAACAAGTTATTTATCAGATAAGGGTATTTTGTTCACATTTTTATCTTATTAATTTAATTTTTTATTTTAGAACAGATGTTTTGAACATTTGTAAATATATATATTTTACATAAAGTTATGTGTATGTTTTAATTTGTCTTTATTTGAGTCTGCCAGCCCGATAAAAAACTTACAAGCCCTCTTAGTGCTTTGAAGTACTTATGTTAGTAGACTCGTACGCCGCGGTGGGCTAAGAAGTAAGACGTGAAGCCTTATAAAAAGCTTGTAGTACTTGTTTCAATTACCATCGCCAATTAAAACCTTAAAAATACGCAGTACGTTTCATACTGCCCTCAAGCGCGAAATGGTATGAATCAATCCCAATTTTTGTCCACTGAAACGCTAAAAGTTTAGGTTTAGGTAACACAGTAAACTTAGAATTTATAGTCGGCAGAATTGAGAATAAGAATTATTTCATACATACTAATGTATACATCCTTACTTTCTCTTATTTGTATTCCTTTCACTAGTCGTCTCTTCTATATCCTTTATCTTTGCCAGAGTCGTCATCAATCTACCTATCTCTCACCTTTTTTCTCAGTTTTTTGACTTGATGGTCGTAGTATTCTTTGCTTGTTCTTTCAGTTTTTCTTCCTCAATATCCCATTTATATTCTCTTCCTTCGATTATGATTTCGATACTTATTTTCACAATTTTTCCATTCTTTCTCTCGTTCTCTGCTACATGCTTCAATTTCTTTTGAATTTCCCGTTCATCTTTTGTTAAATCGTTGTTTATGTAAACTCTCTCTCTTAGGTTCCTCAGTTTGTTTTTTTATTTTTCATCACAGCTTCTTTACCTCCCGTGTTTCCAAGTTTTATCTTGTATAGTCGCTCCTATTTTTATCACATCTTTAATCTGTATTTTTGTGTCCATACTCTTCTCCATAAAATGTTCTACACCCATTTTCAGATCTGTTTGGCTATTCGCTTCAAATCTTATTCCCGATATTACAATATTATTCCTTACGTTGTCTTTTTCCACCCTACTCGTCTTCAAATCCATACTTTTCATGTTTTCTCTAATTATCTTATTTTCCTCCTTCAATACTTCATTCTCCTCTCTTAGTTCCTTCAACTCTTGTTAGTATCTCTTCTGATCTTGTTTTATATCCTTTATATCTGACATTAGCTCTCTGATCATTTCTATCAAATTGTCTATCTTATCTACTCTTTCGTTTTTTCTCTTTCTGTGGTGTTCTTATCAGCTTTTTACTCTTCTTGAATAATCCCACTGGCTTTTCTTTTTCTTCGACTCTTCCTCTTTCCGAGTCTCCTGATGTATAATCATCGCTATCCATTGTTCTTTCTGTTATAAAAACTTTACGTGTGCTCCTCGTATATTCCATTTTCAAACACGCGAGAAAAAGAAAAAAAACTGCTGTTTATACTTCTTATCACCGTTTCTCCGGTGGTTCGCTCACCTTATACGCAGTAAAACGATCAAGGTCGTCTCTTATTGTTTCGTTAGCTTCATACAATTTCATAGAATTATTCTCATATACAGTCCCTGGCCAAATTATTAGACGCACTGCAAGATTTCATGTAAAATATTAATTACCGAGTGATATTGTACCGTTTTATTATTTTAAATTGATTTGTTTTTTATTTTTATATTATCCAATCAATTACCTATTTATTTGACATAAATAAAACAGCATTAATTTAGAAAAGCATAAGTTTATTAAGTTTTAAAGAAAAGTGAAATTAATGTTAGTAAAAGTCAATATTTAGTTGAGCCACCTTTAGCCGCTATCAAAGCTTTAATTCTGCGCGGCATGCTATCAATGCAAGATTGTACTGTCTCCTGCATTTGAGGATGATGATTCCACACATGTATAATCTTTTCTAGGAGCTGGGTTTTGTTGGTAATCACATCTTTAGCCACTTCTCTTTTCATCAGCTCCCACATATTTTCAATGGGGTTCATATCAGGGCTATTACCCGGCCAATCCAACAGAGGGATATTCTTTTCTGCCAAAAAAGCTTTAACAGACCGAGCAGTGTGGCAGGGAGCTCCATCTTGTATGAAAGTGAATGGTTCCCCATTTGGAAACCATTCTCTGAGCTGCGGAATCAACCGATTTTGTAATACTTCTTTGTACTGATCTTGCCTCATTATTCCTTCGACGACGTACAGACGTCCAGTGCCCTTGCCGCTGATGACTGACCAAATCATCACTTTGGTGGGATGTTTAACCGCCGGGACGACACAATCAGGATGAAACTTTTCTCCATTACGACGACGCACATACTGAGCTTTATTCTGCAAAATTTCGAATGTGCTCTCGTCACTGAAGCAGACCTGTCAAAAATAGGGAAAAATATATAAACTTCCATGTTTATTTGCTTTATTTAACTGAAAATGATAATAATGTATCAATTATTGATTAAATTGCTGTATCTTACCGATCTTCAGAAGTCCACATCTTTGTCTTGCCATTGTTTGGCCCACTTCAGGCGCTTTGCTTTCATTGCAGCTGTTAACTTGGGCTTCCTGGCAGGGCGACAGGCCTTAAAATCTAATTCTTTCAATTTTCTTCGAACAGTGCGCTCAGAAGCATTTACGCTAGCATCCTGGAGTTGTGATTTTATTACCTTTGTGGTAGCAAATCTGTTTTCTACACAAATTTTCTTCAAACATCTTTGACCGTGGAGTGAAAATTGGTTTTCTACCGCATCTTTTCTTTTTTTTCGGGCTTAATTCCTTCCCTGACTCAATTTTTCTTTTTTTTATGCGTCGTACACTAGCTTCAGAAACCTCCAATCTTCGTGATATTTCTCGGTTTGTAAATGTTTTCGCAATCACAAGGGCCTTCACTTCAGCTTTTTTACGTGGTGAAAGATCGCCTTTTCTACCTATATGAAAATAGTCCAATTACTTTTTTAAAACACTGCATACAAAATAAACTAATAACTGAGTAGTATAAAACTGTTAAACAAGCAATCACAGTCCATAAAGCCACAGAAACACGTCCGTACCTGACTCGATTCCCGATCGCGACTGATACAGGTTTGTACTTATTTACGTTCATGTATCACTTTGTCAACACAGTGTTGCCATATGTTAAAAATAAATACAAATATGTAGTCTACAACAATTCTTTTAAATAAAAATTAATAATATTGTAGTTTAAATATACCATTGTTGCATAAAAACTCTCTTAAGAAACATAAAATTACTAAAAAAAATACAGTGCGTCTAATAATTTGGCCAGGGACTGTACCTCTAATTTTTTAATTATTGTCTTAATTCTAACACTACACTCTGTTTTATTTCTAGTCCCTCTTGTTTGCAATCTACAAAATAATTAAATAGATAGAAACACTACCGTAATAATGCTCGTTGAGCGAGTTAACGATTGCCGGGCGTTCGATTCACATGCACACACTTCGCGATCCGAAACTCAACAATCTATCTATCTATGTCCATCGAAAAGTTGTTCTGTGTATTGGTACCATGTCTTTATTTTGTCTTTCGTATCTAATACAATTTTATTACATCCATGTCTCATAATATTTCTGTTTTTTTTTGCTTTTTTCTTGGCAATTCTTGCACCTTCCTATGTGAGTTGAATGTGTCGTATTTTTTGCAGTTCCTGTATTTCTCGACATTTTTCATTTAATCACATTTCTTGAGCTAAATAAAAATACTCGTAATAATAATCTTAGAGTCGCTATATTTTTACCACAGTTATATGAAACTATTTATTATAACCGACCAAAAATAACTTATCTACGTCACTTGTCTTGAAATATAAATGAACGTAATACCAATAATACTTAAAAATATAAATGTCTACCCTTCAATATGGAATCCCCCATTGCCCCAATTTGACAAGAAAAATGAACAACTTTCCGAAATCTAATATCGTCAATTTTTAGCAAAAAGTCAAAACCCTATAAATATCAGGTAGGGGATAGAAGGATAATATTGATGTTCGGTTAATATTAATCGAGGGTTAACATTACGCTTTAGTCACAGATAATGGAAATTTTCAGGCGTGCCAACTACTAAGGCAAGAAGAATATGTTAATTCGCGGGGGTTCGAGGAATAAAGAAATTTCGCCTCTACTGTCCCAAATGTAAAATATGTACCAGACTTGACTTGTGTGCAATTGGGGGTTAGTCTAATGAAAATATGCGACATGCTTTATGGAGTTGAGGTAGGTGGTTCGAAATGTGCCTTTTGCCTACCTACATCAAGATAATATGTTAAGAAGTGAAATGGTTCTGCGTTAGTAAGTTTTGTGGAGTCGCAGTGGTATTATCGCAACCTTCAGTGGTGTTATAGTAATTTCAGGTTTTTCATTGAGAATATAAATGCCTAAAGGAAAATTAAATCACTTATATTAGTTACAGCACAGAAATAATGACAGTAAAACGCTGATAGAATACCGCAATTTTAAGAAAACATATAGAATTAAAATAAAGATGACAAAAGAGCATTATTTTATAAACAAAATAACTAATTGTGATAATAAGTCTAAAACCATTTAGACAATAGTTAATAATAACTTAAATAAAAATACCAAAAAGATAGGACTCCGCTAATAGATTCAGAACTTACTTCTGAGCCTATTGTGGTCGCAAATGCGTTTGCAAATTTTTTTAGTACTCGCTCTGCTAAGAAGCTGCGCAATAAATATGGTCCAAATAATATAGATGAGTGCACCCTCTTACTAATAACATCTAATACTATGGTTATGGAAGCTATGAAAAAGGAAGAGGTACTTTAAAACATTTCTAAATTAAAAAAGAACCAAACGGCAGGATCCGATGATCTAAATACTAAAATAATAAAAAGCATTAGGAATACAATTGCTCAACCGCTTGCATTTTTAATAAATCGTAGTTTAAATGAGGGAATCTTTCCAAAGTTCTTAAAACTGCTAACTTTATCCCTGTTTATAAGAGAGGTGAGCACAGTTATGTGGGAAATTATAGACAAGTATCTATTCTTAGTTCTATTTAAAAAATTATTGAAAGAATTTTCTATGACCGAGTAATAAGTTTTACCCAATAGGTCAACTGAATCTGTCTCTTTCTACTATCTAAATCAGTTCTACAGCAGTGCTAATGAAGATAAATATGTTGTTACATTGTTTTTCGCTCTATCTATAGCATTTGACATAGTTAACAAAACATTTTTGATGAAAAAATTGTACAATATTGGTGTCCGAGGTAGTTTGCTGGAATGGATAGGATCATATATGACTGACAGGGAAATGGTGGTTAAATATGATGGTGCAAATTTTTCGATTAAGAGAGCGGTAGATCTCGGTGTCCCATAAGGTTCTGTCTTGGATCCTCTGTTATTTATCTTATATCTAAATAACCTGCCATTAAACATCAATATAGGTCATGTGACTATGTATGCGGATGACACTACCATTGTGACAGCATCTGAAATTGTGGATGGTCTGTTTGATGCTGTTACAGGTGTAAGCAAGGATATGAAGGTATGGTGTAGAAAAAATGGACTAATATTAAATATTTGAAAAAACAGTCTATATGAATATATTCAAAACTGCGGAGAGATTTGACGATTCCTTTGGGGGAAATTAGGTGATGAGGTCTAAGTTCTTGAGCACTTTTGTGGATGCTCAGCTTTCTTTTAGACTTTTTTTTTTTTATATAGACCATGTATGCTTAAAATTAAATTCAGTCTACTTTGCAATTTTGAGCTGAAAACGTACCTTCAATTGTGAGGGACTCTTGTGTGAATTATGCTTTGGCTTTCAGCCATCTGTGTAACAATGTTGTGTCCTGGGGTCTTGCTGGTGAAAAATGTAAGCGTGTTTGTGAGCCAGAAGAGAATAATTCGTCTATTTTTAATCTCAACAAAAATACAATAAGAATCATAAAGGGAGTATACAACAACAATGTGCAATATATAAAAAACAATATGAAGTACGAGGGATTTACAACACAGGAGAGTTTAAGGCGGGGAGGAATCTTGAACCCAACATTGTTCACTGTATACATGGATTAAATAATCAAGAAATGTGAAATAAATAACTTCCAATCTTAACAGAAATAATATGTAAAGGGAATTGGGACGTTATTGGTAGTGATCTCAATAAAAGGAAAATGTTGACTTTACAACTTAATTTAGTCTAGCATTTCTCGAGTTGTTAGATGTCGTCCAAAAACGATACAGCAGCCTTCAACTCATCATTCGATTCAGATTCAGATGTTTGAGTAAAATTTCGAGGGTCACTAAATAAGGACTATAGGGTCGATGTTGTAACTCGGTGAATGGTCTGAACTGTACGAGCTCTGAGCACACAACGATTGTTATGCTACAGTTAAGTCTTTATTTTCCATGAATTTGTACGTTTTTTCCTAATGCTGTTTCAGGTTCTGAATCGTCCTTCTACAAACCTCCTGATAATTGTGGAGCATTGCGGAACACACTATAGGCTGATGATAGTAACATTCTTATACAGAGAAATAATCCTGAAGATTTTCGTGTAAACTACATAAATGGTTTTCCCCTTAATATTGACAAAACAATATTTATTTAATTTGGAACAAAGAATAAAAAGATTGATTATAGCTTGTTGATCAGAATCGAAGGAAATGTATAGAACGTGCTTTCAGCACTAAGTTTTTAGGGGTCAGTATAGATCAGAAGCTCATTTGGATTACTCATATTGAGAGCTTGTTTTCTAAGCTTAAAGTCCGTTTGTTTGGAGTTGATAGCACACAACATGGGTTATAAACATTAAAATGTCATAAACCACAAGCGTACGAAATTTCTCTACCAATTATTTGCATTTTTAGTTTTAATTACCTTTATTTTTAATCTCTATACAACAGTGCGACCTTTTTCCAAAAAATATTTTATTACATGCCTTCTAAACTTTACAATAAGCTATAGAAATCAACGCATTTCAAAGTTGATTTTAATGAGTAAATGATGAAACTAAAAATCTTATTTGTATGATACTAGAACTAGAAATCTGCAGTGTTATAAGGCTTAATGATAATAGGTACGATAAAATTATTTGAAATTTTAGCGGGTATTGGAATATAATTAAGTAAAGTACTTATCGTAGGTAGGTGCCTAAGTATCTAAGTATGCAATAAAAATATTCTGTGTAAGTATAAAAATAAAGCAAAAACCTATAATATGCTTAGTTCAAATCAGAACAGCGATGGCTTCAACTTTCAGCTTTGCCCCGGTCAAACTTGGCGGAATTTGTAAATCTGCATTTTCTCTGCGTGAAAAACAATAATACTTAACGTCTACGTTGCCCTAGTGCATCAACAGCCAACAAGCCAAGGCCGTGAAATTGTGGAAACCTGTGCCAATATGACGGGAGTTGGATCAGCAACTATTTATAGATTTCTAAAAGAAAGAAAACGCAGTCCTTGCATCGAATCTCAGAATCACAAAGAAAAGGAAGAGGTCGATGAAGACTTTAAAAACGCAATAAGAAGAAAAGTACACCATTTTTTAGTGTTCCGTATCACTTCGGTGTCTGTCTGTCCGTCTGTCACACCCGATTTTCTCCGAAACTATTTGAAAGTTGAAATTTGGTAATAATATAGGAATTGATAGCCTCATCAGAGTTTTGAAAGTTAAATTTTGACTTAAGGGGTTAGTTTTGGGGGGTGAAATCGGAAGTGAAAAAAAAAAAAAAAATTTACTAGATAATCGAGTTTGGTGTCAAATGAAAGCTTGTGAAAACACGAGTAAAAAGTACATATATAATGTAATACTTACGCGCATTTTTCTTTGTATTACTTTTAAAAAATCGCGAAAAATCACTGTCCACCCGCCTTATCTCGAAAAGCACTTTTCAAAAATTTTGAAAAAATTCTGGAATATTCTTCACGGGGGTGTAGATTGAACGAAAATTATCCCGAGTGCATTACCTGTAATAATTTATCTGGTATATAAAAAAAAAACAGAAATTTCAAGGTCATCAATTTTCAATAAAGATTGGAAATAAACTTTGTTGAAAACTCACTTGGGGTGTCATTTTATACTTCCGTTACAACATTTTTTATTTTAAAAGCAATCAACGTACGGAACACTAATTGCGCAAGTTCAACTTGCACTTGACCGGTTATTTCTATATATTATTAAATAAATACCTACACTTCAAGTTTTGCAAGAAATCAGAGAAGACCAGGACTTACCAGATTTAAAAAAAAAATGGAAATTATGGAAAATTCTTCATATCATCAATCCTTCATCATCATTGTTGTAGAAGGGAATATCTACGAGCAATTAGAAAATTTCTAACCGAAGAAAGAAATACTTTTTATTTAGATGAGACTTGGGTTAATGAGGAACATACAGTAAACATATAGTCAACTGGATTACAACCCCCTTCAGGAAATATCGCAGGCTAATTATAGCATATATTGGTAGTGAGAACGGATTTCTCGACGGTGCCTTGGTGGAATTCGAATCAAAATCAATTAAAGAATACCATGAGGAGATGACGGCCGATGTTTTTGAGGAGTACTTCCAACAAATGATTGAATGTATACCAGCAGATTCAGTTATAGTATGAGACAATGCCCTATACCGTTCTCGATTATTAGAACTACTCCCGACAAATTCATGGAAGAAAGTGGATATTCTTCAATGGATAAGAGACAAAAGTCTCAAAGATAAGGATGGTATATTAAAAGTGGATCTTCTCAAAATTGCGAAACAAAATAAGGCACAGTTCAAGAAATACGCTTTCGATGAGATGGCAAAGGAACGGAACATCACAGTGCTTAGATTACCTCCATATCATTGCGATTTGAATTCCATAGAGCTAATTTGGGCACAAATAAAAGGTTTCGTTGCAAGGGAAAACACCACGTTCAAACTCCAAGACGTAAGGCAATTATTACTCGCCGGAATAGAGAGGATCAAGGAGGATAATTGGAAAAATGCCATTCGACATGTTAGAGAAGAAGAAAATAAAATGTGGAAACTTGACGAATACATCGAAGAAACTGTGTAAATAGAACTCTTAATTATCAATTTAAGAGACGTCGAGTCTTCAGATTTTGAAGATAATGACTGTTTTCGATTGTAATTAAAGTATTTATATATCGTGAATTGTGAATTTGTATATGTACATAGATCTATAGATTAAATCTTATATTTCTATAACTTTATTTTTAAGATAATTTTATTTATTAAACACTAAAAGCAGGTTACGCTCGGACGGCTATGCTACCGATGAACAATCATTTACATTTTATGACTCTATTGTATAGCAGAGGTTTTCTGCCTAAAATAGGGTGAATCCTTAAAAATAATTCAAAACATGTAGCAAAATCCAGTAAAATGCATGAGAAATTTCTTTTTTTTTTTTGTTCGCACCCCACCATGTATTTGCATCTACAATGAGAGACTGCTGCTATCAACTCTAAACAAATACACTGTAGTCCCTACTGCTATTTGATTAGGAACATTCGTGATACCGTGTCTTCAAATGTAATCAGACCGGTTTACTTTGGTCGCGTTCAACCCACTCACATCCTTGTTGTTCGAGTAATTGCCGAAGCATTCTTAACGAATCCATGTTATCTATCATATCTGTTAGAAGGAAAAAATTCGTAAAAACTGCAAAATGCATCAAACTCCACCAAAAAGGCTTAGACATCAAAAAGGCTTCTGGCGCTAACGGAGTACCTGCCATAGTTCTCAAAAACTGTGCAAGGGAACTAACACCAGCTTTCTGTAGACTTTGCAACCTATCCTACAGAAAGGGAATATTTCCGTCCTGCTGGAAATGTGCCACGGTTCAGCCGATACCTAAAAAAGGCAAGAAGACCTTGCCAAATAACTACCGACCAGTCGCACTATTTTCAGTAATATCGAAAGTCATGGAAAAGGTTATCAATCAGCATCTTCTAAAATATCTTGAACGATTTAATATTATTAGCGATCACCAATACGGCTTTCGTAAACATAGATCAACAGGAGATCTTCTGACTTATGTAACACATGTTTGGAACAACGCAATTGAACACTTTGGAGAATATCGAGCGGTTGCTCTTGACATAACCAAGGCATTCGACCGTGTTTGGCACGATGGACTGTTGGCTAAGCTACGCTCTTGTGATATGTCTGAGAAGTTCTGTTCGTGGCTCTCATGTTACCTCAAAGAGCGTTCTTTACGAGTGGTGGTCGACGGATTTCTTTCTAACACCTTCACAATCAACGCCGGTGTGCCCCAAGGCTCCATACTGTCTCCTACTCTCTTTCTCATTTACATTAACGCTCTGCTGGAAAAGATCAGGAATCCAATTTACAGCTTTGCAGATGACAGTACGCTTGTCTCTTCATTCACTTTGAACGCTCGGACATCGGCTGCTCAGGCGAATATCCGCAGACAGCAGGAGATCGTTCAACTTAACAAAGACCTGGAAGAAATTCTATCTTGGGGTGACAGCAACCAAGTGGAATTTAACGCTACAAAAACCCAGGCGGCAGAATTATTCTAAAAATAGAAATGACGTGAAAGCCAAAGTGTCGTAAATGGTCTGATAGGTCACACAATAGATAAGAAAGGTCAAAAATAGCTGATAAGGAGTTGCTTTGAATGCATACAAGTGTAGTAAAATTGGTTATATTTGGCAAGAATAGTAAAATAAGTATGAAATGAGCTTAAAATAGTTTAAAACGATGATATTTGGATTCGATTGAAATGTTGTTGTCTAAATGGTCTGTTTGGTCACACACAATAGATAAGAAAGGTCAAAAATTGCTGATAAGGAGTTGAGTAAAATGTATTGAGAATGCAAATAACTGAAAGACCAAGAAATTTACGGTATTTGGTTGTCGTAACGTTAAATGTAAACGTAAAGGTTGTTGTTTGTTCTCAAAAAGTTCCTACTATTATTATATTGATGTATGAAATGAGCTTAAATTAGTCTAGTTGGGCCTCGTTGAAATGTTGTGTGAACTCGTTTGTTATATGAAAGCAAAAGTTAAATAAAACAGACATATTTGTCAAGAGTAGTAAAATAAGTACGAAATGAGCTTAAATGAATCTCAAACCAGTTTGGATTCAATGGTTTGAACTCGTTGGTTTGTAATAATAGTAAAATTTTAAATGAGCCTAGCCTTTTACCGTATTTCGTTGTCGTAACGTTAAATGTAAACGTAAAAGTTGTTGTTTGTTCTCAAAAAGTTAGTTTTGTTGAGTTTAGATTAGTTAACGTTGCTGAACCCGACAAAATTATGTCGGGGCACTCCATTCCCCTAGCATCGGCGCTCAATTTGTTGGGCGTTAGTTTGTGAGCAAATATGTCCTGGCATGAATATGATGCAGGCATAGCAAGGAGAGCTTCTCAAAAGTTGGGAATAATAATTCGAACCAGAAAGCTTTACACTCCACAACAACTGTTAATTCTTTACAAAGCTCAAATTCGACCAACTATGGAATACTGCTCCCATATTTGGGGCTCCGCTCCCAAACATACACTGCATTTGTTGGATTCTGTTCAGAGAAGAGCTGTTCGTCTGATTGGAGACCCGGAACTGACCGGCGGCCTTGATTCGCTGGAACAACGAAGAACGGTTGGCCACTTGTACAAGTATTTTCATGGAAAGTGTTCGAAGTAGCCCGCCTAATTCCTCCCAAAGCGGTGCATGTTGGAAATACACGTCGCGCTGGTGCTTCACATCCATATGAGGTTCAGCTTGTTACTCCGCGTACAACGCTTTTCAAGCAGTCTTTTATATGGAGAACTTCATCCCTTGGGAATAATTTGCCCAGCGTTGTTTCCCACCAAGTACAATTTACAGCGATTCAAGAACAACGTGAATCGCTTCTTCCGCACACATGCCGCTCCAGGAGCGCTTTAGGGACTTCCTTGCAGCACGTGTGCTAGACCCATAAAAAAAAACTCGTAGAAAATTTCGTTAAACAACTTTTGCCTGATGTCATTTTCATGACTAGGTATCTAACCGAGAAAAAACACCCTCGCATATTATAATAACTCTCTTTGTTAAAATAGGTCCATTAGTTAGTCCAAACTCACTGTTTTTCTTTACAGTGCAAATTTGCCAAAATATATCATTTCGTTCTTTTTGTGATCGTTATTCCCCGACTTTCCACTAATTTTGTTTTGGAAACCTCCTTACATCAATCATCCTTTTTCATAATATTAGGCCCCCTTTACGTGAAAAAGTAAGAATGGAAAGTTTTGGGGTCGTGGGAAAAATTATGTTTCATTTAGGTAAAATTACTTTTGCTTTTTTTAGGGGTTTACAAAGGTGATTGGAAAGGGGACATTAAAAACTAATTAGGCAGGTATTACGTTACGGTAATTTTCAAATCATCTTAAAGAAATAAGGTTCTTCATATAAAAGAAGCCTTGAAAACGGTTGTAAGAAGAGCGACAAGTTGTAGTATACGTACGTTTTAGCGCGTCGTGCATGCACCGCTCTGGGTGGAATTAAGCAGGCTACATCCACCGAACTCTTTTTATGAAAGTACTTTTAGAATACACTCAAGTAGCTAACTGTTTTTCGATATTTCAAGGAATCAATGTTTTGTTGAGTTCTCGCTCTTTAATCAGGTGAACAGTTTCCTTCTGAATAGAATCCAACAAATGCAGCGTAAGTTTGATAGCAAAGGCTCAAACACGGAAGAAGTATCCATCGTCGGTCAATTTTGAGCTTTGGATGGAACGTTGTAGCATATAAAACTTTCTAGAGCGAAATAATATTTTTAGCTTTTGAGATGCTCTCTTTACTATGCTTGCAACATGTTGATGTCAAGGCTTATTTATTCCCACATTAACGCCTGACTATGCTAGATGAAATGAACGCTCCGACATAACCTTGCCGGCCTCAGCAACGTTAACTTTTCTAAAATAAACTGCTGCCTGGGCTTTTGTAGTGTTAAGGGGGTCACTACCGAGGTCAATTTACATTGAAAAGTAAAACCCATTTTCTCAGCAACCGTTCATCCTATTTCAACGAAACTTTGCACACTTATTATTTATTATTATATAATTTAATGGGACTAAGGGTTTAAAGAAATAATTTAAATTACATTTTCTAGAAATTTTGAAAGTTCATGAATTTTATTTGTATGTTTGAATTGACGCGGTAAATTACCAGCTGTTTCGTTTGAGATTTCCTTAGTCCGAACTGTAGACAGTGTTGCCATGGATATTTAAAAAAAAAATAGCTCAATAACTTTTATAGTTTTGAAGATAATGGGGCAAATGTACAAAAAAGTCAATTTTTCAGGAGAGCCGAAAAACTAAAAAGTTGTAGTTTTGACTGCTTTTTTTGTTATAATCAACTTTTTTAAATTTATTTCTAGAATGTTTGTCTTCTTTTTTTTTGCAAAAACAAGATTGGCAACACTGATTGTTTACAACAAAATATGTTTTTTTCCAAATTTTTTTTTTTTAGTTTTGTTTTGTTTGGTTATATTTTACGTGAGAGATTGTTTTTGTTTACATAGTTACAAATTTTTTTCCTGCTTTCTGTTACTATTGCTTCTTTGAATGGCGTAGTCTCTGCTGCGAGTACTGACTCAGGCAAAATAGTGGATATTGTGGTACTCTCCAAACACTGTCGTTGTCCACTAAAATTTCAGAATACACATAATGAAAATTGCATAGCCAATCATAGTGGTACCAGTGGGGCTATGGAAGCAGCTGGTGCAGAGCAAATTTTCCTGAGGTCAATGGACAAATACGATGTGAGATATTCTCACTACTTAGGTGATGGAGACTCAAAGGGTTTCTTGAAGGTTGTAGAACAAAACCCTTACGGAGATAGTCTCTTAGTTCAGAAGTTAGAATGTATAGGACATGTACAAAAAAGGATGGGACTCAGAAAGCTAAAAACTTCCTACACGTCCAAAAAACTGTAAGATGGAAAGCCGATAGGAGGAAAGGGCAGACTCACGGATGTGGCAATAAACGACATTCAAAAGTTTTATGGCTTAGTCATTCGAAGAAACGTTGGCAGCTTGGCTGAGATGAAAAAAGCAGTATGGGCAGAATTTTTTCATCTCGGCTCAAACGACCAGAATCCGGCACACAATTTATGCAGCTTGGACTGGTGTAAGTTCCTCAAGGCCCAGGCAGAAAAAAAATTTTATGAGCACTCAAAGCATTTTCATCTACCAAAAGTAGTAATGGAAATTTTGAAACCTGTCTTCAGGGACCTGGCGAATCCAGCCCTGTTAGAAAAATGTGTTCACGGTAAGACACAAAACACAAACGAAAGCTATAATAATGCATTGTGGGTTAGATGCCCAAAAAATATTTTTGTAGAGAAAAGCACACTAGAATTAGGTGCATATGATGCACTATGCTGCTTCAATGAAGGTAATATTTCCCGCTGCCGAGTACTTGAAAAACTTTTCATTGACCCTGGAAAATTTACGATTGCTGGGCTGATGAAGGAAAATGAACTAAGAATAGTGAAAGCCAAGAAAGACTTACAACAAGCATCGAAATGCGAGAGGCAAAAAATTTCAAGAGCAAGAAAAAGTTTAGAAGAAAAATTTAAGAAGTTAGAAAAAAAAGAAGGCCCGTCATATGAAGCGGGTTCATTTTAGTTAAAAAAAAGTATAACAAAATAAAATCTTATTATTACTTTTCAAAATATTATTGTAAAAATAAAGTTTTTTATTTGTATATAGTAAATAGTATTTCAAAATATTTTTGTAAAAATAAAGTTTTTTATTTGTATATAGTAAATAGTGTTATATAATTATTCCTAAGCATTGTTAATAAAAAGTGGGATAATAATAATAATAGTGAAATAATAATAACTTCATAATGGGTGGAATGGGGTGGTATATTGAAAGGTGCGTAGTGCGAAACTAGACGAAGGCTGAGCGGGACTCATATCTTGGCGATACTGACTGATGGCTCATACCTTGACTACTTTATATAAAAATTTCAGGCACTTATACTCATCGTATAATTGTGGGGGTTGGATTGTTTTGTGCAGAAATGATTGTAGATTATAAAAATGGAAAAAAAAAAAAAAAACGAAAAAAACGTATTTTTTTTTCATTTTTCTCGGTAGTGACCCCCAAACTATACTTAGTTACTGTCACTTCAAGATAGAGCTTCCTCTGGGTTATTGTTAAACAGTGGCGACTCGTGATGGAATTTGGTGGAGGTTCACATACCTCGCAAGACTAATGTTGTATCTAGCATTATGAGCCAATAAGAGCTTGAAAACACGATTTCCAGATACCCACTTAATTTTAAATTTTATGTATCTATTCATAACTAGTTAAAATTTTCTAAGGTCCATGGTCACAAATGAAAATATCTGCGGATTTGGATTGGGATAGAAACGTTATGCTGATTCGTTTATATTTTACATCTAATTTAAGCGATTCCAGTCAGAGTAGTTAAATTTGGTTTTGGCGCTCAATATTTTGCAACAAAGGGTGTATTGTTAGTATTAAGTCATGAATGCAATTACATACAGACATAAACTGATTATAATTGATGTAATGAATGAAAAAATGGATGCACAGCCGGGGTGTAGTAAATTGTTAGGCGTTAAAAGAAACTTTGAATTATTTAAAATTATTTAAAACAAAATTTTTCGAAGTTACCTTCAGAAGACAAACTTAAAGTGAAAGCTGCGGGAAAACTGATACCGAATCTTAGTATTACTCAAGTAAGTAAGGGACAGAAACGCTAGTTCAAAAGAAGTTTTAAACGTGAATTTTATGAAAAACATGAATGACTATGTGGATGCAGTGTTAAAAACAGCTTGTTTTGTTTTGCATGTTTGCTATTTGCATCTGAAAGTGCTGAAGCGAGTTGGGTGAAAAGTGGGGCAGTCGATCTGGCTCACTTATCACAAAAAATTAAAAAGCATGAAAGTTCGCAGGTTCATATAAATTCGCAGTTAGAACTAAGACTGACTTGAGGTCTGCGAATAGATAATAGTCTCTGGGGGCCAAATTTGGAGAATATGGTGGATGAGAAAGCAACTCGAACTTCACTAAGTTGGGAATGTGGAATCTTGGCACAATGATACTACTCAGTATATATCACCACTACACCAAACACTTTATTTTTGCATTCGACGCGCGTTTCGCTAACCATGTTAGCTTCATCATCGCTCCTGATGAAGCTAACATGGTTAGCGAAACGCGCGTCGAGTGCAAAAATAAAGTGTTTTGGTGTAGTGGTGATATATACTGAGTAGTAACTCGAACTTCAATTCATATTTTGGATTGTTGTAGCTTCTACTTGATGGAAATTCATTATAAATATATAATAAAAAACTATTTTTAGTCAATTTCCACTGGTTTATTTAAATTGCGATGACGCGTTTCGCTGTCGATGCAGCTTCTTCAGATCTACATTTTACACTGTCAAGTTAGGTTTAATATTCACAGTTTTATATAATTTCTTAATTATAATATTACACCTAATTAAATTACATTGATAGTATTGGAAAATCCACACAGATTTGGAGCTAAGAGAATAAATTCAATAATGGTGAATTGCTTAAATCTACCTGGTCGTTGAGTAAAGTACCTGTAGTCCTTAATCGATTTATTTGCATAGTCTCTAAAAGGTTTAGTTTTAAACCTTTTTGTTGGGTGTGTAAAATTTTGAAATTCTTGTTAAATGTGTGATTTTCTGTTAATAGATGATTAGCATATGTTGAATTAGATTTTCTATGGATGAAACTTTTTTCGTGTTCTGTAATTCTTTGTCTAAATGTACGTCCAGTTTGTCCGATGTATGTTTTAGGACATGACCCACATGTTAATTGATAAACCCCTGATTTATTGTCTTTATTGATTTGTGGTTTGTAGTTTTTAAGGTATTTCCCTATAGTATTGTTTGTCTTGTAAGCTATGTTGATATTTTTTTTGATTTAAAAATTTCCCCAGTTTTTCCGTTGGTTTGCCGAAATAGTTTAAGCATTTAAAAGTGGTATTTCTGTCCTTAAAACGTGGGTATATTTCTGAGATAGCCTTGCTTCTAAGTTTTTTCTTAACAATACTATTGATTAAAGTAACCGAATAACCGTTGTTAACGGCTACTTGTTTTATGTAGTTTAATTCTTTAGTAAAATTTTCTTCTGATAAGGGGATATTAGTTAGTCTATGTATAAAACTATGATAAGCGGCAAGTTTATGATGGTTAGGGTGGTTCACAATAGTTCTCACCACCCTAACCTGAACTAACCTGAACTAACCTGAACTAATATCCCCTTATCAGAAGAAAATTTTACTAAAGAATTAAACTACATAAAACAAGTAGCCGTTAACAACGGTTATTCGGTTACTTTAATCAATAGTATTGTTAAGAAAAAACTTAGAAACAAGGCTATCTCAGAAATATACCCACGTTTTAAGGACAGAAATACCACTTTTAAATGCTTAAACTATTTCGGCAAACTAACGGAAAAACTGGGAAAATTTTTAAATCAAAAAAATATCAACATAGCTTACAAGACAAACAATACTATAGGGAAATACCTTAAAAACTACAAACCACAAATCAATAAAGACAATAAATCAGGGGTTTATCAATTAACATGTGGGTCATGTCCTAAAACATACATCGGACAAATTGGACGTACATTTAGACAAAGAATTACAGAACACGAAAAAAGTTTCATCCATAGAAAATCTAATTCAACATATGCTAATCATCTATTAACAGAAAATCACACATTTAACAAGAATTTCAAAATTTTACACACCCAACAAAAAGGTTTTAAAACTAAACCTTTTAGAGACTATGCAAATAAATCGATTAAGGACTACAGGTACTTTACTCAACGACCAGGTAGATTTAAGCAATTCACCATTATTGAATTTATTCTCTTAGCTCCAAATCTGTGTGGATTTTCCAATACTATCAATGTAATTTAATTAGGTGTAATATTATAATTAAGAAATTATATAAAACTGTGAATATTAAACCTAACTTGACAGTGTAAAATGTAGATCTGAAGAAGCTGCATCGACAGCGAAACGCGTCATCGCAACTTAAATAAACCACTGGAAATTGACTAAAAATAGTCTTTTATTATATATTCAATTCATATTTTTATAGCGGTACAGATCTGTCAATTATTGTCGACAGGAAGGCATAAAAATTATCATAGAAGCTAACAACATTCGTGAAGCTGTCCAATAATGGGTACTGTCCAGATCAGAGTAGGGGCTTGAAAGTTGTTTCTTAAATTCTATGGTTTATTCGCAGTTTCATTAGCTGCAAACCTTACACTCTCTGTAACAGATCGATGCAACCCAACCTCCAATGATAGATGATGGGCATCTTCCAGGACCATCGGACGGATATCTCTCTCCACACACATTTTCCACTTTTTTAGCCAAGGGAGAATTTGACGCAGGTGGGGAAAAGTTGATATAAGACAACAGTTGGTTCGCAAAATCCGGGCATTTTCAAAGATCTAATCGATTTTAGTGCAGAGTTGGATCTGGCTTTAAAGGAGCATTTTGAAAAATCTACACTCTTCAAAGGCACTTCAAAAATAATTCAGAACGAATAATTAGATTGCATGCTACAAGTATGCCACCAATAGGTACATAAAGAATGAAATAGCAAACGCCCAATTCATCTCTGTTATAGCAGATGGGACCACAGATATTTCTTGTAAGTTTTAAATGGTACTAGTTTTCAGATACATTTTAAAAGAGGGTACCCTAACTGAACAATTTTGGGCTTTTTTGAATCCACAAGATCATACAGATACACCAAATGAGTGGCCTCCATGGTAGAGTAAACAGAATTATTCAAGATGTTTATAAATACGGCTATTATATTCACTGTTATTCTCATCAATTAAATTTAATTTTAGCTCATGCAACTAGCCAGAATGCAGAAGTACGTATTTTCTTTTCTAATATAACAGATATTACGATTTTTTTTCAAATTCCCCTCAGCGGGTTGAAATATTAAATGAAGTTGTACGCTGTCATATTCCAAGAACTTTTACGACACGGTGGCCTTTTAAAAGTAGAGCTATAAACATTATTTTTGAGAACAGAGAAGCACTTATCGAATGTATGGAGAAGGTAGAAAATACTTCGAAACAATCTACCATAATTAATCAAGCCTCTGCAATCCGTAGAATGTTATACGATGCACATTTTGTATTCTGGCTAACGTTTTTTCATAAAATTATATCACGCGCCGATATCCTATATAACAGTTTGCAAAAATCGACTTCTGATCCTGCACAGATAACCACATCAACTAATATATTTGAAAAATGTATAGCGACTGAAAGACAAAATGCTGAAAAAAATCCTACTTTAATTGAAGATGTAGTTCATTTTCAGAATAAAAGACGTAAGGAAGATCCTTATTTAACGAAAGTAGTTGCAGCAAAAGAAGTATGTGATTACATATTAATTCAAATTAAGGAAAGGTTTTCATTTAATAGTCATCTAAGTGGTTCGCTTCTGTTTATGTCTTCTAAGTTCTCGGAGTTTGAAAATAAATTCCCATCGTACTATTTAAATGATATAGTTCAGGCATATTCATTTTTGCACAAAATTAGATTACAAACTGAACATGAACTTATTTATAAACGTCCAGATTTTAGAAATTTGCCAGGAGGGGTGCATTATTTGCGATTTATAATCGAAAATAATTTACAAAATGTATTTTCCGCAACGTACACTTCACTGCAGCTAATTAATACCATTCCGATGACAACTGCTGAAGCTGTAAGAAATTTCTCCACTTTAAAAAGAATTGGGTCGTACCATGTATGAAGAAAGACTTTCAGCATTGGGAATGCTGTCAATAGAAAAGAAAATGATAGAAGATATTAGTGATTTTAATCAATTAGTGATTGACAAATTTGCAAATTTAAAAAATCGCCGTATGGACTTTCCGTTTAAACATTGTGTTTAGAATGTTCAGCTTACAGTTAGATGTTTTAAAGAAAACAATGAATTTTGCTATATTTCTAATGTGGACTGCATTTTCTTTCGTCAAGTGTTGTATATTACGAGGCTGGTTTGAAAAGTCCGTGCAAAAATAAAAACTACTTAAGTGTTTGGGGGTAAACCTTTTTTATTTTTCGACATGGTCTCCTTTTAGGCTTATACACTTCGTCCAACGATGTTCTAGTTTGTTGATCCCTTCCGAAAAATAGGATTTGTCCAAGTCTGCAAAATATCCATTAGTGTCTGCAATCACCTCCTCGTTTGAATAAAATCTTTGTCCCGCCAGCCATTTCTTCAAATTGGGGAACAAATAGTAGTCCGAGGGAGCCAAGTCTGGAGAATAGGGGGGATGTGAAACGAGTTGGAATCCTATTTCCATTAACTTTGCGACCACAACTGCTGAGGTATGTGCTGGTGCGTTGTCGTGATGGAAAAGGACTTTCTTGTGGGCCAATCGCGGGCGTTTTTCTTGCAGCTCGGTTTTCAAACGGTCCAATAACGATGAATAATATTCACCTGTAATAGTTTTACCCTTTTCCAGATAGTCGATGAGGATTATCCCTTGCGAATCCCAAAAGACAGTCGCCATAACCTTTCCGGCCGAAGGAACAGCCTTCGCCTTTTTTGGTGCAGATTCCCCCTTGGTAACCCAGTGTTTAAATTGTTGTTTGGTCTCAGGAGTATAGTAATGTATCCATGTTTCATCCACAGTGACGAAACGACGTTTAAAGTCCTCCGGATTCTTCTGGAACAGCTGCAAACCATCCTTGCAACACTTCACACGATTCCGTTTTTGGTCAAGCGTGAGCAATCGCGGCACCCATCTTGCGGATAGCTTTCTCATGTCCAAATGTTTATTCAAAATATTATGTACCCGTTCAGTCGAGATGCCCACAGCACTAGCAATCTCACGCACCTTAACTCTTCTGTCATCCATCACCATATCATGGATTTGATCAATGATTTCTGGAGTCGTAAACTCCACAGGCCGTCCAGAACGTTCAGCGTCACATGTGCCCATATGGCCAATCCGAAAATTTTGAAACCACTTATAAACTGTTCTAATCGAAGGTGCAGAGTCACCATAATGTTTATCAAGCTTCTCTTTAGTCTCCTGAGGCGTTTTGCCTTTCATAAAGTAATGTTTAATCACCACACGAAATTCTTTTTCGTCCATTTCTTGAAAATCACTCGACTTCCTTGATTCACACGAATGCCAAACACAAAGAAATAGACCAATATGGCTGAAACTTGGTGTGCGTTCATTCAAGAAATGCTACTAACTAAACATGACCTCGATACGCGCCGGTGGTGCCATCTCTCGGACTTTGCACGAACCTTTCAAACCAGCCTCGTATTTATGTTCGCATTTATACATATGTGTTAATACACCGCGCCTGTTTGCTTGTTATAGTTGGACCTTCTGTATTGGTAAGTGATTTTATATTTGATATTATGTTTAACCTATTGACATCTCGCATTTTCAATTAATATTAGGTAAGGTATTTTCATTTGTGACCATGGACCTTAGAAAATTTTAAAATGTCTTGTAGGTATGAATACATACATAAAATTTAAAATTAAGTAGGTATCTGGAAATCGTGTTTTCACGCTCTTATTGGCTGATAATGCTACGTACAACATATCCTTGTGAGGTATGTGAACCTCAAACAAATTCCATTACGAGCCGCTACTGATCAATATTATAAATAAACATGAAGTCTTGATTAAATTAATTAAATCTTCAAGTAAATGATCAGCTACCATATATACAGGATGGCTCTAAAAAAGGCTACGCTACCATAACCGGCGTTAGTAAATTTAACACCAAGACTACCTGCCCCCTTAATACAACAGGTAAATTCCACACAAACCTTATAAGGGTGCTTAAATCTTACAGGTAATTTCCACACCAAGCAAATATAATTATGCCTTATTCATCTAAATAAAATTGGAGTTGTTGTCCGTAAACTAGTGGTAATATCACTCTAGTTTGCGGCGGCGGCTCGGTCAGTCGGCTGCAAATGTCGTGCGTTCGACAAGAGACTCACAGACTTACGTTAGACTAACTCATGACACAACTGACCAACCTTGACTTAGTATAAAGTTAAGGCCGTAGGTTAGTTGAGCCACTGCTTCTGAATAGAATTAGTACACAAAGCAATTGTAACACAACACTCCATCATTGAGGAAATAGGTTAGGTTAGGATTAGGTAGGTTAAGTTAGGTTAAGTCTAGTGAGTGAAATTTAACATTAGTGTTAGTGAGTGAAGTAGCTTAGTGTTAAGCCCAAACTTAAACAATCTAGTGATTAGAATAAGTCAGTCATGTAAAAGGAGTAAAGGGTTTTCCCGGCTCACAAGGAGTTTTAGTGGGTACGCCAACCCTTCAGGTTAGAGAGCCCCACATAACTGGAGCACTCTGGGGCACCCTTATGGTAATATTGATAAAACATGAAGTTTTTGCTAAATACATAAAATACAGTTGGACAAATTTCCTTACATATACTAGATAATGCTACAAACCTATACATATCTATTTATATATATTTACAAAACAGGTTGAGAAAAATAGGAGACACATTTTAAATAAAAAACCGGTCAAGGGCAAGTTAAACTTGCGCAATTAGTGTTCCGTACGTTGATTGCTTTTAAAATAAAACAAATTTGTTACAGAGGTATAAAATGATCAGTGACTTCACAAAATACACCACAAATGAGTTTTCAACAAAGTTTGTTTCCAATCTTTACTGAAATCTGATGACCTTGAAATTTTTGTTTTTTTTATATACCATATAAATTATTAAAGGTAATGCACTCGTGATAATTTTCGTTCAATCTACACCCCGTGGAGAATATTCTAGAATTTTTTCGAAACTTTTTGAAAAGTACTTTTCGAGATAAGGCCCGGGACAGCGATTTTTCGCGAATTTTTAAAAATAATACAAACAAAAATGCGCGCAAGTATAATATTATATATAAATTTTTTACTCGTGTTTTCACAAGCTTTCATTTGACACCACACTCGATGACCTAGTAAAAAAATTTTTTGTTCACTTCCGAATTCACCCCCCAAAACTAACCCCTTAAGTCAAAATTTAATTCTCAAAACTACATGGCTCTGATGAGGCCATCAATTCCTATATTATTACCAAATTTCACCTTTCTATGTCAAATAGTTTCGGAGAAAATCGGGTGTGACAGACAGACATACAGACAGACACCGAAGTGATCTTATAAGTGTTCCGTACGGAACACTAAAAATGGAAACGATTAATATTTTCTAATTGTCTTTGTTCATAAAGACTTTTTAAATGTTTTAATTTTTGATTATTATGATTATTACTTATTTTAGACTCGCCGACACTTTGTATTTTTATATATACGTTAATCTGAAATTCTTTCAACCTATCGATAAAAGTATACAGAGACGGATGTGTAGAATAAAAAGAATTATTTAAACGGGAATGGAAGGACTCACAACAGTTAGTCGTTCGAGTTAAAGATGGACTCGATTCTGCCCATATTTCAACTGGAAAATCGGCTCCCTTCTCTATATACGTTTCTAGTAGGTAATCACAGAATTTATTTAAACGTTCATCCTCAGGTTTTATAGAATATAAATCGTATGCAAAACTGTCACCTAATTCTTCGGGTGCTAAATAGGACAAGCCGAAACAATGCTTTAACCAACGACCAATTTCAGAATTTTTGTCGCAATATTCTTTAGCTAGACCTAGATTCTGTATCTTGCGAAACCAAGATTGGTGTAAATGAAATCTACATCCTAACACTTTAGCATTTGGCCAAATTTCAGATACTGCCTTATGAATAGATTTTTCGAAGTCAATAGTAATTTTCTCTGGATTGAAATACAGTGTATATGTTGAATAAATCTTACATTTTAATAATGTGAAGAGGTTTTTGTATGTTTCAGCTCTCTTATCACGCAATAAGCAAAATAATAATAGAATGTAATGACCGTTTGCAAAACCATGCACTGTAAATAACTGTGTAAAATATTTAGTGCAGTATGAAAATGTGCCGTCCATATACATATTGGATATTTTACACAACATATTGACATTTGTAGTGCAAGAAAAAACAATAATGCCACTTTCGAGTTCATTGATATATAGAAAATTCTCACCCTTGCTAGTTAGTGTTCCGTACGGAACACTTATAAGATCACTTCGGTGTCTGTCTGTCTGTCTGTCACACCAGATTTTCTCCGAAACTATTTGACATAGAAAGGTGAAATTTGGTAATAATATAGGAATTGATGGCCTCATCAGAGCCATATAGTTTTGAGAATTAAATTTTGACTTAAGGGGTTAGTTTTGGGGGGTGAAGTCGGAAGTGAAAAAAAAATTTTTTTACTAGGTCATCGAGTGTGGTGTCAAATGAAAGCTTGTGAAAACACGAGTAAAAAATATATATATAATATTATACTTGCGCGCACTTTTCTTTGTATTATTTTTAAAAATTCGCGAAAAATCGCTGTCCCGGGCATTATCTCGAAAAGTACTTATCAAAAAATTTTGAAAAAATTCTGGAATATTCTCCACGGGGTGTAGATTGAACGAAAATTATCACGAGTGCATTACCTTTAATAATTTATATGGTATATAAAAAAAAACAAAAATTTCAAGGTCATCAGATTTCAGTAAAGATTGGAAACAAACTTTGTTGAAAACTCATTTGGGGTGTATTTTGTGAAGTCACTGATCATTTTATACCTCTGTAACAAAATTTTTTTATTTTAAAAGCAATCAACGTACGGAACACTAATTGCGCAAGTTTAACTTGCACTTGACCGGTTTTTTTGATTTCAAATGTCTTTAAAACACTATGCACCTCCTCAGCACTTCTTGGATTACGTCCTGGCAAAAATTTTCGTCTATGGTTATAAATGTTTTTTCTAATATATTCGACATCTTTTTCTGTTACTGTTTCAGGCAGCGTGTTTTGTAGTTCTTGTCGGATAATTTTAGATGACCTTTCACTCATATGCTCTCCGGCTTTTCCTTTGCAGGAATTACTAATTATTTGCTGATTCAGCTTCTTGGTGTCGGCTTCGTGTGTATGGAGTCCTTCACTTCTGGTAACTAAATTCTCGGGCCCAACGGAGAAGATTTTTGATTTGCAATCTTTTTTTGAACATCTCCAAAATGTTTCTCCACATTTTAGCACATTTTGTCGAAAGTAAGTGTAGTAATTCACACATAACATGTCCTTTCCTCGATTACTTTTTATTAACTTTGCTTCCATATTAGCAACACTTTAAAAAATATACGCACAATCAAGTAGTAATCACAAAATAATAATATGTACTAAACTGATATGTAGAAGGGTTTAATAATGATTTAATTGAACAGGCCGGTGCATACTACCACCCATTTATCAACTCTCTCTCATCCTCTACCTGAAAGTACTCGGAGTGGAACCTACTTCTGCAATTACAATCCCTTAAACATGTCTAGGTCATAAACGGATTAGTGGTGTAGAAATTACCTGCGCCCACCATAAAAGCCACTGAACTGACGTGCTTTTCTTTAACAGGTTGACTGCCGACCACTCCGATCGGAGTGCGTCGGGTGTCTTCGCCAACGCCGTCTACTCCGATCGGAGTTCGACATGCGTTCTTACGAAACGTTTTAGTATTCCATCGGCGTTGTATATGAAACGTGTTTCTAGTGGTGGTGTTGCTTAAAAACGCAAGTTCTAACAGGTGCTTAAGTGGTTCCGCGGATTTGCTTTTGGTTTGGTTGTAATCTGCCGTACAATATGGACAATCAACCTGGGCCTTCTGGTATTAAAAAAAGACATTGTAGTGATGAAAAAAAGGTATATGATAAGAAAAAGAAGCTAACTGACACTGAATTATTGCAGCTATTGGAAGAAAGCGGAGGTAGTAGTGACGAACATTACGTACCAGACACAGACGATAGTGATGTAAACTCAAGCCCCGAGTCCGAAGAAGAGAATTTTATAGACCCTATTCGGCCACATCAAACACTTCCTAGCCTTGATGAGATAAAATGGAACGACAGAGGTGCGTTAAAACAAATTTTGTTCCAGAAAACCCAGGAATTATTGGTGCAAATTCCAGGACAGGGTGCACCTATCGATTCTTTCGAAATGATCATTGATGATGATTTTTTACAAACTATTGTAGAACGAACGAACTCTTACGCAGTCGAGGTTTTGCTGCGCCCAGAAACAAGTACAAAATCACGTATTACTAATTTTAAAGATCTTACTCTTGACGAACTAAAAATTTTTTGGCCCTGTTACTTCACACTGGCACAATATCCTTGAGCCGTCTTAACGATTATTGGAAAACTGATCCGTTATTTAATCTACCTGTTTTTAGAAAATATATGTCAAGGAATAGATTTTTGCTTATCTTGAGGTGTTTGCATTTTACATCTCCAGATATGGATCCGGCAGATCGGCTAGGAAAGATTAGATTTGTGGCAGATTTTTTTAACAACAAGATTGGAGAAATTTACTATCCTGGAAGAGAGTTGTCTTTGGATGAAGCTATGGTACTTTATCGGGGTCGTTTCCAGTTTAAACAGTATATCAAGAATAAGCGTCATAAGTATGGTATGAAGTTATACATGCTGACAGAGCCTAACGGACTTATTTTGAAATTTCGTGTCTACGAAGGTGCGACAGATGTTTATGGTGGAAGCGGACATACTGAAAAGATTGTTTTACATTTATTGGAGGTTAAAATTGGGTGTGGGACATGCTGTTTATCTAGACAATTTTTACAATAGTGTTAATTTAGCTAGGAAATTACTTCAACAAAATACATACTGCACTGGTACGCTGAGAGCTGAGAGGAAAGATAATCCGAAAGAGGTAATGAGTGCAAACTTAAAACGTGGTGAGAATAAATCTATGTTTTGCAATGGAGTGCATGTCGGAAAATGGCGCGATAAACGCAATGTTCAATACATTTCAATAGAATTTGGAAGCGAAATGGGCATTTTTAAAAACAAAAGAAATCAAGAATCTGAAAAACCTTCCGCAATCATTGGATATAATGCTTTTATGTCCGGTATAGATAGACAGGATCAAATGATGGCATATTATCCTTGCAGCCGTAAAACCATTCGGTGGTACAAAAAGTTATTCATGCATGTGCTGCAAATGAGCATGATAAACGCCTATTTTTTGTACAATAAATGTTCGCGGTCTGACCAGTTATGATTATATGACTTCCGATTGGATGTCATAAGAAATTTACTAGCCAGACGACCAATTACTAATTTGCCGCAAATTCCTCCAGGCCAAATAAATGTCCACAGCATTAGCAAAGTAGAAAAAATTGTTAGTGAAAAAAAAGGAACTAAAGAAACAAAACGGGTAAGCAGAAAGGAATGCAAAGAATGCAGGAAAAATAAAATAAGAAAGCAAACAGTGTATGCCCTGGACAACCAGGTTTTTGCCTTAATGGCTTTGAGGATTACCATAAAAATGTACAAAAATGATTTAGAAATAAATGTTTTGAGTTCATGAGTTCGATTTATTATTTCTTTACTTATTTAATTGGACACTCCGATCGGAGTGTTCGGCATCTAGTAAAAATTTTCACTTGCAATGCCGATTATTCCGATCGGAGTGAAATTTTTTTTTCTAATATTTTGAATGGCACATAAAAAAAAACACATCCAAGACTCATTTTAATTCATATTTACCACAATAAAATAAAAATATTTGGAAAAATCTTACCGGCGTCAACCACAAACTCAAAAATATAGATCGGCAGTCAACCTGTTAAGGAATTGAAAGACGTGTTACAGCATGCAGATTTTTACTATTACAATAAAGAGACTTAACAACATTTTTAAATAATTTTAAAGCAACACTTGGGATACAATTTGTAGTAAATTGCAACTCTGCTCGTTCATAAAAGCGGATTATGCACTCAGGTGGAGTTATAGCATCGCTCTATTGGTTATTAACAATAATTTTGTAATTTCCTTAAATATAAAAGCCTGCCGGTGTCATGGGATCCTACATGCATAATCATAAATTGTTAGCTGAATGTTGCGCGCTGATGATAATGAACAAATTACGATAATTAGTATTATTTCATTAAAAATTTGTTGTCAAATGTGTGGAAGAATTAAAATTAAAACGTGCAGTTTTTTTAAATATTTTGCTTAAAGTGGTGATAATACTTGTCGGTGTCTATTTAACAACTTATATTTGCGACGTAAACACTGAAACAACAAATTTACCAATTTTTCAAACTTACAGTTTAAACTTTAATATCTTGATAATGCTCTCTTTAACTTAGGTCTCCCGAAAGTCTAAATCCACCACTTCCGACACCCTAACCAACATTAACACCCCTCCTCATTCTCAGAACTCTTAAATTAATCCCAAACGTTGTCGTTAAGTTAATCCTTTGAATTCCGCAGAAGTTTTTAATTTAAACATGGCCTCGCTTTCAAGTAAAAGAGAACAGAAAAGGGCGACATTTAGAAAATGTGTCTTCGGTCTTTATGTGGTATCATCTTTGAAATTTGAAATTCTTTATATTTGAAAGTATTCTTTTAATGTTCCATACGGAACACTTCGGTGTTTATTTCGTCTGTCTGTCGGTCTGTCACACCCGATTTTCTCCGAAGCTATTTGACATAGGTATTTGAAATTTGGCACTAATATAGAAACTGATGGTCTCATCAGAGCCGTGTAGTTTTGAAAGTTTAATGTTGACTTAAGGGGTTAGTTTGGGGGGGTAAAATTGAAAGTGAAAAAAAAATTTTTTTATCAAGTCATCGTGTGGAATGTCAAACGAAAGTTCAAAAATATATACAATGTAATACACACTTTTCTTTGAATTATTTTTTTAAAAATTTGCTAAAAATCGCTGCCCCCTTATCTCGAAAAGTACTGATTAAAAAGTTTTGAACAAATTCTGGAATTTTCTCTACAGGGTTTAGATTGAATAAAAATTATCACGAGTGTATTACTTTTAATAACACAGGCCAACGATGAAAAACTTTTTTAACAATTTTACCTGATTCCTATGTTTTTTGGTGTGCTGAGTCCGAAAATAATAATAAAAAAGTCGTATCACCCACCAATTTTTCACATTTTAATATTCAAAAATGTGAGATGTTTATTTTTTATTATTCGAATGTTATTAGGTTGGCAATAAAATCAGAATTTTATAAGGATGGCAATAAAATCAAATGTTATTAGGTTGGCAGTTCCGATAAGAGTAAAGAGAGGGGTAGAATGTGGAACAGACCATAGACTATTAATAGAAAATATAAAAGTACCGTGGTACAAGACAATAAAGCAAAAAGAAACAATAGATAAAGAAAACAGAAATACTAATGAGATAATAGAAAAAACAGACAAAGAAATAAAATACAAAATACACTTACTGCAACACGAAACGATAAGAGACCTATATAGACCACGATTATATCAAAAATTAAATGAATTTAACTACGACAACCTCCAACAGATGTATGTCCACATAAAAGAATGCATCAAACAGGCGTCCCTAGAAGCATTAGGTCAAGAAGACAACGAAAACGAGAAACATAAAATTAGAATCTGTGGAAAAGCCAAAGAATCTATAAAGGAGAAAAAAAGACTATACGAAAAATGGCTGAATACAAAATCAGAAGAAGATCTACAGAAATATAAAGAGAAAAATGCAGAAACGAGGAGGATGATAAACAAAGAAAAGAACGAGAGATGGGAAAAATCGTGCGAACATGTAGAACAGTATATAGGAGAAACTAGAAGTACAGAGTCATGGAGAATAATTAAAGCATTAAGGACTAACAATAGAGAGAAGACGTATATAGAGTACATCCCAGAAAGCGAGTGGGAAGAATATTATAAGAAGCTGCTAACAGAAGATAGACAAGAATTCCAAGAAGAGAACCTGAAGAAGAACAGAATAAGGAAATAAAAGAGATAGAACTAAGCTATGAAGAAGTAAAGAAGACAATAAAAACACTCAAAAATAATAAATCTGTAGGGCCTGGGTGTGTGGTAAATGAAATGATTAAGTACGGGTCTAATAAATTACATCGAATGCTGAGAAACATGTTCCATAGAGTGATAAATGGAGGAAAAATACCAGAGGAATGGTCAAAAGCTTATATAGTATCTATATTTAAAAAGGGAGACCGCAGAAAATGCACAAACTATAGAAGCCTAAGCATAATATCGAGTATGGGAAGTTTGTATGGAAAAAAATTATTAAAAATATCATGGAGGAAAATATAAAAGGAAAAATTGGAGAAGACCAAGCAGGCTTTACGGCCGGAAAATCATGTATAGACCACATATACACTATAAAACAAACAATGGGAAAAAAAACTGGCAAAGAATAGAGAAGTTCATCTAGCCTTCATAGACATAAGAAAGGCCTATGACTCAGTACCAAGACAAAGATTATCGAACGCAATGAAATAAATAGGCATTGACTAATATACGCTGTAAAAGCTCTCTACGAAAACAACACAGTGAACATAAAAATAGGACCTAAAATAGGGAAGAGACTCCAAACATCAAAAGTCCTATTACAAGGATGCTCTACATCCCCAACACTATTCAAAATATACCTCGAACAAACATTAAAAAAATGGAAGCAAAAATGTAGTGGAATGGGAGTCCCAATACGAGAAGGTTACTTATATACTTTAAGTTTCGCAGACGACCAAGTACTCATAGCGCAAGATGAGGAAGACCTCAGTTATATGGTAAGAAAAGTGAAAGAAGAATACACTAAAGCAGGATTGGCAATAAAGTTTGATAAAACGGAATATCTAACAACAAGGGAGGGAAACGTGGAGAATCTAGAAGTAGATAACGAAACAATAATCAAAGGAACCGATAGATTTAAATACCTAGGAACCATCATTTCAGAAACGCAACATCAGAAGAAGAGATTAAAGCTAGATTAGGACAAACGCAAACATGCATAAGACGATGATATTCGATCCTGTGGGACAAGCACATTACAAAGAGAAACAAAACACGCATATACAAATCAATAATACAAAGCATAATGACATATGGGTCAGAAACATGGACGATTAACAAAAGAAATAAATCTAAAATTAACGCGGTAGAGATGGAGTATTGGAGAAGATATTGTAGAGTGACACGTATGGAGAGAATAACAAATGAAGAAATAAGAAGCAGAATGAACATCAAAGAGAACGCAATAAACACCATTGAAAAAAAAACGATTAAAATGGTATGGACACTTGGACACATAAGACGAAGCGAAGATAATAGGTGGATAAAGAAAATAACGGAGTGGAGCCCTATAGGGAGAAGAAAAAGAGGAAGACCCAGATGATCGTGGAGAGACGATGTGGACGAGGCTATGGAGGACAGGGGTCTAACAGATGGAGACTGGAAAGATAGAAACGGATGGAATCAAAGGCTGAGAGAAGGAAGACAGCATCAGCTGTAGAAAATCCTTGTTATATATATAGTTCCGATAAATGTCACAGTTGTTTATTTTCTTCCAGCTAATATAACATCGCACTGCAGTGTTTAACCCATGCGCTTTAATTCACACTCAAAGTATGGCTAATCGTGCTTGTAGAAACTCTCCCAACATTTTTTGTTATATATGTGGTAAGTTTGTAGTTAAAAAACATCAAAGAAATATCACTGACTTTGTAAAAAAAGTATACTTTGCATATTTTGGTGTAGAAATCGGTAATCAAGAAAAATGTTGGGCTCCTCACAAAGTATATTATGTTTGTGTCGAGGATCTTAGGAAATGGTATAAGAAAGAAAAGAAAGCTTTTAGATTTGCAGTACCCATGGTTTGAAGAGAGCAAGAAAATCATTCAAATATTGTTATTTTTGAAGCGTGGATGTTTCTGGATATAACTCCAAAAATTGCAATTGTCTATTCTATCTTTACTTCAGCTAATCGGCCGGTAGGGCATGAACGGGGACTTCCTGTCCCTGAGCCACCTCAGTCTATTGATGACGTTTTACAGTCCAGTCCCGAATTTAATGAAAGTCGACAGGATGATGATGAGTTTCAATGTTCTCCAGAAAATTTTAAACCATAGTTGTTTACAGAACTGTGAGTTAAATGATTTAGTGAGAGATTTGGGATTGACTAAGGGAAAAGCAGAATTGCTTGCTTCTAGGCTAAAAGAAAAACATTTATTGGAATGTGGTACATCTATTTACCATTATAGAACAAGAGATCAACAGTTTCTTCTGTTTTTCAAACAGGAAGAGAATTTTTTTTTTCCTATTTTGAAATTTAATCGATGTCATATTGGAGAGAGAACTGTGAGTGATACAAAAAAACTGATAGCAGATAAGGTTTCAGCACCTAAAAATACATAACACTTAGTTTGGTTTAAAAAGTTTTTACAAATATTTTTTTCGTTGGCCTGTGTAATTTAACTGGTATATAAAAAAAACCATCTCTTCTCACTGACACAAATCCTAGAAAAGAAAACCGCATTTGATCAGGAAGTCCATGTCTTGTTTGTTGATCTAAAAAAGACCTACGACAGCGTGCCCCTAATGAGATTGTGGGAAACACTACAACAGAGTAATGTAAGCACCGAAATAATTAAAGTCGTAAAATCCTTATACCAAGACGCAAGAAGTAGTGTGAAAACCAAATATAGTATATCAACAGGGTTCCCGGTCACAAAGTGTCTCAAACAGGGTTGCTGTATATCCCCAACGCTATTTAAAATCTATTTGGAGAGTGCACTGAAGAACTGGAAAAGGAAATGCAGCAGTATGGGATTACCACTGGATGACGATACTACATTGTACACGCTATCATTCGCAGATGACCAGGTAGTAGTCGCTCAGGACATCGATGATATGGAATACATGACACGAAAACTTATGGATGAATATAAAAAATGGGGCCTAGAAGTCAATATTAAAAAGACCGAGTACATGTGCGTCGGAGGACAACAGCAGGACTTGAAACTGGCCACAGGACACACCATCAAACACTGTGCCAGTTATAAGTATTTGGGAACGAGAATATCTAGGGACGGAACACTGGAAGAAGCAATATTCGAGAGAAATATCCAAGGAAGAAAAGTGATTGCAATGCTTAATAGTATACTATGGGACAAAAACATAACCATTGAAAATAAGAAGAGAATTTACAACTCAATAGTGAAAAGTATAATAACTTACAGCTCCCAGGTGTGGCCATTAAAGCAAAGAACAGAAAAAATACTAAAAGCTACAGAAATGGATTTCTGGAGACGAGCAGCCAGAAAATCCAGAAAAGACCGCATACCAAATGACACGATAAGGCGAGCTTTAGAAATAAAGCACGATATAGTGGAGGAAATCAGAACCCAACAGTTGGTATGGTACGGACATGTACAGAGAATGTCACAAGACCGACTGCCTAAAAAGATTTTAAATTGGAACCCCCATGAAAAACAAGGAAGTACTAGAGAGAGATCTGGAGGAGGAGGGATGGAGAAACCGGGAGGAGTGGAAATTAGGCATCGGAAGACGGAAGACGTTATAAAACCGATTGATATATATATATATATATATATATATATATATATATATATATATATATATATATATATATATATATATATAAAAAAACACAAAAATTTCAAGGTCATAACTAAGCATATTATATGCTTTTTCTAAATATTTGCATAAATGCTTTAAAAATAGCATATATGTGCATATTTGAAGGAATTTATAATAATGTAGGTCTTTGGCAGGCGTTTTCATTCATTTTTCGGAATAAGGGTCAATGTTTAGGCAGCCGCCGCCGCGCCGGAGGTTTACCCCAAATAAATTTTATTATTTTATGGTCAGTAAAAACCAGTCAGTAAACCCCAGACGGCCATCAGAGCGTACTTGTATTATTAATTTGTTAAATTTCTTTTTTGGTTGTGCTTTTAAAGTGGTTACGTCGATTTGTGCTTTTTGTCTTGTGAGTCGTATTTTACTACAGTGAAATGCCCAAAGCCAGTAGTGTGTCAGTGTGGATTAAATCATACAAAGAACTAAGAATAGATATGGGAAAAATCTACTGTTCTGCATGTGTTAAAATTGTAAGTATAATTTTTGAATACCTATTGAATATACAGGGTATTTCATTTTCGTTTAATATTTAAACATAACGAAATTTCTGTCAGGATTTTGCCGTTGATACTATTTTCAATATTATTTAAGTTATTTTTGTTCCATTTAATGAACAAAATTTCTATTTAACGAAACCACGAAATAGAAATACATACGTAAACGTATGTATTTCTAGGTAATCTAATAAAAAAGGTACAAAGCAGAATTTTAATTTTTGCCTGCCCTAAGCATCTAGTTTTTCTATTTAACGAAATTTCTGTTTAACGAATTTTTTCCTTGAGATTTTAATTAAATTTTCTTTTTTTTTATTGCAGATACCATGCGATAAAAAATTTCAAATAGAGCAACCCGTGAAAACTGCTTGCCATATTGCCAAATTGAGTAAGACGAAACCTGGAGATAGGCCACAACACACATTAATGCAATGTTTCCAACCAACGTACAAAAATAAAGAGCTAAATGAACAAGACATCTTTAACCGAGATCTATGCCATGCGATGATGACATCAAACATTCCGTTATCGAAGCTACGTAATCAAAACTTTACTTCCTTCCTCCAGAAGTATTACAAATTTAATATCCCAGGTGAAACAACAATACGGGAGAAACGACGTAAGCTCCTTGTATTCACAGGTAATTGAGGAAATTAAAGGTAAAATTCGCAACGAACATTTTTACATATGTATTGATGAAACCACCGATTCAAGAGGACGGTATATTGCGCATTTATTGGAGTTCCTAGCGACGATATTTTGCCAAAATCTTATCTGATTGCAAACAGTTAGAAAAAACAAATGTTTTGACAGTGGCCAGATTTGTTCAAGAAGAACTAACGAAGTTTTTTTTTCTTTCTACGCCTGTTCCAGGAGATAATTTTTTGCTTATTTTGTCAGATGCAGCACCGTACATGATAAAGGCCGGGCAAAATTTGAAAATTTTTTATCCAAACATAATACATGTAACATGTCTCGCTCATGCTTTAAATAGGGTTGCTGAGGACATTAGGAGTCATTTTCCGCTTGTGAATAGCTTAATTTCTAACATGAAGAAAATCTTCCTTAAAGCGCCTTTAAGGATTCAGTTCTACAAAGAAAAACTACCAAACACTCCTCTTCCATCTCAGCCTATTATTACAAGATGGGGACCTTGGTTGGAAGCAACTTTTTTTTATTGCGACAACTTCTGTCAACTAGATGGTCTAATTGCAGAATTATCAGACGAATCTTCCCAATCCCTTACAGAACTTAAACGATTATTCAAAAACAAGGAGATAAAACAACAATTTTCCTTTCTTAAAACAAATTATAGTTTTGTTTCTAAAACCATAACTCAAATGGAGGAATCTAATTTGCCATTAACCCGAAGTGTTCAACTAATAAAACAATGTGAGGTCGCTTTTGAAAATGTCGTAGGTAAAATTGGAAGCAAAATTTTTCAAAAATTTCGGAATGTTATGGAAAAAAATAGTGGGTTTCAATTTGTCAGCCAAGTAGCTAATGTTTTAAAGGGGGATTTTATTGATTCCATTGATTTAGATCCTATGCTGTTAAATAATTTTAAAAACGCCCCTATTACATCAGTCGATGTGGAAAGGAGATTCTCAATTTATAAATTTTTATTCAACGATAGAAGACAAACTTTTTAATGGAGAATTTTGAGAAATATTTAGTAGTTTATTGTTTTTATAACTAATGGCGACCCTGTCTTTTGCAATATTTGCATATTTCCGCTTACTTAGTTGCATCACCCTGTATGTATCAAATTTAAAATGTATGTTTTATTATGCTGTTTACTACGTATATAAATTTTTATAATATGTACCTACATTATTATTATTATTCATCTTTAAGTAAAGTAATAAAATACATTATTATTTATATTTATTTTTTACTTTGTATAATATTATATTTAGATTTAGTTCATTCGTCCTGTATGTTGAAAATTTAAAATGGGTTTTTTATTGCTACATTTATATAGTACTCGTATCATGTAATGCGAAATAATAAATTTACATTTTTCAAGTGTATTTCGATTTTTTTTACTGCATATTTACAACATGTATGTGCATATTTTGAGAAAATTATTTGCATATTTATGCGCATATTTTAAAGTTTTTCACTTGCATATTTGAGTTTCCTTAGTCATAACTTTTCAGTCAAGATCGAAAAAAAAAAATTGTTGAAAACTCATTTGAGATGTGTCTTGTGAAGTCCTTGATCATTTTAAACCTCCGGAACAAAAATTTTTATTTTAAGGGATTACATATACATAGCCTGAACAGTCCCGAGACTTTTAAAAAAAAACAATATTTTTTTTTAAAAATTGATTTTATTCTTCAGCACAGTTTTCGGCAAGAGCGATACACTTTATTTTAGTGATCTTCCAACATTTAGATACCTTTCATATAGTACAATCGGTCGAGCTTTCTAAAATAAGCCTCAGTTTCCCATTCGACTTCTCCTTGGGATTTTAATTAAATTTTCTTTTTTTTATTGCAGATACCATGCGATAAAAAATTTTAAATAGAGCAACACGTGAAAACTGCTTGCCATATTGCCAAATTGAGTAAGACGATACCTGGAGATAGGCCACAACACACATTAATGCAATGTTTCCAACCAACGTACAAAAATAAAGAGCTAAATGAACAAGACATCTCTAACCGAGATCTATGCCGTGCAATAATGACATCAAACATTCCGTTATCGAAGCTACGTAATCAAAACTTTACTTCCTTCCTCCAGAAGTATTGCAAATTTAATATCCCAGGTGAAACAACAATACGGAGAAACGACGTAAGCTCCTTGTATTCACAGGTAATTGAGGAAATTAAAGGTAAAATTCGCAACGAACATTTTTACATATGTATTGATGAAACCACCGATTCAAGAGGACGGTATATTGCGCATTTATTGGAGTTCCTAGCGACGATATTTTGCCAAAATCTTATCTGATTGCAAACAGTTAGAAAAAAACAAATGTTTTGACAGTGGCCAGATTTGTTCAAGAGGAACTATCGAAGTTTTTTCTTTCTACGCCTATTCCAGGAGATAATTTTTTGCTTATTTTGTCAGATGCAGCACCGTACATGATAAAGGCCGGGCAAAATTTGAAATTTTTTTTTATCCAAACATAATACATGTAACATGTCTCGCTCATGCTTTAAATAGGGTTCTGAGGACTTTAGGAATCATTTTCCACTTGTAAATAGCTTAATTTCTAACATGAAGAAAATCTTCCTTAAAGCGCCTTTAAGGATTCAGTTCTACAAAGAAAAACTACCAAACACTCCTCTTCCACCTCAGCCTGTTATTACAAGATGGGGCACTTGGTTGAAAGCAACATTTTTTTATTGCGACAATTTCTGTCAACTAGATGGTCTAATTGCAGAATTATCAGACGAATCTTCCCAATCCCTTACAGAACTTAAACGATTATTCAAAAACAAGGAGATAAAACAACAATTTTCCTTTCTTAAAACAAATTATAGTTTTGTTTCTAAAACCATAACTCAAATGGAGGAATCTAATTTGCCATTAACCCGAAGTGTTCAACTAATAAAACAATGTGAGGTCGCTTTTGAAAATGTCGCAGGTAAAATTGGAAGCAAAATTTTTCAAAAATTTCGCAATGTTATGGAAAAAAAATAGTGGGTTTCAATTTGTCAGCCAAGTAGCTAATGTTTTAAAGGGGGATTTTATTGATTCCATTGATTTAGATCCTATGCTGTTAAATAATTTTAAAAACGCCCCTATTACATCAGTCGATGTGGAAAGGAGATTCTCAATTTATAAATTTTTATTCAACGATAGAAGACAAACTTTTTAATGGAGAATTTTGAGAAATATTTAGTAGTTTATTGTTTTTATAACTAATGGCGACCCTGTCTTTTGCAATATTTGCATATTTCCGCTTACTTAGTTGCATCACCCTGTATGTTTTATTATGCTGTTTACTACGTATATAAATTTTTATAATATGTACCTACATTATTATTATTATTATATGTTCATCTTTAAGTAAAGTAATAAAATACATTATTATTTATATTTATTTTTTACTTTGTATAATATTATATTTAGATTTAGTTTATTCGCCCTGTATGTTGAAAATTTAAAATGGGGTTTTTTATTGCTACATTTGTATAGTACTCGTATCATGTAATGTGAAACAATAAATTTACATTTTTCAAGTCTACTTCGATTTTTTTTACTGCATATTTACAACATGTATGTGCATATTTTGAGAAAATTATTTGCATATTTATGAGCATATTTTAAAATTTTTCACTTACATATTTGGGTTTCCTTAGTCATAACTTTTCAGTCAAGATCGTAAAAAAAAAAAAAAAAAAAATTTTGAAAACTCATTTGGATGTATCTTGTGAAGTCCTTGTTCATTTTAAACCTCCGCACAGTGCGAAATTTCTTGCGTTTACCGGAACTTAATTATTTAAACCAGTAAAACAGTTCTATTTGTTGGTTTTTTTAAATTTTTAATAAAAATTAATGTGTTTTATTTAAAGTTTTTCAGTTTATTTGTGTTTTTAATTATAGAACAATTAAAAAAAACATACATTTAGTAACAACATTTTGAACATCTATTCAGAACAAGACTCATTGGAATCGTCTGAAGACTCGCAATCATTACATGGGTCTGCAAATCTTTCTAACAACTCTAAAACTTCTGACGTAACTTCACTATGCTTGGTTTTGGGTGCTTTACGAAGACTAGCGATGTACGGATCCGATGAAATAAGCAGTCGATTAAATAAATCCGTATTTGTGTCAATTCGGGATGTTTTTCTAGTAAAAAGTTCGCGATATTTTCTGCAGTCTTTGTTTCTTACCTCCTGAGCTTCTTCAGATCCGATCCGATCGGAAGAATGCAAGAGGCTATAATATCCTTTCCATGACAAAGGACTTTATGCACACTTACGGGCATTGAGTACCAGAAATATTCTTTCAAATACAATTCCAAAGTTTCTCTTGCATATTCGCCGAACTTTTCTGAATCAATTTTAAGACCACAATTTAGGCACTCTAACAGCACATGAAAACGCTTGATCAAATCTAAATTAACGCCAGTTATTTCGGAAGACTTTTCGGCATTTCTAAAGAATTTCCTCGCGGTATTACCATCGTTTGTGTTTCCGGTCTGCTGTTTTGGCATATCTATAAGCAAGCCAAGCTCCTCTTTGAATTTTTGTTGAATGTATTTTTTCTTCTCTGCAACATTTTTTTTTATTTTCTGCTCCACGAGCTTGCCATGCCTTAATATCCAGTTTGTACGATATATGTAAAATACATTCCAAAAACCTTATCCATGCATGGAGGGGTGATAGTCCAAGGGATAAAAAGGATTCATTTATATTTTTTTGAGGTATATCGCAGATGTTGTTCAATTCACTAGGTTTAGCCCCACATAAGTAGCATGTTTGTGATGATGCACAGGATGATACAGCATTGCATACTTTACCGTCAATCATACAAAAGATCATATTTACTGTAACCTGAAATTGCTTGCCATCTACAAGTATAGGTTGGAGTAAGTTGAGATATTTGTTCTTTCACTTTGTTTACTTCTGAGGTAATTACACTGACTCTTTCTTTGGTAAAAACGAACTTAATGGAGCGACAGTACCGTGTGGAAGAAGAAGCAGGGTTTTTCCAAATTACTGACTGATTATCACCATTATCATTTACGGAGCACATTTGGATTGGTACCATTGATACACTAAACATACTATCATCAGAGCTATGTTTGTCCATATACTTTTGTCGATAATTAACTTGTTCCGCCCCATCACAACCCCACTTTACGATAATATTTAGTGCTTTAACGTTTGATAAAGTTTTAAGAATTCCTTCTAGCCCTGTACAAAGTCTTGCTACGGTATGATTTATAAGCGACTGAACTGATACTTCAGCTGAAACTTCAGTTATTATTATGTCCTTTGGATAGCACAACCTCTTTGCCTCTTTTACAACATAATCAGGTGGATACAAAGTGCAACGGTGATTTTTTGCTTGATCTCGAACAATGTTGTACCGATTTGACGATAAGTATGCATCAATAAGTAGCGCCAGAGCCTGGTCTGGAGTTAATTTTCGTGGGCTGTTTGAAGAACACATGCGAGCCTTCTTGATTTTGCTACCCCTTTCTGGAGAACCAGATGCCAGTTCCTTGACAATGGCTGCAGAGTTTCGTTTTCCAGATTGGTATAGCTTTGTTGCAGTTGCTTTGGCTAACTCGTCTTGACTACCGGACTTCAAAAGATGATGCACTTTTCTGTTTTGCACTTTAGGATGACAATCCCTAAATTCTTTTTTAGGTCTGCCTGCATTGGTCCTCGATCCACTAGGCAATGCATCCCTTACAGCATTTGAAAATTTTACATTATTTTCAAGCCAGGTAGCATTTTTATTCAGAAATGATGCTAAATTTCGACTGGATTCCCTCCACCTTTTTTGTATTTTACAAACCAGCGCACGAAGAGTTGCCTTTAAACTGCAAAGAGTGTCGGATGTTAGCATTGGTGAGCCTATTTTTTCCAAAACAAAACCAATGATGGCGTCCGATGTCGGTTCTTCCTTCCACTTTTGGAATATGCAGTTATATGAAATTTGCAAAGTCATTCTGGAAAATGTTTAATTTAAAAGAAAATCGCAAAATATCGAAGAAGATCTCTTGTGTTTCCAACAGAGGAAAAAAAAACCTTTCAAATTTTGTGCGTTTCAAGCTGGTATTATGTAGTATCACTTTTTAAAGTCTCCACTGAAGTTAAAAATATAAATTTTACTTACTTCTTAAAAATCACTTTTTTCACGAACAAATTACACACGAGTAAGAAAAGATTTTGCAATTATTTAAATGCCAATAATTGACAATTCTCTTATAAAATAAATGAAGAAAAAATCATGGCCTACTGACTTGCCGTTTGTATGTACCACTCTATTAACTTAAACAAATCGAACAGCTTTCTGTAGGGAAAAAAGTATGAATGAATAAGTAATGCAACTTTCAGGTGCATTTTGCAGTTGTTTTGCAGGGTTAATCCCCAAACTGAGTATGAGGTTTTAGAGGTGGGATATTAACCTACCAAAATAATGAATAATCTTATGTATTTTACGTATTTCATAAATTGAATAAAGTTCCGCTAAACTTCCTAAATTTCGCACTGTGCTCCGGAACAAAAATTTTGAGATTACATATACATGGCCTGAAAAGTCCCGAGACTTTTGAAGAAAAAACAATATTTTTTTAAAAAATTGATTTTATTCTTCAGCACAGTTTTCGGCAAGAGCGATACACTTTATTTTAGTGATCTTCCAACATTTAGATACCTTTCATATAGTACAATTGGTCGAGCTTTCTAAAATAAGCCTCAGTTTCCCATTCGACTTCTCCTTTTGAACCAAATTTCTTTTCTTGGAGCCACTTTTTCCAGTTTGGAAAGAAAGGAAAAATCGCTGGGGACTAGATCTGATGAATACGTCGGATAAGCAAGCAATTTACAGCCCATTTGGTCCAATTTCATCATCGATTTTTATATTTTTTTTCTCGCTTAATGCGGTATGTAATGGTCTCCGGTGATTACTCGCTCCTTCTTAGAATAGTATTATCTCATACTCATCCAAAAACTACTTGACAAGACCTTTCCAACTGATGTTTGTGCTTTTAGACGCTTCGATCGGTTTTCATGCGGTTCGGCCAATCTGAAGACTGCCTGTTGAACTAAGACGTGTAGTGATGGATTCATGTTTCGTCTATTATTACGAGTTGACTCAAAAACTCCTTTGGATTACTCAGAAACAGAGCCAAACAGTGTTCGAAATCTTTGACAGGTTGCTATTTTTGATCAATCGTGAAAGTGCGTGGCACCCATCGGGTGTGTGGCTTTTTTATATGCAAATTGTCATACAAAACTGCCTCACGCGTTCTCTTGATGTCTTCACCACAGTAAACATAAACACAGTCGCGACCGTCCGATTCGGCACCTTTGATCTCAAGGGGTTCGAGTTTGTAATGATGACATGACCTAACGTCATATTGCTGGTATGATGAGAGCGAGTTTTTGAAATATTGAAGTTCTTTCTTTCAAGAAAGATCCTATTCTGTAGAATAAAAATGAATTTTGCTAATTGAAAGGAAGAAAAAAACGAGAAAAGTTTTTTAGACACATTTTTTTTATCAAGCTCTTACTAAAACAGATATACAAAAAAGAAGGGAAAAAAATACAAAGAAAAATACATTTGGCTTTAACGCTTTTTGCACGTTGTTCATTGTTTAATTTATGTTTCCCTCTCTCCTTCTCTCTCTTTCTTCTGAACTTAAAATTGAAGTAAACACACTTTTTCTTCCATTTTATCATTAATTAAATCTAAGATAATAATTTTCTTCATGTAACTAATGACTTTTCGTGCCTATATACCAGGGCTGTCAAGGTTATGCACAGTTCGAGCCAATTTCGGAGGTAACGCCTCCCGCTACCTCCACCACTGCTAGACGTTAAGCGGCCGAGCCGCCGATCGCGGCTCGGCCGCTTAACAAACACAATGCGCTCCTCCTATGTCTCTCATAGTCGCTCCTGAGACTGCGCGAACGGCGGCAGCAGCAGTGGTGTGGGCAGCGGGGGGCGTGACCTTCGAAATTAGCTCGAACTGTGCATGACCTTGACAGCCCTGCTATATACTATTTATATAGAAAATTTAAATCCATGCACTGATTTATTCAAACTCATTCTTGTTGGAGAATTACTACTTTTGCATGCCCAGATTGAGTTCTGAAAGTTTGGTTAGTAAATTTTAGCAGATAATATAACTTAACTCTAGTAAACCATTTTAATATGAAAGATAATCTTTACATAATATATTGCATAATAGAAATAAAGAGTTATAGACCAAGAAGGCGATCCGAAATATTGACCTGTCTACTAACCGTCTGTCTAGTTGTTCATTCTATCGGGCGAGTGAATAAAAGCACCCGTGCCTTGGAATGTCCAGATAAGGTCCAAAATGCTACATCCAAAAACATTTAACTATATAAAATCAATAAATTTATTTTTTTCTTTATAAAATATGCGGGAACTTGCAAAAGACATACGCAGCCAATACCGGAGAACGAAGGGGAACCCGCTCGAAACTCGGAAAAACAACTATTTTTGGCTGGAAAAAGCGGGTTCAGCTTCGTCTTCCAGTATTGGCGGTGTCTGCTTTTTGTAGGTTCCCTCTTATTTTATCAAGAACAAACTAAATTTATTGATTTTATATGGTTAAATGACAGCCCATTTTTGGCTCGACTTCTTTTCTGCCCTTAAGCTACGGTTTCGGTGGTGTCTTCCCTTTAGGGCGCTCTAGTTTTTTAGCGTCAACGAATATTATGGTACTTCATTCAAGTGGTTAAACGACAGTTCATTTCTCGATGTAGCATTTTGGGCATTGCAGGGCACGAGGGCCGCAAAGTCAAAGTTAAAGGCTTTTATGCAACTCGCCCGATAGGATGAACAACTAGGCAGACGGTTAGTCGACAGGTCAAAATTTCGGGTCAGCCCCTGGGTCTATTATGAATAAATTGCCTTTTAGGATCTTTAGAAAGTCTAAAAAAACTATCTCTCTTGGGAATACTACATATATTTTTACAAGCACTAACCGCACAACAAAAACTTCCTCTTGACATCTTTTTTATAATTATTTAAAATAGTCATTTACTTATTGAAAAATTATTAATAATGAATTTCGGAGTACATTATAAAAAGATTCTCCTTGAAATCCAGATGTAACACAAGCTGCGCGTTGACGGTATTTCAAATTTAACACGCAGTGCGACGCTGCCAAGTTGCTAACTTTTATTTATTAAGTTATGCGAGGAAAACTGAAAACGATCAAAACTAGCTCACTTTCAACATTTTTTTAAAAAAAAACGAATACCTTGGATTGATTCAGTCGATACTTGGTGGAGATCCATAACTAGAAGTTTTGCAAGAAGTAAAACACTACTTAAATTTCCACTAAATTTTTTATTTTTAACAGCATGACATGTTTTGCTGTACGACAGCTTCTTCAGATGGTTTGATACAAAATGAGGGTAAAATTACTATAATAAATGGTTGGTTCACAATTTATAGCAGGTAATAAAATAATTTAATTATAACAGATAAAACATAAAAATATAAAATTCACCAGTGAAACTGAAATCAACAATAGCTTAAATTTCCTTGACCTAACAATAAAAAGACATAAAAACAAACACATTTTTTCTATTTACCATAAACCGCCACATACTGACATAATTGTCCATAATACCTCATGTCATCCACCAAGTCACAACCTTATAAAAACGTAAAATTAATAACGTACTATGGTAGATGTAGCACTAAATTAAATAGATTCTTGAGAAAATTAAATATTAACACAGTATTTAAAACATCCTACACACTTGGCAAATTTATAAAAAATAACAAAACTAAAACAGATAGAGGCAATAGATCCGCAGTATACAAATTAAATTGTGGAAATTGCTCAAAAACAGATATAGGTCAAACAGGAAGAAGTTTTTCAAAAATAATAAAAGAACATGCTTCATCATACATCAATAGAAAAAAAATCACTCAAGTTACGCAAATCATTTAATTGAAAATAACCACCAATTCAACTCAAACTTTGAAATATTACATACTTGCACAAAGAGCCTGAAACTTAATTACCTAGAATCTTTAGAAATAAACAAATTGAAAAATTCAGATTCCTTAATAAATAAAGAATTAGACTTAAATATTTCACCATTACTAAATCTGTTTTAATTAAATTATTTTATTACCTGCCATAAATTGTGAACCAACCATTTATTATAGTAATTTTACCCTCATTCTGTAACAAACCATCTGAAGAAGCTGTCGTACATGTTATAGTGTTAAAAATAAAAAATTGAGAGGAAATTTAAGTAGTGTTTTACTTCTTGCAAAACTTCGATTACCGCTAAACGATTACCGCTTATATAATTTTTTTTTACAGAAAAATATTTGTTATATCTTTAATTAATGATTCTAAGTTTTTCAAAACAATCGTAAGAAAATACAAAAAAACAACCATTTCAACATAGGTCGGGATAGAGGTCGTATGTTAAAAATATAAATTTCAACAGCCAATATTTATAAGGTTAGGGCCGTAAGGAATATTGAAATGTTTTGTACATAATCATTAGAAAATTTATTTTATTGGGAACGTTCTTAAAGAGTTTTTCCGAAAATAAAAGGAATTGTTACAGTTTTTAATTCAATTTTATGATCAATTATATAAATTTCTATTTTTCGAACCGAATATTTATGTTACTCATAGTTGCCAAGTTTGCGAACAGCCCAACCAATATCGGACATACTGTATATTTTATTTCAACTGAGCACCTTCGATGTAATTGTCCAAATGAAAATTCGATTTCATCTGCACTAAGGCATTTCTCCGTTGCATCGGACAAGTAATCCCGCAGCTAAATCTGGAAACTAATGTCCGATTCTGGCACATAAATCCTTCGGGATATCTCTTAGTGTTGCTATTTAATGTCCAAAGCGCGTTCAATTTTAAATGACGTACCCATCTTTTGACAGCAACAAGCTACAACCAGAATAGTAGGTCGACTTTGTTATATTCGATCAATATAATAAAACAGAGAGCCTGCAGGGATGCATTTTAATTACACTATATATATATATATATATATATATATATATATATATATATATATATATATATATATATATATATATATATATAGGTGTAGAGATTTCGGGAAAGGGGTCTTGAATAAAATACTTATTTGTTGTTAAAGAAAAACTCTATATTTCGCTGATATTTTTTGAGCTTCATCTGGAGTTAAAAACTAGAAAATAACAAAGTAGTTTTTTGGGAAGTTCATCACGTTAAAAAAAAAGGAAAAACTCACCAACCAAAATATTCCTCCATTGGGAGAGGTATCACAGAAAAATACATTTAATTTAACTATATATAACTAACAGAACTACGAACAGACAAGTCGTAACAACATACTATGGCTCTGGCTGTAATGACACTGTTGTTCTTTATTGTGTTTATTTCTTCAGAAATCTGAACAGTGGTTCAGTACAGTAAAAGTTATTTTGCGTTTGTTGTTAGTAAATTAACATGAAAAGAGATGGACATGTGTTGATTGTTATTAGATGAGATATGACTATTAATTGTGTGTTGTTAAGTTATTTAAAATATTACAGTATATGTTAGTCACACTTTTGGTGTCTAACTTATAATTTATGGAGTGTATTTCTTTGTTAATGTGACACATCTCAAGGAACAAGCGTTTTGTATGATTGTTTTCCTGTTCCAGTATCTTTGCATTCTTAAAATCCAATTGGTGTCTCGTTGAAATATGATGGTTCGTTGCAGCACAAGAGTTCTTTCCTAGTAAGCAACCACTCCTCCTGTGTTGTGTTACTCTCTGTTTGAGCCATGTGTAGATACCATTACAATCTAGACAGGATATCTTGTATACTATATTGTTGTTACAGAAAAGAGGAGTTTTGTGTTTCCCTTTACTAAACAAAGTCCAATCACTCAGGCTATTATATATATATATATATATATATATATATATATATATATATATATATACTATATATACAGTAATACCCCGCTTAGCGCGACCCCGTTATGCGCGGTTTCACTATAACGCGAATTTCAAATTTCGCGCTCATGTAGTCATTAACTTCTCTATGGTCGCGGGGGGATCCCCGCTTTCTCTGAATATTCTCTTTGAAGAATTGGGAATTCCCTGTCCTTCGACTTTGTTCTATGGGGATTTCCTCGTTCGTTTCGTGTGTTCATTTGTTCCGTAATGTTAGTTCGGTCGGCTGGCAGTTTTGTTTTAATATTTATTGGAGATACATACATACATAATTTAACCCTACGTTAAAAATGCCGCCTGTAAAGAAAAAAGAGCGTAAAAGCGTCACTTTGGAATTGAAGATGAAAGTGTTAAGAAGAATGGAAAATGGAGGCAAAGCAACAATTGTTGGGAGAGATTTTGGACTCTCAGAATCGACTGTGAGAACGATTTATAAAAATCGGGAAAAAAATTAAAATCTCCAGCGAAGGTTCAACACCTATAAGTGCAACAAAACTTTCTCGTTCGAGATCATCTATCTTAGAAAGAATGGAGAAATTACTGTCAGTCTGGATCGAAGATTTGAATAAGAAGAACACACCACTAAGTCAAGATCTCATATGCACAAAAGCAAAATCTTTGTATGAGATGCTGAAAACAAAAGAAGGAGAAGGGAGTGCCACTCCGACTTTTGCTGCCAGCAGAGGCTGGTTCCATCGGTTCAAGCAGCGTTCTAATCTTCACAATATCCACATAACAGGCGAGGCGGCCAGCGCGGACATTCAAGCTGCAGCTGAGTTTCCAGACAAGTTTCAAGACTTCGTTAGACGAGAGAAAATTCCTGCTTGTCTCATCTTCAATGTTGATGAGACCGCACTTTACTGGAAAAAAATGCCATCTCGAACATTCATTTCTAAGGAAGAACGTCAAGCCAGTGGTTTCAAAGCTGCGAAAGATCGACTAACACTTCTGCTGGGTGGTAATGCCACTGGTGATTTCAAACTGAAACCTTTACTAGTGTACCATTCAGAAACACCCCGTGCAATGCGAGGCACAGACAAGACAAGTCTACCAGTTGTGTGGCGATCAAACAGAAAGGCGTGGGTTACACGGGAAATTTTTCAAGAATGGTATTCTAATAGTTTTGGCCCATCAGTCAAATCATACTGTGACAGAAATGGGCTTGAACCTAAAGTTATATTACTCTTAGACAATGCCCCAGGACATCCAACCTCACTTGATACGCCCAGAGACTTAAAAGTGTACGTAAAGTTCCTTCCACCAAACACTACGTCAATATTACAACCTATGGACCAGGGAGCAATAGCAAACTTCAAAGCTTATTACCATCGCCGCACTTTTAGCCAACTAATTCATGAAACTGACGGGGAAGGAAGACAGTCTATGCGAGAGTGGTGGAAGTCATACAACATTATGAAGTCTATTCACAACATAGAAGAGGCTTGGAAGGAAGTTAAAATGAGTTGTATGAATGGGGTGTGGCGTAATCTTTGGCCAGATGTAGTGGAAGCACCTAGAAGAATTGTCCAGATGCAGAGACAAGTGCTTGAAGACATTGCTGCAATGATTGAGGGGTCTGAACTTGAAGATGTCACGGTAGAAGATCTCGTAGAACTTGTAGCAACACACGACGATCCTATTAGCAATGAAGATCTGATCGAGTTACAGAATAATCCTATCTACGATGAGGAAGAACAAGTAGAAGAAAAAGTTTTATCTTCAGGGGAAATACAAAATGCACTTTCAAAAATTTATTCAGGTTTGGACATATTGCAGAGTATAGACAATAATGATGACCGTGTCTTGACCGTGTGTCAAACAATTAAAAACAGTGTTGGGTGTTATGAACGTATTTTACAAGAACGTAAACAAAACGTTACCCAAAAGACAATAGATGTATTTTTCCGTAAAAAATAAGAGTATGTATTGCATAAAGTGTTCTTAGAATTAAAGTGATTGATTAAAATGATTTGTATTTTTTTGTATTAAATTTTGACTATGTTTAATCATAAACCTCGATATACGCGAATTTCAGTTAACGCGATTTTTTTCGGAACGTATCCCTCGCGTAAAGCGGGGTATTACTGTATATATATATATATATATATATATATATATATATATATATATATATAGTATATATATATATATATATATATATATATATATATATATACATATACATATACAAATTGATTTCTTGAACCTTTATGTAACATAAATCCCTTAATTGTAATCATTGGTGTAGGTACGTACTTTCTTTGGTTTTAAAACTTTTTATTTGTCGTTTGGATTTGGGCTTTTCTGAATTTTTTGTTTCTTTGGTATAATTTTCTTTCTAAACCGTGATGTATCAGTCTAATTTCGCTTATTTTCGAGAAATGAAAATTACACCAAAGAAACAATTTTTGAAAATGCCCAAATCCAGGAACGAACGTCAAAGAAAAAAAAAATAAACAAAAAAGCTCAAGTGTGTTAATAAAACGAATCCAAAACTGTATAAATATATATATATATATATATATATATATATATATATATATATATATATATGTATGTATATATATATATATATATATATATATATATATATATATATTCAATTTCTTGGGCTTTATGGTTCTTTTGTTTTAAGGATAGAGAAATTACATCACGTTCTAGTTAGAAGTTTATTGAAAACGTTTCGCCTAATTTTTAGGCTTCTTCAGTTCATCTAAAAATTGAAATTTTCTGTTTTGGATATTCAATAGGACGCACAATTTTTTTTTAATTATGAATATATAAAGAGAAAAACAATATAAACGACAAAAGCGACGTTAGGGGTCTGAGTCATATTTATTTCGGACTCTTCTCATAATAACTCAATAGCAGTTAATAAATAAAAACACATAAACAAATCAAAGAATGACTTTCGTTCCCTATACAAATTTAAAGTTATTTTAAAAATGTGACCGTCTTAGTAACATCTTTTAAAGAATGTTAAGTGTGTCTTCGTTTCAACCCACACATGTAAGTTTTATATATATTTTTGTGTGTATTTTTATTATTTTCACCTTCTACAATGTATTACAAGTTTAAGAATTATATATTCATAATTAAAAAAAATTTGTGCGTCCTATTGAATATCCAAAACAGAAAATTTCAATTTTTAGATGAACTGAAGAAGCCTAAAAATTAGGCGAAACGTTTTCAATAAACTTCTAACTAGAACGTGATGTAATTTCTCTATCCTTAAAACAAAAGAACCATAAAGCCCAAGAAATTGAAAAAATATATATTCATTATTCCAAGGTTCAAGAAAGAATTCAACCCTATATATATATATATATATATATATATATATATATATATATATATATATATATATATATATATATATATTAGGGCGGTCACTAGGTATAGGGGGAAAAAAATAATATTTTCATCGTAATGCCGGCGAGACCCCCCTAAAATTTGCCATTTGTCTAAAAAATAAGATTTGCAAAGTTTTAGCTCAACTAGATAACGTTAACCCGTGCCTCATCGAGTTAAAGCTGTAAAATTCGATTTTTTGCAAAAAAAATCGTGGTTTTTCCCTCATAAAATGAAAACCATTCGTCCTAAAAACCTGACTCTTATTTCATTTCACAGAAAATGTTGTTGTCTTAAAGTTTTACTCCTTCTACTTTTTTGTTAAAACTTTTATATTTGAAGATATTCATCATACAAGATCGGACATAATTCGAATCCTCAAATTCCACCTTGGAACTGTTTAGAAAACGAAAGTGAAAATAACAATAAAGGTACCTAACTTAAAAACTTTTGACCGTTTTTTGCTTCCTTTGTATTATGAACAATTATACAAATACATTATTATACAATATATAATAAGATCTAAAGTTGTCATTTGTTTTAACTTTATAAATAATTTTACGAATTGCAAGGTAGTGGGTACCTACCTGAAATTTAGTTCTGTGCTTTAAAAGGTTTATTTTTATTACAAAAATGATATTGCTAAGGATCCTTTTATTAGAGAATTCGATTTGGAGTGTCATAAACCATTCCCCTTCTTTTTTGTTCCTTGTCTGAGATGCCCGGGGAGAGGTTAGAGAGGTTTAGTTTACGTTTGCCTTTCAAGCAGTGCACACTTCAACAAAGTTGGTTTACTGACATTCCTGTGAGGTATGCGGGACAATGTCTTCTACAGCATTAATGAGCCATGCTTGTTCGGGTTCGCGTTCGAGTTCAAGGCGGAAAGAAATGGTGTATTTAATTGGCCACATCTCTCGTCAAATCAGTGGCAGTAAACTACCATCTAATTGCCAAGTTTCGCGCAAGTTTATTTTATAATATACGGCAAGTGAAACTAAACACCAGAGAAGCTGCAAGCCTTACAATACAGGAAGTTTTAATTTTTTGGGAGAAGGTTAAGATACCAGCCAGACACCTGAAAGATTGTGTTGCAAAATTAGAAAAACTGTACGAAGAGTGGAGAAAAGTGTAAAAAAACGCTAAAAGATCTAAAAGCAGAGCGCAAAATAAAAAAGTGGAAGCTTTCAAGTCATTCAAGTCACAGACATTTGTTTATTTATAATATACTAGCAGTGCCCGCGGCTCCGCTCGCGTGGACTTGATTCACTACTATCGTCACTGCTTATTCCTTATGTTACCTAACGTAATAAAATATCTGCCATTAATTTCCGTTATCTAGGCTTATCTCTGCTCATGTCCCATTTTTTCTCCTTATCTCCCATTATTTCCCCTTATCTTCCATTATCTCACCTTATCTCCCATTATCTAGGCTTATCTCGACTTATCTGGCAATATTTCTCCTTATCTCCCATTATTTCTCCTTATCTCCCATTATCTCACCATAACTCCCATTATCTAGACTTATCTCTGCTTATCTCTCATTATTTCTCCTTATCTCCCATTATTTATACTTATCTCCCATTATCTCACCTTATATCGAATAATATAGAACATATGTATAAATTTATAAAAACACGTAAATCGGTTCTCGAGTGATAAGCGCACTAACGGACAGACAGACAGATAGAGAAACATTGCATTTTATATTCTTTGCTACATGATATTGTTCCATATTTAATGCTTTAGGCAGTTTATTGCAAGACAACGCGGTAGCGGCAAAGTTTCCGACTTGATTCACTATTATCGTCACTGCTTATTCCTTATGTCACGTAATAAAATATATCCTATAACCTGGCCATAGAACATATACACATGTATATTTAAAAAAAAAGCACATAAATCGGATAAGTGGTTCTCCAGTGATAAGCGCACTAACGGACAGACAGACAGAGAAACGTTGCATTTTATATATATTATAGATATTCTCTGCTACATAATATTGTTCCATATTTAATGGTTTAGGCTGAGTATTGCAAGAGAACGCGCTAGCGACAAACTTTCTTCCGACTTCATTCACTATTATCGTCACTGATCATTCCTTATGCTACCTATCGTAATAAAATATAGCCTGTAACCTGGCCAGAGAACATATGTATGCTTTAAAAAAAAAAGTACGTAAATCGGATAAGTGGTTCTCCAGTGATAAGCGCACTAACGGCCAGACAGACAGACAGACAGAGATAAGTTGCATTTTATATATATTATAGATGTAATAAAATATATATCTATAACCTGGTCAGAGAACATATGTATGAAGTTAAAAAATCACGTAAATCGGATAAGTGGTTCTCGAGGGATAAGTGCACTAACGAACAGACAGACAGAGAGACAGACAGATAGAGAGACAGACAGACAGACAGAGAGACATTGCATTTTATATATATTATAGATAATGTTAAAGTGTGGTTCAAGGCCCCTAAAGCCCACTTTGACCCCTAACCCACACAAACACAACTGTTAAATACAGGTAAATTGGAAAAGAATTTGCAGACAAGGCACTGTCTAAAATGATAAATCATTTGTTGTATCTCAATTTGGAGCTAGTCGCATTTTCATTTTTTAAATAAAACTTTAGAAAAAAATGTCAAAACGAGCATGGCTGCTAAATGTTTAAAATTAATTTCCGTTGAAGAAAAAAGTTACGATGATAGGGACGTAAAAGCAAGGCTCAATCTCGAACAAGTGGATGATATTTTTTTTTGACCTTGAGAAAAGTCCCATTTAGCCATGAGTTAATTTATAGAGTTATTCCATATATACTTTTATTTTCTGTAAATAATCACTAAATGAATCTACAACTACATAATTACCTACATTAACTTATTATATCGTATTACTTTACAAACATAATTATAACTAAATTACTTATTACTAATGTCTTTAAGGGGGGATTGGACTCTCCCTCACTACCTATCTAACCCCTGTGGATAAAGGCTCAAGGGATTGAGACAGGGTCACTCGCTTCAAGTCCTAGGGCCATCGCAGGACGATTTTACTAGTACACAACAGAGGGAGGCCCGGAAAGGTTGGGTAGAACAATAGGAATTTTACGAAGGAGACAAATCTAACTATATTAACTATAACTTAAATCCTATTTACACACTTCTATAATATATATAAAATGCAACGTCTCTCTGTCTGTCTGTCTGTCTGTCCGTTAGTGCGCTTATCACTGGAGAACCACTTATCCGATTTACGTACTTTTTTTTTAAAACATTCATATGTTCTCTGGCAGGGTTATAGGCTATATTTTATTACGATAGGTAGCATAAGGAATGAGCAGTGACGTAAAATAGTGAATGAAGTCGGAAAAAAGTTTGCCGCTAGCGCGTTCCTTTGCAATCCACAGCCTAAACCATTAAATATGGAACAATATTATGTAGCAGAGAATATCTATAATCTATAATATATATAGAATGCAATGTCTCTCTGTCTGTCGATTAGTGCGTTTATCACGCGAGAACCACTTATCCGATTAACCTGTCTTTTTTACATATATTCTTTGGCCAGGTTATATAATAAAAATAATAATATTCTATATCTATAATATATATAAAATGCAATGTGTCTCTGTACGTCTGTCTGTCCGTCCGTTAGTGCGCTTATCACTGGAGAACCATTTATCCGATTTACGTGCTTTTTTTTTTAAAACATACATATGTTCTCTGGCCAGGTTATAGACTATATTTTATTACGTTAGGTAACATGAGGAATAAGCAGTGACGATAATAGTGAATCAAATCGGAAAAAAATTTGCCGCTAGTGCGTTCTCTTGCAATACACTGCCTAAACCACTAAATATGGAACAATATCATGTAGCAAAGGATATCTATAATATATATAAAATGCAACGTCTCTCTGTCTGTCCGTTTGTGCGCTTATCACTGGAGAACCACTTATTCGATTTACGTGCTTTTTTTTCAAACATGCTAAACCATTAAATATGGAACAATATCATGGAGCAAAGAATATCTATAATATATATAAAATGCAACGTCTCTCTGTCTGTCTGTCCGTCCGTTAGTGCGCTTATCACTGGAGAACCACTTATCCGATTTACGTGCTTTTTTTTAAACATACGTATGTTTTCTGGCCATGTTAAAGGATATATTTGATTACGTTAGGTGACATAAGGAATAAGCAGTGACGAAAATAGTGAATCAAGTCGTAGAAAAGTTTGTATATATATATATATATATATATATATATATATATATATATATATATATATATAAAATGTAACGTCTCTCTGTCTGTCTGTCTGTCCGTTAGTGCGCTTGTCACTCCAGAACCACTTATCCGATTTACGTGTTTTTATAAATTAATACAATGTTCTATATAATTCGATATAAGCCTAGATAATGGGAGATAAGGTGGGATAATGGGAGATAAGGAGAAATAATGGGAGATAAGTCGAGATAAGCCTCGATAATGGGAGATAAGGTGAGATAATGGGAAATAAGTATAAATAATGGGAGATAAGGAGAGATAAGTCTAGATAATGGGAGTTACGGTGAGATAATGGGAGATAAGAAGAAATAATGGCAGATAAGGAGAAATATTGCGAGATAAGTCGAGATAAGCCTAGATAATGGGAGATAAGGTGAGATAATGGGAGATAAGGAGAAATAATGGGAGATAAGGAGGAATAATGGGAGATAAGGGGAAATAATGAGAGATATTTTATTACGATAGGTAACATAAGGAATAAGCAGTGACGATAGTAGTGAGTCAAGTCCACGCGAGCGGAGCCGTGGGCCCGGCTAGTCCTTAAATAATTTAAAAATACGTCTTTTATTTGAGCGTTTGATCGAATACTATGCATAGGCGCAGTATGGTTCATTGAAAGTAAGTTTATTTGACCGAATTCAGAACACAGATATGTAACTGCCGTTGCATTGATTGGACATTCAAAAAGTCTATGGTTTATATCGTCTATACTCTCATTGTTACATGAACATTGGGGCCTATCAACTAATTTCATTTTAAAGAGATGAAGTGGATGATTTATTTGACAAAAAAATTAATTATTTTGTTTCCCATCAAACTCTAAAATTTTTTCAAGAGATTTGAAATTGATACAAACTTTTTAAATACTGATCCCGATGAATGATGTGACAATTCAAACTATTTAAAAGCTAAAAAATAGTAAACAGTTTTAAGGTTATCAATGACACAGCTGACAGAGATGTAATATTGATTCAAGACTTCAATTTCTGTTTAACGAAAGATGATAAACAAAGGCAGTTTCTGTTGGAAGTTGTATCTGAATGTAGGAAAATTTTTCCTAACTCTTCAAAGGCAATCTTGATCTGATAATAAATTCTAAATGTAATTAATAATAATAACTTCTTTCCCTTATATTGCTTCCTTTTTTATAACTAAACTTTAAATAATAAAATGCATTTGAACAATATTTCTTCCAATTTTTATACCTTTTTGCTTTTCTTTTCTCCTAAATCCTCCATTTTCAATTTGGATTTTGTTCTATTTAGTTTTGATGATGCATGGGTTAACGTTATCCAATTGAGCTGAAACTTTACCAGTATCATTTCTTATATATATATATATATATATATATATATATATATATATATATATATATATATATATACATGTATATATATATATATATATATATATATATATATATATATATATATATATATATACAGTAGAACCCCAATTATCCGAGTCGCGATTATCCGAGCTCCGGATTAACCGAGCCAGTCTAAGAACCTGATTATCCGAGGTACGCGCGTCTATGCTGCGTATTAACCGAGCTTCTACAATATATATGTACATATTTCCATTTAAAATCGTCGGGGCCTTCGGGGAATCTCCCTGGCCCGTGTGAGGGGTTCCCCTATTTATGTTTATGGACTCTTTCAGCATGTAAATTTGCGAGAAGTACGAGTATACTCACATAATTTATTTAGTTGGAATTCTGGTAGTTGAATGTAATTAATACGAACTGCTTTGTTTGAATTTTTGTTTGTCGTATTATAATGGAGCAAAACAAGCGTAAAAGAATCGTCGTTCTTATTGAAGAAAAATTAAAAGCCATCAGAAGAATTGAAGCAGGAGAGACAATTAAAGTTGTTGCACGAGATTATGGAGTAGGTGAGGTAACAGTTGGAGATTGAAGAGTGGTGTATAAATCAAGCCCAATCGGCGACTATGAGAAGATTAACGAAGCTTTATTCATGTGGTTTAATCAACAGAGATCAAAAGGTGTGCCTCTGTCAGGTCCAATTTTACAACAGAAACCATTAATGATTAGTAGGCAATTCCCAGAGATAGATCAGTTTACCGCCAGTTCTGGATGGCTTGACCACACGCACACATGCCGCTCCTGGAGTGCTTTAGGGACTTCCCTGCAGCACGTGTACTAGACCCATAAAAAAAAAAAAAAAAAAAAAAAAACCGGTACGGTGTACAACTGACTGTATGTTGTGAAAAACTTTCTGCTGATGTGTCATCAATTGAGAAGTGTAAGCAGAACTTTAAAAAGCAAATCGACGATTGTGGATACACATGTGATCAAATTTACAACTGTGACGAAATTGGTCTGAAATATAAAATGCTTCCATCAAAAACATTGGCATCTCGACAGGAAAAATCAGCTCCTGGGCACAAACGAATTAAGGAAAGATTAACTATAATGGTATGTTCCAATGCATCTGGCAAGCAAAAAATCCCACTGATGGTGATTGGTAAGTCTGCACGTCCAAGAGCTTTAAAAGACATCTCACCCAAAGCCCTACTAGTCTATTACAAAAGTCAGAAGAGCGCATGGATGGATGCGACCTTATTTACTAACTGGTTTGAAGAAGAGTTCGTGCCATCTGTGACTAAATTTTTGAACAGAAACCGTCTTCCTATTAAAGCAATTTTGTTAATGGATAATGCCCCCTCTCGCCCTGGAGAAGGACTTCATGTGGGCGAAATTGTTGTAAAATTTTTTCCTCCAAATGTAACCAGCTTAGTGCAACCAATGGATCAAGGCATCCTCGAAAACATTAAAAAAAATTATAGGCATATGAACATCTGTTAGAATACACAGAAAAGGAGGATATTAACAATGGGATGAGAAAGGTTACACTGAAAAATGTTATTTACTGGGTAAGTCAAGCTTGGGATTCTGTGCGTACTACCACTATTCAAAAATGTTGGTCAAAATTTATTGATTTTGAGGACTATAATGACAGTAAAGATGATACTCCATTAAATGAATTAGCTTTGAAATTGAGAAGCCGTGGAGAAATGTTGACAGCGAGATTGAAGAAAAAGAAAAAGTTTATTTGAATTAATGCAAAAATTAAAAGGTTGCGAAAATGTGACAAGAGAAGATGTTGTTGAATGGATTACAGCAGATGATTTAGAAGAAGAAATGAGTATTGAAGAAATAACGAATGCCTTTCAGGAAACCGAAAAATCAGATGACGATGACGAAGCGGAGGTGGATGAACAGTCTCCCACTAAGATCTCTCATCAAGAAGGTTTTGCTTCTTTGGAAAAAGCTTTGAGGTATGTCGAACAACAACCAGAGGCAACCCCAGCGGATTTGCTTCTTCTTAATAGATGGACAAACATTGCAGCGAGAAAAAAAGATACAATATGAAACAGAAGCGCATAGATACCTATTTCACTGTTTTATAATGTATGTACCTATTTATATGTTAATAACGTTAATACATCGGTTTAAAGTATTGGTGTTTATTTTTTGAATGAATAAAAAACAAATCCGGATTATCCGAGGAGGGTATCCCCCCACGTTACCTCGGATAACCGGGGTTCTACTGTATATATATATATATATATATATATATATATATATATATATATATATATATATATATATATATATACGTATATATATATATATATATATATATATATATATATATATATATATATATATTCATTTGTCTTATTTTTCACTTGCATGTAGCTACAATGTCACGCTGCACACCTCTTCCCATATTTTTTCCTTATAAACATTAAAACTACAAGAAATGAGGTCACTACATTGATTAGCATCGTTTGTAGTCTAAAATGCCGAAAAAAAATGAAGTTTTATACAATCCGGTTTCCAGCGTGATGGAGCTTTACTTTCCTTGCTAAAAAAGGTATTGTATTCGTGAAAAAAAACACATTCCGAGATTTTTGCTTCTCTTCACGTTCTATAGATCACGAGAAACATAGTCACTAACTTCCGTTGGTCCGCTTGTCGGTCGGCAGGATAACTTTCGAACGAAATGAGATACAAATTTCAAACTTGGTGTATATAATACCTAATGATTATGGTTTTTAAAAGCTATCGCTTCAGGCGAAGGGGGTGCGGGACGATAAAGAAATATGGTTGATATAAATTTATAAAACTTTTATTTCCAGAAACGCCAAGATATTGTATGGTGTTTCCGGATATATTAATATCATTAAATTGTAATAATTTAAAATAATAATAATTAGCTAACCAGATCGACAATCCTTATAAATTTTTAATAATATCGATGACCATTTAGGAAACCACAAGCATATGAAATGCCCAACTGAGTAACACAGCTCCTACGGTCTACCGCAGTGGTCAAATAAACCATCTCCGCCGACACTAATGGGGGCGAAATTGCCTAAACGGCCGTTTCACCCCGTTTGGGTCAAGTTTAATTGACCATAGTGGAATGTCGGACACGGTCTTAAGGTATTTCTATGCGGGGTTAGTTAAGATATGCGTAGAGAATAAGATAATTCTTAAGATGAGTGCGTAAGTGGGTACGCAGATAGAAGGTAAATACTAATTACGTAGAAACTAAAACAGGGTACCTTGAGGAGTTGAGATTTTTAGGATTGTATTTTTAGTGGTAACGCTATCGGTGCAGGAACGTAAAAGAAAAATGGATACTTGAAAAATGTAGCGAAATCGAACTACTACAAGCAAAGCACGATACTTTTAATTTGTTTATTTATTTATCATACATGTCTTACAGGTTACAAGACCCAACTACAAGGCCGAAGATATAGATAAAAACCACTATACATAGAAATGTAATACAATAATAGAATGTTAAGCAGATACAAATAATAATAATACTAAAAACAATTAGATATGAAAACAGTGTGTTGCAATATTTTACTTATCGTTAACATAGATGTACTGAAAAAGTCGATGCTTATTTCTTGATTATACATACTACACATTGAAAAAATGGGGAAAATATTAATATATTTGTTCTTGGAATCGTAGATAAAAAGTGTTTTACTGTCTGCTAGTTATACGCGGCACACTAAAATTTACTCTTGACAGAATAGCGGGAGAATCTATATCATTATTTATAATTTTGAACAGCACCTCATGCGGAAACCCCTGTAATGGATAGATACCATCTCGTTTAAAGCTAATATATTTTAAAAATTTGCACTGGGCCCTCTCCAGATTATCAGTATGGGTGCCATAGCCTGGAGTCCAGACCGTAGCAGCGTATTCCAATTTAGAACGAACATAACAACTATATAAAGTTTTAATTACGTCAGGATAAAGCCATATGTTTTAAAAGCTTTACAGATTATGGTGTTTATATGATCTGTAAAAGAAAGTCTTGGATCAAATGTTACGCCCAAGTCCCTGAAGGCATTCGGGAGATGTTACTATTATCCAGCAAATAATTATGAATAATCGGTGAGTTTTTATTTGAGAAAGACATGATGTTACATTTCTTAATGTTAAGCTGTAAATTTTTTTTATACGCACCATTGGCCAATTATCTGTAAGTCCTTCTGAAGATTTATGCAATCCCGAATACATCTTACTCTGCTGTATAATTTTACATCATCGGCATAGAGTAAATAACCAACATCTAAACCCTTCCCAATATCATTTATAAAAAGATTAAAAAATCATATGTTTTTGCACAAAAAGTAAGAAAAATAACAAACAGAAATCGAAAGTAACCAAATAGTTTTTGAAGGGGACGCACAGTGTGAGAAAAGTGCAATTTTTTAGACAAAAATTTGTTGACAGTGGGCATTTCTTCCAATTTGAATAAATCAAACGGGAAAATACTCGTAAAATATTATACTTTAAGATAGTACCGCGGCGAAGAAGGTTTTAAAAACTAATATAACCTATAAAAAATTCCCTAGAATGTACATATTGGTGATTATAAAAAAAGAGTTATGAACAAAACAACTAAAACAATATACCTTTATGTTAACAGAAAGATTAAAAAAAAATATTTCGGGAAAAAGTTTTTTGAAAGTTTATCTATAATATATATAAAATACAACGTATCTCTGACTGTCTGTCTGTCTGTCCGTTAGTGCGCTTATCACTGGAGAACCACTTATCCGATTTACGTTTTTTTTTTTAAACATACATATGTACTCTGGCCAGGTTATAGCCTATATTTTATTACGTTAGGAAGTATAAGGAATAAGCAGTCACGATAATAGTGAAATAAGTCGGAAAAAAGTTTGCCGCTAGCGCGTTCTCGTGCAATACACAGCCTAAAGCATTAAATAAATATGGAACAATATTATATAGCAAAGAATATCTATAATCTATAATATATATAAAATAAAACGTCTCTCTGTCTGCCTGTCCCTTAGTGTGTTTATCACTCGAGAACCACTTATCTGATTTAGGCGATTTTTTTTTCATTCATATATATGTTCTCTGGACAGGTTATAAGATATATATTATTATGTTAGGTAAGATAAGGAATAAGTAGTGACGATAATAGTGAATTAAGTCGGAAAAAGTTTGCCGCTAGCGCGTTCTCGTGCAATACACAGCCTAATCCATTAAATAAATATGGAACAATAATATGTAGCAGAGAATATCTGTAATCTATAATATATATAAAATGAAACGTCTCTCTGTCTGTCTCTCCGTTAGTGCGCTTACCACTGGAGAACTACTGATCTGATTTACGTGATTTTTTTTCATTCATATTCTCTGGACAGGTTATAAGATATATATTTTTATGTTAGGTAACATAAGGAATAAGTAGTGACGATAATAGTGAATCAAGACGGAAAAAAAGTTTGCCGCTAGCAAGCTCCCTTGCAATACGCTGCCTAAACTGTAAGATATGGAACAATATTTATGTAGCAAAGAATATAATATATATAAAATTCAACGTCTCTCTGTCTGTCTGTCCGTTAGTGCGCTTATCTCGAGAGAATTCCAGTGCTTGCTAAAGAATCTAAACATTTTAAATTGTTTCCAAGTCGAAATTATATGCATAATTTGATGTAAACCGTATACTGATTTTTAAAGAACAAATATATAAAGTTTTAAGTAAAACATTCTATATAAAAGAACAAATGAATGTATAATAATTCCTTTCAGGATGCCGCCCGCGAAATTCCTCGAGTTTCGCTAACATTATGAAGACGAAGGTAACACGGCGCCTAGGGCGGCGTAGGCAGTCCTCTGAAAGCGCAAATTACATACGTTACTGTAATCCTAGTTATCCTTTGCGGTTCCTCTAAGTATTCCTTTTAATCACGTCAAATTCAAGGATGATATGCCCTCAATAATAGATTAACTTTGATTAAGTTCAAGTAGTAGAACACGGCTTCTTTGTAGCTAAATATAGTATTTCGATCTTATTAGTTAAAAAATATTACAGGCCCTGATTAAGATTGCCAAAAGAGATAATAAATATATATTGAATTTGACAAAATTCATGTAATACCACATTAAACCCAATACAGTAGCGAAAATGAGCTCCAAGTTGGTGACGAGAGATTGACAGCGCGTGCGTCGACGAGTCCCTCTTTCAAAATGGCCACTCAATGTTTACTCTAATCTCGAAATGTGTCTTTTGAAATGTACTGTTGATCGTTTCTTGATGTGACTGCAGTTTATATGAATTTAAAAACAGAAGGAAGAGAGAGAGAATTAAAAACGTTTGTAAGTGAAGAGAACCGAAAAGGTTGACAAACAATTTATATAATCATGTTGAAAGGCGGTTATTTCTGTGCCGTTGACAATTGTAAAAATAATTTAAAAAGTACGCCGGGAGTGAATTTCTTCTTCTTCCCCAAAGATGTTGAAAGGTGATTTATTTAAAGAATACACAGCCACACAAAAAAAAAGTGGGGTATACTTTTGATGCGATATATCAGATCCGTAGTATTTTGGCCCGCTGATCACGAATCTGACGTCAGAATATCGCCATCACATCTCAATTTTTTTCTAACCTCAAAAAATAGGTAAAAATTAGTAAAAATTAAGAAAAATATACTCCTAAAAAATTGATTCAAGCTTTTTCATGAATCCAAAGATGTATTAATATGTATTCGGACACGCTAAGCTAATATTCATCGGTTGGATTGAGCCGTACAGTTCTGTTTTCTTTCTAACCTCAATAAATCAGACAGATATAGTGCTTCTCGAATGCAAAAAACGAATTCAAATTAAAATTCAACCGATCCTTACCAAATTTGGTACACGGGGATTTTTTGGGTCGCTGATCACGAATCTGAGGTTGGATTTGCAAAATTCAAGATGGCAGATGTTTTTCGCGCCATTTTGAACGCCGAGAAAATTCATCGGTCGATTTTTATTCTTCTACCTGCATCCAGGGCACCTCCGCGTGGTGACGGTGGGCAACGGTGTTACTCCACTAGCCGGCAGAGTCCCTGGATAACGGCTTAGATGCCGTCATGGCAGGTAGAAGAAAGAGAATTACGATGCAGGGACTCGGAAACCCAGTATCGGCGGTTGGTCAGGGTGGGAAAGCGGGCCCGCAGCCGTCGTCATCCAGCGACCGTAGCTCTTCATGTGTGGGTGACTTGGCTCATGTAGAGTATAATGCTACAAGAAAACGGTCTCACGGTACAAGGACTTTTCATAAGTGCGATAAAAACAGTGATTCATTTTGTTATATTTGCTGTCAAACACGTATTGAGTAAAATGGGGTCACCGATAACGGATAAGATTAAAACCTTATATAAGGATTGTTTTAACATTGAAATACAGCACCAGGATACAGATTGGGTTCCCCACATCATTTGCAGTTCTTGCAAAATAATGTTGTACATCAATAAGAAGGCGATTAAATATTCCAGACCAGCAATATGGAATAGACCATACAGTGAAAATGATTGCTACTTTTGTATGAATGTTGTATCTAGGTATAACCGAAAAAATAAAAGCACTATTACTTATAACGATGTTTCGACAGTAACAAGACCAACTAAACTAATTCCGCCTCCTGAACCACTTGATGCTGATGTTATGGAAACAAATGATTTCACCTTATCAGTTCATGCCGAAAACATTGAGACTGTCGAAAAAGATTCAAACACTGTTACTAATGAATGTTCTAGTGACAACCTATCATATACTAGTGACACAGATAAAGAATTTCTACCATACAACCGTAAACCAGAACCATTACTCGTATCACAGTCAGAACTTAGTGATCTAGTCAGAGATTTAGGCTTGTCCAAAGATGGTTCAGAGCATCTGGCTTCCTTTTTAAAGAAAAGACATTTACTTAAGCCAGAAGCTACGATTTATTATTACAGAAACAGAGATGAAGAATTTCGAAAATATTTCACAATGAACGAGGAATTGTCACTTTCATATTGTACCGACGTAAAAGGTCTAATGGATGAATTTCAAAATAACTCATACGATCCTGAAGAATGGAGACTCTTCATTGATTCTTCTAAACGGAGCATTAAGGCAGTTTTGCTGCATAATACCAACGTTTATGAAAAAAATGAAGTAGCTTTTGATAAAAATAAAATATACTGATCATAACTGGAAAATTTGTGGAGATCTGAAAATTGTAACAATATTGCTTGGCCAACAGTCAGGGTTTACACTTTATCCCTGTTATAAATGTCTGTGGAATAGCAGAGACAGGGAACGTCATTATAAGAAAAAAAATTGGCCAACAAGAGAATCGTTCACTCCTGGTGAAAATAATGTATTGTTTCCACCATTGGTAGATCCAGGAAAAGTTCTTATTCCCCCACTTCACATTAAGCTTGGACTTATGAAGCAATTCACGAGAGCATTAGATACAAACGGCCCATGTTTCAAATATTTGTATAAAAAATTTCCGAAATTTTCTGAAGCTAAAATTAATCTGAAGCTAAATTAAGGCAGGCGTATTTGACGGGCCACAAATAAGAAAATTGTTTCAAGATTCATTATTTGTTACTAAAATGAATAAAGTTGAAAAAAGCTGCTTGGCTTAGTTTTAAAGAAGTCGCAACAAACTTTTTGGGAAATAATAAAAGTCCTAAGTACAAAGAAATAGTCGAGAAAATGGTAAAAAATTTTCAAACATTAGGTTGCTTAATGAATCTAAAATTACATTTCCTGGACTCCCACATCGATGATTTCCCAGATAATCTTGGTGACTACCGTGAGGAGCAAGGGGAACGTTTTCACCAAGATCTGAAAATCATAGAAAATCAGTATCAAGGACGATGGGATGACCATATGCTAGCGGACTATTGCTGGTCGCTAAAAAGAGAAACAAGTCCTCAAAAGCGTTTGGGCAGAAAGCCTTTGAATAGGTCATTCGCGGAAAAAAGAACAAGATACAGCCAAAAAAAGGAAAGTTAGGCGCGGGTCTAACCTTCGCAATTCTAGGGCTTAAGGGTCTACTATTTGAGAGTATATGGTTTTAAAAGTCCTGGTTTTGAGTTTATTGGGTCTCATTTTTAAAGTTACAGGGTTATTGAGGTCTATTTTTTGAGGTTACAGGGTGTGGGAGTCTAAGATTTCAGGGTTTAGGGTTTAACAGTATCAGGTTTGAGGATTCCCCAACTGTATACCAAATTTGGTAGGAATCGGTTGGTTTTCAAAAATTTTGTCCGCCATCTTGGATCCGCCATTTTGAATTTTGCAAATCCGACCTCAGATTCACGATCAGCAACCTAAAAAAACCCCCGTGTACCAAATTTGGTAAGATTCGGTTGAATTTTAATTTGAATTCGTTTTTGCATTCGAGAAGCACTATATCTGTCTGATTTATTGAGGTTAGAAAGAAAACAGAACTGTATGGCTTAATCCAACCGATGAATATTAACTTAGCGTGTCCGAATACATATTAATACATCTTTGGATTCATGAAAAAGCTTGAATCAATTTTTTAGGAGTATATTTTCTTAATTTTTACTAATTTTTACCTATTTTTTGAGGTTAGAAAAAAATTGAGATGTGGTGGCGATATTCTGACGTCAGATTCGTGATCAGCGGGCAAAAATACTACGGATCTGATATACCGCATCAAAAGTATACCCCACTTTTTTTTTTGTGGGGCTGTGATATCAATGGCGTTCAATATTATTGCACAATAATTGGGTTTGTACAATAAATAGAATCATATGGAGACTATAATGATGGTTGTGCAATATTTTGCGCAATCACCAATACAGACGTACAATATGCTTGGCAATATTGTCAGTTCCCGCCGGTATTGTGATGTGAAGTCATGTTGAGTGACACTGAACTCTGTTGTTTAATTGCCGTGGGCGTTATTAGTGCGAAAAGAAAGAAAAAGAAGACACGAAGGAAATGAGCCAAACAGTGGTTTATTGATAGGGAGAAGTACACCCACGAAAAATTACTCAATGAACTCAGAATGTGGGAACCGAATGATTTTCGCAACTTTTTACGCATGGACGGTGAATTATTCGATGAACTCCTTGCTTTGGTTATTCCTAAAATCGAGAAACAGGACACTGCCATGCGCGATGCTAGTCCTGCAAGTCAACGTTTGTCTATAACCTTACAGTATCTCGCAACCGGGAATACCTTTGAAGACATGAAGTTTTTAACTGCTAAATTGGGAATGTGGAATCTTTGGCACAATGATACTACTCAGTATATATCACCACTACACCAAAAACTTTATTTTTGCACTCGACACGCGTTTCGCTAACCATGTTAGCTTCATCAGGAGCGATGATTGACTAAAGCTAAACTACAAATCTACCCTATTTACACTTAGCCTAACCCTTGAATTACTCAAGCGGAACTAATGACATAGGCAAGACCATTAGTTCCGGTCAAGTAACCAGTAGAGGGGACTATAAGAAATAGGCTCTCTGTCTTTATTTAAACTACTTTTACATTTTATGATTTCCATACTTTTGTATGTGTTTCAACAATCTCCTATCAGATACATTTTTTATTAATCTTAGATTCTCTAACGTTACAGTATGATCAGCTTCAAGAGCATGTTCGGCAATGCTAGACTTTTCTGTTCTATTGTATTTTAAGTGTGCTAAGTGTTCTTTAAATCTTGTTTTAATTGACCTTTTAGTCTGCCCAGCATACTTTTTGTCACAATCATTACAACTAATTTCATAAATTCCACTTTTCTCACAATTAGGAATCTTATCTTTAAGATTTCCTAAGATATTCCTCAGATTGTCTGATGACTTATAGACTAGGGTGAGGCCTATCTTAATAAATACCTTATTGAGTCCCTTGCTTTATTTCGGATTATATGGTATGGAGACATACTTGGTGTTATTTTCTTCGCGTGTAAAAAAAGGTGGAATTCTAAACTTATGTCTATTTATTAGCTTATTTACTAAGTCATCGTCATAAACCATTAACTCTAGTTATATTTCTAATACGATTCCTTTCTTTATTAAAGTTTACTCTATTCAGAGGGAAAGTGACCAAACGATGAACTAAAAAATGTAATGAGGCTAATTTATGTTGTTTGCAATGAAATGAATCATTAGGAATATATCTATCTGTTACTGTGTCCTTCCTATAGATAGCAAATTCTAATCTATTATTATTTTTAATAATAATTATTAAAGATAATAATATTATAATCTATTATTAAAAATAATAATAGATTAGAATTTGATATCTATAGGCAGGACACAGTAACAGATAGATATATTCCTAATGATTCATTTCATTGCAAACAACATAAATTAGCCTCATTACATTTTTTAGTTCATCGTTTGGTCACTTTCCCTCTGAATAGAGTAAACTTTAATAAAGAAAGGAATCGTATTAGAAATATAACTAGAGTTAATGGTTATGACGATGACTTAGTAAATAAGCTAATAAATAGACATAAGTTTAGGTTTAATATTCAGAATTCCACCTTTTTTTACAGCGAAGAAAATAACACCAAGTATGTCTCCATACCATATAATCCGAAATATAGCAGCCTCAATAAGGTATTTAATAAGGTAGGCCTCACCTTAGTCTATAAGTCATCAGACAATCTGAGGAATATCTTAGGAAATCCCAAAAATAAGATTCCTAATTGAGAGAAAAGTAGAATTTATGAAATTAGTTTTAATGATTGTGACAAATGTTGGGCAAACTAAAAGGTCAATTAAAACAAGATTTAAAGAATACTTAGCACACTTAAAATACAATAGAACAGAAAAGTCTAGCAATGCCAAACATGCCCTTGAAGCTGATCATACTGTAACATTAGATAATCTAAGATTAATAAAAAATGTATCTGATAGAAGAATGTTGAAAGCATACGAAAGTATCGAAATCATAAAATGTAAAAGTAGTTTAAATAAAGACAGAGGGCCTATTCCTTATAGTCCCCTCTGCTGGTTACTTGACCGAAACTAATGGCCTTGCCTATGTCATCAGTTCCGCTTGAGTAATTCAAGGGTTAGGCTAAGTATAAATAGGGTAGATTTGTAGTTTAGCTTTAGTCAATCATCGCTCCTGATGAAGTTAACATGGTTAGCGAAACGCGCGTCGAGTGCAAAAATAAAGTTTTTGGTGTAGTGGTGATATATACCGAGTAGTTTTTAACTGCTGTTTAGTCAACAGGTTGCTTTGTTATGGAAACTTGCACTGCTCTGATCAACTGCCTTAAGGAATACATAAAGGTAAGCACTTTATTTGACAAAATTTATTTATTTTGACATTTATATTGACAATTTATTGAAGCAATTTATTTGACAATTTATTTGGCATGAATTTGGAAAATAACTTCATTAATGAAAAGTGGCAAAGTAGGTGCTTGTGTTTTGCGAAGGGGATTCTGTCATGGAATCATACTGACCGTATGGAGGGATATTGAGAGGGATTGTAGGGAGGGACTGAACACTGTATGGGGTGGACGCACGTGTGGCATTAATTTCCACCGAATTAGGATGTAAGGTCCCCATTTGTCCCTCGAATATAATATTATTAATGGCCTTCTTTGCAAACAACTGCTGTTGCGAATCCATTTTTTGGAGTTCGACTTCCCAAGTTGCAGCTACTCGTATTTTATCGTAGTCATCTGGTGGTTACTTAAGGCTCTTGCAAGCCAGTTTCACCAACTCTTCATGCGGATCGCCTTTTTTGTCCTTTTTCTTGGGAAGCTCATTTTGAGCCTGGAAGAAAATGAAAACCATGAAATTTTCCGTCGCCTTGAAATATTTTTATTTTCTGTTTTGCAGATACCAAAGTAAGAAGAAGAATGGAAAGAAATTGCGTGATCAGTGGAACTTTCCAAATTTCCTGGGAGCGATTGATGGGAAACATATTGCAATAAAGAAACTCTACAAATCAGGAGCACTTTACTTCAACTATAAAAAATTCTTCAATATTGTGATGATGGCAGTAGCAAATGCGAATTATGAGTTCATCATGGTTGATGTGGGTAATAGTGGGCGAATATCCGACGGCGGTGTACTTAGTTACACGAAGTTCGGGAAAGCACTTTCACATAATACAATTGGAATTCCGGAACCTGCACAACTGCCGAATAGTCAGAAAGTATTGCCATTCGTTTTCTTGGGCGATGACGCTTTTGCAATGACAGAAAATTTAATGAAACCCTACCCTCAAGCAAGATTAAATTTGGAGAGGAAAGTTTTCAACTATCGATTAAGTCGTGCACGTCGTGTGGTCGAAAATACCTTTGGCATTTTGGTCAGCAGATTTGGTGTGTACTACAGAATACTATACGATTGTATCCAGAAAAGGCTCGAACAATTGTCGTGGCGTGTTGTTATTTACACAACTTTTTACGAAAACGCCAGCCGCGAGCTTACGTTACCAGGAATTATGGAGGTAGTGAGGATTTGCAGGCCGGCGTTGTCACAAGCGGAACATGGAGGGATGTTGTCAATGAGACAACACCGTTTCAGCCAACTAACTTCAGAAATGCTTCAAAGTGCTAAGGTGGTTAGAGATACCTATTGTAATTTCTTCAACAATGAAGGCCAGGTTTCATGGAATGGAAGATAGAAGACTCAACTACCTCTACCAACAATTAAAAATTATATTTTTAAAAAAGTGAAATGAAATAGTAAAAATGTAAAGTGGAAAAGTTGTGTCACCATAATTATGTTGTAATTGCAGTAAAAATGATTTAGCATAAATGATGAACATGAGTGAAAAAATTCAGCAAAGTTGCAATAAATTTTGTTTTAAAAATGGTTTTGCGGCTTCTCTCGAATTTGTCTCAAGAGGCCGGAATTATGAGCCGATAACTCTTGGTTTTTTTTTATCACCACAATGCGCCTTCTCACACAGTATTGGTTCTTCGCGACTTTTTCATCAAAAACTCAACTCATATCGTTCCGCAATCGCCCTATTCACCTGATTTAGCTCCGTCGGACTTCTGGCTATTCCCTAAACTCAAAAAACCGCTTCGAGGACATCGTTTTGAGTCGATTGGGGAGATTAAACCGAATCGAAGAAGGCTCTGAAGGCCATTCCATAAATTGAATTCAACAACTGTTTCGAAGACTGGAAAAAAACATTGGCATAAATGCGTTGTATCCAAGGGGACGAAATAAATTTGGAAAAATAAATAAGCCGTTTGCGTTTAATTTCAAAAGTCTTACTATTTTTTGATCACAGTGGTATATATATATATATATATATATATATATATATATATATATATATATATATATATATATATATATGTATATATATATATATATATATATATATATATATATATATATATATATATATGTATATATATATATATATATATATATATATATATATATATATATATATATATATATATATATATATATATATATACAGGGTTACAGGGAAAGTCGTCCTAGATAATTAAGGACGTTATAGTTTAGATCGTTTCTGACCGATTTGACTATGACATGATGTTCTAAACTTAACCGTTTTCCAGATATTGAAGTTTAAAGATTTTCTAAAAAAAAACATGTTTTTTTTGCTTTTATATCGATTTTTTTTATTAGAGGTTCTCGAGTGCGATTTTTTGGTTATTTTTAATTAGTCTGTATGTCAAGTATCAAAAATCATCAAAAAAATTTGAACTAGTTACTAACAGTTTCAAATGGCGGCTTGTTAATGTTTCTAAATTACGAATTTTTACCAAGTGTTTCCTACTTTAAATCAATAAAGAGAAAAAAAAATGTATGGAAGTTATTCTGCAAATTATTTTAAAAACTTTTACGTCTTTTTAGCTATCTAAAACGGTATAATATCTACTGGATCTATTGAAAATTCTAAGAAAATGAGATTTTAATAGGCCCAAATGTAGAGTAACATAATAATAGAATTTAGATACTACCAATTATCGGTTTACTACCTGCACCTTCAAACAATAAAAAGGGCTGGGTAAGCATTTTTTCCGGTCGGGGAACTCTCTGTGCGAGTGACATTTTCTGTTCACTAAACATTATTGAATGCTTTTTAGTCTGCTCATGCGATTCGTCCGTGGTAGATGTGCTATACCGTGCTTTTTAAAAATATCTGTGTTTCATCTTCTGACTGTGTGAATTGGCTCGTAACTGGATTTTGATCTCTGCTTGTGAATATGGCAACGAGGAATATGCTGACATCCTAATGTGTTACGGATTTTGCGAAGGAGTGTCGTCGCGTGCACGTGATGAATACATACTGCGATATCCTACTCGTCGTGTACCTGATGTTAGCATATTTGATGGAACTTATTGAAGACTACGAGAAACTGGTTCCGTATAAAGTCGGCGGACTGACATGGGACGACCACGTATCTTTGACGAAGACGAAGAAAACGAAATACGACGTCTCTTTGAGGTGGACCCAACCACATCTACAAATGTTGTCGCACAACAGCTTGGTATTTCGCAGTGGAAGGTATGGTTTGTAATGCATACTGTTGGGCAACACCCTTACCACTATACGCCCGTGCAAGTCATTGAAGAAGGGGATCCGTTGCGACGATTAGAATTCTGCAGATTTATGCTCAATACCGATGTCGAAGATGCATCGTTTTTTAAGAAAATACTATGGACTGACGAGTCGAAATTCGACAAAGACGATCTTACAAACTACCACAATTCCCACTATTGGGCTTCTAAAGAGGAAGGCAACCGAAACAAAAAAAGAACGAATGGATCACAAACAAGATTCAGCTTAAATGTTTGGATGGGTATAATTTCAAATTATTTGGTTGGGCCATTCTTCCTGCCAGATAATTTGAACGGCGAGGAATACGACAATTTTTTGCGGAACGATTTACCTAATTTGATGGAAGACCTACCTATTGGTTTGAGACAAAACATGTACTTTCAACACGATGGCTGCCCAGCTCACTACAGAGGAAGTGTTCGTGCATGGCTCAATGACAATTATCCCAACAAATGGATTGGAAGAGGCGGACCCATACCTTGGCCGGCGAGAAGCCCAGACCTAACACCGATGGATTTTTATGTATGGAGTCACATGAAAAGTCTCGTATACGACCAGATGACTCCTATCGAAAACGTGGATGTCCTAAGACAAAAAATAATTGATGCGGCTGACGAAATGAGGCGGCACCTCACAACCAGCGTTGTGAAAAGTAATTTAAGAAAAAGAATGAGAATTTGTGTAAGAAATAGGGGCGACCATATAGAACATGAATTATAATTAATAAAAAATATTAAATTGTAAGGTTTTTTGTTTTATTTGTGTATTTTTCGTATTTTCACCTAGAACTAAAAATTTACCTTTTGTTACCCGAGCCCGCTTTAGATGTCATTCTGTGTACAGTTTTCCTATTAAACTCCTAGTATTATACCTTTTTTGATAGCTAAAAAGACGTAAAAGTTTTTAAAATAATTTGTAGAATAACTTCCATACATTTTTTTTTCTCTTTATTGATTTAAAGTAGGAAACACTTGGTAAAAAAATTCGTAATTTAAAAATATTAACAAGCCGCCATTTGAAACTGTTCAAATTTTTTTGATGATTTTTAATACTTGACATACAGACTAACCAAAAATAACCAAAAAATCGCACTCGAGAACCTCTAATAAAAAAAAATCGATATAAAAGCAAAAAAAAACATGTTTTTTTTTTAGAAAATCTTTAAACTTCAATATCTCGAAAACGGTTATATATTAAGTTTAGGACATCATGTCATAGAGTCAAATCGGTCATAAACGACCTAAACTATAACGTCCTTAATTATCTAGGACGACTTTCCCTGTAACCCATATATATATATATACATATATATATATATATATATATATATATATATATATATATATATATATATATATATATATATATATAACACATGGGCTGAAAAATCCCGGGCCTAACAAAGAAAACACGGTTTTTTTGGTTCAAAATTAGCTTTATTCATCAACGTAATCTCCATCAAGAGCAACGCAATCATTCCAGCGCCGCTCTAACATTTCAATACCACTTTTGTAGAACGATTTATCTTTTGCCTCAAAATAGGCCTCAGTTTCAGCGATAACCTCTTCATTCGTGCGAAATTTCTTACCGGCGAGCATTTTTTTCAGGTCTGCGAACAGCCAGTAGTCGCTGGGAGCCAAATCTGGCGATTACGATGGATGTGGGAGCAATTCGAAGTTCAATTCATGTAGTTTTGCCATTGTTTTGATTGACTTGTGACACGGTGCGTTGTCTTGATGAAACAAAATTTTTTTCTTTGCCATATGCGGTCGTTTCTTTGCAATTTCGGCCTTCAAACGCTCCAATAACGCTATATAATATTCACTGTTGATGGTATTTCCTTTCTCAAGATAGTCGATGAATATTACACCACGCACATCCCAAAATACCGAGGCCATAACCTTTCCAGCCGATTGTTGTGCTTTCGGGCGCTTTGGACGAGGTTCACCAGTTGCTGTCCACTCAGATGACGATCGTTTTGATTCCGGAGTGAAGTGATGGATTCATGTTTCATCCATTGTTACATATCGACGCAAAAATTCCGGTTTGTTACGTTTAAACATGGCCAAACACTGCTCAGAATCATCAACACGTTCTTGTTTTTGATCAACAGTGAGCAAACGCGGCACCCACTTTGAACAGAGCTTTCTTATAGTCAAATGCTCATGCAATATAAAGCCAACACGTTCTTTTGATATCTTTACGATGTCAGCTAACTCACGCAACTTCACTTTTCGATCATTCAAAACGATTTTATGGATTTTTTTGATGTTTTCTGGTGTTACCGCCTCATTTGGACGTCCACTGCGTTCTGCATCATCGGTGTCTCTACGACCACGCTTGAAGTCAGCAAACCAACGTTTTATTGTTGTTTCTGATGGAGCGGAGTCCCCATAACACTTTTCAAGCCATTGCTTCGCTTGAACGGTATTTTTTCCCATCAAGAAGCAGTGTAAAATTAAAACACGAAATTGTTTTTGATCCATTGTTTTGAAAATAACAAAAGTAGCGTCACTCTTAGCACAATAACTCACAAACTAATGAATAGAATATCATGAAATTTTAACAGCTGTCTTTTGAAGGTTAGTATTAACTGAAAAAAAGGTGACTGCAATAAAACTAGCGCCATCTATGTGTTAGGCCCGGGACTTTTCAGCCCATGTGTTATATATATATATATATATATATATATATATATATATATATATATATATATATATAATATATATATATATATGGTCGGAAAGAGAGAGGTTAGTTGAAAAAGAGGTGTTGAAGCTTTATTGTTTATTACTTTCTCTGGTATTTCCGGTTGCTCTTTCTTTCCCTTCTTCCCTTCAAGAAAAATTTTGTCTTTTCCCTATTTTTAGTGTTCCGTACAGAATAATTATAAGATCACATCGGTGTCTGTCCGTCTGTCACACCTGATTACCTCCGAAACTACTCGACATAAAAAGTTAAAATTTGGCACTAATATAGAAATTGATGGCCACATCACAGCGGTGTTTGTAGTTTTGAAAGTTAAATTTTGACCTAAGGGGTAAATTTGGGGGGTGAAATTGGAAGTGAAAAAAAAGGTTCAAGGTCATTGAGTGGGGTGTCAAATGAAAACTTGTAAAAACATATATATAATGTGCAAATTTGAATTATTTTGAAAAATTGCGAAAAATCGCTGCCCCCCCCTTTATTTCGAAAATTACTGGTCGGACTTGCACTTGGCCAGTTTTTTTAGATAATAAAATAACCGGTTAAGTGCAAGTTGAACTTGCGCAATTAGTGTCCCGTACGTTGATTGCTTTTAAAATAAAAAAAATTGTTACGGAGGTATAAAATGATCGGTCACTTCACAAAACACACCTCAAATGAGTTTTCAACAAAGTTTATTTCTAATCTTTACTGAAAACTGATGACCTTGAAATTTTTGTTTTTTTTTATATACCAGATAAATCCTGAAAGGTAATACACACGTGATAATTTTCGTTCAATCTACACCCCGTGGAGAATATTCCGGAATTTTTTCAAAATTTTTTCATAAGTACTTTTCGAGATAAGGCGAGTGGACAGCAATTTCTCGCGATTTTTTACAAATAATACAAAGAAAAGTGAGCGCAAGTATTACATTATATATATATTTTTTACTCGCGTTTTCACAAGCTTTCATTTGACACCACACTCGTTTACCTAGTAAAAAAAAAAAAATTTTTTCACTTACTATTTCACCCCCAAAACTAACCCCTTAAGTCAAAATTTAACTTTCAAAACTACATGGCTCTGATGAGACCATCAATTCCTATATTATTACCAAATTTCAACTTTCTATGACAAATACCTTCGGAGAAAATCGGGTATGACAGACGGACAGACAGACGGACAGACACCGAAGTCATTTTATAAGTGTTCCGTACGGAACACTAATAATAAAACTAGTTATGACAGTTAATGCAGGTACATTGCAAAGTAAAGGAGGACGATCCATAGTCTTCATATAATAATTTAGGCTATTTTTTTTATTTTTTCTTAATAATAATCGAGAAAGTTTGCGGCTCATTTCAAATCCATTAACTACGCTATCGATAAGGCTTTCAAACTGTTGGACATCGTAATATTTCACCTCTAATTTCCTAAACTGAAATTAAGTTCTGTTTAGCAGCGGGAAATTTTGGCAAGCTTCCCCGTAGTATAATGAATTTGGGATTTTCCCACAGGATATTAATTGAAAACAAGTTTGATTGTTTATAAATGAATTTATTGTTATTAAATGATCGAAATTTGTATTTAATCTAGCCAAACGAATAGAATAATAATAATGTATAATAAAGCTAAATAATACATGTACAAGGTGTCCTAACGAAAAAGTTAATTTTAAAATATTTATGCTAGAAGAAAAAATTAATAATACTGCTATTATATATTGAGCTATGATTTTAGATACAGCAAAAACAAATGTAGATAATTTTGTTTCCAAATTAAATAACCGTTACGACTCTGTCAAATTTATTTGTGAAATTCAGAACAAGGAGAATTACCATTTTTGAACATTTTAGTTATTAAAAATAAATATAGATTAGAATTTAATGTCTATATAGAAGGTATCGCAAGCAAAAGATGTATTTCTTAGAATTCATCTTATTGTAAACAACATAACCTTGCCGAATTCCACTTTTTGGTTCATCGTTGAGTCATTTTCGTTTTGTCTGAAGCCAGAGTCAAAAATGAAAGGAATCCTATTTAGAATCATCAATGTCCATGATGAAAATTTAATAAACAAGTTAATAAATAGATATACGTTTAGGTTTAAGGAGGAATTCGCGAGAGCGGGGGTTGCTTTAATCATTAAGAACAAAAATATGGGGAATATCAAAAATAAAGATACATAAGTGAGAGAATACTATCAGTAACAATTGGGGAGAAGAATGAAGAATATACATTGGTTGTGGCGTATGGGCCAATAGAGGATGCAAAAAAAGGAAAAAAAAAAAGGATAAATTCTTCGAGGATTTACAAAAATAAATAGGTAAGAACAGCACAATTATCCTAGGAGACCTAAATGAGAGAGTAGGAAACGTAAATAGAGATATCGAGTGGTGCCTAGGAAAGGAAGGGGAAAATGCTAAAAACACAAATGGGGAAAAAATAATAAACTTCTACATAGAAAACGAACTGATTATAATAAATAACCACTTCAAACATAGGGACATACACAAATATACAAGAGAAATCGCGAGCAGAAAAGAAAAGTCAATAATAGATTACTTCTTGGTAACCAAAGATATATGGAAAAAGGTGAGAGAGATAAAAGTCAGGAGACGAGCAGAAATTGGTAGTGGTTATGAAGTGGCAAAAAGAAACAGTGGAAATGAATGAAGAGAAGAGAAGAAAAGTGGAAAATAGAAAGATAAGGTGCTATAGACTAGAAAGACAGGACAAATACCAAGGCAGATACAACAAGATATGCAAGGCATAACGGGGCGGGAAACAATAGAAGATATGTGGACGAAGATAAAGGAGGCAATACTAAAAGCAGCCGAAGGGGTGTGTGGGACCTCAAGGATTGTAAACAAAGAATACAAAAGGACACAGTGGTGGAATGAAAAAATAAAGAACGAAACTAAAGTAAAAAGGAGAAAATGGAAGAACTACCTAAGCAAGAAGAAGCAACAGGATTACGAAGAATACAAAAGAGAAAGGAAGGTGGTTAAGGACCTGGTAAAAGATGGAAAGAGAGCAATGTGAATAGAGTTTGGAGAAAAAATGAAGACGGCGTACAACGAAAATCAAAAACTGTTCTATGGAGTGATGAGATATCAAAGAAAAAATAAAGAAGCCATACTAGGAAATATAAAGGATGAACAAGGGACAATATTAACAGAAGAAATAGAAATCATGGAAAGATGGAGGTAGTACTTCAAGAACCTTTTAGAAGGGAGAGATATAACACAACAAATAAACAGAGCAAACAACCTGAAGCAGACAAAGGAGAGGGAGAGAGATGAACATGAAGAAGAGATAACCAAAGAAGAAATCAAAGCGGTAATAAGCAAAATGAAAGCAGGCAAAGCATCAGGACAGGATAACATAACAGCGGACATGATAAAAGCTGGAAACGAAGAAATGGTAAGAATATTGCAAATATTGATGAACAAAAGATACACGGAAGGAATCGCGCCAAATGAATGGCAAGTGGGAATCATAGTACCCATACACAAAAGGGAGACATAAAAGACGGTAATAACTTCCGAGGAATTACACTGTTCAGCGTAGTAGGAAAATCATACGCACGAATGATGGAGAAAAGGCTGAGAGAAAGACTGGAGGAAACACTAGAAGACAATTTGGTTTCAGACTAAACAGAGGGGTGACAGATGCCAACTTCATAGTCAGGCAAGTGAGCGAAAAAGTCCTAAGAGAAGCAGGAGAAGTACATCTATGTTTCATATACCTGGAAAAGGCTTTCGACAGAATAGACAGAGAAGACATCTGGAGGACCCTGGAGAATAGAGGAATTAATGAAAAGACAATAAATGGAATAAAATGTTTCTATAGACAAACAACAAATTATATTAGAGTAAGATATGAGAAGTCAGAGTGTTTCGAAACAGACAGGGGTGTATATTGACTCCACTGCTGTTCTCGGTAGTGATAGATGAGGTCATAAAAACAGCAAAAAGGCAAATGAAGAAATACTGGATAGGGTTCCGGAACATGGAGAGAGTTGGAATAACAGAGATAACATACGCTGACGATGTGATACAGATCGCAAAAAACGAGAAAAACCTGAACGAAAGCCTAAAGGTGTATAACGAAAGGTTGGAACATATGAATATGAGCATAAACGTGAAAAAAAACGAAGACAATAATCATAGGCAAGGAGAACAAAATGCATAAAATATACTTAAGAGAAGAAAAGATACAGCAGGTGGAGAGTTTCAAATATTTGGGTGCAACGGTGACGAAGGCTGGAGGGCTGGATGAGGCGATTAGAGCGAAGACAGGCAGCGGGGAAACTCGTTAATAGTATCAAGAACACATATATACCAAAATCAACAAAACTAAAAATCTTCAAAAGGGTGGCGACACCAATAATTACATACGGATCTGAAGTGTGGACAACAACACAAAGTCACAGAAGTAAGATACAAAGCCTCGAAATGAGATTCCTCAGAAAGATTGAAGGAAAGATAAGACAGGATAGGATGAAAAACGTTAATATACGGGAAATACTAGAGATGAAGCCGATACAGGAGAAAATAGAAGACAGTCAGTTGAGGTGGTTTGGACATATACAAAGAATGGGACAGGAAAGACTGGTAAGAAGAGTGTATGAAGCAAAAAAGAATAGAAAACGAAGTCGAGGAAGACCACGAAGAACATGGAGGGAGGAAGTAAGGGGAGCAATAGAGAAGAGGGGAGTGAGGTGGGAAGAGGCAACAAGGCTAGCCCGAAATAGAGAAAGAAGGAGAGAAATATGGAAGACCCCAACCTAAAACAACCCACTCACACCAGCGTACACCGAGAGGTATTATGGCTAAGAATTAAGTAAGTAAGTAAGTTTAGGCTAAATATTCATAATTCCACATTTTTACACATAAGCAAAACGAGACGAAATATGCTTTTATATAATATTTTATAATAAAAATATAGCATGAGACCTAATAATACTTTTATTAAGGTAGACTTCACGTTAGTCTATAAGTCATCAGACAACTTAGTTCTTATAATGATTGTCACACCCGTGATTACGTATGGCGCTAAAAGTTGAACCCAGAAAGATTATGGTAGATAAAGATAGAGAAAGAAACAAGTGGATACGTGAACAAAGGAAAATATTATTATTATTAAGTATTATTATGGAGCATGTAGCAGAAAGAAAGTGGCAATGGGCTGGACATGTAGGACATCCCAAAACAAGATGACGGTACGATATACAGAACGTTGCTGGTATTGGATGGATGACAACAGCTGCAAATAGATTAAAATGGAATTTCAAGCGGAAGGCCTGCATACAACATTGGACAGAAATAGGCTAATACTGAAATAGTGAGTGACTACCTTTAATTTTATAGAATATATAGCTAGTGTAAGTATAGTAAATGGAACACAAGGGACAGCTAAAGAAAGTAAAAGATAGGCAAATTGTTCTGCGTTGTCTAATTTACTTCCTTGATAATTACTACCTGCATATTTAAGAGTTGTCGGGTAGTTTATTTAATACGATGCTTATTGGGCTAATATCTTCTGTCTTGTTTTTAAACTATCACAATTTATTCATTGTATTTTTTCTATATCTTCGTAACTTTGTCAGAAACTGGAAGAAGAGTTTGACACCTACATATTCATGTTTAAAACTTTGACAGGAGTGATAAAATTGATTAAAAATCTCGAAAATTTCTAATACTATATCGATCGTCATTAATTTCGATAAAATTAACGGTTGATTATAGTTGGAGTTTTAATTTAATCTATTTCAAGCGGTTTTCTAGACAACATCGTTATAGTCTAAAAACCCATTAGAAAGTAATGTTTTTGAATTGAAGAATTAAAAGCTATATACCAATATGATCTTCGCAGCAAAAAAATTAAAAGAACTAGTTTGAAATTTACTGGAATGTTGCGTTCTACAACGCCAAATAAACTTATTCTATGTATACATTTTTGCTGTTTTTTTTTGAAGGTTTGATTTATTGTGTACTGTTTATCAATTCTATTTTGAGACTGTGGCGATTTTTTTGAGCTCCTTTAGTTTCTTAAGGTTCTATATTTAAACTCTGAAGTATTTTGGATGGTTGTAGCTTCTATTTGATGGAAAATCATTATAAATATATAATAAAAGACTGTTTTTAGTCAATTTCCACTGGTTTATTTAAATTGCGATGACGCGTTTCGCTGTCGATGCAGCTTCTTCAGATCTACATTTTTACACTGTCAAGTTAGGTTTAATATTCACAGTTTTATATAATTTCTTAATTATAATATTACACCTAATTAAATTACATTGATAGTATTGGAAAATCCACACAGATTTGGAGTTAAGAGAATAAATTCAATAATGGTGAATTGCTTAAATCTACCTGGTCGTTGAGTAAAGTACCTGTAGTCCTTAATCGATTTATTTGCATTGTCTCTAAAAGGTTTAGTTTTAAACCTTTTTGTTGGGTGTGTCAAATTTTGAAATTCTTGTTAAATGTGTGATTTTCTGTTAAAAGATGATTAGCATATGTTGAATTAGATTTTCTATGGATGAAACTTTTTTCGTGTTCTGTAATTCTTTGTCTAAATGTACGTCCAGTTTGCCCGATGTATGTTTTAGGACATGACCCACATCTTAATTGATAAACCCCCGATTTATTGTCTTTATTGGTTTGAAAAAAAAAAAACTACAAACCACAAATCAATAAAGACAATAAATCGGGGTTTATCAATTAACATGTGGGTCATGTCCTAAAACATACATCGGACAAACTGGACGTACATTTAGACAAAGAATTACAGAACACGAAAAAAGTTTCATCCATAGAAAATCTAATTCAACATATGCTAATCATCTTTTAACAGAAAATCACACATTTAACAAGAATTTCAAAATTTTACACACCTAACAAAATGGTTTAAAACTAAACCTTTTAGAGACAATGCAAATAAATCGATTAAGGACTACAGGTACCTTACTCAACGACCAGGTAGATTTAAGCAATTTACCATTATTGAATTTATTCTAATAACTCCAAATCTGTGTGGATTTCCCAATACTATCAATGTAATTTAATTATGTGTAATATTATAATTAAGAAATTATATAAAACTGTGAATATTAAACCTAACTTGACAGTGTAAAATGTAGATCTGAAGAAGCTGCATCGACAGCGAAACGCGTCATCGCAATTTAAATAAACCAGTGGAAATTGACTAAAAACAGTCTTTTATTATATATCTGAAGTATTTGCTACACAATAGTTATCACCGCTACACCAAACACTATGTTTTGGCACCCGACGTGCGTTTTGCTAACCTGCTACTTGCATTTTTAAAAGTTGCTGGGTAGTCTATATACTACGATGCTTAGTGGGCTAATATATGTTGCCTGATCTTTAAACTATCACAATTTAGATCTCGGGGTCCCACAAGGATCTGTCTTGGGTCCTCTGGTATTTATCTTATATGTAAATGACCTGCCATTAAACATCAATACAGGTTATGTAACTATGTATGCGGATAACACTAGGATTGAGACAGCATCTGAAACTGTGGATGGTCTGTTTTGATGCTGTTACAGGTTTATGCAGGGATATGAAGGTATGGTGTAGAAAGAAATGGACTAATATTAAATATTGAAAAAACAGTCTGTACGAATATATTCAAGAGAAAACCCTAACGGCGGGATTTGACGATTCCCTTCGGGTATATTTTGTGGAGAAGGCTTTCTTGGACTCTTTTGTGGATAGTCAGCTTTCTTTTAGGGATCATATAGACTATGTATGCCCAAAATTAAATTGACCGTACTTTGCAATTTTGAGGTCAAAAAAGGTTAAAAAGTACTCTCATTTATGAGGGACTCTTGGCTGTGTATTATGCTTTGGCTTGCAGCCATCTGTATAACAATGTTGTGTCCTGGGGTCCTGTTGGTGAAAAATGTAAGCGTGTTTGTGTGAGCCAGAAGAAAATAATTCGTATAATTTTTAATCTCTACTTTCGTCAAAGCTTGTAGAGATATATTCATAAATAATTGAATCCTAACCTTTTCATGTCTGTACATATTGAGCTGATTAACTTTTGTAAACAAAAATAGACACTTGTTTGAGTTACTGGGATCTACAAATATATATAACACAAGAGGTAATAGTTTGCTGGTTATACCAAGTCACAAATCAACTTTGAAAACTCTCCCCTCTACGGTTGCATCAGCCTCTACAATAGATTGCCTGCAGGACAGCGAGTCAAGTCTCTTTTACTGGACAATGCCTTTTACTCAGTAAGTTATTTTTACAAGAGCTCATGTTGGAGAAAGAGGGTTTTGGTTGGGAAATTTTTGTGAAATTTTTATTTGCACATCTATTTATTCGTTTTGTTTTTAAATTGGTATTTGACAAGCCTGGAAACACTACACCAGTCTGATTGAATTGCTTACGTGCGTTTGTTTAATTTAACCTTGACTTTTGTACATTAGTTTGTATGAATATATGTATTTCTGTGCACGTATAAACTGTATTGTTGTTCGTTTTTACTTGTTTTCATCTTATTTTATTTAATTTAATTTATCTGACAAACCGAACCAATGTACACTCTGTTGTATTTTGACGGTAATATATATATATATATATATATATATATATATATATATATATATATATATATATATATATATATATATATATATATATATATATATTATTATCATTATTTATTCATTGTATTTTTTATATATCTTCGTAACTTTATCAAAATCTGGAGTGATAAAATTGATTACAAATGCCCAAAATTTTTAATAATTTATTGATCGCCATTAATTTGGATAAAATTAACGGTTGGCTATATATGAGTTTTAATTTACTTTAATACTTGAAGCGGTTTTCTAGACAACATCGTTAGATTCGTCGTTATATTTTAAAAACCGAACTAGAAAGTAATGTTTTGGAATTGAAAAATCAATAGTTATATACAATATAATCTTAGCAGTAAAAAAAATAAAAGAACTAGTTTGGAATCTACTGAAACGGTGCGTTCTATAACACCAAATAAACCTATTCTATGTATACATTTTTGTTAACTAAGTTGGGAATGTGGAATCTTTGGCACAATGATACTACTCAGTATATATCACCACTACACCAAACACTTTATTTTGGCACTCTTGCAAAAATAAAGTGTTTGGTGTAGTGGTGATATATACTGAGTAGTACATTTTTGTTGCTTTCATTGTGTACTATTTATCAATTCTATTTTGGGATTGTGGTGATTTTTTTTAGCTTCTTTGGTTTCTTATAGTTCTATATTTAAACTTTGAAATATTTGCTACACAATACTTATCATCGCTTCATCAAACACTATATTTTGGCACCCGACGCGCGTTTTGCTAACCGTGTTCGTATCATTAGATGCGATGATTGACTAATTCTAAGATTAAAAGCTGTTTTACTTATACTAAAATTATAATTTACTCAGGTGGGATGGTTTAATTCCGATTGAGTAACGAATACAGATACTTGTGACGAATAGGTCATCAGTCCTTATCTAGACTACTTTTGCCTTTTATAATTTCGGTACTTTAATAATTCTTTCCTTTTATTCTTGAAGTAGCAACACGGACGTAGTGCGTTTGTCTGTGGTTGGTGCATTTTGTTTTAAATGTTACATAGACCAAGGCGACCCACAGTTTAATGCCGATTCCGAACGGCGAAAGTAAGAGAGCTTTACTAGACATGATACTACGGGTGGTTTTTTATTGCCTCCCCGAGAGACCTGACCGTGACATTGTAAAGGTTTTTTTTTTAATTTATTGTTTTCCCAGCCCAGATTCGAACTCGGATCTCCAGAGTAAAAGGGTGATACTTCACACATTACGCTATAGCCGCCATTTTTATTTAACTTGAAATTACGGCAAGATTTAAAGAATATTTCGTTCATAGTATGGTAGGAGTATGGCCAGAAGTGATTCTAAATGGACCAAAGCTCTAATGCAGTGGAGACCAAGAGAGACAAAGAGGAGTGTTGGACGACCGCAGGCGCGATGGAGAGACGACATCCAACGACATGCGGGGAAGAAATGGATTCGGACCGCCCAATAAAGATCGGCATGGAAATCTCTGGAAGAGGCTTATGTCTAGGAGTGGACTTCTATGGCCTAAAAAAAAGGAAGTATTGTGGAAGTTTACTCAATCATCGGTCCTGGTGATGTTAATATGGTTAGCGAAACGAGTGGTGATAAATGTTGTGTTGGTGCATAAGATTCCAAAATCCCAAAGTAGACTGAATTAATTGATGAAAAAATTATAATTTTCTCCTCGGTTCAACAGCGATGTGGAGTCCGTTTTGTGATTTCAAAACGACTTCTAAGAAATATTTGAGATCTTCTGGCTTCTCCCTACATTTGACATTGTGTCTTCTGAAGATATGCGCTAATAGCACTTTTGAGTTTTGCATGCCGAATTTCTGACCTAAAAAAATAAGTTACGTGGTTAGTTTGTTGTTTTAACTAAGAACAAGGACATTTTTTATAAGATCCAATGAGTAAAAAAAATGTTGTTACGGATTTATAAGGTTTTCAAAAATCAGTATCTATGATTCGGATATAAACTTGTTTGTGATGGGTAAAAATTTTCTACAACGTAAACTTTTATATCATTAGGAAAATTGCAAAACACATTGTCTATTTGAGGCTCTGCCTGTAGTAGAATTAGTATCTTTTATCATTTAAATAAGTCCAATGTTATTTAGCCTAGTCGCCAGGGGTTTTGAGCTCTCATTAAATGTTAACAGGCTGTATTTTGGTACACAGGTAGTTTTTTTGGACAACTTCTTCTTGTTCGCTGTCCTAGATTTGGATTTTCTGCCCTTAGATTTTCTTGATTTCTTCTCTTTCGACTCGTCGCTGCTGTCGTGGTCTTGGGGTTCGTCGAACCCATTTTCCTCTTCGTCAGCTTGTGAATTTCTTTTTGAACTTTTATGTTTCATTTTTTTTACGAAACTCTGTTTTTGTACTCCGGCAGAAAATAAAAAATATTTTTTTAGACGCCACACAAATACTAAACAAAATTTTATTACCAATCTGACGGAAGAAATACGAAGAGTTACTAGATTTCAGATGTGATGTGAGAATCGATATTGCTTTTAATTTGTAAAGCATCTAATTGCAAATTACTTTAAGTTCGCTGAAGTATTATTAATTCAACTCGAATACCACATAGCAATAGTTGAGACTTAACATTTATTTAGAAAATAAAGGAAACCAAACATATTGTGAGAGCTCTCGCTAAAAATCGTCTTAAATTTCGGTTTCAACCATACATTTCCGAATGCACCTCAAAACACAACTGCAGACAGCCCTTCCTGGCACCTGCGCCATTTTTAATTTTAGTGCTTATTACATTGTCCATTTTGGTGTTACCGTCACCAAATTTTCGTGAATTTTTATCAGTGCAACAAGTGTTTTTTTACATATTTTTAGCAAAAATTATGTCTGGAAAATGAAGAGAAATATTCAGGCACGATACATGGATAGTCTAACATCGAATGTATGATTTTCGAATGGTTGTTCTGACCTAAAAAGATCCTGTACGAGCTAAAAATGCTTTAAGCTGAAGTACTACAGTTCTCATTATAATTTATGGAAAAATCTGGACATTATAAAATAGGAGACTACAACGAACATTTATTTATATATTTTTTTAGCCAAAGTTTATTTATAAGTTATATTTATACAATAAAAAAAAAGCTTGCTAAAATTTGATTGTACGCTAACCCCACAAAATTTAAGATAAATGTATTTCAGGTCGCTGAAAACGAATCTATTGTCCGTTTCGACCCAGAACGTCTAGTTTTTGCGTTAATCAAAGAAATATAATCCCAAAACTATATAACTAAAATCATCAAAATAAATATCAAGATTCAAACCTAACATAACTTTATTGATAAAAAATATGCTTGCACTTCTAACAAAACCCACAAAACCTAACCTAACATGTAGGCTGACATCTATGTGTCTGACACATAGATGTCGCCCTCTTTAAAAAATCTATATCATTTTTAGGAAGTACTAGCCTTCAAACGATACCTGTCAAAATTTCATGACATTTCGACGATTACTTTAGAAGTTACAATGGTTTTAGTGACGCTATTTTTGATATTTTCAAAACAATGAAAAAAAATAGTTTTCGTGTGTTGATTAAATACTGTTTTTTGATGGGAAAAAAATACCGTTCAAGCAAAGCAATGGCTTGATAATTGTTACGGGGACTCTGCCACTGGAAAATCACTCATCGTTTACTGGTACGCTGAATTTAAACTCGGTCTTACAGACACAAATGATACTGAATGCTCTGGACGCCCAAAAGGTGGTTACACAGGAAAACATCAAAAAAATCCACAAAATTGTTTTGGATGACCGTAAAGTGAAATTGCGTGAGATAGCTGACACACTAAACATGTCAAAAGAACGTGTCGGTCATATTTTGCATAAACATTCGGGCATGAGAAAGCTCTGTTCGAAATGGGTACCGCGTTTGCTCACAGTGGACAAAAAACAACAACGTGTTGATGATTCTGAACGCTGTTTGGGCTTGCTTAAGCGCAATAACAAGGATTTTTTCATGCAATATGTGACAATGGTTGAAACATGGATCCAGCACTACACATCGGAATCAAATCGGCAGTCAGCTGAGTGGACAGCAGCCGGTGAAAGCCGTCCAAAGAGACGAAAGACACAACAGTCGGCTGAGAAGTTTTTGAACTCTGTATTTTGGGATGGGCATGGAATAATTTTCATCGATAATGCTGAGAAGGGAAACACCATCAGTAGAGAAGATTATATAAAGTTATTCGTGCGTTTGAAGGCAGAAATCGTAAAGAAATGGCCAAATGAACAACAACAAAGTGCTCTTTCATCAAAACAATGCACCATGTCACAAGTCAATGGTTACGATGGCAAAATTGCATGAATTGAAGTTCGAATTGCTTCCTCATCCATCGTATTCTCCAGATTTGGCCTCCAGAGACTAATATCTATTCTCAGAACTTAAAAAATGCTCGCGGGAAAGAGATTTGGCTCCAATGAACAAGTTATCGCCGAAACTGAGGCCTATTTTGAAGGCAAAGATAAATCCATCCACAAGAAAGGTATAGAAATGTTAGAAAAGCGTTAGACTGATTGTATCGCTCTTGAAGGAGACTATATTGATGAATACGAGGCTGGTTTGAAAAGTCCGTGCAAAAATAAAAACTACTTATGTGTTTGGGGTAAACCTTTTTTACTTTTCGACATAGTCTCCTTTTAGGCTTATACACTTCGTCCAACGATGTTCTAGTTTGTTGATCCCTTCCGAATAATAGGATTTTTCCAAGTCTGCAAAATATCCATTCGTGTCTGCAATCACCTCCTCGTTTGAATAAAATCTTTGTCCCGCCAGCCATTTCTTCAAATTGGGGAACAAATAGTAGTCCGAGGGAGCCATATCTGGAGAATAGGGGGGATGTGAAATGAGTTGGAATCTTATTTCCATTAATTTTGCGACCACAACTGCTGAGGTGTATGCTGGTGCGTTGTCGTGATGGAAAAGGACTTTCTTGTGGGCCAATCGCGGGCGTTTTTCTTGCAGCTCGGTTTTCAAACGGTCCAATAACGATGAATAATATTCACCTGTAATAGTTTTACCCTTTTCCAGATAGTCGATGAGGATTATCCCTTGCCAATCCCAAAAGACAGTCGCCATAACCTTTCCGGCCGAAGGAACGGTCTTCGCTTTTTTGGTGCAGATTCCCCCTTGGTAACCCATTCTCTAGATTGTTGTTTGGTCTCAGGAGTATATGTATCCATGTTTCATCCACAGTGACGAAACGACGCTTAATGTCCTCCGGATTCTTCTGGAATAGCTGCAAACCATCCTTGCAACACTTCACACGATTCCGTTTTTGGTCAAGCGTGAGCAATCGCGGCACCCATCTTGCGGATAGCTTTCTCATGTCCAAATGTTTATGCAAAATATTATGTACCCGTTCAGTTGAGATGCCCACAGCACTAGCAATCTCACGCACCTTAACTCTTCTGTCATCCATCACCATATCATGGATTTGATCAATGATTTCTGGAGTCGTAACCTCCACAGGCCGTCCAGAACGTTCAGCGTCACTTGTGCCCATATGGCCCGTCCGAAAATTTTGAAACCACTTATAAACTGTTCTAATCGAAGGTGCAGAGTCACCATAATGTTTATCAAGCTTCTCTTTAGTCTCCTAAGACGTTTTTTGCCTTTTAAAAAGTAATGTTTAATCACCACACGAAATTCTTTTTAGTCCATTTCTTGAAAATCACTCGACTTCCTTGATTCACACGAATGCCAAACACAAAGAAATAGACCAATATGGCTGAAACTTGGTGTGCGTTCATTCAAGAGATGCTACTAACTAAACATAACCTCGATACGCACCGGTGGTGCCATCTCTCGGACTTTGCACGGACTTTTCAAACCAGCCTCGTAAAGTCGAATTTTGCAGAGAAAATGTGTTTTAAGTAGCTAGACCAAAAACTTTTTAGCCCACGTGTTAACATAATTACAGGCGTACAATTTTCTTTTGGTAAATACATGAGAAGTAATATGCTATGAATCTGCATTCTATATATTTAATTTCGGTCGATAGAACCTTCAAAAAATAGTTCAAAATTAGGGAATATCTTCATTTTTATGACAGAAATAATGAAAACTGGCAAAAGATGTATAAAATATATTTTATATGTATTTTGAAACTGAATCTGTCGTTGGAATTCCTGTAACACATCACCATTTTTGTCTAACCTCAAAAAATAGCACAAAATCAGAAGAATATTCATTCTTATAACGGGAACACTGCGAAACTGATAAAAGATGTCTAAAATCATATATGTCTATGTATTTGAAGATGCTGAATCTGAATCTGACGTCAGAATTCCCCTACTAGTTCGTCATTTTTTTCTAAAAAAGTTCAAAATTAGTGAATATCTTCATTCTTATGGCGGGAATACCGGCGAACCTAATCCTAAAAGCTTTACACCAAGAACTCCAAACCTAACATAATCTAATAATAGAACTTTACACCAAGAACTCCAAACTCACTAAAATAAAGCACTTCGATGGTGAGTGGCGGAAGGACTCATCGAAATAAAGCTCCACTATTGTGAGTGGGAGAATATTCTAGAATTTTTTCGACTTTTTTTGATTACTATTCTCAGAGATAGGGTAGGGGACAGCGATTTTTGGCATTTGTATTACATCGTATATAGTTTTGAAATCGTATTTTCACAAGCTTTCATTTGACACCCCACTTGATGTCCTTGAAATTTTTTTTTTTTACTTTCGATTTCATCCCCAAAACTATTCCCCTAAGTCAAAATTTAACTTTTAAAACTACACAGCTATGATTAGATCATCAGTTCCTATATTTGTAACAAATCTGAACTTTCTTCAATTTTGGTACGATACGGAACAGTAAAAAAAAACATTATATTTTATACTAGTTATTACCTATGCAATTTCGAGGTCCAGCACTAAACGGTACAAAAGCATATGGATGTCTTTTGGCTACATTTTCTGGAAGGAACCTGTCAGGATCAAATTTATAAGGATCAGGCCAGTACTCAGGGTCATGGTGCGTATCATAAATAGACATCGCTATATTGCATCCCTTGGGAATAGCGTGGCCGTCTGAAAGAGATATAAAAAAATGTGATATTATATCTTGACACCTTTTTCGTCCCTTTTACTATTACCTCTCAAGTTACGTGACTTTATCTTTGTTAAAACGTTTTTTTCGTGTAGGCAGGTTTTCAATCGCTATTTATTGAATATTTATTAGCTTTTTTTAATGCCAATTAAAGAATAACATTTGAAGCAATTATTCAAGCCAGACACAAAAAATGCTTCTGGCGCTGACCGAAAAACAATGCTCTAGCAAGCTAACACCACTTTTCCGTAGACTTTTCAACATATCTTTAAGAATGGATATTTTCTTCAAGCTGAAAATGCTCCACGGTTCAGCCGATACCCAAGAAAGGCAAGAAGAGCCTCTCAAACAACTATCGAGCAGTCGCACTGCTTTCAATAATATCGAACGCCATGGAAAAGGCATCTTCTAAACTATCTTCAAGGCTTCAATATGCTTTCGTAAGCAAAGATCAACAGCAGATCTTTTAACTTATGTAAGACATGCAATTGAACACTTTGGAGAATCTCGAGTGGGTGCACTTGATATAACCAAGGCATTCGACCGTGATTGATACGATGGCTAAGCTACGCTCTTATGGTATGTCTGAAAAGTTCTGTTTATGACTCTTGTGTTTCCTCAGAGATCGTTCTTTAGGAGTGGCGGTCGACGGACGTCTTTTTCACACCTCCACTATTAACACCGGTGTGCCTCAAGGCTCCATACTGTCTCCTAATCTCTTTTTCATTTACATTAAAGATCGGCTGGAAAGGACCAGGAACTCAATCTACAGCTTTGCAGATGGCAGTATGCTTTTTGGTTCATTCATTTTGAACGCTCGAACATCAGCTACTGTAATACACGTAGCGGTATATTTCACATCCGTTAGTTCAGCTTATCACTCCTCGTACAACCCTTTTCAAGCAGTCTTTTATATGGAGAACCTAATCCCTTTGGAATGATTTGCGCAGAACTTTGTTTCCCACTGAGTACAGTGGAAAAAACCTTTAGCTGAGTTTCCTTGTTATTTGAGTTTAGCAATTCTGCGTCAGTATTTCAAAACATCTTATACATCTTCTTCTTCTTAGTGTGCCCTATCTTCTAAGGACGTTCGTTGGCGATCACATTTGCCAATCTGATTTTATCTGTTGCCGCACTGAACAGTTCAGTAGAAGTCTTGTCCACTGTCGTAAGTTTTTCAGTCAGGAGTTGCGACGCCTTCCTGGCCCTCGCTTACCGATTATTTTCCCTTCAATTTTAAGTTGCAGCAGCTCATACTTTTGGCTTCTCATAATATGAACGTATTACAAAAGTGATCCACAAGGTGGCCCAAGAAACTTTAGGAGAGTATAAGTGGGAAGAAAAAAAAAATGTAGATATTACATAACAGAAGAATTAAAAGAACTAATAGAGGAAAAAATAGATTACACCAAAAATATTTAACATACAAGTAGAAACTACCCGGGCAGAATACAAAGAAAAAATTAGAGAGGTACGTAAGAAAATAAAAAAAGGAAAAAATGAATACTGGGAACGAAAATGTGCACAGATTAACATGTATATTGGAGGAGCACAATCGACAGAAGTGTGGCAAACCATCAAAAATATGAAAACGAACAACAAAGAGAGGGCTGTAAATTTAATACCCCTGGAAGAATGGAAAAATTATTACGAAGTATTACTAACTGAAAACAGACAAGAATTCTTTAGTATAGAGGACAATGAATCAGAAGACACAGAGAGGAAAGGACTGGGACGAAATAACCATGGAGGAAGTACAAGCAAATCTAAAAACGATGAAGAATGGAAGAGTGGCAGGACCAGGTGATATCCATGTGGAGAACAATAACTAGCTTAATTAATAATTGTATATCACGAGGAGGAACACCTACCGAATGGAAAAAAAGTTACATTTCATCAATCTATAAGAAAGGAAATAGAAAAGACCCTAATAATTATAGAGGTATATGCGTTACAAGCACTATGAGCAGACTGTATGGTAAAATATTGCAGAATAGAATAAGAGAAACAATTAAAGGAAAGATATCTGAAAACCAAAGTGGATTTACTCCGGGCCGGTCGTGTATAGATAACTTGTTTACTTTACAACAATTGATAGAAAAGAAGATCCAAAAAGATGACGAAATACATATGACCTTTATAGATCTTAAGAAGGCATACGATAGTGTACTGAGAAATAAATTTTGGTATGTCTTGAGAACAGTAGGGATAAAAGAAGGGATGATAACAATAATAAAAGAGTTATATAATGAAAATATAGGAAATGTGAAACAAGGACGCTATCTTTCGGAAGCTATCCACATTACAAAAGGTCTAAGACAAGGGTGTTGCCTTTCACCAGTCTTATTTAATATATTTGTAGACAATGCCCTAAAGAAATGGAACCGCACTTGCCAAAGCATGGACATCCCCATTAGTGATAAACACCTATTGGACACCTACTCAGAATGAACGATACAAGATGGCCCAAAAGGCTCTTGTCATGGAAACCACCGGGAAGAAATAAAAAAGGACGACCACGTAGATCCTGGAATGAAGATATGAGACAAGCCATGAGGTCACGAGGAACGGACGAAGAAATGGCGGACGATAGAGAGATTTGGAGAAGGCGAATGGGAACACAACACTTAGTCGGTATAATTGTCATATATTACTTATGTATGTATACAGTTAAACCCGTTAAACCCAAATATGTATATATATATATATATATATATATATATATATATATATATATATATATATATATATATATATATATATATAGAATTCACAATATTGTGAGGGTAGCGGTCAAAAGATTTTGGCCAAATAAAACTCTTAGTTAATAGTCTAGCTTTCGGAATATATTTCTTCCTTCATCAGGACACTCTAAACAAGTAAAATGGACAGTAAATTTGTGCTAATTAATGAAGCAGATGGTAAAAAACTAATTGGTATCACTGAACAGAGAAATTACAGTATTAAACTTACTTAACATGAGTTTATCTTCCGGGATAAGCATTGTTCAATCAAAAACAACTTGTAAAAACAATTTTATACTAAAAACTAAAAAGACTACATATTTTAAAACTTGTTAAAAAATTTTTACATTTTCTCAATCATTACTAGTGAAACATGTGGTTTCAGGAAACGAAAAAAGTGAGAGAGGTTAGAAAAATCCCGGCATTTTTTGACATTTGGCAGACAGTTCGCGTCTGCGTATTGTACCACAAGGGGCTCAACTATGAACTTTACGAGGGAGTAATCATATTATAAAAATCTTTTTATTTTATTTGGTTTTTTTATTTTATTAAAAAAAATTTTTCAAAAGGAACCTGTTTAATAATTGTTTATTTGGAAGGACTAGTGGTCAACAGGGGGGGAATCTGGAGAGGTAGATAGCTGTAGTAAGTAAGAGTACACGACGCTAAGGGCGTCCACATCAGTTTTTATGTTCATATTATTAGGTGTGTTATGAATGGCCACCATCTCCAAAAACCTCCTCCTGTAGTAGTTGGTCTCTGCGTAAAGTATTTCGGCCTCTCGGAAATTAATCCTGTGGTAGTGCTGTGTAAAGTAATATGCCAGGGCACAAGATTGAGTGCTCCTTCTACAGTCGCTCTTATGGGATGTTATTCTCCCTTGGAGTGATCTAGAAGTCTGGCCAATGTATGAAAGTTGGCAATCCAGACAAGGGATCTTGTATACAATTCCTGTCTTTTTTAGTTTGGGTACTGGCTGTTTCAAATTGGTGAATAGGCATTTGAGGGTATTATCAATCCTCGTGGCAAATTTAATATTTTCGTTCTTAAATACTTTTATTAATTTAGGGGTTAAGCCCTTAATATAAGGTAAGCTTCTGTATATTTTGTGTTAGGGTCTGGGGTGACATGTGGAAGGACATTAGGGGTGAGAAATTGATTCTGAATGTTAAGAAGAGATCTATTCAGATCGTTATTGTAAAAAAGCAAACGTTGAACTATAGAGTTGGGGTAAGAATTCTCAAGCAGAAGTGACTTAAGCTCATTTAGGGACTCCCGTCTGAGGGAAAAGTGTGTGAGTCTGGATACTCACTACCCTCACAATATTGTGAATTTCTCTTTTTTCACGAGTCGTCAACGACTACTTCTCCTGTCTATATATATATGTATATATATTATATATATATATATATATATATATATATATATATATATATATATATATAAAATGGCCAAAGTAAGTGCTTTTTCTTTCTTTAACAGCTGGTATCAACTCTCCTTCTTTTCCCATCCGATCAAGTATTTCCACGTTTATGGTATGCGCTGTCCAAGGAACACGCAGCATTCAACGATAGCACCACATCTCGAATGACTCCATTCTTTACTGTGTTGTCTCTGTGATTGTTGCAGCTTCTATACCGTATAATATGACAGAGAACACATAGCATCTTAACACTCTGGTTCTTGTTTGTGCATTTTTTTAAAGGACCTTCGTGCCTTTTCAATTCTTGAACGTATTTCAATAGAGTGGTCCCAATCTTCACTAATTACGCTTCGTAAGTACGTTATTTTTGCACTGACTTAGCCATTACTTGATGGAGATCCATAATAAATAGGAATAAAAAATTTAAACGAATATTAAGATCAGATTGTAAATTAATTTACATCGTGCTCCAGAAGAAGACACAGTGTGTCGAAACAATTGTCAGCAATAATAAACATAAGTGGTGATCTTAAACATTTGTTTAAATTTTTTTATTCCTATTTACGTTATTTTTGTTACTTTTTCAAGTGTTTGTTGATGTACTTTAATATTTATGTTTGTATTAGGATTCTTACTGACCACCATTATTTTTGTCTTGTTCGTATTCAGTTTCATTCCATATTCCTCACATGCATCAACAACTCCATTCACGAGTCTCTGTAGGCCTTCTTCACTGTCCGCTAGAATGACAGTACCATTAGCGTAGCGCAGGTTATTTACACACACACACCTATAATTGCAATTCCATCTTTTTTGTTAGAAAGTGCTTTATTGAAGATTTCCTCCTAATAAACACCGAATAACAGTTAAGACAAAATACAATCCCGACGTACGCCTTTGTTTATTTTCATTTCTTTGGAAATGCGATTCTCAATTTTCATTTTGGCAATCTGGTTCCAGTATAATCTTGATAAGTCTTTGTCATCAATGTTATACGATTGTAGTATTCCATCATTTGCTTATGACTTACCATATCAAAGGCTTTTTGGAAATCTATAAAGCATAAAGAAACAACGGAGTTGACATCCCTACATTTTTTAATCAGAACGCTGATGGAGAATAGTGCGTCTCTCGTTCCTAGTCCGTTCCTAAAGCCTAACTGTCTTTATCCAGTATGTTCATCTAGTTTTTTGTATACTCTTTGGTGGATTATTTTAAGAAAGAGTTTCAAGATGTGGTTCATTAGACTTATATTCCAGTATTCCTCGCACTTTCTAGGGTTATTCTTTTTTTGACAATAGTATAAAAATTGATGACGACCAATCTTGAGGCACATTACCTCTATTGTATACGCTGTTGAAGAGGTCCAGTATAATGTCCATATGTCTTTCAAGAAATATTTTAATGATTTCTGTAGTAATATCTTCTCCTACTGCCTTTTTGTTTTTAAGCTGATTTGCTGCTGCTAATATTTCGTCTTTATTTATTGGGGGGCCCGTTGTATAAAGCTTATTTGTATTATGTTGTCTAGTTGTGCCATTACACATTTTTCCCTGTATATTCTTTCCATCTATCTATTCTTATACATGGTTAATGTATACTAATAATATAAAAAGAAAACGTTAGCTGGTCATTTAAACTATATTTTATGGAGCCATTACTTTATAATAATAATAATAATAATAATATGTGTGTGTGTGTGTGTTTACCATGCCGAGAAGATGAATGGCTCAGCGTTTATGAGTCGCGAACGGTTCCCCCGGATACCGGGCGCCCTCCGGAGTAAGTAGCCTTGCTGTGGCATCCAGGTTCTGCCGCAGTCGACCCCTCTTTCCTAGGATACTCGTGGGAATACTATGTCAAAGAATAATAATTATAGTAATGATAATGGAAGGGTGTTGCGGAGGCGGACCCCGGTCGTACAAACGGCTATAGCAACACCACAACAACAACAACCACAGACGACCCAAACAACCGCCTCAGCAGAAACTACTCCCGATAGTTTTACCAGATCCGACATTGTAGGTGATGGAAATTGCCTTTTCCGTGCAGTTAGCTTACACTTGTATGGCCACCAAAACCATCATGAGAATCTCCGAGAGGTTGCTCTAAGATATTTACAACAAAACTGGTCGGAACTTCACACATTTTCATTAATTGAAGTCGACGATATAAAAGACTTCAATAACTACTATAATTATATGAGGAAAAATGGCACCTATGGAACGAGCCTAGAGATACTTGCCCTCTCGGAAACACAAAATAGCAACTTTCATATCTTCTCAAAACAACGAAGAACAAGACATACAAAAATAACTTTTACGGACAGACCAACAATAATAAGCACGGGAAAATACAATAAAACTATTTACCTTCTACTAACAGGCAACCCAATGTCGGGACACTTTGAGCTTCTGACACCACAAAACATTGAGAACATTCCAGACAACAGCAGACCAATAAAAGAAGCATCGGGCGAGCGACGTAACGGTCGAGGACGTCGCGGGAAATGGCAGCTCGACCAAAACGATGAAGACCGGGCAACCGAAAATGGACCTGCCAAAAGTGTTGTGCCGGCGAGTAAGCCGACACCCACCAAGGCGGGAAAGTCACAGCAACGCATGAGTTGCACCACAGGAATCAAAGAACACGCCATGCGTTGCTGTAATGAAATCACACCTGACAAAGAAATCACTGACAAGAGAATCACTCGCCGCTTGGACCCACCACCACCAATCCCAAGCGCAACCGACGTGGATGCGGGACAAATACAACCACCAAAGCCAGGTCAAACCGCGTATGTTTTGCAAGGACAACATGCAACTACCAAGGCTGGCAAACCAAGACAGCGGTTAAAGTGGACAGATGAAATGAATAGAACAGTGATGCGCTGTTACTGCACCGCCACCAAACTAGAAACAGTGACATCAGGCTACAGACTGGAACTACACAGACTTTTCTTGACCGAATATCCACATCTGCAATTACTTGTTACAGAACAGAGAGTAATAGACCAAAAAAGAGTTATTACCAAGAACAATCGCCTCACACCTTTCGAATTGCAAACCATCAAAGATACAGTAGCTGCTGAACTGAACACAGACCAAGTAGCTGCTGAACTGAACACAGACCAACCAAACAATAGAAACGGTAGCGCAGATACCGAACCAATCTCACACACAACCACCCAGTCGAAAACAAGACCCACCACCCAGCAGGAGCATAACTCAAAATAATATTTCAATGCAAATAGCAAGCACCACACGATACCATATCACTGACGACAAAATGAATGACTCACCACCCTCAACAACATCTACACAACATCACCCCGAATCACCTCTCATACAAACACTCAAAGCAGAAATGCAGTCACATCTAGCTCGATGGTCAGGCACCGACCCTACAACAAGAAATCCCATCCCTCGTTTAATCTTCAAACAGAGCACACAAATAATCCTCAACACAATAAACAAGCACATAATACCACAGTACATAACAGACTTAAGTACGATCGAAGACATTCACACAATAATATATGCAGCAGCAATCACCACTATAACACAAAATAATCAAAAACTCCCGCAACGACAAAGAAACCCCAACAGCAGAAAACCTAAATTTAAATGGCAAATAAGAATAGAAAACAAAATCAACAACATCAGAAGAGATCTGGGACACCTTACCCAGTTTATGAACGGGAACGCATCCAAACGTGTCACACAGGGTGTAGACAAGATCAAATCTAAATCTCTCAACCGAACACTGCCAGAAATCGTTGATACTTTGAAACAAAAACTATCCGTATATGCTGCAAGACTCCGTAGATACAAAGAATCAAACGAGAGGAAAGACACCAACAACCTCTTCCGAAGAAGCGAAAAACAGTTCTACCGAAAAACTATGTACAACGAGCAGACAGTAGTAACTGAACCACCAAACAAACAAGAACTCGCAGATTATTGGAAAACTGTCTGGTCAGAATCCAAACTACATAATAATAACACCCCCTGGATCAAAGCCGAAGAAGATAAACACAAACGTGTGACAGAACAAGAAAATTCCACATTAACTACAGAAGAAATTACAGAAACAATCAAACACACACACAACTGGAAATGCCCTGAGATAGACAATATACAAAACTTCTGGTACAAACAATTTACCACCACACACGAAGCACTCACACACCAAATCAACAAAGCCATTCTACAACCACACACATTCCCCACTTTTCTTACACAAGGAATAACATACATCAAACCCAAAAGTTCAGACACCACAAACCCGTCAAACTACCGACCTATCACCTGTCTTCCAACCCTATACAAGATCATCACAGCCACAATTTCCAAGACAACAATATTCTCACAGAAGAGCAGAAGGGATGCAGGAAAAATAGTCGAGGATGCAAAGAACAGCTGATCATAGATAGCGTGATTATGGGACAAACCAGAAAAGAACACAGAAACCTTCACATCGGTTACATAGACTATAAAAAAGCCTTTGACTCCATACCCCACAGCTGGTTAATCAGAGCCCTAGAAATCTATAAAATCAACCAACACCTCAGGCAATTTTCTCGCGCAAATTATGAAAACATGGAAAACCAAAATACGCCTAGAAACACAAACCGAACGCATCCAAACAGAAGAGCTGTACATCAGACGGGGTATATTTCAAGGAGACTCGCTCAGCGCTCTATGGTTTTGCCTCTGTCTCAATCCACTCTCAAATATACTAAACAGAATAGAGCATGGCTTCAATATCAGACACCAAAAAGTGAATCAACATAAAATAAACCACCTCCTATATATGGATGACATAAAACTTTACGCTGCCACAAAAACACAGCTGAAAGAACTCCTCAAAATCACAGAAATATTCACCTTAGATGTCAATATGGAATTTGGTATAAGTAAATGCAAAGTGCTCCACATCAACAAAGGCCAATGGAAGTACCACCATGAGACAGAAACCATCAACAATGAAACTCTCGATAACATGTTCGACAAAGAAACATACAAATATCTAGGCTTCCAACAAAGCACCAAACTCAACCACACTCACATCAAAACAGAGCTCAGAACCGAATTCAAAAACAGACTGACGAAACTTTTACAAACAAAACTCAACTCTAAGAATCTCACTAAAGCCATCAACACGTTCGCTATACCTATACTCACATATTCATTTGGTATCATCAAATGGTCACAAACAGACATAGAAAATATTCACATCCTTATACGATCTCAATTCACCAAATACAGGAAATTACACCCCAACGCATGCAAAGAAAGACTTACCATCGAGAGGAAGGCAGGAGGAAGAGGAATTATAGATATCAGATCATTACACACAAAACAAATACAAGCACTTAGGAAATTCTTTCACACCAAGCAAACCAGCCTCCACACAGCAACAGTCAAAGCAGCCAAAAACTATACCCCACTCGACTTATCCCGGGTAGACCACCCAGCAGATACACACAATCACATCCAATTACAACAGGAAAAGATGAAAACGTGGTCAGAAAAAACACTCCACGGAAAACACAGATACCACATAGAACAAGACCACGTAAATAAAAAACAATCATACACCTGGTTACGGGATGGACAGCTATTCCCGGAAACAGAAGGCTTCTTACTTGCCATCCAGGATAAAGTCATATTAACCAGAAACTACCAAAAGCATATCATCAAAGACGCAACTATTACAGAAGACAGATGCAGAAAATGCCACCAGCAGAAAGAAACGATCGAACACATAACAAGCGGATGTAAAATATTAGCCGGAACGGAATACACAGCCAGACATGACTCAGCGGCAAAAGTAGTTCACCAAGAACTAGCCACAACATACAAGCTCATAGAAAACACAGATCCCTACTACAAATACACACCAACATCCGTACTTGAAAATAGAGATTACAAACTCTACTGGGACATCAGTATCCACACAGATAAAACAGTCTCCGCCAATAGACTCGATATTACTTTTCAATGCAAAAAAGAAAAAGTCACCTATCTAATTGACATAGCTGTCCCCAACGACACAAACATCCAAACGAAATATACGGAAAAAATTTCCAAATACACAGACCTTGCAACAGAAATAAAACGGCTATGGAAACAAGAAAAAGTCATCATTGTCCCCCTCATTATGTCAGCCACAGGCCTTACACAAGGAACATTTACACCACACTTAGTACAATTAGAACTCAACACAAACATACACAAAAACATTCAGATGTCAGTGATTTTGAAAACATGTAACATTGTCAGGTCATTCCTTAATACACAATGGTAATGCGTTTGTGCTGACTTGGTTTGCGCCCGTCAGCCAAACATGGAACCACATTGACCAAATGTGAGAAAGAAGAACTTTTTTGTAATAATAATAATAATAATTTATTATTATTCTCAACAGTAAGAATCATTTACAGGGAAAACAAGAAAGAATATGAATGAAATTTTCTCTTAAAACTAAGGTACTAAAGTAACAACAAAAAAGAAGAAAGGAAGAAATAAAAATGAATAAAAAAATTAAATGAATCAGCGCAGTAAAAATTAGAATAAAAGTGAAATAAAACAAATATTAGTTACATACATCCAACAAGAAAAACAAGCTTCTAAAAGAATCTTTATAAATGTCCTATCAAGTGAAATGATCTAAACATATTGACCTAATCTTATTTTCGGTGTCTGCAAAAATGTCACATTCATTACTAATTAAGTTAAATTTATTGCACATAACATTGATTGGTTCAATTAACCTGAGATTAGTCCTGGCACGTGAACAAACAAAAGTAGCAGTATTTCGTGAATTAATTCTAGGCACCAATATAGCCACCTTCGATAGCAGTTGAGGACAGTCGATGACTCCGTGCAACAATCTATACAAGAAAATTATAGACGAACACTCTCTGCGAGCCTCAAGTGATTGAAAATTAAATCTCTCCAATAACAAAGAGTACCCTATTCCTCTCATTGGATAGACACCATCTACCTTATATGATAAATATTTTAGAAATCTTTTTTGAATTCGTTCTAGCATTAGTTTATATGGGCTCCAAATAAGAGAGGCATACTCTAGTTTGGATCTCACATAAGACTCATATAGCAGCATTAAAGATCGTTCACTATTAAAGCTTCTACACTTGCGCACTATAAAACCATATAGACGATTGGCTTCCAGCGTTACGTTATTAATGTGATTAGAAAAATTCATTTTGTTATCGAATACTACTCCTAAGTCCCTTACAGTATTGGTGCGCTCGAGAGTTGACGCTCCTAGTGAATATTCATATGCTATTATATGGCTTTTCCTCGTCACCGACATAATTTTTACATTTAGAAATATTCAAGTCTAATTTATTGTGCTTACACCAATCCTCAAGCACGCAAAGCTCAGTTTGAAGCAATTTACAGTCCTGAATACATGAGACGGACGCATACAGCTTGAGATCATCAGCGAAAAGCAGCCTGCCACAATTCAGAGTATCACAAAGGTCATTAATATATAGCAAAAATAGTAGGGGACCAAGATTGGATCCCTGTGGCATGCCCGAGGTTGCGGTATAGGAATCGGAAATATATCCATTATAGTGTACTGACTGAGAGCGGCCCCCCAAATATGAAGAAAACAAACTGCACGCATCCATACCAAAACTCATACGCCAAAGCTTCTGCAGCAAAACGAAATGAGATATTCTATCAAAGGCTTTAGAAAAGTCCGTGTATATTACGTCAACCTGCCCTCCTGCGTCTAATATGTTCTCTGTAAAGTTTGTATACACTCCCAAGTTTGTTACAGTGGATCTACCATCAATAAATCCATGTCGATGGGTTGACAGAATACCTCTAACCTGAGTATAAATGCGATTATACAGAATTACTTCAAATAGCTTCGAAAAATTGTTTAGAATAGAAATAGGTCGATAATTGTTTACCTCGCTACGTTCGCCGGACTTGAAAATGGGGCACACCCTCGTTTGCTTCCAGTTCCCCGGAAATGTTAACATCCTTAACGCCAGATTATATATGTATTTTAGAGGCACCATAAGTGCACCCATACAATCTTTAACCATAAAAGATGGAATACCACCAGGTCCTGCGGTCAGCCTATTCTTTAATTTTTTAGCAGCGTATTGAATCTCACTGTCTGTTACAGAAGCTAATGAAATGTCAACACTACCGAAAAGCTGATAAGCACTCTCCGGAACAAAATCGATTTCATTCTCGTTAGGCAAGAATACACTTTCAAAATAAGAAGCGAACACATTTACTATGTCTTGCGGCTTTTCATACCAAGCATCACGCAAATGAATTGCTCCGGGAATCCTTGATTCTCGATTCTTCTGATTAATAAAGGACCAAAACTTTCCTGAATCACTGTTAATTGCTTCCTGGACACCAAGTATGTACCTATCAAAAGCTGATTTGCACTTAACCTTAATCAATCTTCTAATATTTGTAAATTCGATATTATACCATTGATCACCGGTTTTTTTATATTTTGATCTCATTAGGGATTTATATTTAATATCCGTAATTATTTCTGATGTATATCAAACAGGAAATTTTCGCTTGAAATTTTTGCGAAGTGGAACATAAGTATCTAGTTGCTCATAGAGTCTGTTATAAAACTCAGTAACTGCGATATTAACGTCAGTAGACTTACCCAGATTGGTCCAATCGGTAGACAGCAGAGAGTCATATAAAAACAAGAAATCGGCCCGTTTAAAATTGTATGCTCTTATTAAACAATTAGGGACACTCTGGGGTATATTACTGCCTAGATTAAAAATATCAACAATTAGTGCCGGATGATAGGCATCCTCAGGAATAATCGGAACAAGGTTATGCACAACTGAACATTTAAAGTTACTAAAAACTAAATCCAAAATATTGCCAGTGTTTCTAATATTGTTATATTGCTCAAAATTAAAGAAGTTCATGAAGGTGCCAATCTCCCTCGCTTTGATATCATTATTGTCACGGGCCCCATATTGAGGGGCATTGAAGTCTCCTAAAATGATTACCCTCCTATTCTGCAAATATTCGCACTGTTCAAGCGATTCAAAGAAAAGTTCATATTCCTGCGGAGTGACATATGGAGGTATATAAATGTCTGCCACAATTAACGATAAACCATATATATATTCACTTTAAATTCAAACCGGTAAGCCCCAGTATACAAGTGCAGCTACGAGGGTGAACTGAAAAGTCTTGTCAAAATTAAGGTAAATAACATTTTTTTTGGGAAAAATTAATTCTAGACATAATCTCAATTGAGCTGAAGACATTTGGTCCAGTGAAATTCCGGTGAAAAAAATACTTTTTGCGCGCTAATTTTGGTCGCTTTTGCTTCAACTCACTATGCAAACGGTCCAGTAACGTTGCGTAATAAGACCAGTCTCCGTTTCACCCTATTCCAAATCGTCAATCATGATGATACTCTGTGAGTCCCAAAAAACCGTTGCCATCTCTTTTCTCCTAGATATAACTGTTTTCGGTTTTTTCGCGCACTGTTTTAACTATAGTTTTGTTTCCGGGATGAAATAGTGGATCCACATTTCGTCTATAGTCATAAAACGATGCCAGAAACTTTTCAAAACAAAATTTTAAAATGTCCTTTCTCGTTCGTTTGTTTTTGGTCTAGAGTCCAAAACACACCCATCGTGAATTCAGCTTTTTCATTTTTATAACTTAACGTAGGATATTATGAAGACGTTCATATCAGATGCCTACCGTCTCGACAATCCCACAAAGCCTAGTGCGAAGCTTTTCCATTACGAGATGATTCATTTTATCGCCCATTTCTTTAGAAAGCTCAATCGGGCTTCCTGAACGTGTAGAAACTGCAGAGCTCGTACGACGTTCTTCCTTTTCTCAAAGTACCTATCCTTTGTGGATGTTGGCCATCACATTGGTCCATCTAATCCTACTAACCGCTGATCTAAACAGATTTACTGTTGTCATACCGGTCCATTGCCTGAGATTTTTAAGCCACAATGTACAGCGAAGTTTAAGATCTCGGTTTTCTTCTATTTTTCCCTGTATAATGAGTTGAAGAAGTCGATAGTCCTCATTTCGCATTATAAGACCAAAATACGCTCGTTTTCTTTTTTGATCTGGTTGTTTTTGCAAGCAGTCTGTAACAGCATCGTTTGTTACGTGGTGTATCCAGGAAATCCTGAGCATGCGACGATAACATCACATCTTAAATGCTTGAAACAGCTTACAGCGTTCAGTAAGAGTTCAAGCCTCTGCTCCATATAAAAGCACTGAGAAAACATAATATCTAAGAATCCAGAGCTATAACTGTAAGTTAAAGCTTCGAATTACACAGTACTTTCGTAAGCTGATTAAAAGCATTTCTTGCCTTCTCTGTACGGCACTTGATTTCGTCCGAATGGTCCTAATTGTCGACGATGGAGCAACCCAAATATGTAATTTTATCAGTTCGGGTTTAACGGGTTGGTAGCTGCAATGAAATATGTGTTCATGTTTTGATTTTTGTTTATAATCATAATTTGGTTTTACTTGCAGTTAAGCGTTATTTCATAGGTCTTACTGACGGTAACTACACTAGTGATAAGACTCTCATCACTATCTGCCAGCAACACAGTATCATCGGCGTATGTTACGTACGGCTACACTTAAATTTATTTATTTAATAATAAATGGTCTGGAGTGCTGGTGCAGAGCCCCATGAATTTCGTTCTGTGCAGTTTCTGGGTTTACTTATTTCTACGAAAGGTGTAACATCTCTCACTTACGATAGCTGCCAACAAATAACTACGCGTTGCATTTGTTTAAAATTTTGAACACACCAGTTACGGTAGTTACGCTTACCAATTATTCAGCTATTTCGTAAAAATTTGCCAGCGTTAATAATCCACCCTCGTATGCCACATAGGCTGGATAGAAATTATTTAGGAGACCTAACTAAACATGACCCTTTTATGAAACAACTCGCCCGTGCGGTTTAAAATAAATGAACAATACTACTACTTAGAATATTAATGTTTCGTTGCAATATTAAATTCTTTTTCCTTACCTATTTCAATATCTTCCGACAGTTCTCTGGCTATGAATGGCACAAACGTATAACATCTCAATACCTCTTTAATTACTCTCTCCAGATATTCCATTTTTGGTAAATCTTGTGCTGTTATTTTTCTCTCTGGGTCATCTTCAAAAATATCGTCCAATTCTTCTTGAACTTTTTTCTTAAAAAAATAGTTGTTTACATTTACATCCTTTTGGATCTAACGAACAAAATACTACTTCCGCAGTGAAGAATGAAACTTCAACATGTGAGCATTCGAGAACATCAAGAGATTTCGTGGCAAAACATGACGTTTTCTAATACCATATATATATATATATATATATATATATATATATATATATATATATATATATATATATATATATATATATATACGAGGCTGGTTTGAAAAGTCCGTGCAAAGTCCGAGAGATGGCACCACCGGCGCGTATCGAGGTCATGTTTAGTTAGTAGCATCTCTTGAATGAACGCACACCAAGTTTCAGCCATATTGGTCTATTTCTTTGTGTTTGGCATTCGTGTGAATCAAGGAAGTCGAGTGATTTTCAAGAATGGACGAAAAAGAATTTCGTGTGGTGATTAAACATTACTTTATGAAAGGCCAAACGCCTCAGGAGACTAAAGAGAAGCTTGATAAACATTATGGTGACTCTGCACCTTCGATTAGAACAGTTTATAAGTGGTTTCGAAATTTTCGGACTGGCCATATGGGCACAAGTGACGCTGAACATTCTGGACGGCCTGTGAAGGGTACGACTCCAGAAATCATTGATCAAATCCATGATATGGCGATGGATGACAGAAGAGTTAAGGTGCGTGAGATTGCTAGTGCCGTGGGCATCTCGACTGAAAGGGTACATAATATTTTGCATAAACATTTGGACATGAGAAAGCTATTCGCAAGATGGGTGTCGCGATTGCTCACGCTTGACCAAAAACGGAATCGTGTGAAGTGTTGCGAGGATGGCGCCAGAAGAATCCGGAGGACTTTTAAGCGTCGTTTCGTCACTGTGGATGAAACATGGATACATAACTATACTCCTGAGACCAAACAACAATCTAAACAATGGGTTACCAAGGGGGAATCTGCACCAAAAAAGGCGAAGACCGTTCCTTCGGCCGGAAAGGTTATGGCGACTGTCTTTTGGGATTCGCAAGGGATAATCCTCATCGACTATCTGGAAAAGGGTAAAACTATTACAGGTGAATATTATTCATCGTTATTGGACCGTTTGAAAATTGAGCTGCAAGAAAAACGCCCGCGATTGGCCCACAAGAAAGTCCTTTTCCATCACGACAACGCACCAGCACACACCTCAGCAGTTGTGGTCGCAAAATTAATGGAAATAGGATTCCAACTCGTTTCACATCCCCCCTATTCTCCAGACTTGGCTCCCTCGGACTACCATTTGTTCCCCAATTTGAAGAAATGGCTGGCGGGACAAAGATTTTATTCAAACGAGGAGGTGATTGCAGACACTAATGGATATTTTGCAGACTTGGACAAATCCTATTATTCGGAAGGGATCAACAAACTAGAACATCGTTGGACGAAGTGTATAAGCCTAAAAGGAGACTATGTCGAAAAATAAAAAAGGTTTACCCCAAACACAGAAGTAGTTTTTATTTTTGCACGGACTTTTCAAACCAGCCTCATATATATATATATATATATATATATATATATATATATATATATATATATATATATATATACATATATATAGTGTGTTCCAAAAAGTGTAATAATCAAGCAACAAAAGTTTAAAATATTTGATGGTATACAGGGAAAATAAAAAATAATGATTTATAATGAAGAGTAAAGTGTGTTTAAATTTAAATACAGACCAAACTACTAATTAAAAATATTAATAGGAACTTAAAAATTATGCTCACGTTTAAATTTGTGGCCCGCCTAGTTAAGAATTCAAAAAAAAACTCCAGTAAACACGTCAGTAATGTTGGATTATTTATTCAATAAAAGAAAACGAAATCACTACAAATTTTAGGCTAAAAATAAATGAACATATCTTTGGAAATACCTAACAACTATCAATAAATTTTAAAGCTAACGTCAGTCTGTATTTGCAATAATTATAAATGCCTGTAAAATTAAGTGTTGAAGACAAAATTGAAATTGTTCTCATAGTTGGAGATAATTATCAACTTTTAGAGAAGCAGTAGAAAAATCTTTAATAATAGACACCCTGATAAAAACTGTACACTTCACAACTGTAGGATATCTAATAAATAAATTCAAGACGCCAGTCCCAAGCCTGAGGTCCCATTGCACTAAGGGAAAGCGAGGAGGGGGAGGAGTAACAACCTACTTAAAAAACCAGGGTTCATCTGGCCCGGATGATAGCATCCTCTCAGGGCTCCTGCCTAGGATACAGGCGAACCTGCTGCCTTGTAGGAAGACGTTGAACTCGCCAAAGGCTAGAGGAAGAAAACCTAGACCACAAATTGACCGGCCCTCCAGGTTGGGGGTTGAGGCATCGGGCTAACTCCTCGATACTCGGAAAAACGTTACTGTTAAAAAACCTAGTCAACAGCCTCGGAATAAAGAACAAAATACACGAAGACGACAAACGCTACGAAAACGGATAATGAATATTGCAACATGGAATGTGCAAGGATGGACGAATAAGACCAATGAAATAATTTTTGAGCTCCAAAAATCAGATGTCTCCCTTGCGGTACTAACAGAGACGAAAAAAAAGGGACAGGGCTCAGAAAATTTAGGAAGGTATGACCACTTTTACAGCGGTGTACCGAAAGATAAGCGTGCCCAGCAAGGCGTGTTCATCCTGATATCTAAAAAACTCAGAAAATGCTAACATCATGGGAACCAATCAGCGAAAGAATTATAAAAATAACCTTAACGGCGCAAGGACATAAAGTTACAATCTTTGGAGTATATGCAATAAATGATGACGCCCTAGTAAATCAGAAAAACGAATTCTTTGAGCTACTAAATAGAGAAATAGTAAACGTTGGAGATACCAGAGAAGTAATAATCTTAGGAGACCTGAACGCTAGAATAGGGAAAAAAGTTCAAGACGAAGTAGTAGGTAGACATGGAGAGGAAATTCTAAATGATAACGGCCAAAGACTAATAACAGTGTGCGAACAAAATGAGTTAAGAATAACTAATGGATTCTACTCACACAAATGGATCCATAAATATACCTGGACTAAGCCATCTAGAAACCAGCGATCCATAATTGATTACCTGATTGTCCGTCAGAAAACAACCCTTAGAATCCACGACGTCAGAGCTTATAGAGGAGCTACTTGCGGTAGTGACCACCATCTCCTAAATGCAAAAATAAGCTTTACTGGTAAAAAGCCATACACGCATACTCAAAAACGTGACGATTATGAAGAGATAGAATTTAGTAAATACAACCTACAAAGCTTAGACCAAGAAAGTACCAAAAATCTGTACAGAAGGAGACTAGATGAGAAACTACAACCCAGAGACTTTTCGACCACATCAGAGCACTACAACCACATTAAAAACTGTCTAGACGAAGCAGCAAAAGAGTCACTAGGATTCAAAGAAGGAGAAAGCCATCTAAAACCTTACTGGTGGGACTCGGATATAGAAGAAAAAATAAAAGAAAAGAACGAAGCACATAAAAGATACCTCAGCATGCGAACAGAAAACAACAAAGAAAATGTATAAACAACTTCAAGCTAATGTACGTAGGATGATTACACAAAAGAAAAATGAAACTTGGTAGAGACGCTGTAACAGAGTAAACACGTACATAGGAGGAGCCAAAAGTACAGAAAGTTGGAGACTTATAAAATCACTGCGCCAAAATACCAAAAAGGAAATTATATCGCCCATCATTTTAACAAATTGGGATAAATACTTCAGCTCCTTACTTACAGAAAACCGAGAACTATACAGAGATCCACCTGAAGAAATTGACGCCATAAAAGTGACCGCATCACCGATCCGTATTCAGAGAAGTAAAAGAGGTGTGCACAAAACTCAAAAACAGAAAAGCTCCTGGACCTGGAAATATACCAGCAGAATTGATAAAATATGGCACACCAAAGTTTGTTTGAACATCTAACCAATTTGTTCCAAAAATGCCTCAGCACTGAGCAAATACCACAGGAATGGAAACTATCTTTTCTGACACCCCTACATAAAAAGGGCAACAAAGAGAGCTGCGATAACTATCGAGGTATTGCAGTCATGGGGACAATAAGTAGAATCCACGGAAAAGTGATGAAAACAAGAATAGAGCGAGAATATGTGGACAGCGAGGCAGAAGAACAAGCCGGGTTCAGAGCAGGAAGATCAACCGTAGACCACCTTTTTGGTCTAACTCAGCTCATAGAAAAGATGACAGCGATGAACAAGGAGTTACATATTCTCTATGTGGACTTGAAACAAGCTTACGATAGCGTCCCACTTACAAAACTATGGGAATCATTAAAAACAACAAACATAAACACTAATTTGATCAGAGCAGTGCAAGATCTATACCAAAATTGCCATATCCGAATAAAAATCGGCAATAAAATATCAAAGGGTTTTTCCCCAAGTAAAGGGCTGCTGCCTATCACCAACGCTTTTCAAGATTTTTTCTTGAGAAGGTGCTTCTTAGATGGAAACTCAAATGTAAAAATATGAGAATCCCACTCAGCGATACTGTTCTCTACACTCTTAGTTTTGCAGATGACCAAATAGTAGTGGCCCAGGAACAAGAAGACTTGGAATATATGACCAGGAAACTTATTGAAGAATACAAAAACTGGGGTCTACAAGTAAATTTATCAAAGACAGAATATATGTGCATAGGGGGTACGCAACAGGATTTGGTGACAGAAGACGGACACAATCTTAAATCATGCAGTAGCCATAAATACTTGGGTCTAAATATAACCAACAACGGAACTCTCGATGACGCCATCAAAGAAAGGAATATTCAGAGCAGGAAAGCAATCAGGTCTCTGAACAGTATTTTATGGGACCAGAAAATAAACAAAGAGAACAAACACCGAATATACAACACAATAGTTAAAAGCATTGTAACATATGGTAGTGAGGTATGGCAGTTAAAAGAAAAATCCGTTAAATCCCTAGAGGCCACAGAAATGGACTACTGGGGACGGGCAGCCGGAAGATCTAAGCTGGAAAGAATAAGGAACGAGAGAATTCGTGAAATTATGAGTGTAAAAAAGACCATAGTCGAAGAAATAAGGGTGAAACAACTTAAATGGTATGGACACGTCCAAAGAATGACACCAGAGAGGCTCCCAAAACAAATATTAGATTGGACACCTACAGGAAGAAGAAGAAGAGGTAGACCAAGAATGAGCTGGAGAGAGGGCATTGACAAAGAAATGCAAGAAAGGGGACTGGAGGAAGGCCAGTGGAATGACCGCACCGAATGGAGACTTGGTATCGGAAGACGTCGGAGAACGTTGTGAAACCGATATAATAAATAAAATAAGATTTATGGAAGTGTTGAAAATAATTTTAAAAAGAAACATCAGGCATGGGTTTCAAATGAACATAATCAAAATTAAGTAAGGCTGTCGGTAGTAGAACAGTCAAAAGATTCACTTCGGAAAAGATCAGCTTTATTGAATGTGGGCAAAACTACAGATGCGAGAATTTTAAGATCAAATAAATTTAAACCATACAAACCCCAGTTTTACCCATATTTTAAAAGCAGGAGATTTTGAACGAAGATTTGAATTTTGTGCTTAGTTTCCTGGAGAGTTGGAAGATAACAGGCTTATGGCAAGACAAATACTTTTCTCTGACAAAGCGACATTTACGTCTAATGGGACAGTATGTTCTCAAAAACTATCGCTGGTGGAGCGATGTTAAACCTAACTTCAATATCCAAACTCGAGATCAATACTCGTTTAAAACCAATGTTTGGTGTGGAATCTTTAAAGATATAGTTTGACCATTCTGTTTTCGAAATAATATAAATGCTGAACGGTACCTAGAATTTTTAAATAATGAGTTTCCTGAGTTTCTTAATCGCCTACCAATAATTGAAAGACAACATATATGGTACCAACATGATGATGTATCATGTCACAGTACGAGAAATGTTCGAGATTATCTCCTCTACATTTTTAAGGGTAGAGTAATAGGGAGGTATGTGCAGTTTACTTGGCCCCCAAGGTCTCCGGACATCACCCTTTTAGACTTTTTTTTAAGGGGCTACTTAAAAGAAAAAGTTTATCTTTAAAGGGCATTTTGAGGAGTTGCTATAACTATAACTCCTGAGGTAATTAGAGATGTAATAAAAGATTTTTCTCGAAGAACAATCACCTGTTTCGGGACGATGGATACATTGAAGCACTTGTTCAATAAAGTTAGAATTAATCCATATGTTTAGTTGTTCTGTTATGTACGTAGTAATTAACAGGTTGACTGCCGACCACTCCGATCGGAGTGCGTCGGGTCTCTTCGCCAACGCCGTCTACTCCGATCGGAGTTCGACATGCGTTCTTACGAAACGTTTTAGTATTCCATCGGCGTTGTATATGAAACGTGTTTCTAGTGGTGGCGTTGCTTAAAAACGCAAGTTCTAACAGGTGCTTAAGTGGTTCCGCGGATTTGCTTTTGGTTTGGTTGTAATCTGCCGTACAATATGGACAATCAACCTGGGCCTTCTGGTATTAAAGAAAGACATTGTAGTGATGAAAAAAAGGTATATGATAAGAAAAAGAAGCTAACTGACACTGAATTATTGCAACTATTGGAAGAAAGCGAAGGTAGTGACGAACATTACGTACCAGACACAGACGATAGTGATGTAAATTCAAGCTCCGAGTCCGAAGAAGAGAATTTTATAGACCCTATTCGGCCACATCAAACACTTCCTAGCCTTGATGAGATAAAATGGAACGACAGAGGTGCGTTAAAACAAATTTTTTTCCAGAAAACCCAGGAATTATTGGTGCAAATTCCAGGGACAGGGTGCACCTATCGATTTTTTTCGAAATGATCATTGATGATGATTTTTTACAAACTATTGTAGAACGAACGAACTCTTACGCAGTCGAGGTTTTGCTGCGCCCAGAAACAAATACAAAATCACGTATTACTAATTTTAAAGATCTTACTCTTGACGAACTAAAAATTTTTTTGGCCCTGTTACTTCACACTGGCACAATATCCTTGAGCCGTCTTAACGATTATTGGAAAACTGATCCGCTATTTAATCTACCTGTTTTTAGAAAATATATGTCAAGGAATAGATTTTTGCTTATCTTGAGGTGTTTGCATTTTACATCTCCAGATATGGATCCGGCAGATCGGCTAGGAAAGATTAGATTTGTGGCAGATTTTTTTAACAACAAAATGGGAGAAATTTACTATCCTGGAAGAGAGTTGTCTTTGGATGAAGCTATGGTACTTTATCGGGGTCGTCTCCAGTTTAAACAGTATATCAAGAATAAGCGTCATAAGTATGGTATGAAGTTATACATGCTGACAGAGCCTAATGGACTTATTTTGAAATTTCGTGTCTACGAAGGTGCGGCAGATGTTTATGGTGGAAGCGGATATACTGAAAAGATTGTTTTACATTTATTGGAGGAAAAATTGGGTGTGGGACATGCTGTTTATCTAGACAATTTTTACAATAGTGTTAATTTAGCTAGGAAATTACTTCAACAAAATACATACTGCACTGGTACGCTGAGGGCTGAGAGGAAAGATAATCCGAAAGAGGTAATGAGTGCAAACTTAAAACGTGGTGAGAATAAATCTATGTTTTGCAATGGAAGCGAAATGGGCATTTTTAAAAACAAAAGAAATCAGAATCTGAAAAACCTTCCGCAATCATTGGATATAATGTTTTTATGTCCGGTATAGATAGACAGGATCAAATGATGGCATATTATCCTTGCAGCCGTAAAACCATTCGGTGGTACAAAAAGTTATTCATGCATGTGCTGCAAATGAGCATGATAAACGCCTATTTTTTGTACAATAAATATTCGCGGTCTGACCAGTTACGATTATATGACTTCCGATTGGATGTCATAAGAAATTTACTAGCCAGACGACCAATTACTAATTTGCCGCAAATTCCTCCAGGCCAAATAAATGTCCAAAGCATTAGCAAAGTAGAAAAAATTGTTAGTGAAAAAAAAGAAACTAAAAGAAACAAAACGGGTAAGCAGAAAGGAATGCAAAGAATGCAGGAAAAAATAAAATAAGAAAGCAAACAGTGTATGAATGCAAAATGTGCCCTGGACAACCAGGTTTTTGCCTTAATTGCTTTGAGGATTACCATAAAAATGTACAAAAATGATTTAGAAATAAATGTTTTGAGTTCATGAGTTCGATTTATTATTTCTTTACTTATTTAATTGGACACTCCGATCGGAGTGTTCGGCATCTAGTAAAAATTTTCACTTGCAATGCCGATTACTCCGATCGGAGTGAAATTTTTTTTTTCTAATATTTTGAATGGCACATAAAAAAAAACACATCCAAGACTCATTTTAATTCATATTTACCATAATAAAATAAAAATATTTGGAAAAATCTTACCGGCGTCAACCACAAACTCAAAAATATAGATCGGCAGTCAACCTGTTAAGTAATGTTGCAATTTCAAAATAAAATTATATTAGCACAAATTTATTATGGATGTTGCAAGCAGATAAAAAGGTTATCAAATTTTTAACAAAAATATGATACAATCAAAATTGGTGCCGTAATTTTTAATTGATTTTGTTTTCCTTTATTCAAGAAATAATCCGACAATTACTGACGTGTTTACTGGAGTTTTTTTGAATTTTTAACTACGAAGGTCACAAATCTAAACGTGAGCATAATTTTTTAGTTCCTGCTGATATTTTCAATTAATATTTTGCTCTGTATTTAAATTTAAACACACTTTACTCTTCATTATAAATCATTATTTTTTATTTTCCCTGTATACTATAAAACATTTTAAACTTTTGGTGCTTGATTATGGATTTCCATGTAATGCAGAACTTTTTATCAAGAATAATTTTTTTTTTGTAATATGTAAAATATACTTTTTCTCCCTTTGTATAAAACTTTTTAGGACATACTGTACATAGCGCAGTAAAAAAAAGGTCAAAATAATAATGAGATAGGCATAGTTTAGACACAGTAAACATACTACAGTAGCGAAACTGAGCTAAAATTTGGTGACGAGATTTTGACGGCGCGTGCGTCGACGGGTCCTTTTTCGAAATGGCCGCTCAGTGTTTACATCCGATCTCGGAATGTGTCTTTGGAAATGTATTGTCCATCGTTTCTTGATGTGACTGCAGTTTATATGAATATAAAGACAGAAGGAAAAGAGAGTTTGTAGAAAAAGAGAATTAAAAACGTTTGTAAGTGAAGAGAATCGACAAGGTTGAGAAACAATTTATATAATCATGGGGAAAGGAGGTTATTGTTGTGCCGTTGAGAAATGCAATATTCCTTATAATTATTTTCGCAAATTATTTGCTCGAGTCACACTTTTTTATGCTCTAAAATTTGCAAATAAGAAATTTCTAACTCAATCAGGGCGCGCTAAGACTATTATTCTAAATCATAACTAAATTTAATTATGCTTTATTTACATCACATGTAATCATCAACAGTATTATCCGTCAAAGTTTAAGTTGCTGCATTAATGATTTTTTTTGCAGTTCCTCTGTTTTTAGTTGAAACAATGATTTCATAGAAATCATGGTATGCGATTAAAGTTGTTGGAGTTGTTGATTATTTTAATAAATCTCTAGTGCTTGCTTTCACAAGACAACTTTTCACTATCTTAAATGCATTTTTTGAAAAATACATATGCATGAAACAATATTATCATTACTAATGTACATTTTGTTTAGGCATATTTGCTCAAGAGACGGCCTTCCAGGGAACCTTGATTGATTTAATAAAATGTTCGTATTGGTAGAGTGATTTGGTCATTAAAGCTTGAAATTTATTTCTAAACTTAGTTCGGCTGGTTATTTAAAAATCCTGACGTGATTGCTCAATTCTGACCTAAGATTCGGTTTCAGCGCCCAAAAATACATATAGGTATAGTGATCTGTTCGGTAGTGAAAAACTTTTTTTGTATGCCTGTGTAATTTTTTTATGATTAATAAATAATCCTCCAAATTCTGGTTTTTAGAAAGATTTATTTTTGTGTAAACTAGTATTCAGTTATTTAAAACTATTTACAGTAATACCCCGCTTTACGCGAGGGATACGTTCCGAAAAAAATCGCGTTAACTGAAATTCGCGTATATCGAGGTTTATGATTAAACATAGTCAAAATTTAATACAAAAAAATACAAATCATTTTAATCAATCACTTTAATTCTAAGAACACTTTATGCAATACATACTCTTATTTTTTACGGAAAAATACATCTATTGTCTTTTGGTAACGTTTTGTTTACGTTCTTGTAAAATACGTTCATAACACCCAACACTGTTTTTAATTGTTTGACACACGGTCAAGACACGGTCATCATTATTGTCTATACTCTGCAATATGTCCAAACCTGAATAAATTTTTGAAAGTGCATTTTGTATTTCCCCTGAAGATAAAACTTTCTCTTCTACTTGTTCTTCCTCATCGTAGATAGGATTATTCTGTAACTCGATCAGATCTTCATTGCTAATAGGATCGTCGTGCGTTGCTACAAGTTCTACGAGATCTTCTACCGTGACATCTTCAAGTTCAGACCCCTCAATCATTGCAGCAATGTCTTCAAGCACTTGTCTCTGCATCTGGACAATTCTTCTAGGTGCTTCCACTACATCTGGCCAAAGATTACGCCACACCCCATTCATACAACTCATTTTAACTTCCTTCCAAGCCTCTTCTATGTTGTGAATAGACTTCATAATGTTGTATGACTTCCACCACTCTCGCATAGACTGTCTTCCTTCCCCGTCAGTTTCATGAATTAGTTGGCTAAAAGTGCGGCGATGGTAATAAGCTTTGAAGTTTGCTATTGCTCCCTGGTCCATAGGTTGTAATATTGACGTAGTGTTTGGTGGAAGGAACTTTACGTACACTTTTAAGTCTCTGGGCGTATCAAGTGAGGTTGGATGTCCTGGGGCATTGTCTAAGAGTAATATAACTTTAGGTTCAAGCCCATTTCTGTCACAGTATGATTTGACTGATGGGCAAAAACTATTAGAATACCATTCTTGAAAAATTTCCCGTGTAACCCACGCCTTTCTGTTTGATCGCCACACAACTGGTAGACTTGTCTTGTCTGTGCCTCGCATTGCACGGGGGTGTTTCTGAATGGTACACTAGTAAAGGTTTCAGTTTGAAATCACCAGTGGCATTACCACCCAGCAGAAGTGTTAGTCGATCTTTCGCAGCTTTGAAACCACTGGCTTGACGTTCTTCCTTAGAAATGAATGTTCGAGATGGCATTTTTTTCCAGTAAAGTGCGGTCTCATCAACATTGAAGATGAGACAAGCAGGAATTTTCTCTCGTCTAACGAAGTCTTGAAACTTGTCTGGAAACTCAGCTGCAGCTTGAATGTCCGCGCTGGCCGCCTCGCCTGTTATGTGGATATTGTGAAGATTAGAACGCTGCTTGAACCGATGGAACCAGCCTCTGCTGGCAGCAAAAGTCGGAGTGGCACTCCCTTCTCCTTCTTTTGTTTTCAGCATCTCATACAAAGATTTTGCTTTTGTGCATATGAGATCTTGACTTAGTGGTGTGTTCTTCTTATTCAAATCTTCGATCCAGACTGACAGTAATTTCTCCATTCTTTCTAAGATAGATGATCTCGAACGAGAAAGTTTTGTTGCACTTATAGGTGTTGAACCTTCGCTGGAGATTTTTAATTTTTTCCCGATTTTTATAAATCGTTCTCACAGTCGATTCTGAGAGTCCAAAATCTCTCCCAACAATTGTTGCTTTGCCTCCATTTTCCATTCTTCTTAAATTCCAAAGTGACGATTTTACGCTCTTTTTTCTTTACAGGCGGCATTTTTAACGTAGGGTTAAATTATGTATGTATGTATCTCCAATAAATATTAAAACAAAACTGCCAGCCGACCGAACTAACATTACGGAATAAATGAACACACGAAACGAACGAGGAAATCCCCATAGAACAAAGTCGAAGGACAGGGAATTCCCAATTCTTCAAAGAGAATATTCAGAGAAAGCGGGGATCCCCCCGCGACCATAGAGAAGTTAATGACTACATGAGCGCGAAATTTGAAATTCGCGTTATAGTGAAACCGCGCGTAACGGGGTCGCGCTAAGCGGGGTATTACTGTATATTTGATAAATTATAAATAACACATATTATTTTTTTCTAAAAGGTGTATTCTAGTTTTCAATAACTTCACCTGAATTAATTGTTTGACACACCTTTTCTAATAATAAACCTGATAAATTTAACACTGTTTAATTGCAAGTACAATTAATACTCTGAAAGTGACTTTTTTTTTCTATTTTTCTCTATAATTTACATTGCTCCTTTTTCATGCCAATCTTTCAAAAGTTTCTGTGAATATATTGTAAGGAATACAGAACCTATAACAACATATTTATTATTTTCAAATTTTAGACATATTTTTTATTTTCTTAAAAGCTGGGTTTGAAAGTTTAAATATTAAGTGTCGTGTTGAGATCACAAAACCACTGGGGAATGGGATTATTGAAATAACTAATATAAATGGATTATTGAATCAAATATGCTATTAAAATAAGAAAAATTTTAATGTGATTCCAAAGAAATTTTTGTAATATGATTTTGTCAGACGATGTGTGCCAGAGGGTAAAATATTCTGAAAATAAGTTCGTTAAATGGGCAGTACACCTAATTGAGGTCCATTTTGATGGTAATTATGGTTACTATTAAAATTTTGAAGATTTAGTTACCTGTTATTAATATTCCTCCTATAAAGAACTTATTTCTATTGTTGTACAGTCCCTGGCCAAATTATTAGACGCACTGCAAGATTTCATGTAAAATATTAATTACCGAGTGATATTGTACCGTTTTATTATTTTAAATTGATTTGTTTTTTATTTTTATATTATCCAATCAATTACCTATTTATTTGACATAAATAAAACAGCATTAATTTAGAAAAGCATAAGTTTATTAAGTTTTAAAGAAAAGTGAAATTAATGTTAGTAAAAGTCAATATTTAGTTGAGCCACCTTTAGCCGCTATCAAAGCTTTAATTCTGCGCGGCAAACTATCAGTGCAAGATTGTACTGTCTCCTGCATTTGAGGATGATGATTCCACACATGAATAATCTTTTCTAGGAGCTGGGTTTTGTTGGTAATCACATCTTTAGCCACTTCTCTTTTGATCAGCTCCCACACATTTTCAATTAGGGCTATTACCCGGCCAATCCAACAGAGGGATATTTTTTTCTGCCAAAAAAGCTTTAACAGACCGAGCAGTGTGGCAGGGAGCTCCATCTTGCATGAAGGTGAATGGTTCCCCATTTGGAAACCATTCTTTGAGCTGCGGAATCAACCGATTTTGTAATACTTCTTTGTACTGATCTTGCCTCATTATTCCTTTGACGACGTACAGACGTCCAGTGCCCTTGCCGCTGATGACTGACCAAATCATCATTTTGGTGGGATGTTTAACCGTCGGGACGACACAATCAGGATGAAATTTTTCTCCATGACGACGACGCACATACTGAGCTTTATTCTGCAAAATTTCGAATGTGCTTTCGTCACTGAAGCAGACCTGCCAAAAATAGGAAAAATATATAAACTTCCATGTTTATTTGCTTTATTTAACTGAAAATTGATAATAATGTATCAATTATTGATTAAATTGCTGTATCTTACCGATCTCCAGAAGTCCACATCTTTGTCTTGCCATTATTTGGCCCACTTCAGGCGCTTTGCTTTCATTGCAGCTGTTAACTTGGGCTTCCTGGCGGGGCGACAGGCCTTAAAATCTAATTCTTTCAATTTTCTTCGAACAGTGCGCTCAGAAGCATTTACGCTAGCATCCTGGAGTTGTGATTTTATTACCTTTGTGGTAGCAAATCTGTTTTCTACACAAATTTTCTTCAAACATCTCTCTGACCGTGGGGTGAAAATTGGTTTTCTACCGCATCTTTTCTTTCTTTTCGGGCTTAATTTCCTTTCCTGACTCAATTTTCTTTTTTATGCGTCGTACACTAGCTTCAGAAACCTCCAATCTTCGTGATATTTCTCGGTTTGTAAATGTTTTCGCAATCACAAGGGCCTTCACTTCAGCTTTTTTACGTGGTGAAAGATCGCCTTTTCTACCCATAATGAAAATAGTCCAATTACTTTTTTAAAACACTGCATACAAAATAAACTAATAACTGAGTAGTATAAAACTGTTAAACAAACAATCACAGTCCATAAAGCCACAGAAACACGTCCGTACCTGACTCGATTCCGATCGCGACTGATACAGATTTGTACTTGTTTACGTTCATGTATCACTTTGTCAACACAGTGTTGCCATATGTTAAAAATAAATGCAAATATGTAGTCTACAACAATTCTTTTAAATAAAAATCAATAATATTGTAGTTTAAATATACCATTATTGCATAAAAACTCTTAAGAAACATAAAATTACTAAAAAAAATACAGTGCGTCTAATAATTTGGCCAGGACTGTATACCTATACTATAAATTAAATATAGTAATTTTCCTTTAAACTGTAATTGACAATACTCAGTATATATGAGTCAATCATTTCTCCTAATGAAGCTAATATGGTTAGCGAAACGCGCGTCGAGCGCAAAAATAAAGTGTTTGGTGTAGTGGTGATATATTCTGAGTAGTGTCATTGTGTCAAAGATTCCACATTCCCAGTATAGTTGTAATTGACAAGTCAGCTTGGTCATAACTAAGTATTGTATGTAACTATAATTAGGAAATTACTGTACTGACTCTTGATCTAAATATTAATTCATTGTAAATAAAAGCAAGCGTTAATTACATTATCAAAAAGCAATACAGATAACAGAACGCAACGCAAAAAGGTATAGAACCTCTAAGAATCATTCACATAGAAAATAGAGGTCTATACATATTCGTTTCATAATTCATTAATAATATTATATTAACCTTTCTCGAAGTTACACAATATAGTTTTATAGTTTAAGAAAAAATAAGTACCAAAAAAGTAGATACAGTGTTTTTTAATTAACGAGAGATCTATCACACCAAACAACACAACACTGCTTAGAAAGAAATGCTTTTATTTTAGAAGATGCTGACATCTTAGTAATGACAATTAAAAATTAAATTAATTTAGTCCTTAAAAAACATCTTGTAAATAAAACTTTAACCTCAAACAGTGACGTTTAGCTTTGATAGATTTTTGAATTTTTGGGTAAGGTTATTAAAACTGAAGTTGAATATGAAGAATTCCATCAAATACCTTCCTATCAAGTTTTTCACCTGTATTCATTTATTTTCTAACAAAGCGCTCCATCCTTTTTGTTTTTTTTTTTAAATATTACTCATGCTGCATTAACTTTTATATTACTCATGCTGTATTAAATAACAAATTAAAAATTTTCAAACATTTCTATATCTATGATTTTGAATGATAAAACTTTGAACAACTTTATTTGTATTTCAAATCTTGCGCTGGTCCACTTTTAACATGGCGGATTGCCACGTGACTTTCTGAAAATGAACCTGATTTTCCTATACGATAATCCTTGAGTTTCGCTACTGTATAGTGTGTGTTTACTGTGGTTTAGATACAGAAATATTATGATTTTTATCCTCTCTGGGGTATCACCAGCAGTAATTGTCCTGTGTTTTGGACCTCGAAAAAACTTGCTCTTTTGTTTATAACCCGTTTTTTGAGCTTAAAATGCGAATAACTCCGGTTATATATGTCGGATCGACACAAAAAAAACTAAAGTCTTTATAATTTAAGTTCCAATAAATCGTTTTTGTTGAAAATTTCATTACGAAGAGTTTGGTTTTTGTTTTGCCTCGATCCGACTTACATATCCGGAGTTATTCATATTTTAAGCTCAAAAAACGGGTATTGTAAACCTAAATTGTTTATAAACAAAAGAGCACAATTTTTTTGAGGTCTAAAACTCAGGACAATACTCCTGATGATACTCCAGAACGGATAAAATCATAATTCAGGGTGACCCAAAATTACCGAAGGGGTTTGAATTCCTTATAACTTTTTTATTATAATTTTGTTTTTTTATTTCTTTTCAGTATTTTGAAGACTTGGGGAATTTAAAATGGAACAGTACACAATTGAACAACGTGCCCAAATCGTTGAACTTTATTTCTCAAATCAACGGTCCATTGTTTTGACTCAGCGTGCATATCGTCGTTATATTAATGTGCGGGTTGGACCCTCAGAGTCAACAATAAACCGTCTGGTTGCAAATTTTCGACAACAAGGAGCAGTAAGGAACCTTCCTGGTGCCGGCAGACGACGAACGGTGCACACGGATGACAATATTGAACGGGTACAGGAGAGTATTCGGGAAGATGGAGAAACATCAACCAGGAGACGTTCGACACAACTTGGCCTCTCACGAGGGTCGCTGCAGAGAATTTTGCATACAATAAGAATGTTTCCATGCAAAATTCAGCTTGTCCAAGAATTGAAACCGACAGATTACCAGCAACGACTTGATTATGCAATTTATTTCCGGCAAAAAGCAGAACAAAATCATGATTTTATTCATAATTTAATTATGAGCGACGAAGCCCATTTCCAATTAAATGGGTTCGTTAATAGGCAAAACTGCAGGATATGGGCTACGGAAAATCCAAGAGTAGTTCAACAGCGACAATTACACCCACTTAAGTGTACTGTTTGGTGCGGTGTTTCGTCGGAAAGGATAATTGGCCCATATTTTTTTGAAAATGAACACGGTGTCGCCGTTATCATCACTGGTGTTCGATATCGGACAATGTTGGAAAATTTTTTAAGGCCAGCCGTGGAAAACTATCCGCAAGTATGGTTCCTACAGGATGGAGCCATAGCGCACACTGCGAGGGACACAATGGCTCTTTTACGCGACATCTTTGTTGAACGAATTATTTCGCGTACAAGCGATTTTAATTGGCCTCCGCGTTTCACCGGATTTAACCGCTCCAGACTTTTTCCTTTGGGGTTATTTGAAAGGAAAAGTCTATATTAATAAGCCTAGAACCATCCAGCAATTAAAAAACAATATACGTGACGAAATCAACAACATAACACCTGAAGTTTTGCGAAACGTTATAGAAAATGTTTTGGAAAGAGCACGAATATGCGAAGCACCACTTGCGAGATATAATTTTTCATAATTAAATTAAAAATATTCTCCATTAATATACTGTATTTAAAAAAAAAAAATTATAATTATGTCTTAAATAAAAAGTTATAATGAACTCAAACTCCTTTGGTAATTTTGGGCCACCCTGTATTGGCTGTGCAATTTCAAATGCTTTTTTTACTGCACTAATACGAGTATTTTAAGAAACAACTAATTAATTGCAATTCAGAGCTAAATTGTTATTTGAAAAGAAAGCAATTTATGATAAGATATTTGCTTTATAAGGTCATTGTTTTAATTTTTAGAGGTTTATAAATAAAAAATCGGTAAAGTGATATACCCAGTATTTTTCTTGCAAACAGGCAGTTCTAAAATAAGTAAAGAATTTGACATTCTTAAATAAAGGAAAAGTAAATTTTCATAATACAGTTAAAACCCTACAACATATCCTTTCACTCTCTTCCTCTAAGACGGTATCGTTCAAAAACTATAGGTTGTATTTCTATTTCACATATTGTCACTTGCCCAGTGGCCAACAGTGTTATTTTTTTACGGTTGTAAAAGAAATATTTTAAACATAGAGCAATCAATAAGAAAATAAATAAAATAGCACATAAAATACCTGTATCTCTGGGTTATTTCCTAAAGCTAAGAAAGTCCAGCAAAGTGTAGATGCAGTAGTATCTTGGCCCTGGAAATGTTACGCATTATTTAGTTTAAACCACTTATTCTGTTGTTTGGTTACATTATGCACATTATAATTAATATAACTAATAATGAATAAAAATATAGTATTTTAAATATACAGTTGCGTGCAAAAGTTTTGAGCCAAAATATTTTTCTGATTAATTGAGCCACCAAATACACCATCATAAACTACTTTAATTATACTAATAACATATAAAACTAGAAATTCTTCTACTATAAATAACAAATAGTCCTAACAAAGATAACATTTTTTTGGTTATTCATAAGTATCGGGCCAACTTCTAAGAAACTTTGATTTTTACATTTCTGATCGTGAATCCAGGTAAACATCAAGAATTTAGTTCATTTCATAATTGTGTATCATTATTATTGAGGGAAGATGCCGAGACGTACGTCATTAGACATTCAGAAAATTGTTATAAGGTTGTACGGTAAAGGAAAAGTTTCACGTGAAAGAGCTGAACTTTTATCAACAGGAAAAACCACAGTTAACAATATAAGTAAAAAATAGGAAACTACAAGTACTCTGAATGATAAACTATGTTCTGGAAGATGAAAACAACTATTCGTGTCGACAAAGTAATTAAAAAAAAGCTGTTGTAGACGTACAAAAGACTGCTGCAATTATTGCACGTGAATTACAAGAAGAAAATTTAGCTGACACCAGTAGGAGTACTGTTTCTCGTAGAATAACACAAGTTGGACCTGGAGTAAAAAAACCGCTCAACAGTAAAAAAAAAATGAGAAAGCCAGATTAGAATTTGCAAAAATACATCAAAATTGGACAGTTGAAGACTGGAAAATAGTGCTGTTTTCGGACGAAACTAATGTTACTTTATTTGGAAATGATGGAAGAAGATATACTCCACGACCAAAAGGTATTAGACATGATTTTCGGTATCAATTACCGACTGCTAAGCACGGTAATGGTAGTATTATGCTTTGGGGGGCATTTTCGTGGCAGGACGTCGGTCCTATAGTTAAAATTGAAGGTACTGTGGACGTTGTTATGTTCTATCAGAACACATGCTTTCTTATGGACGTCGAAATATGCCACGAGGATGGATGTTTCAACAAGATAATGATCCGAAACATCGATCCAAGCTTTTGCAAGAATTTTTTAGAAAGAAAGATCTTCGAGTTTTAGAGTGGCCAAGTCAATCCCCGGATTTGAATCCCATAGAACATTTGTGGAAGAGTTGAAAATGAAAGTGGGAACTTAGAATTGTTCCAAAAAAGGTGCTCTCCGAAAAACAGTTCAAGAAAAGTGGTCAATATCACCAGACAGAATTCTCAAACTAATCGAATTGATGCCTCAATGATGTTCCTCTGTATTAACTTCAAAGGGTATGGCTACAAAGTATTGATAACACTGTATCTTTTACTGCCACTTTTTTTGAGTTATAGTGAATTTTGCGATGTTACTCGTATATACCTTTTTATTGTGAAATTTGAAGTTGGCCCAATATTTATAAACAGCAGAAAAATGTTATTTTTGTTATAAATGATTGTTATTTATAAAGGGTCTTCCATTTGGGACTTGACAACTTTGAAATTTCACTGTGAACGCACCCTTAAGCCAATCACCGAACTGTCAACGTCAAAACATTCAGTAAAGTCAACATTTTCATTATGGTGAAGTACACGAACGAACAACGTTTACAAATAATTAAAATTTACTACCAAAATTTGGAGTCGGTGACTGCAACTTTAAGAGTGTTAACGCCAATTTTTGGTCGTAATTCTCGTCCCAGTAGACAAGCAATTCATAGTCTAGTGAAAAAATTTGAGTTAACATATTCGCTGCTGGATGTTCCCGTGCCAGTGAGACAACGGGTTGGTCGAAGTGGCCAGAATATTGCTGCCGTTCAAGCGTCCATCTCAAACGAACCAAAACAGTCGATTTCACGGCGTTCTCAAGAATTGGGCATCGCTCAGACCACACTATGGCGAATTTTGCGAAAGGATCTTGGCCTGCACCCTTATAAGTTAAAGTTAACTCAAGAACTAAAGCTACTCGATCATATGAAGCGACGTACGTTCTCGAATTGGGCTCTAGAAATGTTGGAAGAAGATGACCAATTTCATCGCAAAATCATCTTTAGTGATGAAGCGCATTTTTGGATAAACGGCTTCGTCAACAAACAGAATATGCGTTATTGGTCAGGTGAAAACCCTCATGTGCTTGAAGAAACATCACTTCATCCACAAAAGATTACTGTTTGGTGCGGTTTTCATGCCGGTGGTGTCATTGGGCCGTTCTTTTTCGTTGATGAAAATTACCGTCACGTTACAGTCAATGGAGATCGCTACAGAGGCATGTTGCAACGTTATTTCTTTGATCAATTGCATGGGCTAGACATTAATGATATGTGGTTTCAACAAGACGGCGCCCCAAGCCACACAGAGGGTGTGACAATCGACTTACTGCAATCTAAATTCGGTGAACGTGTTATATCGAGAAATGGTCCCGTCGAATGGCCGCCTAGATCGTGTGATTTAACACCTCTAGACTTCTTTTTATGGGAGTACGTTAAATCATTGGTCTATGCTAACAAGCCTGCGTCGTTAGAGGAGCTCAGAGCCAATACCGTTTCCGTCGAAATGTGTGGCCGAGTCATCGAAAATTAGGTTCAAGGAATCGACCGCTGCAAACGTGCCCGTGGTGGACATATGAATGAAGTCGAATTCCATACATAAATGTTTTGATTGTACTTCAAGCCGATAGTAAAATTTTCGAAATGTCTCAAATGGGTTGCGTTTTATTTCAAAAAAAGTTGTCAAGTCCTTAATGGAAGACCCGATAGTAGAAGATGTTTGAGTTATATATGTTGTTAGTATAATTAAAGTAGTTTATGATGGTATATTTGGTTTTTTTCTCTTATCACTTTATAACTCAATTAATCATAAAAATAGTTCTTAGCCCAAAACCCTCGCACGCAACTGTAGATAAAATAATAAATGAAACCTATTCTACCAACCAGAAATTTCAAACTTTTGAAATTTGCATTTCTTCCGGGTAAATAGAGCGAATAAAGTCTACACTTACAGCAAACAAGAAAGTGTTAACTTCTGCCTCAATTTCGTCGATTCCAAAATTGCTGTTTTCTTGCTGAGTTAGAAGAATATCTAAGAATGACATCTTTTTTTTCCTTCCAAATTCATCTTCTTCTTCTCCGCGGTATTTATTCTTTTCGAAATATTCCTTACGTTGCATAATTACCTAAAAATGAGTATACATTCTTGTATAAAGAACAATTGCAAAAAAAATAATGATAAATGGCCCTTCTCTATAACTAATAAGAACAATGAAATGCATGTACGCTAATGGTTTATAGTATATATCCCTTGACCACTAGTTCGAAATAATATTCCCAGCTTTTGAGAATCTCTCTTTGCTACGCATGCAACATGTTCATGCCAAGACATATTCGATCTCAAATTAACGCCCAGCAAATTGAGTAACGATGTTAGATGAATAGAGTGTCCTGACATAACTATGTTGGCTTCCGTAACGTTGACTCTTTCAGAAAAATTCTGCTTGATTACTGTCACTTAATGTCATACACATTAAAGACGCCCGGGATGGCAGTTTTGGCACTTGGATAATTAATGAGTAAATTATCCATGGCGTTTTTTGTAACATTCTTTTTAAGCAGTGAATTTGAAATCCAGAGAATCAAAGCGAGCATTGGGAGAAATTTTTGAACGATATAGAACATGATCTGTACGGAAGACAAAAAAAAATATGAAAAATAAAAAAAAAACAGTAAATGAGTATATACAAAATATAAAAATTACGGTGCAAGAATGGGAAAGATATTTCGAAAAACTCTATAATAGTCCATCAGAAACAAATTCATTGACACAGGAAATACAGCATGAAGATGAAAATGTTGCCCAACCAAATAGGACCATTTCCTTGAATCAAATACAGCACATGGCAGCGAAACTAAAAAACAGAAAAGCCCCGGGCATGGACGAAATTAAGAACGAAATGATCAAATATGGAGGTGATAAATTACTAGAAGAATTACAGATTTTCTTTAACAAAATACTCACAGCCAAGATTATACCATCCGAATGGAAAGAAAGCATCTTGATATCAATATTCAAAAAGTAGAAAGGACAGATCCAAAAAACTATCGAGGTATTAGCTTAATGAGTGCGGTTCTAAAAATTGTTCACTAAAATTTTAGCAGAAGAAATAATGTTAACCGGAACAAGGGTTCAGAAAGGTCTACTATAGACGTCATATTTATAATCCGCCAAATTACCGAAAAAGCCATAGAATTTAATAAGATAGCCTTTATGTGTTTCATTGATCTTACCCAGGCATTCGATAGGGTACGGTTAACTGATGTCATAACCCTACTACAAAAAAGGGGAATTCACCCGAATTCCCCTTTTTTGTAGTAGGGTTAAACAAAAAACTATCGAAGAGTTGAACATCCACCACCACACATACGTAAGAGTGGCAAATAAATTAAGCAATAAAATATCTATGACAACCGGAATCAGACAAGGACCTAGCCTAAGCCCAATCTTATTTAACATCATAATGGAGGAAATAATAAACGAAGTAAAGAAAACTGGGAGAGGATATCGACTGGGAGACAAAGAAATAAGAATAATATGTTACGCCGATGATGCAGTAATCATATCAGAAGACAAAGATAACTTACAGAGACTCCTACATAAGTTCCAATAAACAGCAAAAGTGTTTAATATGCAAATATCTGTAAAGAAAACAAAATCCCTTACAATATCTAAAGAATCGAAAAGATGCAAACTCGCGACTTATGATCAGAGTGTAGAACAAGTGATGTCCTTAAAATATCTAGGGGCAAACATAACAAGTACTAGGAACCTTAAGAAGCAAGTAAAAACTCAAACAACAAAGGCATCATTAATATCAGGATACTTAAGAGATATAATTTGGAGAAACAAATATATGAGCACCAGGAGCAAAGTAAAAATATACAAAACATGCGTAAGACCGATCATGACGTACGCGATAGAAACCAGAGCGGAGAACACAATAACAAAACGACTCCTAAGAACACCAGAAATGCGAACACTTAGATTGATAACAGGACATACCTTATTTGACCGGAAGAGATGTGAAGAAATAAGGGAAACGTGCGAAATACAGGATGTGGCGAGATGGGCAAGGAATAGAAGAGAATGGAGAGACCATGTGGACAGAATGCCAAATGACCGGTTGGCTAAGGTTGCAAAAGAGAAGCGACCCAACACACCTCGACCGCTTGGAAGACCACCAATAAGATGGTATGAGAGCTGTTCTTCATCATCGCAATTGTTTCTAGGAAACCTTTGCAGTGAACACAGGACATGGTCCTAACGTAGGAAGAAGAAGAATTTGAATTATATTACATTTTTCATATTTAATCGAGCAGTGAAACTGAACTTGTACTAAGCGCATGTGTTCCATTTAATTTATTTCATTTACGCTGTATATGTATAATTTATTATTTGAACGAGTATTCTCCGTTTTTGTCTATCACGTTACAAATTCAACACTCCTATCTCATTTAATACTCCTGAAGTGAACGGGTTGATTTCAAAGATTTCACTACGACGGAAGGGAAGGGTTTTACTATAAAACCAGCCATTTTTGATTTCTCAGGACTTTTTCCGTCTTCCAGAAATATCCTACTCATCTTGAGACATTTAAGGTCAACTGTTGATCGGTCACCCAAATGGAAGCCAGGGGGTAGTGTGTGGGGTAATAGTGTGATAAGAAATTCACGGGAAAAGGCCAAGCAGCACGTTGGCAAGTATACAAGTATAAATAATTTAGTTCCTTCTCACAACAAGTGTTCCTGGCGACTAGTTTACATGTGTGATTCTGAGTTTGTTTTCTACCTATGCTCCTGAAAACCTATATACACGTGTGTTCTTGAAACTAGTTTCACCGGAAGTGAACCTGGGACCAACTTCTAATATATCACCCACCATTTCAAAGCCGTTCTCCAAACCCAAAATAAGTGGTAAACGAGAAACTATACAACAACCTTCATACTTTTAATTCAGAGACTATCTGTGAACATGTGCATTTTCACCACATAAAAGGCTATTTATTTAGCTTAATTAATCTTAAGGGTGTAATAACTGTCAAAATGCCTCTCCATATTGTTAATATACTTTGCATTGTTTTGGCGTAATGTTTCACTGAACTTCCGTTCTATTTTACAGGACGTACAAGTTGTACTTTATTTAATTATCTACCTACAACTAAATAACCCTTCAGTATTTTTTCATTTTTTTTTTTTTGAGCTGAACTTAGATTCTCTTCTATAATATATATAAAATGCAACGTCTCTCTGTCTGTCTGTCTGTCTGTCTGTCCGTTAGTGCGCTTATCACTGGAGAACCACTTATCCGATTTACCTACTTTTTTTTTTAAAACATACATATGTTCTCTGGCCAGGTTATAGGCTATATTTTATTACGATAGGTAGCATAAGGAATGAGTAGTGACGTAAAATAGTGAATGATGTCGGAAAAAAGTTTGCCGCTAGCGCGTTGCCTTGCAATACACCGCCTAAACCATTAAATATGGAACAATATTATGTAGCAGAGAATATCTATAATCGATAATCTATAATATATATAAAATGCAATGTCTCTCTGTCTGTCTGTCTGTCCATTAGTGCGTTTATTACGCGAAAACCACTTATCCGATTTATGTGTCTTTTTTTAAGTTCATACATATATTCTTTGGCCAGGTTTCATAATAATAACAATAATCTATATCTATAATATATATAAAATGCAACGTCTCTCTGTCTGTCTGTCTGTCTGTCCATTAGTCCGCTTATCCCTCGAGATCCACTTATCCGATTTACGTGATTTTTTAAATTCATACATATGTGGTTTAACGTAAAACAACTTAAAATAGGCAAAAAGCCCATATTTAAGCAGTCTACCCACTGTTCTCTTATTCGTCCATCCATCCCGAGACGCGTTTCGCCGTATCACGGCTCATCAGTCGGGCTAGGATCGACTCTGTCGGCTTGTGGCTGCTGTGTCAGCCTCCGATTGAGTACTAGGTGTGCGTATTTGGTACAATTCGTTGTATCTTACCAATTCATACATATGTTCTCTGACCAGGTTATAGATATATATTTTATTACATCTATAATATATATAAAATGTAACGTATATCTGTCTGTTTGTCCGTTTGTGCGCTTATCACTGGAGAACCACTTTTCCGATTTACGTGCTTTTTTTTTTAAACATGCTAAACCATTAAATATGGAACAATATCATGTAGCAAAGAATATCTATAATATATATAAAATGCAACGTCTCTCTGTCTGTCTGTCCGTTAGTGCGCTTATCACTGGAGAACCACTTCTCCGATTTACGTGCTTTTTTGTTAAACATACATATGTTCTCTGGCTAGGTTATAGGATATATTTTATTACGTTAGGTGACATAAGGAATAAGCAGTGACGATAATAGTGAATCAAGTCGGAGGGAGGTTTGCCGCTAGCGCGTTCTCTTGCAATACACTGCCTAAAGCATTAAATATGGAACAATTTCATGTAGCAAAGAATATAATATATATAAAATGCAACGTCTCTCTGTCTGTGTGTCTGTCCGTTAGTGCGCTTATCACTCGAGAACCCCTTATCCGATTTACGTGTTTTTTTTTTTTAATTCATACATTTGTTCTCTGGCCAGGTTATCTATAATCTTCTATCTAGAATATATATAAAATGCAACGTCTTTCTGTCTGTCTGTCTGTCCGTTAGTGCGCTTATCACTTGAGAACCACTTATCCGATTTACGTGTTTTTATAAATTTAAACATATGTTCTATATAATTCGATATAAGCCTAGATAATGGGAGATAAGAAGAAATAATGGGAGTTAAGTCGAGATAAGGCTCGATAATGGGAGATAAGGTGAGATAATGGGAGATAAATATTAATAATGGGAGATAAGGAGAAATAATGGGAGTAAGCAAAGATAAGTCTAGATAATGGGAGTTATGGTGTGATAATGGGAGATAAGGAGAAATAATGGGAGATAAGTAGAAATAATGGGAGATAAGGAGTAATAATGGGAGATAAGGAGAAATAATGGGAGACGAGCAGAGTTAAGCCTAGATAATCGAAATTATGTAGAGATAATGGGAGATAAGGAGAATTATTGAGAGATAAGGGGAAATAATGGGAGATATTTTATTACGTTGGGTAAATTAAGGAATGAGAAGTGAGGATAGTGCTGAATCAAGTCCACGCGAGCGGAGCCGCGGGCCCGGCTAGTTTATTATAAAATGAATGGTGCCCAAAACAGTACAACTAAGCTTTAAAAAACAACTAAATAGAGATCATTTTCAAAAGACGTACGAAAATTACCTCTAATCCGTGTTCTCTGCCAGTAAAAAACGAGCTAGCTGAAATACCTTTTTATCTTTGTTCTCTAAACAAACTTAGTATTAATATCCACTCAATATATTCTCAAAAGTAAAAAGATACTCGAGGGGCAAATACTAACATTTAAAGTATTTATCTAAATATAAAGAGCACACTACAGTCTGCAAGAGAAGTGACAAGTCTACAGTTAGTGTTAACTTAAAGGTAGACAGAGGCAACAGATAAATCTTGTGCGTTGAGTCGTTATCTTTAACCACATAATATCAAAGTTTCGGGGCTACAGATCCTTCTGTCGTTGGCAAGAGAGATCGTTTCTGACGAAAAGACAGAGTCCAAAGTTACGCCCAAACCGAGAATAGAAGTCGTACCCAAGAAAGAGAAAGTTTACCGTGGTGGTCGATAAACTGACCTTAGCTTCGTCGAGAGCGAATACATGTGGCTTATTTGATTCAGGTGTTAGTACACTGAATTTACGTGTGCATTTAAACCTCGTATATTACAAAAATTTACTTTAAAATTATATTTCTTCGCCTGTTGGTGTCCCCGAACCAGCCCAACCTGACGATTCGAATTGGAGGCTATTTTACCTCTGGAATTTTTTGACACTGGGGGCTTCATCATCGTATTCTTTTCCCACGCGAAATCCGAGGACAGCGGCAAAGCCAGGAAATGTTAAGCAACTTTAAGCAGCCTAAGCCGAGGTCATGGTATCACACCGGGCGATGCCTGGTGGCATTTGGGCCTTTGCATTTAGGGAGAAATTCAGTCCCTCGCCCCCACGGGAAATATTAATAACAATAAATTCGGAATAATCCCTAACAGATTAGTGTCGACTACTAGCCCAGGCGTCAGAGGCAAATTTTGACGAAAACCTCACATTATATGTTAACAGGCTGCATTTTAGCATACAGGTGGTTTTTGTTTGGACGTAGAATATGATAAAAAAAGTTTGCTGCTCTAAAGTGTACGATGAGCCTACAAAATCGAAAACAAAATGAAAAATTCGATTTTTCGCAAATATCTCGAAAAATAGTAAAGATATCGAAAAACGAATAGCACCACGTAATAGAACGAGAAATTTTACAAAAAAAATAGTCTATAGATTATCTTTTCCAGTTTTATCGTAATTTTTTACAAAGCTACTCAGTATATATCACCACTACACCTTTATTTTTGCACTTGACGTGCGTTTCGCTAACTAGGTTAGCTTCATCAGGGGCGATGATTGACTAAAGCTTAACTACAAATCTACCCTATTTATATTTAGCTTAACCCTTGAATTACTCAGGCAGAACTAATGGCATAGGCGAGGCCAACAGTTCCGGTTAAGTAACCAGTAGAGGGGACTATAAGGAATAGGCCCTCTGTCTTTATTTAAACTACTTTTACATTTTATAATTCCCATACTTTCGTATGCGTTCGACAATCTCCTATCAGATACATTTTTAATTAATCTTAGATTATCTAATGTTACAGTATGATCAGCTTCAAGGATATGTTCGGCAATGCTAGACTTTTCTGTTCTACTGTATTTTAGGTGTGCTAAATATTCTTCAAGTCATGTTTTCATCGACCTTTTAGTTTGTTCAACATACTTTTTGTCGCAATCATTACAACTAATCTTAGATTGACGACGAAAAATGAACATTTTTAAGAAGTAAATAGCCTTTGCCATCCACCTAGCGTGATGAATGGCTCCTGGAGTTCTAAAACCCACAACATTGCCGTCTAGTGATCCAACAAATACGAGAACCAACTGCAATAGCTCCTTGTAATCATCTCTGGGGTGGCTCTCAGTTAATTTGGTCTCGAATTCAGCAGTAACATTTGCAATTACTTCTGGAGTTAGCTGCTTTTGTATTAGATTGTCACTGATACCTGTGTCGTATTTTCCTTTATCTATCTTGGGCCACGCAGTGAGGAATCTCTTGAAAATGTCTGGATAAGGACCAGTGGTTGATCCCATTTTGGTGTCGAATACGCCTCTTAACAGAATTTCCAAGATATGGTGACGGCAAGCTAGGTATAACAATTCTCTTCCTAACATTTGCTCCAATATAACGCATGCTCCTTTGAGTCTTCCCGTGTTGGATGCTGTAGTGTCGAAGCACATCGCCTTGACGGTGTCGAGAAGACCCCATTCATGTAGGCATTCATATACGGCTACGGCTTGCTCCTCTCCAGAGCTGTTTGTTGTTACAGGAACTCCCAGCAGCTGTTCCTTTTCGCCATATGAAATAGCTATAGCTATTCGCTCACATTGTTCATTTTTTAAAACACCCGGTAAAAGTTTACCGTCCCAATGGACAACCACGGGCTCTTTTTCAGGAATGTTTACTTTATCAAAAAATTTTTTATTATATTGTTCTCTGAACATTTGCCTTCTATCATGTAATAAAGTTTTCGAGACTTTGTACTCAAGAGGGTCAAGGTTTAGTGCTTCTAGAGTAGCTATTAAAATTCTCGTGGCATTTCTGTCGGATACCTTACATCGATCTAATAAAATGGACAATTTCATGTTTAAAATCTCTTTAACGCCCCTTGCAAATGAAACTTTCATCCTCTTGCTCTCAGATGGTCCTGGATCTTCTGCAGCTTTTTCAGGGATGTCCATTTCCTCCAAGCTCTCAAGTTCCTGGTAGATGCTGTCCTCTTCAGTGTCTTCTTCTCCTTCTTCGAACTTGTCTTCATCATCCGTCTCTAAGAAGCAACAAAAGAAAGAGAAAAAAAAAGACTATAAAAACTTGTCGTTTTAGAAGAATAGTTATAATACATAGGTACTAAATTACCTACTTCTAATTATCAAAAGGTATTATTTAAAAAATATAAACTCAATCATAAAGATGCCAAATCATGCTCTCATGTACAATTTTCTTTCAATTATAATGAAACTATTTACTTATTTTTTAGAATACTAATAATAAAAAAAAAAACTCACCCATATCAAAAGTTGCTTCTTGGATTTGTCGTTCATTTTTGCAAGTTCCTTTTGCACCTTGATTTCTTCAGCTCGAGACAACTTGAGATCCACTCCAGTCATGGAACCTGGGCGGCCCTTCTGCCTCTGTTTCACGAGAAACGCCTTATCTTCTTCCGATTTCATCAGAGCCAAGGCATCTTGTTGAGCAATATCAAAGAGATCATCCAACTTTTCAACAAACTGTTTAAATTTGTTCTTGGCCGTTTTCGATGTTTTCTTCCGGTCTTTTTGAAGAGTTCTCCACTCGGCGTGAAGTTTTTCCAGCTTAGTAATTGCATCTTGCTCATGTTTAGTCGGGATTCGAGCTTTCTCCCAAAAGATAACACTTCTCGTATTGTAAGTTTTGCTGATTCTCTTACAGTTAATTTCACAGTACGTAAATTATAAAATAAAGCACACAAAACTTGACGATTTGAGGGTAGTTTACAACCGGTGATCTGGTGAATGGGATAGCCCACAAGAAATATTTTATCCTTAGTCCGGCTTTGTACACCTGATGTGGATGCCATTTCAGAGGCCAATAGGTAAATAACAGTTAACTTGGAAAATGAAACAAAATATATTGCAAACTTTAATTTCAATAAAATGTTTTCAAATGTCTTTTAAAATAATACTATAATAGTTATAAAAACAATAACACACACACTTGGAAAATTAAAAAAAAAAAAAACGTTGAAATATCTTCACTAGATAATTGTTCGATCTAACCAGCGCAAAGGCACTTTCGAAACTAAACTGAATAAATAAAAGGTCGGTTGTACGCTGAAGTAAAATCACCATCCCTAAAATAGAAATTAGATTCACCCTCCTTTTTACCTGTCAAACGGGTCTTTCTTTGGTAAACTAGTCAGGTAATCCCCATATAATAAAAGATTAAATTTGAACAAAAGGCTCTTTATGTTTGAAAATTGAGTTCCAAAATACTTTTTAACAAAAAAAATGTTAATTCCGAGATACATTACGTAAAAAACCCGTAAAATTCTTAAAATACTCCCAAACTGGCTCCTACTGGTACCAGGTCACGTTTTTGGGGCTAAAGGCTGTTGTAACTCGGTTTGACTTAAAATAACAACAATTATGTATAGAATATAAATTTTGAAGAACAACATTAGCTTTCTTTTGAGATATTAAGCGTGTTTCTATTATTTGTCAGATTTTTGGCCAAAAATTTGGATTTTTTGAAACTTTGAGCGACGAGCGGCACGGGTTAACATAGTTTAATCGAGCTCAAATTTCGGCTATCTCAATATCTGGAAAGGGGAATCGTTTTGTGGAGTCCAGACGAATAAAATTCACACATCGATTTTTTGTGGTCACCCTAATAATATATATATATATATATATATATATATATATATATATATATATATATATATATATATATATATATATATACCAGCATTGCCCGCGGCTCCGCTCGCGTGTTCTTGATTCACTACTATCGTCACTGCTTATTATGTTACCTAACGTAATAAAATATCTGCCATTATTTCCCCTTACCTCCCATTATTTCTCCTTATCTGCCATTATCTCTACATAATTTCTATTATCTAGGCTTATCTCTGCTCATCTCCCTTTATTTTCTCTTTAACTCCCATTATTTCCCCTTATCTCCCATTATCTCACCTTATCTCCCATTATCTAGTCTTATTTTGACTTATCTCGCCTTATCTTGCAATATTTCTCCTTATATCCCATTATTTCTCCTTATCTCCCACTACTTATACTTATACGGACAGACAGACAGAGAGACGTTGCATTTTATATACATTATATTTCTTTGCTACATGATATTGTTCCATATTTAATGCTTTAGGCAGTGTATTGCAAGAGAACGCGCTAGCTGCAAACTTTTCTCCGTCTTCATTCACTATTATCGTCACTGCTTATTCCTTATGTCACCTAACGTTAACGTTATTCAGTAATAAGCGCACTAACGGACCGACAGACAGACAGAGAGACGTTGCATTTTATATATATTATAGATATAGATTATTATTATTATATAACCTGGCCAAAGAATATAATTATGTATGAATTTAATAAAAGTCACGTAAATCGGTTTTCGCGTGATAAACGCACTAATAGACAGATAGACAGACAGAGAGACATTGCATTTTATATATATTACAGGTTATAGATATTTTCTGCTACATAATATTGTTCCATATTTAATGGTTTAGGCTGTGTATTGCAAGAGAACGCGATAGCGACAAACTTTTTTCCTTATGCTACCTATCGTAATAAAATATAGCCTATAACCTGGCCAGAGAACATATGTATGTTTAAAAAAAAAACGTACGTAAATCGGATAAGTGATTCTTCAGTGATAAGCGCACTAACGCACAGACAGACAGATAGATAGAGATACGTTGTATTTTATATATATTATAGATGTAATAAAATATATACATATATATATATATATATATATATATATATATATATATATATATATATATATATATATATATATATATATAACCTGGTCAGAGAACATGTGCATGAACCATAAGTGGTTCTCGAGGGATAAACGCACTAACGGACAGACAGACAAACAGACAGAGAGACGTTGCATTTTATATATATTATAGAAATAGATTCCTATTATTATTATATAACCTGGCCAAAGAATATATGTATGAATTTAAAAAAAGACACGTAAATTGGATAAGTGGTTCTCGCGTGAAAAACGCACTAATGGACAGACAGATAGACAGAGATGCATTGCATTTTATATATATATATATATATATATATATATATATATATATATATATATATATATAGATATTCTCTACTACCTAATATTGTTCCTTATTTAATGGTTTAGGCTGTGTATTGCAAGAGAACGCGCTAGCGGCAAACTTTTTTCCGACTTGATTCACTATTAACGTCACTGTTCATTCCTTATGCTACCTATCGTAATAAAATATAGTCTATAACCTGGCCAGAGAACATATGTATGTTTAAAAAAAAAAGTACGTAAATCGGATAGGTGGTTTTCCAGTTATAAGCGCATTAACGGACAGACAGACAGACAGACAGACAGACGTTGCATTTTATATATATATATATATATATATATATATATATATATATATATAAATATAAATATATATATATATATATATATATATATATATATATATATATATATATATATATATATATATATATATATATAAATATATATACATATATATATATATATATATATATATATATATATATATATATATATATATATATATATATATAAAATTCTAATCTATTATTATTTTTAATAATTAAAATAACTAGAAAAGGCAGTTGTTCTTTGTTCTCAATTTCGTAAGTGAATTTAATGGAATCATACCGGCTATTTAATTTGGAAACAAAATCATCTATATTTGCTTTCTTTGTTTCAAAAATCGCGAAAACATCATCCACGTACCTATACCATACCCTTGGGAAATATTCAAATTCTTGACTGGCTTCGGTTTCAAACTTACTCATGAATAAATTGGCTATGAAAGGTGATAAGCAATCACCCATAGCTGTTTTTTTTTCTTTCTGGGCATAAAATTTACTGTTATATTGAACATAAGTTTAGATAATGTTAAGTATTCATGATTAATTTCGTCCTCAAAGTCATTCATCCTAAGTAATTCTTCAAGATATTGTAAAGTTTGTGGAATTGGCACACTTGGAAACAAAGAACTGACACCAAAAATAAATTAAGATTTCACCTTCATTAAGAACTAGATTTTTTGTTTTATTAATGAATTCTAAGGAATTCTTCACTGTGAAAGTATTTAATGGTAAATTCTCAAGTTCTTTTGATAACCATATTCAAAATTCCACCTTTTTTACACGCGATGAAAATAAGTATGTCTCCGTACCATATAATCCGAAATATAGCAGGGGACTCAATAAGGTATTTAATATGGTGGGCCTCACCTTAATCTATAAGTCATTAGACAATTTGAGAAGGAATATCTTAGGAAATCCCAAAGATAAGATCCCTAATTGTGAGAAAAGTGGAATTTATGAAAGTATGTTGGGCAAACTAAAACGTCCATTAGAACACGATTTAAAGAACATTTAGCACAACTAAAATACAGTAGAACAGAAAAGTCTAGCATTACCGAACATGCCCTTGAAGCTGATCAAACTGTAACATTAAATAATCTAAGATTAATTGAAAATGTATCTGATAGGAGATTGTTGAACGCATACGAAAGTATGGAAATTATAAAATGTAAAAGTAGTTTAAATAAAGACAGAGGGCCTATTCCTTATAGTCTCCTTTACTGGTTACTTAACCGGAACTGATGGCCCCGCCTATGCCATTAGTTCCGCCTGAGTAATTCAAGGGTTAGGCTAAGTATAAATAGGGTAGATTTGTTGTTTAGCTTTATTCAGTCATCGCTCCTGATGAAGCTAACATGGTGAGCGAAACTCGTGTCGAGTGCAAAAATAAAGTGTAGTGGTGATATATACTGAGTAGTGTCATTGTGCCAAAGATTCCACATTCCCAACTTAAATTATAAAGCAACTAAAATAAAAACTATTAATATCATCCTCTCCTCTTCAAAACATATGTTTTAATTTTTTTCTTGCACTCTAAAAACAAGTAATATCGATTAATCTTCGAGCGGTGCGCGAAAACTTGCAAACTAACCTGTTTGGCGCGCTACACTTTTTGAATCAGCTATTCGAATTTTTAGCTAATAAAAAAAATCTGGAAAATAATCTTACCGGTTTTTGTAGAATTTCCTTCTCTTTCACGTGGTTCTATTCGTTTTTCAATTAATTTTCAAGATATTACTGAAAAAATGATTTTATTTTAGATTTTGTGGGCTTAGCGTACATCAAATTTTAGCAAACTTTTTTTTATCGTGTTCTACGTCTAAAAAACTATCTGTATGCCGAAATACAGCCTGTTAACAGGTAATGAGAGCTCAAAACCCCTGGCGACTGGGCTATACAATGAATGAACTATTTTAATATCTGTCCTTTCACACTATCCGGTTTGGACGCGTACATCCATATTGTATCTATTTTCCGCTGTATCATTGTCTTTAAGATGTATGTCGGTTTGTTAAATTTACCACTAAAACTTACCTGTTTATTAAATTTCCCGATATAGTCTAAACATGCTTGGTGTTCTTTGCCCAAACTTGTGAGACTAAATATATAGTCATTATGTAGAATCGGTAAAAATAGTCTTCGGAAGATTATTCTAAGGAGACTAAAAAATAAGAAATAATATCATAGTTTTAATGATATTAAATAAGAGAAGTTACAGATTTTAATTCTTAGTAGTATAGACGAATATCTTATTGAAGGATACTTACTCGTTAATTGATTCGGCATATTTAGATTCTCCATTTTTCAAGAAATTCAGTTCAACACCCATAGCTGTTGCTAAAATTAAAGCAGAAGAAAATTTAGAAAGTGGCAGATTAACGAGGATTTAAAACAAGCGCGAGGATAAGGAATTAGGCCGTCGCACAATGTGGCCGTTCAGTGGCGTTGTTTTAAAAATACCTACTGGTCTTAGGATTCATCCATTCTAAACATATTTTTTAGTGTTCCGTACGGAACACTTATAAGATCACTTCGGTGTCTGTCCGTCTGTCTGTCCGTCTGTCTGCCCGTTTGTCCGTCTGTCCGTCTGTCACACCCGATTTTCTCCGAAACTATTTATCGTAGAAAGTTGAAATTTGGTAGTAATATAGGAATTGATGGCCTCATCAGAGCCATGTAGTTTAAAAAGTTAAATTTTGACTTAAGGGGTTAGTTTTGGGGGGTGAAATCGGAAGTGAAAAAAAAATTTTTTTACTAGATAATCGAATGTCGTGTCAAATGAAAGCTTGTAAAAACACGAGTAAAAAATATATATATATATAATTTAATAATTGCGCGCACTTTTCTTTGTATTATTTTTAAAAAATCGCGAAAAATCGCTGTCCACCCGCCTTATCTCGGAAAGTACTTATCAAAAAATTTTGCAAAAATTTTTGAATAATCTCCACGGGGTGTAGATTGAACGAAAATTATCACGAGTGCATTACCTGTAATAATTTATCTGGTATATAAAAAAACAGAAATTTCAAGGTCCTCAATTTTCAGTAAAGATTGGAAATAAACTTTGTTGAAAACTTATTTGGGGTGTGCTTTGTGAAGTCACTGATCATTTTATATCACCGTAACATAAATTTTGACTTAAGGGATTCGTTTTGAGGGGTCATGTATAGAACTTGCCACATCATAAGTGAAAAAAATATTAATATATAGAAGCATATTTGAGCCACATTTTATTTATTGTCCTTCGGTATTATTTCTTGCTAAGGATACACAAATAGAACTACTGCAAAAACTTCAAAACAAGGCAATGAGATTTATATTGCGGAAGCCTAGAGATACGCACATAAAAGATATGTTAGATCGATTAAATTGGCTGAGTGTAAAGCAAAGCTTATTTTATTACGCAATGAAATTCATCTATAATATAAAGATAGAAAATTGTCCCACATATTTGACCAAGAAAATTAGATACGTCAATCAGATACACAACTACAACACCAGAGGACGAAATGACTTCCGAGTAGTGGGAATTACAAATGAAGCTGATCGAGCAAATCTTTGTTATAAAGGACTTAAACATTTTAATGACATACCAAATAATATTAAAAATTGTGAAACCATAAATAAGTTTAAGCAACTATTATATCGACATTGTAAGAATATGCCTATCCGATAGTTAAATTGGGTTCTAATGAACCGTAAATAAATAAATAAATAATATTCGCTATTGATGGTTTTTCCCTTTTTAGCAAAGTTGTTCCATGGCCATCCGAAAATACAGAGGCCAAAACCTTCTCAGCCGACTATTGTGTCTTTGATCCTTCGGGCGGCTTTCACCGGCTGATGTCCACTGAGCTGACTGCCGATTTCATTCCGATGTGTAGTGGTGGATCCAGATTTCATCCATTGTCACATATCGCATGAAAAATATAAATGAGGGGTGAAATCGGAAGTGAAAGGTCATCGAGTGTGGTGTCAAATGAAAGCTTGTGAAAACACGAGTAAAAAAAATATATATATAATGTAATACTTGCGCACACTTATCTTCGTATTACTTTTAAAAAATCGTGAAAAATCGCTGTCCCCTACCTTATCTCGAAAAGTACTGATCAAAAAATTTTGAAAAAAAATCCTGGAATATTCTCCACGGGGTATAGGTTGAACGAAAATTATTATTACCTATAATAATTTATTTGGTATAGAAAAAAAACAAAATTTCAAGGTCACCAGTTTTCAGTAAAGATTGGAAATAAACTTTGTTGAAAGCTCATTTGGGGTGTGTTTTGTAAAGTCACTGATCATTTTATACCTCCCTAACAAAATTTTTTATTTTAAAAACAATCAACCAACGTACGGAACACTAATTGTGCAAGTTCAACTTGCACTTGACCGGTTTTTTTTTTTTTAAATAATCCTGATCAAATTTCGAAGAGATCTTCGGAGCCCGCTTTAAAAACACCTTACCTAACGTAACTTAATCCAGCCTAACATAAAGAAAAATAATGAAAAATTAGGAAATGAAAAGGATAGCTTCTGAATCTAAAAGCCCTAAATATAACACAACATAACCTAATCCCACCTAACATGACTTAACCAAACCTGATTTAACATAACCTAATCTGGACTAACCTAGTCTAGCAGAACAAAATAGGGTCAGAATTCGTGAAACTTACACGAAAAAAATGACTACCCTGATTTTTTATCGAAATGTTGAAAATACGGTTCTATTTGGCCATAATAATGTCTCGATGAAATGAGATTTCTTTTTTTGTTTTTTTACCAAAGTTATTGCAAAATGAAATTTTCGGTAACTTTTTAACCAATACCTTCTTGCTTTTAAACAAATCAACCGATCTGAATGAAACCTCGGGATATAAAAGGGGATAAAAAGGACTTTAGTTAATCGTTCGAAAATTTTCGAAATATTTATTTTTTCATAACACAGGCCAAGGATGATAAAACTTTTTTATTAATTTTAATTGATTCTTAGGTTTTTTGGAGTACTGAGTCCGAAAATAATAATAAAAAATTCATATCACCCACCAATTTTTCACATTTTAATATTCAAAATGTGAAAAATTTATTTTTAGTGTTCCGTATGGAACACTTATAAGATAATTTCCGTGTCTGTCTGTCCGTCTGTCACACCCGATTTTCTCCGAAACTATTTGTCATAGAAAGTTGAAATTTGGTAATAATATCGGAATTGATGGCCTCATCAGAGCCATGTAGTTTTGAAAGTTAAATTTCGACTTAAGGGGTTAGTTTTGGGGGGTGAAATCGGAAGTGAAAAAAAATTTTTTTTTACTAGGTAATCGAGTGTGGTGTCAAATGAAAGCTTGTGAAAACACGAGTAAAAAATATATATATAATGTAACACTTGCGCGCACTTTTCTTTGTATTATTTTTAAAAAATCGCTAAAAATCTCTGTCTTATCTCTTAATTCTAGAATATTCTCTACGGGGTGTAGATTGAACGAAAATTATCACAAGTAATAATTTATCTGGTATTTAAAAAAAACAAAAATTTCAAGGTCATCAGATTTCAGTAAAGATTGGAAACAAACTTTGTTGTGTTTTGTGCAGTCAGTGATCATTTTACACCTCTGTAACAAAATTTTTTATTTTAAAAGCAATTAACGTACGGAACACTAATTGCGCAAGTTCAACTTGCACTTGACCGGTTATTAATAAAGAATTTAAAAAAAAACCCTAGTGGCCAATTAACGAGGACTTAAAACAAGCGCGAGGATAAGGAATTCGGCCGTTGCACAATCTGGAAGTTCAAGTGGTGTTGTTTTAAAAATATGTACAAGTCTTAGGATCCATTTTAAATATATTTTTTTTTTTAAATAATCTTGATCAAATTTCGAAGAGATCTTCGGAGCCCGATTTAAAAACACCTTACCTAACGTAACTTAATCCAGCCTAACATAAAGAAAAATAATGAAAAATTAGGAAATGGAAAGGACAGTTTCTGAATCTAAAAGCCTTAAATATAACACCCTATCATGACTTAACCAAACCTGATTTAATCTAACCTAATCTGAACTTTTTGGGGTGCTGAGTCCGAAAATTATAATAAAAAAGTCGCATCGCCCTCATTTAGTTGTTGATAAAAAATTGAATAGAGTACAACCTCTACGTCCTGTCAGATAGAACGGGAATTTAATGAAACGCTACACTAACACAGAGAAAAGTATATTAACAAAATAAAAATTCTTACAGTCAGTACACTCTTTAAATTACATCGACTAAATAAATAACCTTTTATACTATGAGAGTGCACACTTTTGCAGAGACTCTCTAAATTAGAATTATTAAGTTTTTAACAAACGACTTTAAAAAACACGATATAGAAGTTTGTGAAACCGACTTCGGGATTACGCGTGTTGACTTACTACTTGGCTTCTCCTCGTGAGTTTTCCATAAACTGCTTGGCCTCTCCTGGTGAGATTCTCATCCAAATATTGCCTCACATACTACTCTCCCATTCTCATTTGGGTAACTTGACCCGAAATGCCTTAGGATGAGTAGAATATTTTTAGAACGGAAAAAGGCCTCAGACTTGAGGTCTGGAAACGGCACCCACTCGGTGATAAAAAGAGGTTACTGCATGACGGAGGACAATGCCACTACGGCGTGACGGAAGAAAAAAGCCTCGAAAAATCGATGGTAGTCTTAAAATGGTTCACTTTAGGAACGCAAAATGAGACGGGAGTGTTAAACTTGCGACTTGAGAGACAAGGACCGATGATGCCCGTCCCAGTCGTAAATTCAAATAAAATAAAAAAAAAATCAATTCACATTCGCCTAAAATGGTTTTAAGTTACACTGCTCAATCAAATATAAAAAAGGTAATAAAATATAAATTCACTGCTTAACTAAAATAAAATTAGTAATTATTACAGGAATTATAGAAAGAAAAATGATGTTATAAAATGAAAAAGTAGCACTTGGATGGGCAGCGTTTAATAAACTCTCTTTTGTTCTAAGATCGAAAACTTTCCCGACCCGACTTAAGACCAAAATATTTGATAAGTGCATATTACCAATATTAACTTACGGCACAGAAACGATGTCACTAACACACAAAATCATGCACACATTGGCAATGGAGCTATGGAACGAAGAATGTTGGGAGTGACACTGAGGGACAGAAAGAGAAATGAGTGGTTAAGGGATAAAAGAAAAATAAAAGACATCGTGGAGCGAGTAGCAGAGCAAAAGTGGAGCTGGGCTGGGCATATAGTACCAGCAGAGGATCGTTGGACTAACAGATTATTGTGTTGGCAACCCAGAGCAGATAAACGGAGAGTCGGTAGGCCGCCCAAGCGATGGGAAGACGACACTAAGGAAATAGCGGGAAGAAAGTAGAGAAGACTGGCGAGAGATAGAGAAGATTGGAGGGAGAGGGAGGAGGATTATGTCCAAAAGTGGGTCCAAAAAGTCTGAGGAAAGAAGAAGAAAAATTCAATTGTTTACTAAATTAAAAGCATGTGAGGGTTAATTCATCGATTTTTTAAAGCTATACCTTTACCATAATTCATTTACATAAAAGTTTAATTAAAATAATTTATGTATAACAAAATTATCCGAATTTGAGATTTTTTTACATGCAATACTTTCAGAGTAAATAAGTACAAAAGCATAAGAGAGTCGTGATCCTGTAAATGTTTTAACTTTTTAAAAACGTTGTCACAATGCTACCTCTTCCCTTTTGTGTTCGGTTTTAGAATAAAATTCAAACATTATATTTTCAAATAATTGTTCCGCCCATTTGAAATAATTGATCTCAATCAATTGGCAACGAGATTAATAATTGCAGTTTTTTTTTTAATCCATTTTCTTCGATAAAGCAATTTTTATCTTTGCTGCTGCGGCAAAATCTTTTTCGGAGACGGATGAAATTGATTTTTCATTTTTGATCGAGCCATCTTTACTCATGACAAATTTCTTTAAAAAAACAAAGTTAATTCATTTCACCGTATTTAGAACAAAAGACAAAAATTAGAATCATCCGATTCTCTGTCGCCGCTCATTTCCTCATCTGGTCTATAAGCAGAAACAGAAACTGCTTTTTCCATAGGCTTTGGCAGCGAAACTGCAGTACTTTGTTTTCTGATTTTTATTCTGCATTAGCCGTGCCCGCGGCTCCGCTCATGTCGACGTGATTCACTATTATCGTCACTGCTTATTCATTATGTTACCTAACGTAATATAATATATCCTATAACCTGGCCAGAGAACATATGTACAAATCTAAAAAAAACACGTAAATCGGATAAGTAGCTCTCGAGTAATAAGCGCACTAGCGGACAGACAGACAGACAGACAGAGAGATGTTGCATTTTATTTATATTATATTCTTTGGTAAATAGCTTTGTTCTATATTTGGTTGATTTAGGAAGTGCAAGAGAACGCGCTAGCGGCCAACTTTTTTCCTACTTGATTCACTATTATCATCACTGCTTATTCCTTATGTTACCTGCACGTAAATCGGATAAGTGGTTCTCGAGTGATAAGCGCACTAACGGATAGACATACAGACAGACAGAGAGACATTGCATTTTATATATATTATAGAACCAGATAACCAGGCCAGAGAATAAATGTATGAATTAAAAAAAAACCAAGTAAATCGAATAAGTGGTTCTCCAGTGGCAAGAGCACTAACCGACAGACAAACAGAGAGACGTTGCATTTTATATATATTGTAGAAGATTTTAGATAACCTGGCCAAAGAATAAATGTATGAATAAAAAAAAACACGCAAATCCAATAAGTGGTTCTCGAGTGATAAGCGCATTAACGGACAAACAGATAGACAGACAGAGAGACGTTGCATTTTATATATATTGTAGAAGACTATAGATAACCTGGCCAGAGAACAAATGTATGAATTAAAAAAAACACGTAAATCGGATAAGTGGTTCTCGAGTGATAAGAGCACTAACGGACAGACAAACAGAGAGACGTTGCATTTTATATATATTATAGAAGATTATAGATAACCTGGCCAGAGAAAAAATGTATGAATTAAAAAAAATATATATGTAAATCGGATAAATGGTTCTCAAGTCATAAGCGCACTAACGGACAGATAGACAGAGAAACGTTGCATTTTATATATATTATAGATGTATAGCATAGGTATTTTCCAATCAAATTTGAATACAGAATGCTCCACTTCTCCGTAACTTTTTCGTTTCCTTTATAAACGCCATTATGTTTATCTAATTCAAAAGGATTGCAACATGCATTTGGAGGTGGCATTTCGATAGATATTACACTTGTAGAACTATATAATATACTACCGCATTGACTGAATAATCGTTATCAACAATCAAAAAGGGTTCCACTAGAAGCACTTGTAGAAAACGTGAGCACTGTAAGGTGCAGATCGCGCCAGTGCGCGGGCGGCGGTGCGGTGTACCACGCCGCGCTACATTATTTTCATCGTAATCTAAAATAATTGCGGCTTGGAACTTTTCTCGACGGATTTAGAATCCTTAGAGTTTTCATGTATGGTGACATTTTTTTCAGATTTTTAAAAGGCGCAGAACACCAAAAAAAATCGATTGTTTATAAACAATTAGTTAAAGAATTATGAAAAAATAGGTTTTTGGGAAATTTCCGAACGATTAACTAAAGTCCATTTCATCCTCTTTTCTATGCCGAGGTTTCATTCAAATCGGTTGATTTGTTTAAGAGCAAGAAGGTATTGTTTAAAAAGTTATCCAAAATTTCATTTTGCAATAACTCTGGTAAAAAATTTAAAAAAATTCTCATTTGGTCGAGACATTATTATGGCCAAATTTTTAACATTTCGATAAAAAATGATGATACTCATTTTTGTGTGTAAATTTCACGAATTCTGACCCAATACAAAATAAATATATGTAAAATATATGTAGGAAATAAAAAAGAATAGTCTCTAAATCAAAAAGCCTTAAATACAGCCTAACTTAACCTAACCTTACTAAACATACGTATAGTTAGTAAGGTTAGGGTGATATATTTCGAGCACCAGTTTCTAATCGCCAACCTTCGTGGAGAGATGGCACAGTAAGAAGAAGATTGTATACCACTTTATACTTACCAGATATCACATCGAGTGCTAGTTTAGATAAATACTTTGTAACTTCAAAATAACCCTTTCCGTGATATTTATCCAAATATTTGGCAAAATATTCCCCCTTCTCGGAGAAGATGTCTGTATAGCTGTCTAACACCTTGAAGTGAAACGCTGGGGTAATTAGTTTTCTGTTGTGTTTATATTTGGCCGCTGAAAATAAAAATGACATATGAATCTCTATTTTCGTTAATACATATACTTTTTTCATTAAAGGTATTGAAGGAAACGTAAAGTCGACGAATTATTTATTCTTATCTTAAGATTATAGTTTGGTGAAAATTGCTCATCTGGTTTTTTTAACACGTAGGCTGAAAAGTTTTTGGTCTGACACATAGATGTCGCCCTTTTCAAAAAATTTATATGATTTTTAGGAAGTACCAACCTTCAAACGATACGTGTCAAAATTTCGTGACATTCCGGGCTATTTGGTGGCCTTCTTAATCTTCCAAATCTCTCAAGCCATAAAGGGAAAATTTAGTTTTGTCCTGTGCCAGATTATTTCTTTATGTTGTAGCAAATTTTCAATAATTACTGTTATTGTTTTTAAGTATGTTGCCCTATTTACACTTCTGTTAAAAATGTTGGACCTATTGTATAATATACTCCACCAAACCCGTACATATTGACGGTCAGAATGTTTTATTTCTCTGTCGCTATCGCTAGAGAAATTCTTAGCCCAAAAGTGAATTTCTTCAAACAAGAATCTGGTTGTTGAGAAAATTAACTTGTCCATCCAAACGCATCAGTACTAAGAACTTCTGCCCGCGCACTGGTATATTGAATTGAATATTGCAACTCAGTCTGGATAAACAGTGCACATACCAACAAGATTGACATTTAGCTGAACGACACAAGGAAGATGGTCTCTGACGCAGGCAAATCAACATCTCTCCAGTGGCTACCAGTTCTATCGAACATTCCCCCTTCTCCATTTTTTTTTTTTATGGGTCTAGCACACGTGCTGCAGGGAAGTCACTAAAGCGCTACAGGAGCGACACGTGTGCGGAAAAAGCGATTCACGTTGTTCTTGAATAGCTGTAAATTGTACTCGGTGGGAAACACAGTCCTGGGTAAACCATTCCAAAGGGATGATGTTCTCCATATAAAAGACTGCTTGAAAAGCGTTGTTCGATTAGTAACAAGCTGAACCTTATACAGATATGAAGTATCAGCGCGACGTGTCCTTCTAACATGCACCGTTCCGGGAGGAATTAATCGGGCTACATCCTTCGAACACTCTCCATGAAAATACTTGTAGAATAGACTCAAGTCGCCAACCGTTCTTCGATGTTCCAGCGAATCAAGGCCGCCGGTCAGTTATGTGTCTCCAATCAGACGAACAACCCTTCCCTGAACAGAATCCAACAAATGCAGTGTATGTTTGGGAGCGGAGCCCCAAACATGGGAGCAGTATTGCATAATTGGTCAAATTTGAGCTTTGTAAAGAATTAACAGTTGTTGTGGAGTGTAAAGCTTTCTGGTTCGAAATAATATTCCCAACTTTTGAGAAGCCCTCCTTGCTATGCCTGCAACATGTTCATGCCAGGACATATTTGAACATATATGAAGGAATACTGCATTAAAGAGGGAATGGCAGAGGTATTGTAATGATCCACGACTACCAATATATCAAAATTACACCAACCAATAAACTCAAGGACTGAAAACCCGAAAACCTTCATGGAAGTTAGGAAAATCACTTGTGCAAGAGAATTTTTAGTTAGAAGAAGCATGGAAAGATGAGTGGACAGAATCAAATAATGATTTTCTAAATCTAATAACAGGACCTACAACCCAACCTGCAGGATTCAACCCATGGTGGGGAATCTTTGAGAAACCCGTCTGTGACTGTGGTCACCCTACCTAGACGACCCAACATATTGTGTTATACTGTCCATTAAGTGATAATGCAGACATAAATTAACACATATTTATTTATAAAATTATTATTTTTCTTGTCGCTCTTCATCGCCATTTTTGTCTAGAAATTGATGTGTTCCGGTACCTAATAATTATTTATGAACCTAATTAATGAAAGTTACACTTACTATTTTTTCCAGCAAGCAGCAATCCCTCTCCCAACCATGGTTGCATAAATTGATAAAATATTCCTTTAGAGAGGTTAGTGTTACTTTTAAATATAATCTAAAAAAAATAACAACATATCAAGCAGTCTTAGAAGTCGAAATAATAAAAAAGGAGATTGAGAGCGGAAAAAGCTATGCCAGGAAGATGGCACTTTTGAATGATGGTTAGATACCTATATTTTTAGGGCTACAAAAAAAAAACTTCATAGTACATCCATCGTTAAGGTACGACGTTATCTTTCACCTACCTTATACATACGTATGGCATTGACGATGTACTCAGATTTTGATACTAACCCAAATGAAAATGGTACTTATTCATGTTGAGAATTTTGATTGTAGTAAGTTAAAACCGTTAGTTTTAATATGTTTTTTTTTTCGAAGAGTGGACAAATATACACGAAATATTCATTAAAAATAACCAAAAGATAACCCAACAGGACTGCACAAAACTTTATGGGAGGAAAAGAAGAATCCCTAGCTTAAACACATTTCCAAGAATATATACTTATCTTAATTAAAATAATGTTCAAACAAAAGAAAATGATTGCACAAAGGTAATTAAACTGCGATAATAAAGAACTGGATTTTTTACAGAAACGTGGTTGTTACCCATAAAAGGGTATATCAGTGCAATAATCACATATCAGGCAGTCTCAGTAATCGAAATAATAAAAAAGAGAGTGAGAGCGAAAAAAGCTATGCCAGAAAGATGGTACCTTCAAATGATGCTTAGGTACCTATATTTATGGGGGTACAAAGCTTCATAGTACGATGTTATCTTTCACCTTATACATGGTATGGCATTGACGATGTGCTCAGAATATATATATATATATATATATATATATATATATATATATATATATATATATATATATATATATATATATATATATATATATATATATATATATATATATATATATATATATATATATGTATATATATATATATATATATATATATATATATATATATATATATATATATATATATATATATATATATATATATATATGAGGCGTTGCGGATAGTAAGGGCGAACTCAACATTGGGTCAAATTTTTTTTTTATATAATTCTATTTTATAGTACTTTTCCTACATCACATACCGGTCTAATTGTTGAGTTCGCCCTTGCTTCGCCTTCAAATTTCAGTATCAAATAAATCAAAAATTTCGAACAGGCGATAGCCGGGCGGGTAGTAAGGGCGAACTCAACAATTTCGCGCGGAGCAACCGCCGGTATTGCGTCAGTAAATGAGGTTTACTTGAAATTTTACGCTTTCTGCGTGTTAGTTCAAGTTAATAATTAACTTAATATAAATATTTAAAAAACATTTAAAAATTCACGGAATACACTATTCTACTTAAGTAAATAATAAAAAGCTAATAAATTATAAATAAATAATAAAAACCTAATTTTGCCAATATTTTGTTGAGTTCGCCATTTAGATTTTTCTATAAATTCAATTTTTTCGAAACTTCATTTTGTTGAGTTCGCCCTTACTATCCGCAACGCCTCATATATATATATATATATATATATATATATATATATATATATATATATATATATATATATATATATATATATATATATATATATATATATATATATATATATATATATATATATATATATATATATGTATATGTATATATATATATATATATATATATATATATATATATATATATATATATATTAGGATGTTTCATTTTTAGGCAATATTTTTTTTTCATCTGATATACCAGAAAATCTCATAGTTTATAGAAAATAAAAAATATTGCCGCCGGGTAAAAGGTTTCAAGTCGAACATTGGCTTAGCTCTTTCAAAAATTCGATTTGCCATCTAAATAACACAGAAAAAAATTTTTCTTTGTTTTAATTGAATTTTTCACTGTTAAAAAAATTTTTTTGAAAAATCCTTCTTACAGCTTTTGAAGGAAATTAAATTCTCTACAAAAATGTCCTTGAGGTCGAAATCGTACAACCAGTTGTCTCGGAGTTATAGCCCGTCAAACATGAACATTTTTAAAAATAGACATCAAATTCCATTTAATCACCAGTTTATTACTTTTACATAAATAATTAAAATATATTTTACATTTTAGAGTATTGAAATTTATAATTTAACTATTGATTCGTTTTAATCCAGCAATCAAATTATTATTATTATTATTAATTAATTATAACTACTCTGAAATAATAACACTCATGTACGGAAATCATATTTTCACGCAAATTCATACAGTTTCGCTAGTTCGATATTTTATTGAGGTTGGCGCTGTTTCCTATTTTTAGTGTTCCGTACGGAACACTTATAAGATCACTTCGGTGTCTGTCTGTCTGTCTGTCTGTCACACCCGATTTTCTCGGAAACTATTTGAGATAGAAAGGTGAAATTTGGTAATAATATAGGAATTGATGGCCTCATCAGAGCCATGTAGTTTTGAGAAATAAATTTTGACTTAAGGGGTTTGTTTTGGGGGGTGAAGTCTGAAGTGAAAAAAAAATTTTTTTACTAGGTCATCGAGTGTGGTGTCAAATGAAAGCTTGTAAAAACACGAGTAAAAAATATATATATCATATTATACTTGCGCGCACTTTTCTTTGTATTATTTTTAAAAATTCGCGAAAAATCGCTGTCCCGGGCCTTATCTCGAAAAGTACTTATCAACAAATTTCGAAAAAATTCTGGAATATTCTCCACGGGGTGTAGATTGAACGAAAATTATCACGAGTGCATTACCTTTAATAATTTATATGGTATATAAAAAAAACAAAAATTTCAAGGTCATCAGATTTCAGTAAAGATTGGAAACAAACTTTGTTGAAAACTCATTTGGGGTGTGTTTTGTGAAGTCACTGATCATTTTATACCACCGTAACATAAATTTTGATTATATATATATATATATATATATATATATATATATATATATATATATATATATAAATATATATAAATATATATAAATAAATATATATATATATATATATATATATATATATATATATATATATATATATATATATATATATGTAATACTTGCGCACACTTTTCTTCGTATTACTTTTAAAAAATCGCTGTCCCCTACCTTATCTCGAAAAATATTGATCAAAAAATTTTGAAAAAATTCTGGAATATTCTCCACGGGGTATAGATTGAACGAAAATTATCACGAGTGCAATACCTTTAATAATTTATTTGGTATATAAAAAAAACAAAATTTCAAGGTCACCAGTTTTCAGTAAAGATTGGAAACAAACTTTGTTGAAAATTCATTTGGGGTGTGTTTTGTGAAGTCACTGATCATTTTATACCACCCTAACAAAATTTTTTATTTTAAAAACAACACTAATTGTGCAAGTTCAACTTGCACTTGACCGGTTTTTTTTTATCGATCGTTTTCGATCTATGATAACTGTATATCTTTCATTTTTTGGCTGGTTTGCATCGATTGGCACTAAATATAGATCAACATTAATTAACCTTAATGATATTGATGTTTATATTCTGTATGTATGGTGTTGTTTAATGTTATTTTTCGAATATAGAAAGTTTTCTTGCCAATAAATATAAGTTGTATTTAATATTAGTTCTATCTGTGATGACAGGTTGTAATTAAAATAATAATTTCGGTGAAATGTCAGCTAGTAAATTTTCTAAAAAATTTTTTCTGCTTGGTCATGAACGCAAATGTCTACCTCAACGGAAACTTCCTAATAACCAGGAAGTACTTAGTTTTTTGATATATAATTATAAATCACTAGGTAAATCACTTCAAAATAGTATAAAAATTGTAATTGATGAAGTAAATGCTATTTGGAGTAAAACAGTTACAATACTTGTTGAAAAATTTTTCAAAACTTACATGTCGTTAATGATACTGCGGAACGGGCGGTCCAACTAATGGAAGCCTACAATAAAAGCTTAACTGCTGATGAAGAACAGAAGCAGTACTTGTTGCAGGTTGTAGCTTTGCACAGAAAAAAATTCCCAAACGCGAACAAGAAGACTTTAATGTTACCATTTTTAGAAGAATAAACGAAAAATAAATTTTCAATAATTATAACGATTAATGAGTATTAATAATAATTTGATTGCTGGATTAAAACGAGTCATTAGTCAAATTATAAATTTTAATGCTTTAAAATGTAAAATATAATTAAATTATTTATGTAAAAGAAATAAACTGGTGATTAAATGGAATTTAATGTCTATTTTTAAAAATGTTCATGTTTGACGGGCTATAACTCCGAGACAACTGGTTGTACGGTTTCGACGTCAAGGACATTTTTGTAGAGAATTTAATTTCCTTCAAAAGCTATGAGAAGGATTTTTCGAAAAAAAGTTATTTAGATGGCAAATCGAATTTTTGAAAGAGCTAAGCCAATGTTCGACTTGAAACCTTTTACCCGGCGGCAATATTTTTTATTTTCTATAAACTATGAGATTTTCTGGTATATCAGATGAAAAAAAAATATTGCCTAAAAATGAAACACCCTAATATATATATATATATATATATATATATATATATATATATATATATATATATATATATATATTAATTATAAAATGAAACTTCCTAAAATTTATTGTGATCCTTTCCTTCTATAATTGACGTTTAGGCACTTGCCTTTCTCAAAACTTTTGTTTAGTTTGGCTAAAATTATACATATTTAATCCGTAAAATGCTTTTTGAAAATGCATGTATTTTTAATTACGACTAAAATAATGAACTTTACCAATGTTAGGTTCATTCTTACCTTGCATGTGGAATATTAACCTAATAATATTTATCATAGCCCATTTCAGTGAATCACAATGTACTCTTTTTTTCATTTTTTCGTTACACGAACCACATGTTAATTAGTTGCCTGTGTCATTTATTTTTATTTTAAAAATTGGGACGAACACAATATGTAGACTACATTTGTAGTACTGCCATGTATATTTGGGTCAGGTTATTTGTTTCTTTTTTTGTTGTTGATAGCGGTTGGTATTTTTTGTATCATACTAGTTGCCAATATTTCTCTTTTTAGTGTTCCGTACGGAACACTTATAAGATCACTTCGGTGTCTGTCTGTCTGTCTGTCTGTCTGTCACACCCGATTTTCTCCGAAACTATTTGTCATAGAAAGTTGAAGTTTGGTAGTAATATAGGAATTGATGGCCTCATCAGAGCCATGTAGTTTTGAAAGTTAAATTTTGACTTAAGGGGTTAGTTTTGGGGGGTGAAATCGGAAGTGAAAAAAAATTTTTTTTACTAGGTAATCGAGTGTGGTGTCAAATGAAAGCTTGTGAAAACACGAGTAAAAAATATATATATAATGTAATACTTGCGCGCACTTTTCTTTGTATTATTTTTAAAAAATCGCGAAAAATCGCTGTCCACCCGCCTTATCTCGGAAAGTACTTATCAAAAAATTTTAAAAAAATTCTGGAATATTCTCCACGGGGTGTAGATTGAACGAAAATTATCACGAGTGCATTACCTGTAATAATTTATCTGGTATATAAAAAAAAACAGAAATTTCAAGGTCATCAATTTTCAGTAAAGATTGGAAATAAACTTTGTTGAAACTTATTTGGGGTGTATTTTGTGAAGTCACTGATCATTTTATGTCACCGAAACATAAATTTTGACTTAAGGGATTCGTTTTGAGGGGTGAAATCGAAAGTGAAAAAAAAAATTTTTTACTAGATCATCGAGTGTGGTGTCAAATGAAAGCTTGTGAAAACACGAGTAAAAAATATATATATAATGTAATACTTGCGCACACTTTTCTTCGTATTACTTTTAAAAAATCGTGAAAAATCGCTGTCCCCTACCTTATCTCGAAAAGTACTGATCAAAAAATTTTGAAAAAAATCCTGGAATATTCTCCACGGGGTATAGATTGAACGAAAATTATCATTACCTTTAATAATTTATCTGGTATAGAAAAAAAACAAAATTTCAAGATCACCAGTTTTCAGTAAAGATTGGAAATAAACTTTGTTGAAAACTTATTTGGGGTGTGTTTTGTGAAGTCACTGATCATTTTATATTACCGTAACATAAATTTTGACTTAAGGGATTCGTTTTGAGGGGTGAAATCGGAAGTGATCAAAAATTTTTTTATACTAATTCATCGAGTGTGGTGTCAAATGAAAGCTTGTGAAAACACGAGTAAAAATATATATATAATGTAATACTTGCGCACACTTTTCTTCGTATTACTTTAAAAAAAAATCGTGAAAAATCCCTGTCAATCGCTGTCTCCTATCTTATCTCGAAAAGTACTGACCAAAAAATTTTGAAAAAAAATCCTGGAATATTCTCCACGGGGTATAGATTGAACGAAAATTATCATTACCTTTAATAATTTATCCGTTATAGAAAAAAAACAAAATTTCCAGGTCACCAGTTTTCATTAAAGATTGGCAACAAACTTTGTTGAAAACTCATTTGGGGTGTGTTTTGTGAAGTCACTGATCATTTTATACCACCCTAACAAAATTTTTTATTTTAAAAACAATCAACGTACGGAACACTAATTGTGCAAGTTCAACTTGCACTTGACCGGTTTTATTTCTTATTGTTCTTAGAGATTAGAATCTTGGTTCCTTCATAATTAAATGTGTGTGTTTGTTTTCCACTTTGTGCTTTGTTAGTGCTGTTCTATTATTTTTGTGTCCTTTTATCCTATTTTCCAAATATTGGTCAGTTTGCCCTATATAACTACCTTCACAATTATTGCAAGGAATCTGGTATACAACATTACTCTTTTTGTTTTTTTGGGGTTGTGGTTTTTAATTTTGAAAAGTTGGTGGCCAGTAAGTTATAGGCCCTATGAGCGATATTTATATTATGCTTTTTAAAAAGTTTTTCAATTTTTTGTGAAAATCCGTTCAAGTATGGTAAAACGATATGCTTTGTTTTTTTTTGGGCTTTTTGGTTTCGGTAGAATTATAAAATTTATGTATCCGTCTTTTGAATATTTTGTTTATAAGATATACCGGGTAGTTGTTTAATTCCATTGCCTTTTTTGGCTTTGTTTATTGACTCTTTCCGGTATTCTGGGTCTATTAGGGATATTGCTCGATTCGCCCGACCAAATTATGACTGATTTCTTGTATGGTTTGAGTTATAATTTAGATATCTAGATGACCATGTTTTCTTTGTGTACCACTCTATTTTTATACTTTGGTCTTTGTTGTGTAATGTTAGGTAAAGGAAATTTATTTTTTTATCTATTTCTATTTCTATTATGAACTGTAGTTTTTTTATTGTAATTGTTAAACTTGTTTAAAATATGTTGTACACAATTTTCCTTTTCTTACAGTATCGTTTACTAATCTGGCGTGTAGGCGTTTATATCTTTTGTCAAATAACGTAGTATCGTTTCAGTTAAGATGTGATTTTATATTACTGGAAATGTATTTAAGTCAGGGATACTTCTTTTCTTTACATAAAGTCTTATGTATTCCCGTGTACTTACCTTTTGGTATAACCACCGTTAATAAATATTTTGAGTATTTTGATAAAAACTCTTCTTTTACTATCATAATATTTGATATAAACAAATGTCATTGTCAACTTGCGTTAAAAAAGCGAAGGTCATTCTGTCGGCTGGAAAAGTGATGGAGGCAGCTTTTTAGGATGCTAAAGGTATTATTATGGTCGACTACCTTCCGAAAGGCGAAACAATAAACTCGACTTACTATAGCACCCTTTTGCATCGTTTACGTCAAGAAATTAAAGAAAAATGCCCAGGATTACTGAGAAAGAAAGTTTTGTTCCATTAGAACAACGCTTGCGTTCATACGTCTGTTAAGTATAGGGTTCAAATTCGTGATTGTGGTTTCGAATTGCTGCCCCGCCCAGATTATTCTCCTGATTTGGCACCTTCCGACTTTTATCTGTTTCCAAACCTAAAAAAACACCTAGGTCACAGTAAACATACTACAGTAGCGAAACTGAGCTCCAATTTGGTGACGAGATTTTGACGGCGCGTGCGTCGACGGGTCCTTTTTCAAAATGGCCGCTCAGTGTTTACATCCGATCTCGGAATGTGTCTTTGGAAATGTATTGTCCATCGTTTCTTGATGTGACTGCAGTTTATAAGAATATAAAGACAGAAGGAAAAGAGAGTTTGTAGAAAAAAAGAAATTAAAAACGTTTGTAAGTGAAGAGAATCGAAAAGGTTGAGAAACAATTTATATAATCATGGGGGGAAAGGAGGTTATTGTTGTGCCGTCGAGAATTGCAATATTCTATATAATTATTTTAGCAAATTATTTGCTCGAGTCACACTTTTTTATGCTCTAAAATTTGCAAATAAGAAATTTCTAACTCAATCAGGGCGCGCTAAGACTATTATTCTAAATCATAACTAAATTTAATTATGCTTTATTTACATCACATGTAATCATCAACAGTATTATCCGTCAAAGTTTAAGTTGCTGCATTAATGATTTTTTTTTGCAGTTCCTCTGTTTTTAGTTGAAACAATGATTTCATAGAAATTATGGTATGCGATTAAAGTTGTTGGAGTTGTTGATTATTTTAATAAATCTCTATTGCTTGCTTTCACAAGACAACTTTTCACTATCTTAAATGCATTTTTGAAAAATACATAGGCATGAAACAATATTATCATTACTTATGTACATTTTGTTTAGGCGTATTTGCTCAAGAGACGGCCTTCCGGGGAACCTTGATTGATTTAATAAAATGTTCGTATTGGTAGAGTGGTCATTAAAGCTTGAAATTTATTTCTAAACTTAGTTCGGCTGGTTATTTAAAAATCCTGACGTGATTGCTCAATTCTGACCTCGGATTCGGTTTCAGCGCCCAAAAATACATATAGGTATAGCGATCTGTTCGGTAGTGAAAAACTTTTTTTGTGTGCCTGTGTAATTTTTTTTTATGATTAATAAATAATCCTCCAAATTCTGGTTTTTAGAAAGATTTATTTTTGTGTAAACTAGTATTCAGTTATTTAAAACTATTTATATTTGATAAATTATAAATAAAACATATTATTTTTTTCTAAAAGGTGTATTTTCAAGAGGCTTCTAGTTTTCAATAACTTCATCTGAATTAATTGTTTGACACACCTTTCCTAATAATAAACCTGATAAATTTAACACTGTTTAATTGCAAGTACAATTAATACTCTGAAAGTGACTTTTTTTTTCTATTTTTCTCTATAAATTACATTGCTCCTTTTTCATGCCAATCTTTCAAAAGTTTCTGTGAATATGTTGTAAGGAATACAGAACCTATAACAACATATTTATTATTTTCAAATTTTAGACAGTATATTTTATTTTCTTATAAGCTGGGTTTGAAAGTTTAAATATTAAGTGTCGTGTTGAGATCACAAAACTACTCGGGAATGGGATTATTGAAATAACTGATATAAATGGATAATTGAATCAAATATGCTATTAAAATAAGAAAAATTTTAATGTGATTCCAAAGAAACTTTTGTAAGATGATTTTATCAGACGATGTGGGCCAGATAGTAAAATATTCTGAAAATAAGTTCGTTAAATGGACAGTACACCTAATCGAAGTCCATTTTGATGGTAATTATGGTTACTATTAAAAATTTGAAGATTTAGTTACCTGTTATTAATATTCCTCCTATAAAGAACTTATTTCTATTGTTGTATACCTATACTATAAATTAAATATAGTTATTTTCCTTTTAAACTGTAATTGACAATACTCAGTATATATGAGTCAATCATTTCTGATGATGAAGCTAATATGGTTAGTGAAACGCGTGTTGAGTGCAAAAATAAAGTGTTTGATGTAATGGTGATATATACTGAGTAGTGTCATTCTGCCAAAGATTCCACATTCCCAATATAGTTGTAACTGACAAGTCAGCTTGGTCATAACTAAGTATTGTATGTAACTATAATTAGGAAATTACTGTATTGACTCTTTGATCGAAATATTAATTCATTGTAAATAAAAGCAAGCGTTAATTACATTATCAAAAAGCAATACAGATAACAGAACACAAAAAGGTATAGAACCTTTAAGAATCATTCACATAGAAAATAGAGGTCTATACATATACGTTCATAATTCATTAATAATATTATATTAACCTTTCTCGAAGTTACACAATATAGCTTTGTAGTTTAAGAAAAAAATAAGTACCAAAAAAGTAGATACAGTGTTTTTTAATTAACGAGAGATCTATCACACCAAACGACACAACACTGCTTAGAAAAAAATGCTCTTATTTTAGAAGATGTTGACATCTTAGTAATGACAATTAAAATTAAATTAATTTAGTCCTTAAAAAACATCTTTAATCACAAATTTACTTGAAAAATGATGTAAATAAAACTTTAACCTCAAACAGTGACGTTTTACTTTGATAGACTTTTGAATTTTTGGATAAGGTTATTAAAAAACTGAAGTTGAATATGAAGAATTCCATCAAATACCTTCCTATCAAGTTTTTCACCTGTATTCATTTCTTTTCTAACAAAGTGCTTCATTCTTTTTGTTTTTTTTTTATATTACTCATGCTGCATTAACTTTTATATTACTCATGCTATATATTAAATAACAAATCAAAAATTTTCAAACATTTCTATATCTATGATTTTGAATGATAAAACTTTGCACAACTTTATTTGTATTTCAAATCTCGCGCTGGTCCACTTTTAACATGGCGGATTGCCACGTGACCTTCTGAAAACGAACCTGATTTTTCTATGCGATTATCCTTAAGTTTCGCTACTGTATAGTGTGTTTACTGTGCCTAGGTAGCCAGAAATTTTCATTAAATGAAGAAATCGAAGTTAACCAGTATTCTGAAGACCTCGAGGAATCTTTTTTTCAAACAAGTGTGGAAGCTTTGAAAAGCAGGTGGAAGAAGTGCATAGAGCTAGGTGGAGATTACGTCGAAAAAAAAATAAAAAGATTTACGTATTTTATTTTGTTTTCTTGACTCGGCCGCGAACTTTTCAAACAATCTTCGTATATTTGTGGGGGTACAATAAAAAAAAATCTTCTTAGTAGGTCCATCGTTATAGTACGACGTTGATTTTAACCATCCTATGCATGCATTATAGAGGCAGAAAAAAGACTTATTTATTAGAATTTCGCCCTTTTGACCACGAGGTGTCTACAATCAACAAATTATATATAGTCTTTCATCTTCTTACAGTGTCATTTGTTAATCTGGCGTGTAGGCGTTTATGTCGTCAACGGGCGATGCGAACGGTATCTTTTTCTGGCCTTTTAAATAACGTAGCGTCATCAGCGATGTTAATACCATTCCCGGATGTTGTGAAGCTATGGGAGTTATTTTCGATTTCGATCCATTTTCAAGTGACTTCAAAAATAAGATTCTCAATTCAATACCGGTGTATGTAATATCGTTGAAATATAATTTTATTTTACTATGTTACTTGTGAGCGATGCGTTGGCACAATAGCGGACAAGTTGGTGTCTACCTCAGGCAAGTACGGTGGTAGAGACGGAGATAGTTTAGTATGTAAGTAGACAGGAAGGCGCTCTGCATATCGGGTCTCCTTTGTTTCACTACCTGCGCTACTCCTATATTCGCATATCTTTCCTTTTTTGAGAGACCCACCTATTTTTAGTAAAACGCTTACTTAAAAATGAAATAGATGTATGTATCTTTACACCTTTACACTTTTTAATTAGAAATAAAGAAATAAAAATAAATATAAAAAAAAATTAATTAAAAGCAAAAGAAATCTTCCTTGTTGTCACACTAAACTAAAAATATAAGCGATATGTGATTACATTTTTATACACATAATATAATATGTAAACACACACAACTAAGCAAAATTTTAATGTAGGCGCAAGTGTGCATTTGAGAAAAAATCTATTAAATAAAACTGAATGTCAAAAAACAGTATCAACTACAAAAAGTACATAAATTACCATATTTCTTTTTAAATTCAAAAAACCGAGAATGAAATAGAAGAAAATTTTTTAGTGTCGTGGAGAAAACGCCATGGAGGGCTCGCGTGCCGCGTTACGGCAGTACGCGAACACCGTCCGTGACCACCATCCGTTAATAAGCCAGCGCGATTTGTGCCGACTTTGAAATTTTGCTTCATTTTGTGTGTTTATCTATTATATTTTCGGTATCAAGTATTAATTACAAATTGGTCACATTTCTCGATGCTCTTGTTAAGAGTAACAACAGCGAACATTTCTTTTTTTAATTATACTTTTTTTAACGGGGTAGGTACTAACTTGTTTAGATTAGAGGATATTTCATTTTGTATTTTTATTATAGTTTGATTGTGTTTTCTAATTTGAGTTATTGTATCTATTTTTAATTGGTTTTTTACGAATTTGGAGGCTTGCATTTTTCGGAGCGTCTAGGAGTATTTTTTAAAAAAGGCCTTGTGATTGTCTAAAGATTTAAAAAAGCCCGAGAGATCTTCGGCGAGAGAGGCCTTTGGGGTGTTTGGTCAGGGGAACCTAGGCAGTAAATACTAAATGCCGCCGTGTTAAATCAATTTCTGTTTTCCACCTTTCTCAAGAAGTTTTTAAAGCAATCGTAGTGGATAAAATAGTTTTTAATTTTTTACGTCACATTGCTTGTGATATAATTTAACTTAATACTTACTTGCGTGTGTTCAGGCTTGTAGATATGTACAGTAGGTGACCCTGCTACCCAAGATCTGAATATTGGTCCATACTTACTATGCCGGGCACTAAGAGTATTCCAGAAAGCTAAAAAAGTCGCAAACAATTTTATTTTCTTAATGCAGGAAAATTTTTAAGTCAGAAGCTGCAGGTGATACAGGGTCTTTGCGGACGTAACTTCAGGAAAGGATCAGGGAATTGCTAGATAGGAAAACGATGCTGAGCTTAATTTTAATGTGCTAGCAGTTTACAAAAACAATATATCAAGGATGATTGGATGGTCACAATTTCCCTTTCAATATCATCATCCCGAGTGTCCAGTTAACCAAAACATTTGTGTAGAAGTCCTAAAAAACTAGTTCAGTTTAGTTAGGTTAAGTGGATTTAAATTATTAAAGATAACACAGGGCAACAAAAAAATATTTTTGTTTTGGTGCCTGGGATTTTAGAGCTGATTTTAACTATATTTGGGACGCTAAATCTATACATGCAATCCGTTTTTCTCTATCAGCTCTACTTTTTTAGATACATCAACTTATCTACCAATGTGGTCTTTATTCAGTATATTCATTTATGAGAGTTCTAAAATTATTATATATTCATTAATGTAGGTACAATGGTTTTATTGTCAGTCTGTAATTGAGTAAATTCCAGGTAAATCTATAAATAGTGGAACCATTGCCTATCAGGTACCTGAACTGACCCTTTTAATCACCTAACTCGGGTAAGTCTCGTCAGTTTGTGCGTTCTTACTAATGAGAGTAGATCGAATTCGGCGTGTTATTTTATGTTAAGAAAAGAGTGTTTTTGTGTTATTGAACAGAATTAAAATGAGTTCAGGTTCCAGTTCAAGAAGAAGTTGTGTAAATCAACCTGATGTGTTTTGCTATATATGCGGAGAATACATGTTTCAACAAAACAGACACAAACTATTACTGACTTTGTAAAGCGAGCGTATCTTGGATACTTTGGAGTTAAGCTTGGTGATCAGGACAAAACGTGGGCCCCGCATCTCGTATGTAAAACTTGTACAGAGCATTTACGGCAGTGGACTACCGGGAAAAGAAAATGTCTAAAATTCGGCGTACCAATGGTTTGGAGAGAACCAAAAAACCACTTCAATGATTGTTATTTCTGTTTAGTAAATACTAATGGAATCAATCGAAATAACCGCAGTAAGTGGACTTATCTCAATTTAGACTCGGCAATACGCCCTATCCCGCACTCAGATGAAATACCGATTCCAACATTTCATCAGCTACCACATATCTCTGATGACGAATATTTTCCCTCTGATCGCTCTTCTGATGCTAATAAAAGTTCTGATGCTAATGAAACTAACAGTGACTATGAGGGGACGTCATCAGTTCCTCAACGCTTCAATCAAAATAAATTAAATGATCTCACCAGGGATCTCAATTTATCGAAAAAAGCTTCTGAAGTACTGGCTTCTAGGTTGAACGACAAAAATTTACTGGAACAAGGAACCAAAATTACCTTTTACCGTACAAGAGAAAAAGATCTGCTACCATTCTTTTCTCAAGAAGACAATCTTGTATTTTGTCACGAAATTAGGGGACTCATGAAAGAAATGGGACTTTCTGAATATATTCCAGATGATTGGCGCCTATTTATTGACAGTTCAAAGCGAAGTTTAAAATGTGTCCTTCTACATAATGGGAATAAATATGGTTCAATACCACTAGCTCACTCAACGAAACTGAAAGAAGAATATAATACCATAGCTTTGGTCTTGCAGAAGATAAAGTATTACGAACATCAATGGATGATTTGTGTAGACTTAAAAATGGTAAACTTTCTTCTTGGACAGCAAAGTGGTTACACGAAATATCCGTGTTTCTTGTGCCTAGGGACAAAACACACCACTGGGTTAGAAAAGATTGGCCTCAGAGAGAAAACATGGACGTTGGGGAAAAGAATGTCATTAACAACGCTTTGGTTGAAAGAGAAAAAATCATACTTCCTCCGTTACATATAAAGTTGGGCTTAATGAAGCAATTTGTAAGGGCTCTTGATAAGAATGGGTCTTGTTTTGCATATATAGGGGTAAAAATGCATCAGTTGAGCACAGAAAAACTCAAAGCAGGGATATTTGACGGCCCACAAATAAGACAATTAATTAAGGATCCTGCCTTCATAAATTCAATGAATCAAGTTGAACGAGAAGCTTGGACATCATTTGTTGCAGTTGTAGAAAATTTTCTAGGCAAACATAAAGCTCAAAACTATGTTGAAATGGTTAACAAGATGCTTAATAGTTTCAAATCCTTAGGGTGCAATATGAGTATTAAAATATACTATTTACACAGCCACTTAGACCGTTTTCCAGAAAATTTAGGAGAATGAGTGAGGAACAAGGTGAAAGATTTCACCAAGATATTAAAGTTATGGAGGACCGCTACCAAGGAAGATGGGACATGCACATGATGGCAGATTACTGCTGGAGTTTAAAAAGGGACTGTTTAAAAAACATTCAAGAATGTCGCGGAAAAGAAGCTTTCCAAGTGTTGAGTGACTATTTCATTTCTTCAATGTTTTTTTTTGTTTGTAAGTACGACATAATATTGTATTTTGTATAACTAAAATAAAAATTTCGTATCTACTTTTGTTTACTACACTTACGGATTTGAGTTACAATAATGTAACTTATATTTCTCTATAATTGTATATCTTAAAAATTTGAGCTCCTAGGTACAAATGAATACGTTATTTGAATTCAGGACATCAAATTGATATAGAATCAGCTCGAAAAACCTCGACACCAAAACAGTTGTTCCCCTGTGTAATAGTAGATTAGAATTTGATATCTATAGGAAGGTCACAGTAACAGAGAGATTTATTCCTAATGATTCATTTCATTGTAAACAACACAAATTAGCCTCATTACATTTTTTAGTTCATCGTTGGGTCATTTTCCCTCTGAACAGAGTAAACTTTAATGAACAAAGGAATCATATTAGAAATATATAATCCTAAATATAGCAAGGAACTCAATAAGGTATTTAATAAGGTAGGCCTCACTTTAGTCTATAAGTCATCAGACAATCTGAGGAATATCTTAAAAAATCCCAAAGATAAGATTTCTAAATGTGAGAAAAGTGGAATTTATGAAATTAGTTGTAATGATTGTGACAAAAAGTATGTTGGGCAAACCAAGAGGTCAATTAAAACACGATTTAAAGAACATTTAGCACACTTAAAATACAGTAGAACAGAAAAGTGTAACATTGTCGAACGTGCCCTTGAAGCTGATCATGTTGTAACATTAGATAATCTAAGATTAATAAAAAATGTATCTGACAGGAGATTGTTGAACGCATACGAGAGTATGTAAATTATAAAATGTAAAAGTAGTTTAAATAAAGGCAGAGGGCCTATTCCTTATAGTCCCCTTTACTGGTTACTTGAACGGAATTGATAGCCTTGCCTATGCCATTAGTTCCGCCTGAATAATTCAAGGGTTAGGCTAAGTATAAATAGGGTAGATTTGTAGGTTGGCTTTAGTCAGTCATCGCTCCTGATGAAGCTAACATGGTTAGCGAAACGCGTGTCGAGTGCAAAAATAAAGTGTTTGGTGTAGTGGTGATATTATATTGTTTAGTTCATTGTAATAAAATGGTGGTTTTTTCATTTGCGTTATGCTTTTTTTATGCAAACACCTTATATATACACTAAGTAGTTGACGAATCAACATTTCAAATTTATTTCAAATCTTTTGTTTTTGGTTCAGATATATTTTTACTTTGATTGCCCCGCCAATAAGCAGAATCCCTGTTATTAAAGTCTGACAAGACCAAAATTAAAATTTTAAGGCCTTTTTATCCTTCTAAAGTTTCGGGTCTGGCTACGACATGGAGAATAGTCGATCCATACTTCCTTGGGGGTGACAGAGGCATCACAGCAATTACTGATTTGGAACGATACGCTAAAATGATTGAGAACTTTTTCACACTTGCTTTACAAAATTGGGATGGTTTTTACTGGGGAATCTGGTTTCAGGACGATGAGACGATATCGCGCACTTCAAACACATCTATACCGATCATTCGAGAAATTTTCCCAAATAAATTAATTTTTTTTTTAATAAATTGAAAGAACACACACGATAAGAAATAGCAGGGATCACGAGAACGACGTGCTGTTCATAGGTGAGTGAAGAAACAAGCGGGCTGGCATCAGCAAAGCTATAGTTTAGATATTAGCTGCTTCAGCTGATCGTTAACAAAGACATACGATAAAGGCACAGCTTAGTAAACAGTTTATAATGCCAAAAACGGTCGAAAGTTTTGGTTAAATCAAGAGCATCTACACGAGATTCCATAATATAGAATATTTAGACCAGAGACAATGTAAAAACCGGTTATTAAGGGAAGATGAACGTCAGACAACTTACCGAAAAAATTACATCTAGTATCAAAGTAACAATTAAGAAAATGTCCTACCAATACAGTGACAAATTCTCTCCCGAAACAAACTCATAGAAGAAAGAAAATCTAAAGAAAGAGGTACACATGAGTACGAAACATTGAACAAATCCATAAAGAAAGAAACAAGGAAAGACGTTAAAAAATAAATATAAATTTAATAATTAACACTATTGAAGAAAACAAAAATATGAAAGTACTGAAATCCAAAATGTCACAAGATAGAATTAAATAATAAAATTACGAGGATAAATAAGGTAAAACAACAACTGACAGGAAGGAAATAACAGATAAAATAGAGGAATTCTACACGAAACTCTATTTCTCGAATACACCAAATCCAAATCAGCGGCAAAAACATACTCTTAACGTTGGCTCGGAAGAAATTCCTGTTCTATAGAGATGAAAAAATGGATATATGTAAAGAAAGTTGAGTTTGATGCTACAGGGTGCTCAAAATAAATTTATACATTTCGACTAATTCAAACTGAAAAATCTCAAATTTTTTAAATGACACACCCTGTACATTATTATTTTTTCTGATAGATTTTACAAAACCTTCCAACTTTTATTAAGTATGTCATATACCTATTTCTAACAGTTTTCAATTTGTTTCGAATTTTTCAATTTTTACCCTTGTTAGTGTTCCGTACGGAACACTTATAAGATCACTTCGGTGTCTGTCTGTCTGTCTGTCTGTCTGTCTGTCTGTCTGTCTGTCACACCCGATTTTCTCGGAAACTATTTGACATAGAAAGGTGAAATTTGGTAATAATATAGGAATTGATGGCCTCATCAGAGCCATGTAGTTTTGAGAATTAAATTTTGACTTAAGAGGTTAGTTTTGGGGGGTGGAGTCGGAAGTGAAAAAAAAAATTTTTTACTAGGTCATCGAGTGTGGTGTCAAATGAAAGCTTGTGAAAACACGAGTAAAAAATATATATATAATATTATACTTGCGCGCACTTTTCTTTGTATTATTTTTAAAAAATTCGCGAAAAATCGCTGTCCCGGGCCTTATCTCGAAAAGTACTTATCAAAAAATTTCTAAAAAATTCTGGAATATTCTCCACGGGGTGTAGATTGAACGAAAATTATCACGAGTGCATTACCTTTAATAATTTATATGGTATATAAAAAAAACAAAAATTTCAAGGTCATAAGATTTCAGTAAAGATTGGAAATAAACTTTGTTGAAAACTTATTTGGGGTGTGTTTTGTGAAGTCACTGATCATTTTATGCCACCGTAATATAAATTTTGACTTAAGAGTTTCGTTTTGAGGGGTGAAATCGGAAGTGAAAAAAAAATTTTTTACTAGGTCATCGAGTGTGGTGTCAAATGAAAGTTTGTAAAAACACGAGTAAATATATATATATATATATATATATATATATATATATATATATATATATATATATATAATGTAATACTTGCGCACACTTTTCTTCGTATTAGTTTTAAAAAATCGCTGTCCCCTACCTTATCTCGAAAAATATTGATCAAAAAATTTTGAAAAAATCCTGGAATATTCTCCACGGGGTATAGATTGAACAAAAATTATCACGAGTGTATTACCTTTAATAATTTATTTGGTATATATAAAAAAAAAAAAAAAAAAAAATTTCAAGGTCACCAGTTTTCAGTAAAGATTGGAAACAAACTTTGTTGAAAACTCATTTGGGGTGTGTTTTATGAAGTCACTGATCATTTTATACCACCCTAACAAAAATTTTTATTCTAAAAACAATCAACGTACGGAACACTAATTGTGCAAGTTCAACTTGCACTTGACCGGTTTTTTTTAATACAGTTACGCTATTGTGAAAACAAAAACAAATAGTTAATAATAATTTTAATATAGTTTAACTTAGCTAATGATTAATTACTATGACGTAATAAATGTTCAAAAATATGCCCGTCTTCTTGAATATACATGTTTAGTCATTTTATTATATTTTCTTTTACATTCCTTAACAAAAAGGGCGTTTATGTTCTGCACGCATCCTGTTTCCTATTTTCCATATTTACTGGTGCTGTAGGGGGATTCACATAAACACGACCTTTAACGTAGCCCCACAAAAAGAAATCTAAAGGTGTTAAGTCACATGATCGAAGGGGCCACTGAATGAATCCATCCCTACCGATCCATTTATGTGGATAACGATTGTTTTAAAAATTCCCGAACTTCCCGATGGTAATGAGCAGAAGGTCCGTCTTGTTGAATCCACATTTGTTCCCTTTTAAAGTTATCAACTTCTTCAAGGAGCTGGGGTAAAACGTTTTGCAAAAAATTTAGATATCTAGGCCCGTTAAGTGGTTCGCGGAAAAAATATGGACAAATAATTCGAAAATTTAATATTCCACACCATACATTAAGCGACCAATGGTTTTGGTTTTAAACTTCCCGAACCCAAAATGGATTAACTGTTAAATAATAATGCATGTAATGGCTGTTAACTGCTCCATTACTGCGAAAAGTAGCTTCATCAGAAAACATTATTTTGGATGAAAAATTTTGATCGGCCTTTATTGCTCCATTCATGGTGGTGCAAAAGTTTACTCGTCGTTCAAAATCACGGTCTTGAATTTCTTGGTGTAGTTCCATATGAAAGGGATAATATTTGTATTTTTTCGTGGTGCGATTAGCCCTAGATTGGGATGTGTCAGATAAGTCAGCTAGTTGACGGCTGCTGACCTGGGGATTATCTTCGACATGTAGTAAAATCTCCATTTCTTTTTCCTCATTGGTAGCATTCTGGTTTACTACTTTCCGTTTCGTATACTCAACGCTACCAGTACCATCAAGCCGTTCCATTAAGCACTGAAAAGATTTTCTAGTTGGTATACGTCTATTAGAGTCCTTCGCTCCGTAAAGCCTTACTGCTAAAAGACAATGTTTTCTCACCTCGCGCAGTATAAATTATATAAATTAATTCGTTTTTAGGAAAATCCACAACTATTACCTTAATACGTCATTTACTACAACAAATTGGTAGCTATGATGTTATAGCGTAAGTACAAGAGTAAAAATTGAAAAATTCCAAATAAATCGAAAACTATTAGAAATAGGTATATGACATACTTAATAAAAGTTGGAGCGTTTTGTAAAATCTATCAGAAAAAATAATAATATACAGGGTGTGCCATTTAAAAAATTTGAGATGCCAGTACATTTTTTTATAAAACCGAAAGCTAATATTTTTTTAAAAAAATTGAAATATTAAAAAAACTACTAGGTTTAGGTATATAACATTATTAATAAAAAAGTTATACAATTTTACGCAGAATTTAAAAATAAATTAGGAAATAGGATGTTCCATTTAAAAAACAAGTTATATCGGCCACACTTTTTTCACGTACCCTGTATACTCAAAAATAATTTTAAACTGTGCACCTTAATATTCCCTGAAACTATTATATTTAATATTTTTTCGTCATTCGCGAAACAAATGAAATAATGAACTTTACTCTATCATTGACTCACCCTGTACATTGACAAAACAGTGAGGTTAAACTTTTATTCAAGAAACGCGATCACAAAAACCTTGAGAACTATCGAGAGAGCAATAGAGAGGCATCGATTCTAGTTTTGTCAACGCAGTAGATATGTGTTGCCAAATATGAATAAATTTGTTTATTCTTGGTAGTTTGGAAGGTTTGTAATTAAGGTCATAGTGTAGCTATAGCATCAAAATACTGAAAATACATTATTATTGTATGCATTGTTATTGTATGAGAGGGGGGGAGGCGCGATGAAAATTATGTTTGAAAATTGGGTCGTAATTACTGAAAGGTTGAGAAATGCTGGTTTACGAGAACATATTAGAAGCAAGGATACCATATGAACAACAAGAATTACAGATACCAGTGAAAAAGCGGCAAAATTAAAGTAGCCATGGACGGGGCTAGAACGAATGACGGTAGATGGAAAACAAAATTACTTAAACGGAGACCTTGGGAGAGCAGACGAAGTATCGGAAGACCAACGAAAAGATGAACTGATGATATTAGGTTGATCTCAGGCAGTAGATAGCTCCATCTTGCACAAGATAGAGACAGTTGGAAGAAATTTAAAGAGTCCTATCGTTATCTACTAGATGGCGTACTGTGAAGTTTTAGACACGTGTGCTTAGTCATCTTTTTGTAACGATCGTGTAAACAAACAAGTTTTAATATTTTCTACAAAAAAAGTTTAATTTCTGGGCTGCTGAATTTAAACATGGCCATACATTTATTCAACATAATAAATGCTCAGGACGTCCAGAAACCTCTATGACCGACGAGATTGTGATAAGAATTCACAATAGCGTACGAATAATCGCTGATTGAGGATTCGCGAGCTTGTTGACATTATAAACATCGCTACAGGTCGTGTCCACCACATTTTTACATGATGATTTGGGTATGAAAAAGTTTTCCGGTTGATGGGTGCCGTGTTTGTTAACATTCGCCCAAAAACGCATTCCAGTAAATATTTCTTGAGAGTGTTAATTCCAGCAGCGGATTTTCCCGACGCACATTGGGACCAAAACCCGAAAAGGTGGCCAAAATATGAAGGTGTTATTCGAATTATATGAAAATTTGCATATCTGGTTTTTTGAGGTCGCTGATTAAGAATTTGACATAAAAAATATAAATAACAAAATGACGGCTCCAATATGGCGGAGAAAATTGATAAAAATTGTCATATTTTCATGAAATTTCGACTATAGGACTTTTCGATGTCGCTGATAAGGATCCAATATGGCGATTTGATAAAATAAGTTAATGTTTTAAAGTGAAACTGTTTGTTATTAATATATAATGACAATGTAAACTATGTAAAAATGTTAATACAAGCTAGCATCAATATTCTTCATCTGATGAAAGTGTTGACTCATCATCACTGCTTTGAATCTCAGAACTGGGAGCTTTGAACAGTTGTACAGCGTCAGAGTCCAACGTTTTCAATTTTTTCGCTGGTAATTTCCGCAGGCAGGATTTGTTGATACCAAAAGCCTCTGAAATACATCTTCCATCCAATATGGCGATTTGATAAAATAAGTTAATGTTTTAAAGTGAAACTATTTGTTATTAATATATAATGACAATGTAAACTATGTAAAAATGTTGATACAAGCTAGCATCAATATTCTTCATCTGATGAAAGTGTTGACTCATCATCACTGCTTTGAATCTCAGAACTGGCAGCTTTGAACAGTTGTACAGCGTCAGAATCCAACGTTTTCAATTTTTTTCGCTGGTAATTTCCGCAGGCAGGATTTGTTGATACCAAAAGCCTCTGAAATACATCTTCCATATTCTTAACACGATTACATTTTCGCGCAAAATCCTGTCGATATTTTTTTATAAGTTTGTTACAAGATTCTTGGGCCTCTTCAGACATTTGTCCGATTGGTAAAATCGAAGCTTGAATAATGCGTCCGCTGTGAATTAAAATCTTGTGAAATGTCGTTGGCATGTAAAACCAGGGTTATAAACTTACATATAAATGAGCTGTTTCTAGGCAGTATTCCTCATATCTTGGAACAACACTATCGAAGCCGTAAGTAATAACTTGTAATACAACGTAAAATCTCTTAATTCATGTCTCGTCTAGTCCAGTTATTGTTGCCGTAATTGTCGAATTTTCGAAGAAACGACGCGCAGTATTTCCGTCACTTGTACTTCCGTATCCCTGTTTCGGTTGTTCTTTTTATACATAAATTTATTTTTAAAAAAAAACCGGTCAAGTGCAAGTTGAACTTGCACAATTAGTGTTCCGTACGTTGATTGTTTTTAAAATAAAAATTTTTGTTAGGGTGCTATAAAATGATCAGTGACTTCACAAAACACACCCCAAATAAGTTTTCAACAAAGTTTGTTTCCAATCTTTACTGAAAACTGGTGACCTTGAAATTTTGTTTTTTTTATATACCAATATCTTGTACTTGCACAACAGTTTCTTCTGTTGTTGCACTCGCCGCACTCGTGCCGCTCCTGGAGCGCTTTAAGGACTTCCCTGCAGCACGTGTGCTAGACCCAAAAAAAAAAAAAAAAAAAAAAATTATTAAAGGTAATGCACTCGTGATAATTTTCGTTCAATCTATACCCCGTGGAGAATATTCCAGAATTTTTTCAAAATTTTTTGATCAGTACTTTTCGAGATAAGGTAGGGGACAGCGATTTTTTGAAAGTAATACGAAGAAAAGTGTGCGCAAGTATTACATTATATATATATTTTTTACTCGTGTTTTCACAAGCTTTCATTTGACACCACACTCGATGACCTAGTAAAAAAAAATTTTTTTCACTTCCGATTTCACCCCTCAAAACGAACTCCTTAAGTCAAAATTTATGTTACGATGGTATAAAATGATCAGTGACTTTACAAAACACACCCCAAATGAGTTTTCAACAAAGTTTATTTCCAATCTTTACTGAAATCTGATGACCTTGAAATTTTTGTTTTTTTTATATACCATATAAATTATTAAAGGTAATGCACTCGTGATAATTTTCGTTCAATCTACACCCCGTGGAGAATATTCCAGAATTTTTTCGTAATTTTTTGATAAGTACTTTTCGAGATAAGGCCCGGGGACAGCGATTTTTCGCGAATTTTTAAAAATAATACAAAGAAAAGTGCGCGCAAGTATAATATTATATATATATTTTTTACTCGTGTTTTCACAAGCTTTCATTTGACACCACACTCGATGCCCTAGTAAAAAAATTTTTTTTTCATTTCCGACTTCATCCCCCAAAACTAACCCCTTAAGTCAAAATTTAATTCTCAAAACTACATGGCTCTGATGAGGCCATCAATTCCTATATTATTACCAAATTTCACCTTTCTATGTCAAATAGTTTCGGAGAAAATCGGGTGTGTGACAGACAGACAGACACCGAAGTGATCTTATAAGTGTTCCGTACGGAACACTAAAAATGTGCAAGTGCGGGCAGCTGATTTTTGCTTCTATATTATTAGAAAATAGTTAGAAAACACGATAAAATTGGTTTGATAGTGGGATGTCGTGGGACTTTTAACTTACGTATATTTTAATTTTGACGTTTGAAACTAAAAGTTCTAAAAAAGTGATATTTTAAATGTTACAATAATTAAATGATAATCAAATTTTATTGTAATCAATTCATATCGTTTAAATGTACTCACTTTTATTCGGAGAATCCATTTCACGAAATTAAATTAACTTCAAATACAAAACATTTGAGCGCAATTGAATCTGCCTGTCTAACTCAAACAGAACAAGCTCAGAATCTGGCCTGCTCGACGCTCTAACAACAATAGGTGTTAAGAGCCACGTCTGCACACTTGATTATTATAACCGGTCGTTTCGAATAGCGCAGGTACCAACCCACATACCTAGAGCCTGAAAAGTCCCTCAATCGAACATTCATTTTAGGGACTTATGGCCATCTTTTCGGTATTCAGTTCCAATGTGTGACGTTTCATAACAGTAGATGAAATGTGGATCCAACGAGCCTTGTATTCAGAAAAAGAGATAAAATAATTGGATATATCTTGAGACATGAAGGTTCGACATAGTTAATTTTAGACAGTGCAGCTGAGAGCAGACGAGGGAGAGGTAGGCCTATAATAAACTAATAAGACCAAATCAACACCTATGAGAAATCAAAATATTTAGCAAAGAATCACCGAAGGAGGCAATTCGTGTCCAATAAATCCGAAGATTGAAAATTTAAAAAGCAGAAAAAGGACTAATTTTTAATGTTTTTCTAGTGAATTTATTTAATATTGAGTACTTACTTCCTCTTGTGCCCCTTAGGATGTTTAGGCCGGTTCCAATAAAAGGGTACCATTTATCCCCGGGGAAGATGTCTACATACTTTGCAAGAGTTCTTCTTCTCCTGTAATTTTTGAATATCGGCAGGCCTAGGACGACTGTTACTGCTAATATTATTATAGGTATTAACAAATCCATGTTAGCCTAAAAAAAATTATAAGTTAATAAAATTTAAAAAAAGCTTTCCATCTAGGAATAGTTAGTCCTACATTGTTAGATTAAAAAAATTGGTAAATTGATTTACCCAGAAATTATCTTGAAAGAGAGTATTTTTTCAAAAAAAAAAAACAACCTTCTACTTAACGAGGGGAGCAAAAATGTCGAAATAAGTGACCATATTTTACAACATTCGTCCTGTGGATTCACTGTTTTCAAATCTACCATTGAATTTATTCTTTTCTTTTTAATGGAACAACATATATCAGGACAATCAATAAGTTCTAAAAGCGACACCTATGGAGCATCACTTGAACCAAATATTGAACACCATTTTCAAGCTTTATCTGACATAGGAACACACCCTAAATTTCAAGTCGATCTGTCAAGCCGTTCATTGTTTATCAGCTGGTTAAAGTAGACGTGTTTAGGTATTTTTTAAAAATGAAAGAAATCGAATATCGTGTAGTGATAAAATTTTTTGTTTTGGTGGTGGTACGTGGCCGTACAAGTATCAATGATGATTCACGTTCAGGACGTCCAAAAATTGCAACGACAGAAGAAACTGTTGTGCAAGTACAAGATATGGTAATGGAAGACCGTCGATTAACAGTGGATGATTTAGCTGAAGCTGTAGGCGTCTTACATGGATCAGTACATGAGACCTTAGCTAAAGTGTTGGGTGTGAGAAAGCAGCATTTACTAACATTGGAACAAAAACGCACTCGAGCGAAACTTTCTAAATAATATTTGGCTCGTTTTACAAAGAATAAAACTGATTTTGTGCGTCGATTTCTAACTACAAATGAGGCTTGGGTTTGCCAGCATGATTATGAACTGCGACAACAAACCGCACAGTGGACTGAGCTCGGTTGTTCAGCTCCAAAGTCGTCAAAAAAAAATTATGGCATCAGTTTTCTGAGATGCAAAAGGAATTTTGTTAATTGATTACCTTCAAACCGGTAAAACAATCACAGGAGAGTATTATTGTATCCTTTTGGATCAGCTGGATGAGAAAATTTGTGAGAAAAGGCCCGGTTTGCAGAAAAGAACGAATTGTTGGAACATCCACCCTTTTCGCCAGATCTGGCTCCGTCTGACTTTCATCTATTCTCAAACCTCAAAAGATTTCTACGTAGAAAACGCTTTTCGACAAACGATGTGGTGATAGAAACTGTAGATGGGTATTTTGAAGGTCTTCCGGAAAATCACTTCAGAGATGAGGTAAATGCATTGAAAAATAGAGCTGGTAAATGGGGCTTTATAAAATTTTCAAATGCCCGAATTGAGAAAAAAGTAAAGAGTGTTTTTTTTTTACTTGACCCATATAAATATAATAAACGATTTTCTTAACGCCCTGTACAGGGTGAGTCGACGATAGAGTAAAGTTCAAATCGTTTTAGGAAATGTTAAGGTGCGCAGTTTAAAATTATTTTTGAGTATACAGGTTACTTCAAAAAGTGTGGCCGATATAACATATGTTTTTTTAAATGGAACATTCTATTTTCTAATTTATTTTTAAATTCGACGTAAAATTTTATAACTTTTTTATTAATAATGTTATATACCTAAACCTACTAGTTTTTATAATATTTCAATTTTTTTATAAAAATACTAGTTTTCAGTTTTGTAAAAAATTGCCAGTAGCGCCATTATTTCTGAAGGTGGAATCTTATAATTGATACGAGCGTTCTATAGAGATAAAAAAAGATATATGTAAAGAAATAAATTCGAGTTAGATGCTACAGGGTGTTCAAAATAAATTTAAACATTTGGATTATTTTAAATTGAAAAATCTCAAATTTTTAAAGGGCACATCCTGTATATTATTATTTTTTCTGATAGATTTTACCTCCCTCCAACTTTTATTACGTATGTTATATACCTATTTCTAGTAGTTTTCGATTTATTCTGAATTTTTCAATTTTTACCCTTGTTAGTGTTCCGTACGGAACACTTATAAGATCACTTCGGTGTCTGTCTGTCTGTCTGTCTGTCTGTCTGTCTATCTGTCACACCCGATTTTCTCCGAAACTATTTGACATAGGAAGGTGAAATTTGGTAATAATATAAAAATTGATGGCCTCATCAGAGCCATGTGGTTTTGAGAATTAAATTTTGACTTAAGGGGTTAGTTTTGGGGGGTGAAGTCGGAAGTGAAAAAAAAATTTTTTTACTAGGTCATCGGGGTGTGGTGTCAAATGAAAGCTTGTGAAAACACGAGTAAAAAACATATATATAATATTATACTTGCGCGCACTTTTCTTTGTATTATTTTTAAAAATTCGCGAAAACTCGCTGTCCCGGGCCTTATCTCGAAAAGTACTTATCAAAAAATTTCGAAAAAATTCTGGAATATTCTCCACGGGGTGTAGATTGAACGAAAATTATCACGAGTGCATTACCTTTAATAATTTATATGGTATATAAAAAACACAAAAATTTCAAGGTCATCATATTTCAGTAAAGATTGGAAACAAACTTTGTTGAAAACTCATTTGGGGTGTGTTTTGTTAAGTCACTGATCATTTTATACCACCGTAACATAAATTTTGACTTAAGGGTTCCGTTTTGAGGGGTGAAATCGGAAGTGAAAAAAATTTTTTTTTACTAGGTCAATGGTCTCAAATGAAAGCTTGTGAAAATACGAGTAAAAATATATATATATATATATATATATATATATATATATATATATATATATATATATATATATATATATATATATATATATATATATATATATATATATATATATATATATATATATATATATATATATATATATATAATGTAATACTTGCGCACACTTTTCTTCGTATTACTTTTAAAATATCGCTGTCCCCTACCTTATCTCGAAAAGTACTGATCAAAAAATTTTGAAAAAATTCTCCACGGGGTATAGATTGAACGAAAATTATCACGCGTGCATTACCCTTAATAATTTATTTGGTATATAAAAAAAAAACAAAATTTCAAGGTCACCAGTTTTCAGTAAAGATTGGAAACAAACTTTGTTGAACACTCATTTGGGGTATGTCTTGTGAAGTCATTGATCATTTTATACCACCCTAACAAAAATTTTTATTTTAAAAACAATCAACGTACGGAACACTAATTGTGCAAGTTCAACTTGCACTTGACCGGTTTTTTTTAATATACTTACGCTATAACATCATAGTTGCTAAGACAAAACAAAAATGTAGGCATTGTCAAATTTTGACATGTCTATTAAGCAAGTAAAAATAGTTTAATTTGTTGTAGTAAGTGATATATAAAGGTAATAGTTCTGGACTTTCCTAAAAATAAATTAATTGATATGGTTTATATACTGTCTTTTGGCAGTAAGGCTTTACGGAGCGAAGTACCTTAATAGACGTATACCATCTAGTAAACCAGAATGTTACCAATGAGGGAAAAGAAATGAAGATTTTACTTCGTGTTGAAGATAATCCCCAGGTCAACAGCCGTCAACTAGCTGACTTATCTGACACATCCCAATCTACGGCTAATCGCACCACGAGAAAATACAAGTATCATCCCTTTTATATGGAACTACACCAAGAACTTCAAGACCGTGATTTTGACCGACGAGTAAACTTTTGTACCACCATGAATGGAGCAATAGAGGCCGATCCAAATATTTTAACGATGAAATTACTTTTCGCAGTAATGGAGCAGTTAACAGCCATAACAGGCATTATTATTCAACAGTTAATCCATTTTCAAAACCAAAACCACTGGTCGCTGGATATATGTTGTGGAGTATTAAATTTTCGAATTGTTGGTCCATATTTTTTCCGCGAACCGCTTAACGAGCCTAAATTTTTTGCAAAACGAATTACCTCAGCTTCTTGAAGAAGTTGATAACTTTAAAAGGGAACAAACATGGATTCAATAAGACGGAGCTCCTGCTCATTACCACCGGGAAGTTCGGGAATTTTTAAACGATCGCTACCCACAAAAATGGATCGGTAGAGATGAATTCATTCAGTGGCCCCCTTGATCATGTGACTTAACACCTTTAGACTTCTTTTTGTTGGGCTACATTGAGGATCGTGTTTATGTGATTCCCCCTACAACACCAGTAGATATGGAAAATAGGATAAGGGATGCGTGCAGGACAATAACGCCCTTTATGCTAAGGAAAGTGAAGGAAAAAAATGAAATATGTCAAAAACTACTAGGTTTAGGTATATAAGATTATTAATCAAAAAGTTAATTAGAAAATAGAATGTTCCATTTAGAAAAACATATGTTATATCGGTCACACTTTTTTGAAGTACCCTGTATACTCAAAAATAATTTTAAACTGTGTACCTTAAGATTCCCTAAAACTGTTGTATTTAACGTTTTTTCATCATTCCCGAAACATATGAGATAATGAATTTTACTCTTGTTGACTCACCCTGTACATACTGATGGAAAATTATTTTCTATTTTGAAGATTTTGATAACTAAACTTGGGCAAACGTTGTTTAAAAAAATGACAGTTTACTCACTTGTAAAAAGTGCTTGGGCTTCTTTCACTGATTAAAACTCCAAGTAATGATTTTTTAAGTTTTTTTTTAGCTAAATGATTCCGGACTTTAACATAAATTAAAAGGTGTGATACTGAAGAAAGTATTTATATACCTGAAAATAGTGAGAGCGTGATAAGATGATAACTGCAATAAATAATAGATTACTTGTTTGGTTACTAAGATATGATCCTTGAAGTCATTTTTATAATTTTAAAAATAACAATGATTTACAGTCCAAATTTCAAAGTATGATTTGCAATTTCCCAAATTTTTAACTTGAAACATAAAACAGGATGGACTAATATGATACTTAAAGCACAATATAAAAATTGAAGTTTTCTCAGTCCTAAATGTGTCAATTTCCTGAGAGAAGTAGTTTGTAACGTGAACGTACCTTGTATAAGCGTTCTATATATTTTTTTATCAATCACCTTCCCACCTGAGTAGGGATATTACTCTTTTTTATATCCTGAGAATATTAACATAGATTTTTGAATTTCACGGTACTTTTTAGATAACGCGATAGTGCTGCTACCGAGGTTATTGCATTTCTGCAAACAATTATTATCTTTGTACAGGGTGAGTCAACGACAGAGTAAAGTTCATTATCTCATTTGTTTTGGAAATGACGAAAAAACATTAAATACAATAGTTTTAGGGAATGTTAAGGTACACAGTTTGAAATTATTTTTGAATATTCAGGGTGTTTCAAAAAAGTGTGACCGTTATAACATATGTTTTTAGTGTTCCGTACGGAACACTTATAAGATGATTTCGGTGTCTGTCTGCCCGTCTGTCTGTCACACCCGATTTTCTCCGAAACTATTTGTCATAGAAAGTTGAAATTTGGTAGTAATATAGGAATTGATGGCCTTATCAGAGCCGTGTAGTTTTAAAAGTTAAATTTTGACTTAAGGGGTTAGTTTTGGGTGGTGAAATCGAAAGCGAAAAAAAATTTTTTTTACTAGGTCATCAAGTCTGGTGTCAAATGAAAGCTTGTGAAAACACGAGTAAAAAATATATATAACTAGCCGGGCACGCGGCTCCGCTCGCGTGGACTTGATTCACTATTATCGTCACTGCTTATTCCTTATGTTACCCAACGTAATAAAATATCTCCCATTATTTCTCCTTATCTCCCAATATTTCTCCTTATTTCCCATTATCTCTACATAATTTCCATTATCTAGGCTTATCTCTGCTCATCTCCCATTATTTCTCCTTATCTCCCATTATTTCTCCTTATCTCTCATTATTTCTCCTTATTTCCCATTATCTCACCATAACTCCCATTATCTAGACTTATCTCTGCTTATCTCCCATTATCTCTCCTTATCTCCCATTAACTATACTTATCTCCCACTAACTCACCTTATCTCCCACTATCGACGCTTATCTTGACTTATCTCCCATTATTTCTCCTTATCTCCCATTATCTCACCTTATCTCCCATTATCTAGGTTTATATCGAATTATATAGAACATATGTATAAATTTATAAAAACACGTAAATCGGATAAGTGGTTCTCGAGTGATAAGCGCACTAACGGACAGACAGAGAAACGTTGCATTTTATATATATTGTATTCTTGGCTACATGATATTGTTCCATATTTAATGCTTTAGGGAGTGTATTGCAAGAGAACGCGCTAGCGACAAACTTTTCTCCGACTTAATTCACTATTATCGTCACTGCTTATTTTTTATGTCACCTAATAAAATATATCCTATAACCTGGCCAGAGAACATACGTATGTTTAAAAAAAAGCACGTAACTCGGATAAGTAGTTCTCCAGTGATAAGCACACTAACCGACGGGCAGACAGACAGACAGACAGACGGACAGAGAGACATTGCATTTTATATATATTATAGATATTCTCTGCTACATAATATTGTTCCAAATTTAATGGTTTGGACTGTGTATTGCAAGAGAACGCGCTAGCGGCAAACTTTGTCCGACTTCATTTACTATTATTGTCACTGCTCATTCCTTATGCTACCTATCGTAATAAAATATAGCCTATAACCTGGCCGGAGAACATATGTATGTTTAAAAAAAAAAAAGTACGAAAATCGGATAAGTGGTTCTCCAGTGATAAGCGCACTAACGGACAGACATACAGACAGAATACGTTGCATTTTATATATATTATAGATGTAATAAAATATATATATATATATATATATATATATATATATATATATATATATATATATATATATATATATATATATATATAACCTGGTCAGAGAACATATGTATGAATTTAAAAAATCACGTAAATCAGATAAGTGGTTCTCGAGGGATAAGCGCATTAACGCACAGACAGACAAACATTGCATTTGATATATATTATAGATATAGATTATTATTATTATTATATAACCTGGCCAAAGAATATATGCATGAATTTAAAAAAAGACAGGTAAATCGGATAAGTGGTTCCCGCGTGATAAACGCACTAATGGACAGACAGACAGACAGAGAGACATTGCATTTTATATATTATATAGATTATACATTACAGATATTCTTTGCTACATAATATTGTTCCATATTTAATGGTTTAGGCTGTGTATTGCAAAGGCACGCGCTAGCGGCAAACTTATTTCCGACATCATTCACTATTTTACGTCACTGCGCATTCCTTATACTACCTATCGTAATAAAATATAGCCTATAACCTGGCCAGAGAACATATGTATGTTTTAAAAAAAAAAGTACGTAAATCGGATAAATGGTTTTTTAGTGATAGGCGCACTAACGAACAGACAGACAGACAGACAGACAGACAGACAGACAGAGAGACGTTGCATTTTATATATATTATAGATGTAATACTTGGACTCACTTTTCTTTGTGTTATTTTTAAAAAATCGCGAAAAATCGCTGTCCCCCCACCTTATCTCGCAAAGTACTGATCAAAAAATTTTGAAAAAATTCTGGAATATTCTCCACGTTGTGTAGATTGAACGAAAATTATCACGAGCGTATTACCTTTAATAATTTATTTGGTATATAAAAAAAAACAAAAATTTCAAGGTAATCAATATTCAGTAAAGATTGGAAACAAACTTTGTTGAAAACTCCTTTGGGGTGTGTTTTGTGAAGTCACTGATCATTTTATACTACCGTAACAATTTTTTTATTTTAAAAGCAATCAACGTACGGAACACTAATTGTGAAAGTTCAACTTGCACTCGACCGGTTTTCTTTTTTCTCATGCCATCTTTCTTTTTTTAAATGAAACATCGTATTTTCTAATTTATTTTTAAATTCTGGGTAAAATTTAGAACTTTTTTATTAATAATGTTATAAACTTAAACTTAGTGGTTTCTTCTTGTTGGATTCTGTTCAGAGAAGAGCGGTCCGTCTGATTGGGGACCCGGAATTGACCAGCGGCCTTGATTCGCTGGAACATCGAAGAACGGTTGGCGACTTGAGTCTGTTCTACAAGTATTTTCATGGAAAGTGTTCGAAGGATGTAGCCCGCTTAATTCCTCCCAAAGCGGTGCATGTTAGAAATACACGTCGCGCTGGTGCTTCGCATCCGTATGAGGTTCAGCTTGTTACTCCGCGTACAATGCTTTTCAAGCAATCTTTTATATGGAGAACGTCATCCCTTTGGAATAATTTGCCCAGCGCTGTGTTTCCCACCGAGTACAATTTACAGCGATTCAAGAACAACGTGAATCACTTTTTCCGCACTCGTGCCGCTCCTGGAGCGCTTTAGGGACTTCCCTGCAGCACGTGTGCTACACCGATAAAAAAAAAAAAATATTTCAATTTTTTTTCAAAAAATACTAGTTTTCAGTTTTGTGAAAAATTGCCAGTAGCGCCATTTTTTCTGAAGGTGGAATACCCGTAGTTGGTACAAGCGTTCTATAAAGACGAAAAAAAAGATATATTTAACAGGTTGACTGCCGATCTATATTTTTGAGTTTGTTGTTGACGCCGGTAAGATTTTTCCAAATATTTTTATTTTATTGTGGTAAATATGAATTAAAATGAGTCTTGGATGTGTTTTTTTTATGTGCCATTCAAAATATTAGAAAAAAAAAAATTTCACTCCGATCGGAGTAATCGGCATTGCAAGTGAAAATTTTTACTAGATGCCGAACACTCCGATCGGAGTCTCCAATTAAATAAGTAAAGAAATAATAAATCGAACTCATGAACTCAAAACATTTATTTCTAAATCATTTTTGTACATTTTTATGGTAATCCTCAAAGCAATTAAGGCAAAAACCTGGTTGTCCAGGGCACATTTTGCATTCATACACTGTTTGCTTTCTTATTTTATTTTTTCCTGCATTCTTTGCATTCCTTTCTGCTTACCCGTTTTGTTTCTTTAGTTCCTTTTTTCCACTAACAATTTTTTCTACTTTGCTAATGCTGTGGACATTTATTTGGCCTAGAGGAATTTGCGGCAAATTAATAATTGGTCGTCTGGCTAGTAAATTTCTTATGACATCCAATCGGAAGTCATATAATCGTAACTGGTCAGACCGGGAATATTTATTGTACAAAAAATAGGCGTTTTATCATGCTCATTTGCAGCAGATGCATGAATAACTTTTTTGTACCACCGAATGGTTTTACGGCTGCAAGGATAATGCCATCATTTGATCCTGTCTATCTATACCGGACATAAAAGCATTATATCCAATGATTGCGGAAGGTTTTTCAGATTCTTGATTTCTTTTGTTTTTAAAAATGCCCATTTCGCTTCCAAATTCTGTTGAAATGTATTGAACATTGCGTTTATCGCGCCATTTTCCAACATGCACTCCATTGCAAAACATAGATTTATTCTCACCACGTTTTAAGTTTGCACTCATTACCTCTTTCGGATTATCTTTCCTCTCAGCTCTCAGCGTACCAGTGCAGTATGTATTTTGTTGAAGTAATTTCCTAGCTAAATTAACACTATTGTAAAAATTGTATAGATAAACAGCATGTCCCATACCCAATTTTTCCTCCAATAAATGTAAAACAATCTTTTCAGTATGTCCGCTTCCACCATAAACATCTGTCGCACCTTCGTAGACACGAAATTTCAAAATAAGTCCATTAGGCTCTGTCAGCATGTATAACTTCATACCATACCTATGACGCTTATTTTTGATATACTGTTTAAACTGGAGATGACCCCGATAAAGTACCATAGCTTCATCCAAAGACAACTCTCTTCCAGGATAGTAAATTTCTCCCATCTTGTTGTTAAAAAAAATCTGCCACAAATCTAATCTTTCCTAGCCGATCTGCCGGATCCATATCTGGAGATGTAAAATGCAAACACCTCAAGATAAGCAAAAATCTATTCCTTGACATATATTTTCTAAAAACAGGTAGATTAAATAGCGGATCAGTTTTCCAATAATCGTTAAGACGGCTCAAGGATATTGTGCCAGTGTGAAGTAACAGGGCCAAAAAAATTTTTAGTTCGTCAAGAGTAAGATCTTTAAAATTAGTAATACGTGATTTTGTACTTGTTTCTGGGCGCAGCAAAACCTCGACTGCGTAAGAGTTCGTTCGTTCTACAATAGTTTGTAAAAAATCATCATCAATGATCATTTCGAAAAAATCGATAGGTGCACCCTGTCCTGGACTTTGCACCAATAATTCCTGGGTTTTCTGGAACAAAATTTGTTTTAAACGCACCTCTGTCGTTCCATTTTATCTCATCAAGGCTAGGAAGTGTTTGATGTGGCCGAATAAGGTCTATAAAATTCTCTTCTTCGGACTCGGAGCTTGAATTTACATCACTATCGTCTGTGTCTGGTACGTAATGTTCGTCACTACTACCTCCGCTTTCTTCCAATAGCTGCAATAATTCAGTGTCAGTTAGCTTCTTTTTCTTATCATATACCTTTTTTTCATCACTACAATGTCTTTTTTTAATACCAGAAGGCCCAGGTTGATTGTCCATATTGTACGGCAGATTACAACCAAACCAAATCCGCGGAACCACTTAAGCACCTGTTAGAACTTGCGTTTTTTAAGCAACGCCACCACTAGAAACACGTTTCATATACAACGCCGATGGAATACTAAAACGTTTCGTAAGAAGAACGCATGTCGAACTCCGATCGGAGTAGACGGCGTTGGCGAAGAGACCCGACGCACTCTGATCGGAGTGGTCGGCAGTCAACCTGTTAAAGAAATTTGAGTTAGATGCCACCGAGTGTTCAAAATAAATTTATACTTTTCGACTATTTTAAATTGAAAAACCTCAAATTTTTTAAATGACACACCCTGTACATTATTATTTTTTCTGATAGATTTTACAAAACACTCCAACTATTATTAAGTATATCATATACCTGTTTCTAATAGTTTTCGATTTATTTTGAATTTTTCAACTCTTACCCTTGTTTTTAATACACTTATAAAAACATAAACAAATAGTTAATAATAATTTTAATATAGTTTATCTTATCTAATGCTTAATTAGTATAACATAATGAATGTTCAAAAATATGCCCGTCTACTTGAATACACATGTTTAGTCGTTTTACTATATTTTCCTTCACTTTCCTTAGCATAAAGGGCGTTATTGTCCGGCATGCATCCCGTATTCTATTTTCCATATCTACTGGTGTTGTAGCGGGATTCATAGAAACACGATCTTTAAAGTAGCCCCACAAAAAGGAGTCTAATGGTGTTAAGTCACATGATCGAGGGGGCCACTGAATGAATCCATCCCTACCGATCCATTTTGGTGGGTAACGATCGTTTAAAAATTCCCGAACTTTCCCATGGTAATGAACAGGAGCTTCGTCTTGTTGAATCCACATTTGTTCCCTTTCAAAGTTATCAACTTCTTTAAGAAGCTGGGGTAATTCGTTTTGCAAAAAATTTAGATATCTAGGCCCGTTATGTGCTTCGCGGAAAAAATATGGACCAATAATTCGAAAATTTAATATTCCCCACCATACATTAAGCGACCAATGGCTTTGGTTTTGAACTTTCCGGCCTAAAATGGATTAACTGTTGAATAAAAATGCATGTTATGGCTGTTAACTGCTCCATTACTGCGAAAAGTAGCTTCATGAAAAACATTATTTGGGATGTTTACTCGTAGTTCGAAATCACGGTCTTGAAGTTCTTAGTGTAGTTCCATACGACAGGGATGATATTCGTATTTTCTCGTAGTGCAATTAGCCGTAGATTGGGATGTCAGATAAGTCAGTTAGTTGACGGAGACTGAATTATCTTCAACATGAAGTAAAATCTCCATTTCTTTTTCCTCATTAGTAGCATTCTGGTTTACTACTTTCCGTTTCGTATGCTCAACGCTACCACTACCATCAAACCGTTCCATAAAGCACTGAAAAGATTTTCTAGATGGTATACCTCTATTAGGGTACTTCGCTCCGTAAAACCTTACTGCCAAAAGACAATTTTTTCCCGCCTCGCTCAGTATATAAACCATATCAATTAATTCATTTTTAGGAAAATCCATAACTATTACCTTTATACGTCACTTAATGCAACAAATTAAACTATTTTTACTTGCTTAATAGACATGTCAAAATTTGACAATACCTGCATTTTTGTTTTATCTTGGCAACAACAAGGTTAAAAATTGACAAATTCAAAATAAATCGAAAACTATTAGAAATAGGTATATGACATACTTAATAAAAGTTGGAGGGTTTTTTAAAATCTAACAGAAAAAATAATAATATACAGGGTGTGCCATTTAAAAAATTTGAGATTTTTCAGTTTAAACTAAATTTATTTTGAACACCCTGCAGCATCTAACTCAAATTTCTTTACATATATCTCTTTTTAGTGTTCCGTACGGAACACTTATAAGATCACTTCGGTGTCTGTCTGTCTGTCTGTCTGTCACACCCTATTTTCTCCGAAACTATTTGACATAGAAAGGTGAAATTTGGTAATAATATAGGAATTGACGGCCTCATCAGAGCCATGTAGTTTTGAGAATTAAATTTTGACTTAAGGGGTTAGTTTTGGGGGGTGAAGTCGGAAGTGAAAAAAAAAATTTTTTTACTAGATCATCGAGTGTGGTGTCAAATGAAAGCTTGTGAAAACACGAGTAAAAAATATATATATAATATTATACTTGCGCGCACTTTTCTTTGTATTATTTTTAAAAATTCGCGAAAAATCGCTGTCCCGGGCCTTATCTCGAAAAGTACTTATCAAAATTTTTTTATTTTAAAAGCAATCAACGTACGGAACACTAATTCCGCAAGTTCAACTTGCACTTGACCGGTTTTTTAAATTATACTCTTTTGGGCGACGAATATTTTACTGCGTACATTGAAATTTCGATAAATTGCTCATATTAATATATGTTGGGGAAGGAATAACTCTATCGCAATGAAATAAAGCAACTGTCGTCATCATGCATAAAAATTATCGATCCATTAGCCTCCTGAGCCATGTATACAAGATATTCACGAAAATACTTACCAAAGGTCTAGCAAATTTATTCAAATTTTTCCTTTCAAGAGAACAGGCAGGTTTTCGCTCGGGGTATGGAACAAACGACCATCCGATTACAGTTCAAATCCTCATTGAAAAATGTATAGAATATCATAAGCCTCTTGTGCTGACATTTGTGGACTTCGAAAAGGTTTTGGTTCTGTAAATCAGCAGAGAATTTTGGAAGGGCTTGCTGAGTGTCATATTGATCATCGATATTCCAATGTAATTAAATACATGTATGAAAATGCCACCTCTCACGTTAAAACCCAAACTAACTAATCCACCAGCAAATTTCGAATCGAAAGAGGAGTGCGGCTGGGTGATATATTCTTTCCCAAGCTTTTCGTAACACTTCTAGAAGGTATTCTAAAATCAATAAACTGGGAAAGAATAGGACTTAACATTGACGGTGAAAAGTTAAATCACCTCTGTTTCGCCGACGATATTGTCTTAATAACAAACAAAATACGAGAAGCACAAAACATGTTTCTAGAAGCTTCAGGAAAGGTTGGTCTAAAAATCAATCTATCCAAGACGCAGTTTATGACAAATTTTGTGTTAAGCAACACTATAAAACTGAATAACGTAGAGATAAAACAAGTACACCTGGGATATGAAATCAGCATAGGACGAGATAACCAAACACATGAAATTCAGAGTCTCTTCGGGGCTGCATATCGCAAACTGGCCTGTGTATTCAAACCTAACATTCCAATGTGTTTAAAAAGAAAAGTATTTCACAGATGCATACTCCCCGTTGTTACGTACGGAGCCGATACTCTTACAATCACGAAGAAAAACATCAATAAAATATGTGCCATGAAACGGAAGATGGAGAGGTCAATGTTAGACGTTACTCTTAGATATCAGGTTCCAAACCACATTATCAGGAAGAGAACGGGGGGGTACAAAACGCAGTCAAATTCATTCTTCATCTTAAACGGAACTGGACTGGGCATGTTGCTAGGTTTAAGGATGGACGACGGACAAAGAGAGTTATAGCCTCTCGGAGTAGAGGTAGACCACCGAGTCGGTGGACTAATGATTTGAAAAGAGTGACTGGAAATTGGGTACGAGCGGCCCAGAACAGAAAAAGGTGGCAAGACTTGAGGGAAGCTTTCGTCCAGCAGTGGACAGTATAAGCTGATGATCATGATGATGATTAGAGACCGGATTATATGCATTTGCATATTTTCATATGCATTTGCATATTTTCGTATGCATTTGCATATTTAGAGCATTTTCACCGATTATTGCATATGTTACCCAAAATCTAGTAATGATGCATATTTTCTCTTTTTCTCGGTATTACTAGGCAATTGAATGGCTCAGGGTACTGTTAATGTCGCCGTCTGGAACCGACGACGGTATTTTATTCCTTTATTTCTTGGTCGGGATATTAAGTGATAAGTAGTTAGTTTCTAAGAATATTTGTTTGAGTGTGGATCAAATAAACAATTTGTTGACGCGCTTGCATCAGTGTAGTCTTTATTGTTGTGTTAAAGTTTGACGTGTACCATGCTACCCCCGCAAAAAAGTGTCTCTTCGTGGGTAGCTGATTATCCTGGAACATTTACATACGACGGAAATGTTTTATATTGTCGAGTTTGCGAGAAAAATGTTTCGTGCACAAAAAGGTTTCAAATTGACCAGCATGTCAAGACAAGTCTTCATATTGCAGGATTGCAAAAAAGGCCCACGACAACAACTTATAACAGCAGCAAGTAGCATTGATTCCACTTCTATAGGCAAACCAAAAAAAACACTTTAGCATGGACTTATGTGAAGCATTGCTTGCAAGTAATATTCCTTTCCACAAACTTACAAATCCTACGTGCAAAGATTTTCTGCGAAAATATTGCTTAAATCAAAAAATACCAGACGAATCAACACTACGTAAAAATTACATACCAACAATTTACCAACATGTTCTGGAAGAAATACGTAATGAACTTAAGGATGACGTTATTAGGATTTCAGCTGATGAAACTACCGACAATTGTGGTCGCTATATTGCGAATTTAATTGTGAGTGCATTAAGGTTAGAGCCTTCTTCTTCTTATTTGGTGGCCTGCAAAGCACTTGACAAGACAAATCATTCTACGATCGCCAGATTTGTGAATGAGGGTATTAAAAAAATATTTCCTGAATCTTCTGCAGATGAAAGAGTATTTATATTTCTCTCAGATGCTGCTCCCTATATGATCAAGACAGCCAAAGTCCTTCAAGTATTTTATCCAAATTTAATTCATGTGACGGACTTTGCTCACGGAGTCCATCGAGTCGCTGAAGAAGTACGATCCACGTTTGGAAATGTAAATAAACTGATTTCATCAGCAAAGAAAGTATTTCTTAAGGCACCTGCTCGCAATAACGCATATAAAGAAAAACTGCCAAATGTACCTTTACCTCCCGAACAAGTGGTAACTCGATGGGGAACATGGATTGAAGCTGTACTATTTTACAATGAACATTTCGAGGTCATCAGAGGTGTAGTAAATGACTTCGATAGTGCAGAGGCTATGGCAGTTCGTCAATCCAAGGAAGCATTTAACGATTCTGATATTAAAAAAAAAAACATAGCTTTGATTAGCACTCACTTTTCCTACATACCTGCGGGTATTAAAAAGCTTGAAACTCGAGGTTTGGCGTTGACCGAATCAATTCAGTTAATGAACAAAATCCGTCAAATAAACTCCACATTGCCAGATGTATTCCCGCGTAGGGTTAAAGAAAAGTTTGAAAACATTTTGTGCAATAACCCAGGCCTTTGTGTCAAATTGATAGTTTTATTAATGGGAAGGGTGAACTTTTGCCAGAAACAATAAGTGCTAACATAGCACCCAAATTCAAATACTGCCCAGTTACCTCAGTGGATGTGGAACGGTCTTTTTAGTGTTCCGTACGGAACACTTATAAGATCACTTCGGTGTCTGTCTGTCTGTCTGTCTGTCTGTCACACCCGATTTTCTCCGAAACTATTTGACATAGAAAGGTGAAATTTGGTAATAATATAGGAATTGACGGCCTCATCAGAGCCATGTAGTTTTGAGAATTAAATTTTGACTTAAGGGGTTAGTTTTGGGGGGTGAAGTCGGAAGTGAAAAAAAAATTTTTTTACTAGGTCATCGAGTGTGGTGTCAAATGAAAGCTTGTGAAAATACGAGTTAAAAAATATATATATAATATTATACTTGCGCGCACTTTTCTTTGTATTATTATTAAAAATTCGCGAAAAATCGCTGTCCCGGGCCTTATCTCGAAAAGTACTTATCAAAAAATTTCGAAAAAATTCTGGAATATTCTCCACGGGGTGTAGATTGAACGAAAATTATCACGAGTGCATTACCTTTAATAATTTATATGGTATATAAAAAAAACAAAAATTTCAGTTCATCAGATTTCAGTAAAGATTGGAAACAAACTTGTGTTGAAAAACTCATTTGGGGTGTGTTTTGTGAAGTCACTGATCATTTTATACCACCCTAACAAAAATTTTTATTCTAAAAACAACGTACGGAACACTAATTGTGCAAGTTCAACTTGCACTTGACCGGTTTTTTTTCACTTATAAAATTGTTTTAAGTGATCGAAGACACAATCTTACTCCCCAACATTTGGAACAATACCTTATTGTTTACGTGTACAAGAATACAAATGTTAAATAATTTTAAAAAATGTTAAATAATTGTTACTTATATTTAAACATCGTCGATAACTTGTTAATTTTATGCTGATTTTGAAATAAAAAACTAAAAATTACTACGTTTATTATTATTTATTACTGCGTATTTTGACCCTTTTCATGCATATTTTAAGCATTTTTCATGTGTATTTGCATGCATATTTCAAGATTTTTAAGTTGAATATAATCCGGTCTCTAATGATGATGAATATATGTTTCTGAGGTCGCTGATTACTGTAAAAATAGTCATTTTAGCGAAAATTTTGAGGATTTTAAGCTATTTCAGTTATTTTTAATTTTATTTTTTATCTGATGCTGATGACAAAAGAATGAGGAATGTCTGGTTCAACAATATTACGAGGATGGATTGAAAGTTCGCGGCCTAGTCAAAAAAACAAAATAAAATACAATTATATAAAAACAACACTATGTTTTAATTTCCAATATATTTAAAGTCACTTGACAATTGTTTCACCATACAATGGCTTCTTCAGAAGTAAATAAGAAAGAAAAATATTTGGTGGTTAAATAAACTATCCTTATTACCTAAGATTATGCTAATCATTTTATTATATTATTTACAGACAGAATTATTTTAAGAATGCAAATCTATGGTACTATTTCCGAGAACTAATAAAGATTAAGTAAGGGTGAAATGGTTTAAGTCTACTTGTTCGTTTAATAATTGATTGGAGTTTTTCTGTTTGTTAATTTCAAGACATTCAAGCAAATTTAATTTTTTAGATTTATTTTCTACATGTAGGATTTTTTTTTAACGTATCATCTGATGAGTGAATTTCCAACAAGTATCGGCTAACACAATCAAAGATGTTATTGAAGCTTCAACGAGCTTTTTAGCCTTATGGTATTTTAAACTACTACTGAAAACTAGAATCTGCACACAGAATATTTGGTTTTTAAAACAGTGTACACAGTTCAGAGTTTATCCTAAATATATGTGCCTTGAAACAAATAATCAATCTAAAGCCGCTAAAATTGCACAACAAACTGGACTTAAGAGATGGGTACTTGAAAATATGAAAACACAATACAGTAAGAGGGATAACTACAACGTATATCTCGAAGTAATATATACTGAAATTGCTCACAGATCAACAAATATTGAATTTGATATCTTCGATAGGAAAGTCAGAGAACAAGTAAATTCTATAATTGCAAAAAATTCACTACACAAAACAAAAAACTTCAAACTCTCAGAACAACCAACAAACGAAAAATCCCGACAATAGAGCCAGAAACCAAACACTTTACGGACCATACATTTCACAAGAGATTTGTTAGTCTTACTAACTCAACATTCACCGAAGAGGAATCAAGACTACTTGAAAAAGGATTACAGTACAATTTAAAACCTAAGGATACCCAAAAATCAAGAGAAATCCTCGGAGTGGAATGTGAATTAGCGTTATCTAATGAAGACCCACATTTTAAATACATGACAGCCAACAAGATTAAAAAAGAATTATTTGAACAATCACAACTAAGACAAGCCAGAGAATAGAAGACAGCAGTATCGATCAAAACCAAAGCCAAAGAAAACAACATAATATTCACTAGAGCTGATAAGGGTAAGTCTGTGGTAGCTATTTCTAGAGAGCAATATATATTTAAAACTCTTTCTTTTCTGAACACAGACAAATTTCAAGTATTAAATAATGACCCAACAAAAGTCTACCAAAAACTAATAAAATTTACTTTAAAAGATCTCACAATTTTCAATGATTTTGAAAAAAGCACTTTAACAATAATGAACGCACAGGCTCCAAAATTATATTCCCTAATTAAATTACATAAAAAGGATTTCCCTATTAGACCAGTTGTATCGTTTGTTAATGGACCATCAATCAAACTATCACAAAAAAACTCATCCCTTTACTACGACAACATTGCAAATTTATACCGAAATATAGTATAGCCAATACGTACGAACTAATCGATAAAATTAAAAATATTAACTTACCGGAAAATTCTAGAATTATCTCATTTGATGTACAAAACTTATTTCCTAGCATCCCACCATATGAAGTCATAGAATTAGTAGATAAGCTCTTAATCAAGAATAAAGTAAACGAAATTATTAAACGGGATATTTTAGATTTACTTACGACGTGCTTGGATCAATACTATTTTGAATTCAACGACAACTTTTATACATCTAAAGAAGATCTACTAATGGGTAATCCTTTAAGTCCGTTACTAGCGGAAATTTTCATGGATCATCTAGAACTAAAAATTCATCAAAAACGCGATAAGCAAAAATATGGTTTACTGGTATAGATATGTTGACGATATCATTTCCTGTTTCACGGGAACAGATAGACAACTAACAATCCTCCTTAACTTCCTAAATAATTTGCATCCTAATATTAAATTTACCATAGAATTAGAAACCAATAACTCTATAAATTTCTTAGACATATCTATATCAAAAGTGAACAATAAACACGATTTCTCGATTTTTCACAAACCTTCACATACTGACACAGTCATACACAATAGCTCATACCACCCGTATCCTCACAAAATGGCAGCTTTTAACTCTTTCATACATAGATTGTTACATATCCCTATGACTAAAAACTAATTTTAACAAAGAATTCAACATAATCAAACAAATAGCAATTAATAATGGATATGACCCCAACATTATAGATAATATTTTGAATAAAAAATCCTTTAAACAAGCAATCTCTCTAATTTATCCCACAATTAATGAAAAAAAAAGGAAAATTTAGTACACTCACATACACAGGGAAAATAACTAGAACAATTTCCAAACATTTAATAAAAAAGAACAATAAAAAATAGCATTCAAAACCAGTAATTCCTTAAGGAGTATAATTTTGAATAACAAAACCAAATCTAAGAATTCCTTAAAATCAGGAGTTTACTTATTAAATTGTGGATCTTGTACTAAAACCTACGTAGGACAAACTGGTAGATCTTTTGAAACTCGCATTAAAGAACATAAACATAGTTATTTAAAAAATAAGAACAATTCACATTACGCAACTCATATAACAAACGAATCTCATAATTTTGATGATACGTTAAAAATCCTACATGTAGAAAATAAATCTAAAAAATTAAATTTGCTTGAATGTCTTGAAATTAACAAACGGGGAAAAACTCCAATCAATTATTAAACGAACAGGTAGACTTAAACCATTCACCCAAAAATATTTTTATATTTCGACATAATCTCCACCTAGCTCTATGCACTTCTTCCACCTGTTTTCCAAAGCTTCCACTTCTATTTGAAAAAAAGATTCCTCAAGGTCTTCAAAATACTGGTTAACTGCAGCTTCGACTTCTCCATTTGATGAAAATTTCTGGTCACCGAGGTGATTTTTTTTTTGAGGTTTAGAAACAGATGAAAGACCGAAGGTGCCAAATTAGGAGAATAAGCCGGGTGGGACAGCAATCTGAAACCACAGTCACGAATTTGAGCCATAGACTCAACAGACGTGTGAACGCGAGCGTTGTCCTGATGGAACAAAACTTTCTTACTTAGTAATCCTGGGCGTTCCTCTTTAATTTCTTGACGTAAACGACGCAAAAGAATGCAATAGTAAGTCGAGTTTATTGTTTCGCCTTTCGGAAGGTAGTCCACCATAATAATACCTTTAGCATCCCAAGAAACTGACGCCATCACTTTTCCAGCCGACAGAATTGCCTTCACTTTCTTTCGGGTCGGTTTACCAGATGTTTTCCACTGCTTGGATTGTTGTGTTGACCCTGGAGTATAGTGGTGAACCCAGGTTTCGTCCATTGTCACAAACTGGTTAAGAAAATCTTGCAGATCAGCCCCAAACATTTTCAAATAGTTGCGAGAAATCGGGAGTCGAATTCGTTTTTGTTCAACTGAAAGCAATCTGGGGACCCACCTAACGGAAACCTTAGAAAATCCGAGTTCGTTGGCAATGATGTTTTGTGTTCGTTCATACGAGATGCCTATAGTGTCTGCAATCTTAATCTACGTTCTTTCAATATGAGATAACACACTTTGCTGTGTGTTTTCTTCAGTCGTAGACGTCGTGGGCCGGCCGGAGCGAGGGTCATCTTCGATGCTCTCTCGCCCACGTTTAAATTCTGCAACCCATTTTTTCACAGTGGTATATGACGGAGAAGATTCCCCTAGTGTTGTTTTCATATCATCGTGGAACTGCTTTGGTGTTAATCTTTTTTTAAACAGATACACGTTGTTTATTTTTCCAAAACGCTGCACTTGGTCTCACTAAGCTCGTTCTAACCTAATAACGACAAATTGTACAGCAACAAAATTTAACACTGTGACAACCAAATAAAAGTATGAACTTATTGAGGGTACTATAATAGAAATATTATAATTATTTTTTGGTGAGGTTGCGAATTTTTCAGTCCATCCTCGTATTTTAAGGTAGTAAATAATATCTACTATAATAATTTTGGCAGTTTTCAATAAATGGCCGATTTTCAATTTATTTAAAAATTTTATTTCTTTGTTTTCAATTGAAATTTATGAAGTCGGAATTTTTTTGAAGATAATAATCTACTTGTATGAGGTATACAAAAAGAATAATATTATTTGGTCTGAAATAAGTTTTTATAGTAATTGACTATTTTTGAATCAGTTTGGTTTATTTTTTTATAAATTGGGTAAAAAAAAAAAAAAATTGTATTTTACCAGAGAATATTTATTATATTGAATAAAACTGTGTATTATATTATATATTTTCTTTTCACAATTTAAACAGATTTTTTAACTTATGTAAAAAAAAAACCGGTCAAGTGCAAGTTGAACTTGCACAATTAGTGTTCCGTACGTTGATTGCTTTTTAAAAATAAAAAAAAATTGTTACGGTGGTATAAAATAACACAGGGCAACAAAAAAATATTTTTGTTTTGGTGCTAGGATTTTAGAGCTGATTTTAACTATATTTGGGACGCTAAATCTATACATGCAATCAGTTTTTCTCTATCAGCTCTACTTTTTTAGATACATCAACTTATCTACCAATGTGGTTTTTATTCAGTATATTCATTTATGAGAGTTCTAAAATTATTATATATTCATTAATGTAGGTACAATGGTTTTATTGTCAGTCTGTAATTGAGTAAATTCCAGGTAAATCTATAAATAGTGGAACCATTGCCTATCAGGTACCTGAACTGATCCTTTTAATCACCTAACTCGGGTAAGTCTCGTCAGTTTGTGCGTTCTTACTAATGAGAGTAGATCGAATTCGGCGTGTTATTTTATGTTAAGAAAAAAGAGTGTTTTTGTGTTATTGAACAGAATTAAAATGAGTTCAGGTTCCAGTTCAAGAAGAAGTTGTGTAAATCAACCTGATGTGTTTTGCTATATATGCGGAGAATACATGTTTCAACAAAACAGACAAACTATTACTGACTTTGTAAAGCGAGCGTATCTTGGATACTTTGGAGTTAAGCTTGGTGATCAGGACAAAACGTGGGCCCCCGCATCTCGTATGTAAAACTTGTACAGAGCATTTACGGCAGTGGACTACCGGGAAAAGAAAATGTACCAAAAAACCACTTCAATGATTGTTATTTCTGTTTAGTAAAATACTAATGGAATCAATCGAAATAGCCGCAGTAAGTGGACTTATCCCAATTTAGACTCGGCAATACGCCCTATCCCGCACTCAGATGAAATACCGATTCCAACATTTCATCAGCTACCACATATCTCTGATGACGAATATTTTCCCTCTGATCGCTCTTCTGATGCTAATAAAAGTTCTGATGCTAATGAAACTAACAGTGACTATGAGGGGACGTCATCAGTTCCTCAACGCTTCAATCAAAATGAATTAAATGATCTCACCAGGGATCTCAATTTATCGAAAAAAAAGCTTCTGAAGTACTGGCTTTTAGGTTGAACGACAAAAATTTACTGGAACAAGGAACCAAAATTACCTTTTACCGTACAAGAGAAAAAGATCTGCTACCATTCTTTTCTCAAGAAGACAATCTTGTATTTTGTCACGAAATTAGGGGACTCATGAAAGAAATGGGACTTTCTGAATATATTCCAGATGATTGGCGCCTATTTATTGACAGTTCAAAGCGAAGTTTAAAATGTGTCCTTCTACATAATGGGAATAAATATGGTTCAATACCACTAGCTCACTCAACGAAACTGAAAGAAGAATATAATACCATAGCTTTGGTCTTGCAGAAGATAAAGTATTACGAACATCAATGGATGATTTGTGTAGACTTAAAAATGGTAAACTTTCTTCTTGGGCAGCAAAGTGGTTACACGAAATATCCGTGTTTCTTGTGCCTCTGGGATAGTAGGGACAAAACACACCACTGGGTTAGAAAAGATTGGCCTCAGAGAGAAAACATGGACGTTGGGGAAAAGAATGTCATTAACGACGCTTTGGTTGAAAGAGAAAAAATCATACTTCCTCCGTTACATATAAAGTTGGGCTTAATGAAGCAATTTGTAAAGGCTCTTGATAAGAATGGGTCTTGTTTTGCACATATAGGGGTAAAAATGCATCAGTTGAGCACAGAAAAACTCAAAGCAGGGATATTTGACGGCCCACAAATAAGACAATTAATTAAGGATCCTGCCTTCATAAATTTAATGAATCAAGTTGAACGAGAAGCTTTGACATCATTTCTTGCAGTTGTAGAAAATTTTCTAGGCAAACATAAAGCTCAAAACTATGTTGAAATGGTTAACAAGATGCTTAATAGTTTCAAATCCTTAGGGTGCAATATGAGTATTAAAATACACTATTTACACAGCCACTTAGACCGTTTTCCAGAAAATTTAGGAGACATGAGTGAGGAACAAGGTGAAAGATTTCACCAAGATATTAAAGTTATGGAGGACCGCTACCAAGGAAGATGGGACATGCACATGATGGCAGATTACTGCTGGAGTTTAAAAAGGTACTGTTTAAAAAACATTCAAGAATGTCGCGGAAAAGAAGCTTTCCAAGTGTTGAGTGACTATTTCATTTCTTCAATGTTTTTTTTTTTGTTTGTAAGTACGACATAATATTGTATTTTGTATAACTAAAATAAAAATTTCGTATCTACTTTTGTTTACTACACTTACGGATTTGAGTTACAATAATGTAACTTATATTTCTCTAAAAAATTGTGTATCTTAAAAATTTGAGCTCCTAGGTACAAATGAATACGTTATTTGAATTCAGGACATCAAATTGATATAGAATCAGCTCAAAAAACCTCGACACCAAAACAGCTGTTCCCCTGTGTAATCAGTGACTTCACAAAACACACCCCAAAGGAGTTTTCAACAAAGTTTGTTTCCAATTTTTACTGAATACTGATGACCTTGAAATTTTTGTTTTTTTATATACCAAATAAATTGTCACTGCGTGACATGATTTTGGTACCCGAAAAACTGATCGCTATTATAGTTTCCTATTAGTTATAGTATGTAACCAGTGGATGTCTTTTATTTCTATCACGTCTTGTTTTTTAAGGTACACACCGATAACCTTTTCTTAACCTACCCTCATATTGTTCATATTAATAAATGTAATCGCTAGATAATCTATTGAGAGGATATGTTCATTTCTTGTTAGTTTCTTTGAGATTACCTGATTAAGAGTGTAATAATACAGTTTTAAAGATGAATACTGAAAAAAATAGACGCCGTCAGTGCAAAACTTCACCAAAACAAGTTTTGTTACGTGTGTGGACAGTACATTCTCAAGGAAAAAAAAATATCTGAAAAAGTATGTACTGCGTATTTTCTATATTTTGGACGTACTGTACGTCAAGATAAACCCTGGATTCCGCAACTGTTTTGTGTATCATGTTATGCTACTCTCCTGTCGTGGTTGAACGGAAACAAACCATTTATGCCATTTGCAGTACCGACTGTGTGGCGCGAACCTAGTAATCATTTTAACGATTGCTACTTCTGCATGACTGATGTACGAGGATTTTGAAAGAAAATTAAGCATAATATCGAGTACCCTTCTGTGAATTCTGTATCAAAACCAATACCATATAGTGAAGACATGACTCCTCCTTTGCCTCCTAAGAAAAGTCAAACTGAAGAGTTAGATATACCAAGCGATGAAAATAACGATGGACAAGACATGGAAGCTGACAACCAAGATCCAGACTTTTTATCCTCTTCAAGTGGTCTATACCAACCGCATTTAATTCAACAACGGGAATTAAATGATTTTTGATACGGGACTTGAATTTGTCTGTTAGACAAGCCGAATTACTTGGATCAAGACTACAGGAATGGCACTTGTTGGCACCAGATACAAAAATATCTGTACAACGAAAAACGAAGTAAAGAAATGGCAACTTTTTACTCTAGTTCAGAAAACATATGTTTTTGTAATGACATTGTATCTTCGATGGGTGAGTTAGAAATTCCCTATGATACAAATGAATGGCGTCTTTTTATTGATGGTTCAAAAACAAGTCTGAAGGCAGTTTTACTTCATAATGGTAATAAATATCCGTCAATACCAGTGGTTTATTCAACTGTTTTAAAAGAGACATACGAAAATATGAAATCAATATTGGATTTAATTAAATACAAAAATTTTAGTGGAAAGTGTGCGCTGATCTCAAAGTAATAGCTATGTTACTTGGTTTGCAACGTGGATTTACTAAGTACTGCTGCTTTCTTTGCATGTGGGATGGTAGAGCTACTGATAAGCACTATTTGATCAAAGACTGGCCAAAACCAACGGAATTTGTGTGTGGGAAGTCAAATGTAAAATACTTGCCTTTAATCAACCCCGAAGACGTCATTTTACCTCCTCTACCCGTAAAACTCGGCTTAATGAAGAATTTTGTGAAAGCGATGGATAAAAATGGCGAAGGATTTTTATATTTAAAATCTATTTTTCCAAGATTAAGTGACGCAAAGTTGAAAGGAGGTATTTTTATTGATCCACAAATACACCCATTAATGAAAAACAACAAATTTGATCAAACACTAAATGACGAAGAACTATGCGCATGGACATCATTAAAAGCCGTGATAAAAGGTTTTTTAGGAAATCATAGAGCCGAGAATGCAGAACTCTTAGTGAACGATTTGTTAAGAGCATACAAAAAGATGGGTTGCCGAATATCATTAAAAATTCATATCCTCCGTTTCCATTTCTCTTTTTTTCTATCAACTCCTGGAGCAGTGAGTGATGAACAAGGAGAACAATTTCATCAGGATGTGAAAAGGCTTAAGGAATGGTTTCAAGGTCGTTGGGACGTAACTATGTTGGGAGATTACTGCTGGCTTTTAAAACGAGAAGATATTTCCCAACATAAGAGAAAAAGTTAAATATTTTTAACTTTTAATGTAGAATATAAACTTTTTACCATATATTTTATATTTAGTTGTGTCCAAATGTATTAATAATAATTTTTTTTAGCAGTTTTATTCGAATTTTTGGAAAATTTAATGAAGCTACGTGTACACTGTACTTTACTCCTTAATTATTTTACTTAAAATTGTTAACTATCGTACCTAAAAAACAGTACGTGATAGACAAAAAGTACTTATGTATTCTTAATAAGTGGTGTGTATGAATAAATAAAACAGGAAAAATTCAAGTGGGTACTTAATTTTTTTTTAAATTTGTAACGCAGTTATTAAAGATAATGCACTCGTGATAATTTTCGTTCAATCTACACCGCGTGGAGAATATTTCAGAATTTTTTCAAAATTTTTTGATCAGTACTTTTCGAGATAAAGTGGGGAGACAGCGCTTTTTTGCAATTTTTTAAAAATAATACAAAGAAAAGTGATCCCAAATATTACATTATATATATATATATATATATATATATATATATATATATATATTTTACTCGTCTTTTCACAAGCTTTTCATTCGATGACATAGTAAAAAAAATTTTTTTTGCCCTTCCGATTTCACCTCTCAAAACTAACCCCTTAAGTCAAAATTTGACTTTCAAAACTACACGGCTCTGATGAGGCCATCAATTCCTATATTATTACCAAATTTCAACTTTCTATGACAAATAGTTTCGGAGAAAATCGGGTGTGACAGACGGACAGACAGACAGACAGATACCGAAGTCATCTTCGTGTTCCGTACGGAACACTAAAAATTATTACTGTTTTTGATTTTTAAAATAATTTTATATTTGATTAAAAGTTTTTATAATCAATAAATTAGATAGAATAGCCTATATGCAGGGCTTTGGAAAAGACTAGGTTTAGCCAGAAAAAAAACTATATTTGTAAATACAAAAACGAATTACACTAGCAATTATGATTATTCAGATTTCTTTCTTAAGAAACGATGAATAATCAACGTAAAGTGATGATGAAATTCCCCGTTCTTTCTTTATCGGCTAAAAATACTACAAAATTAACAAAAAAGTTGCAGGCACAGGTTGAAGTGCTATATCTGGCAGGTATTCCAGTGTAAATTAAATGAATTGAAAGGCAGCTAGCCACAGCTATAAAACGAAAAAAAATAACAAAGAGGATTAGTTTTTGATGGACATAGCATACGTGCTGCAGTAAATCCAATCGAGAACGTGTGGTCATACTTCAAGCAGAAGCTTACTGGTAAGAAGGTGTACACAATGAAGCAATTGTCACGGTAAATTCAAGCAATTTAGAATTGCACCAAGAATATGCGAAAAACCTCGTCGAAAGTATGCCTAGAAGATGCCACGCGATCATCGACTCTGATGGGACTGTACGAGCTACTGAATCATTAAAATTTTAATGGCATTCCTTTACTGAAAAATGATGTAAAAGAACTTGTAAATAAATACATTTTTTAATGAACAATGCGTGATACGTTCTTACTTGTCTTACTTTTGTTACAATAGATACTTAATCGAATACCGTTAAGTATTTACCTGAATGCACAACTGTATGACGCCATTTTCAAGATTAGAATTCTTACTTTATTATTCTAAAATTTATTAATTGAAAATGTGAAAATCTACAAATCATACTCATCATCCGATCGCTGGGAACTTGGACTTTGATAATTTGCAAATTATACCCTATCGCATCAATTGAACTTTGGAGCGACAATAATAATATTTATAGATGCATACATATGTGTAGATTAGAAACTTATCCTTTATTTTTCATTTATGTACGGTGTAACGGGAAAAATTCGGATTGTGTGAGAAAAAAAAATTATTGTGGGTTTTAGTTACTACCAGTGGCAGCTCGTGATGAAAATTGGTGGAGGTTCACATACCTCACAAGGCTATGTAGCATTATGAGCCAATAAGAGCGTGAAAACACGATTTTCAGATACCTACTTAATTTTAAATTTTATGTATCTATTTATATCTAGAAGACATTTTAAAATTTTCTAAGGTACATGGTCACGAATGAAAATACCTTACCTAATATTAATTGAAAATGGTAAATGTAAATAAGTTAAACGTAATATCAAATATAAAATCACTTACCAATACAGAAGGTCCAACTATAACAGGCAAATGGGCGTGGTGTATTGACACATTTGTAAAGGGTGATTCATTTAGAGGTACTTTTTGTGATGAGGATTTAATTGCAGATTGCGCATGCGTCGTGTCAACTGAAGTGGCATTCCTGTTCAGTAATGTTTGACAATTCATAATGGAAAGACTTAGCCCGGCACAGCGTCTACAAATTGTTCAACTTTATTACGAAAATGGGCGTTCTACGAGGAATGTGTATCGGGCGCTTAGAGCAACTTATGGTCCACATAATCGGCCTACCGAACGCACAATTCGCTCTACCATCAATAAGTTTGAAACCCAATTTTCATTATTGGATAATGCTCGACCGAATAGACCACATCCAGCACGTAGTGAAGAAAATATAGGGGCGGTAGCGGAGAGTGTACGCGAAGACCGTGAAGTGTCGATTCGTCGCCGTTTCTCAACAGCTTGGCCTGTCATATTCAACAACCTGGCGTATTTTTCTTTAAAAGCATACAAAATTCAACTAGTGCAACAACTGAAGCCGACCGACCTTCCGAATCGTTTCCGTTTTAGTCGTTGGGCTCTTGACAAGCTTGCAGAAGATCCACTGTTTTCGAGAAAAATTTTGTTCACCGGTGAGGCCCATTTTTGGCTTAATGGGTTCGTGAATAAACAAAATGCCCGTATTTGGGGCGATGAACAACCTGAACAGGTTCAAGAGCTGCCATTAAATCTAGAAAAAACAACTGTTTGGTGTGGTTTATGGGCCGGTGGAATAATCGGTCCATATTTCTTGAAAACAGAGGCCGGCCGGAATGTTACTGTGAATGGTGACCGTTATCGCGCCATGATAACAGACTATTTGATGCCAGAAATTGAAGCCCGTGGTCTCGACGAAATTTGGTTCCAACAAGATGGCGCCACTTGCCATACAGCCCGTGAAACCATGGCTTTACTGCGAGAGCAATTCGGCGAACAGATCATTTCACGCTTTGGACCAGTGAATTGGCCGGCTAGATCATGTGACATCACACCTCTTGACTTTTTCCTTTGGGGCTATGTAAAGTCAAAAGTCTACATGGATAAGCCAGCTACAATTGAGGCATTGGAGGCCAATATTACTCGAGTCATTGGCCAAATACCACTCGAAATACTCACACGCGTCATTGAAAATTGGAACTTCAGAATGGACGTTGTTAACTGTAGTCGCGGACAACATTTGAAAGAAATTATCTTTAAGAAATAATTGTAAAGAATGGTTCTTTTATATGATAATAAAGATTATAAAATAAAATTGTTTTTATTCATTTTTTTTTATTTAAAAAAAGTACCTCTAAATGAATCACCCTTTATAACCGCGAACATAAATAATATACAACACTTGAAAGAAAATGCAGTCCATATTAAAAATATAGCAAAATTCATTGTTTTGTTTAAAACATCTAACTATAAGCTGAACATACTAAACACAATGTTTAAACGAAAAATCGATACGGCGATTTTTTAAATTTGCAAATTTGTCAATCATTTATTAATTAAAATTATTAATATCTTTTTAAACTTTGAATTGTTGTGGCTGTTACTTGATGGAAATTCATAACGAATGTAATGAAAGACTAATATTGTCAAATTTCCACTTTATTTAGTTTCACTGAAACTGTATGACGCGTCTCGCTATACTATAGCTTCTTCTGATACAAAATGATATTTGAGTCATTGTCATTGTCTTTATTGAATTTAAGTTAGGCTATGCCTCTTACTTACATTTATGATAGATTATATTCCTATACTACTTAACCTAGGTTCTATACAGTAATCCTAATTAACTTAACCTAGGACATTGGAATTTAAATACATTGGTTGACTAATCTAACTTAACTAGAGCTTAATTTTAAACTAATCTAGAACTTAATTCTAAACTTAAACTAAGTTACAATCTTCATGGGGGTGGGGGGGAGGGCCATCGTCTTCGTCGGATATGGGGTCAGAAGGTCTTGGATAGTGATGGCGGGCGTTGGCGGGCACGTGGAATGCGCTCCTTATGGTGGCGTTTGGGTGTTGTAGCGCCTTTGCGAAGAACTTGATGTTGGTGGACGTCATGTGTGCCTTGATTGTTGGCACACCGAGGTCTCTATGCAATTGACGGTTCCGGACGAACCATGGGGCTCCCGTGATCATCCTCAGGGCCTTGTTTTGTACTGCCTGAAGTTGAGCTCTGCGTGTCTTGGTGAGTTTAGACCAAGTGGGGCAGGCGTGTGTGAGTCCTGCCCTCACGATGGTTTTATATATTAGCAGCTTGGTTTTTGGTTGTAACTTACTGGACCGGCTGATGATTGGGTACAGCTTGCCCAGTAGTTGCTTGGCTTTCCTTGAGACAGCACAGACCTGGTCTTTCCAGATGAGGTGTTTGTCATACTGGATTCCCAGGTACTTGATGGTGGTTGCCCATTGGATGCGGGATCCCTGGAGCTGGAGTTGTCCATAAGGAGTGCCGTTGCCCTTGGCGAAGACGATGGCCTGTGTCTTACATGGGTTTAGCTGGATCTTCCATCGGTCGAACCAGGGGGCGAGGACGTTCAGGTGGCGCTGCAATCTACTGGTGATGACTCTGTAGCTGCTGGATTCTGTTATGATGGCTGTGTCGTCAGCATACAGGAGTAGGGTAGTCTGATCCGATTTTGGAATGTCGGCTGTGAAAATGTTAAAGAGGTGGGGGGAGAGGACGGAGCCTTGAGGGATTCCGGCTCTAATGGCCTTGACTTCGGAGGTGGCCTTATCGACTCTGACTTGGAAGGTTCTGTCAGAGACGAAGGATTGCATGAGTTTGTTAATGAAAAGGGGGTAGCCGTGTCGGATCAGTTTCAGAATGAGGCCTTCGTGCCAGACTCGGTCGAAGGCCTTTGCTACATCGAGAAACACAGCTCCAACTTTGTGACGTTTGTTGAAGCTGTTGGAAATGGTTTGGGTGAGTTTCGTGGCGTGATGGATGGTGCCATGAAGGGGCTCGAAGCCATACTGTTCGTCAGGGACAACACGGAGCGCTGTGGACTTTGCTCTGACGATTTCGAGGATGACTTTTTCAGCTATCTTGCCAAGGCCTGGAAGTAGGCTGATTGGCCAATAGCTGCTTGCCTCGTGGGATGGAGAGCCTGGTTTTTTGATCATAATGACCTCAGCTTTTTTCCAGTAGAGTGGAAAATAGCTGAGTCTCAGTATGCTGTTAATGATATTAGTGGCTTCTGAGATCTGTTTCTTGGGGAGTTTTTTGAGGGCTTTATTTGTGATGATATTTGAGTATTAGTGTTGTTACATTTATATAAATACCCTAAAGTAGATAGGTAATAAAATTAATACTATATGCTAATGAAGATTGCTGGGAAATTCATTCTGAATATTAATTGTATAAATTGAGTAAAGGGGAGTTACCATGGGCCAGACAGGTATCTTTTTGTTCGTTTAAGATGATGTCTGAATTTTTAGTTCTATTTATTTCTAAATTTTCTGATAGGTTTAATTTTACGCCTTTATTTTATATGAGTAGAATTTTTATATTTATCGTCAAAAAGATGATTTGATTCTGTTAAATGATTACTGTACGCTGAGTCAGTTTTGTTTTTTTAAATAGCTTCTTTTATGTTCTAAAATCCGTAACCACAAAAAAAGTGTTTTCAGATCATAAATTCTTTGACAGATTTATAAATTTATCAGCAACAATTTTTTCCAATCAAGAAACAGCCCTCTTAAACAAAGGTTTTAAACATAATATAAATAATAAATTTGATTTAAAAGAATCTGAAATCTTGGCTGTAGAAACAGAAATAGCTTTAATAAATGTACCATTCAACACGCCAAAAAACACATTTGCGCAGATATTATAAAAAAGGAATTTCTTAGCAACAAACCAAATTTAGATAATGAAATTATATATATGAGTTGTATTGCTCTAGCTATAGCAATACAAAACAAGGCTAAAAATAATAATGTCATTTTCACAAAAGCAGATAAGGGTAACACAATAGTCGCTATAGATCAACAACAATATATAGACAAAACATTAGAATTTATTATGAAAGGAAATTTCAAAATATTACTTAAAGATCCGACAGAAAAATTCAAGAAAGATATTAGAACAGCATTAGGTAAAGCTTCTAGCATTATATCAGACAACCAAATCCCAAAATTAACAGTCATGAATCATCAGCCCCCTCTACTTTATTCATTAGTCAAATTACATAAAGAAAATCATCCTATTAGACCTGTAGCCTCCTACATATCGGCCCCAGCTTACAAACTCTCAAAATTTGTCATAGATATCATTAAAACGAACATTAACTTCACCCCAACTTACACAATAAAAAATTCGTTAGAATTAACGGAAAAAATTTCCAACGTCTTTCTACCAGATAATTCAAAACTAGTATCATTTGACGTCCAAAACATTTTCCCTAGCATACCCCCGGGTGAAACAGTAAAAATCATAAAAACATTCCTAACCAAAAAAATTTATATTCATTTTTATTCAATAAAATTAAAAAAAACAACATTAAAAAAATAGAATTTTTAAAAAAGAAATTTCATGAATTTAATATAGGAAAAGACAAGTGGATAAAAAATATTTCTGAAGTGGAAATACCACCTAATGTAAAAGGGTTTCTAGCCCTTGGTCCCAAGTTTAGTCTCACTATATCTAACAAAGATATTAGCATGTTTAGTCAACTGTCTGAGGTAGAAGAATTAATTCACTATGCCCCCCCACAAAAACAAGACTACATTGGTGCAAGGGCTGTAAACCTAATTAGTAACTATGTAATATCACATAAAGACAAAACTTCATAAATTCGAGAAAGAAACAAAAATTTTCTTAAAAAACCATCCCGATTTACTGATTACTAGGTCTGATAAAGGCAATGTTACTGTTGCTATGTCAAAAACTTCCTATCTTGAGAAATCACACTCCCTACTTCAAGATGAGAGTACTTGTGAAATAATACATCACGATCCCACTTCAAAAATAGAAATTAAATGCAATAAATTAATTAAATCGTTAAAAGATGGTAAGTTTTTAGATGAAGTAACTACTCGCACATTGACAACTTATAATGGGATTTGTCCCATATATTATGGTCTACCAAAAATACATAAACCAGATATACCTCTAAGACCAATAGTTTCCTGTGTAGGAGCATCTACACAACCACTTGCTAAATATATAGCCTCTATTTTAGAAACAGCTTTTTCAACTTTTAATAAATTCAGAATTAAAAATACCTTCAAATTTGCAGAGAAGGTTAATGGCTTTATTTTGCCAGAGGGTTTTGTGCTTTGTCCCAATGGGAAGTGCTATTTTACCAATCCTGGCCGAAATTGTTATGAATAAACTTCTTTATTTTGTTATTTCAAGGGTTGAATTTGAATTTCCCCTTCTGTTTCAATATGTAGATGACTTGTTAGTCGCTTTCCCTGCCGGAAGTGTACTTTAACACTCTTAACATTTACAATTCTTTCAATCATAAATTAGTATTTACTGTTGAGGAGGAGACTGACTGTGCTGTTCCGTTTCTGGATACTAAGGTTGTACGCTCAGAAAACAATACAGTCAAACTGGACTGGTATAGAAAAGAATCAAGTTCTGGTAGATATATACCATTCCATTCTTATCACCCTATGAAACAGAAAGTGAACATCATCAGAGGACTAAAGAACAGAATAGATAAGATTTGCCACCCTCATTTAAAGAAAAAAATGTAAAACTGTTAGAAAACATTTTGTTGGACAATTACTATCCTAAAGCTCTAATTAAAAAGAATTTTCAAAGACCCCCTCTTCAAATTAATCCAACTGTCACCACTAATGTCGATATTAAAGTAGGAAAGTTACAATACATTGAAGGCCTTTCCCAGTCCTTGTCTTCTCTTTTTAAAAATACAAACATTAAAATTGCCAATTACAACATAAAAAGAACGAATTGTTTTTATACCAATTAAAAAGATAAAACCGATACTTTACAAAGATCTAATATAATCTATGGCATTCCCTGTCAATGTGGTTTGGTCTACGTTGGACAAACTTCACAAAAGCTCTCTAAGAGATTAGCGTTACACAAAAGTGATAGTAAACACAAACCTAACGCAACTAGCTTGAGCTTACACGTAAATAATACAGATCACAGAGTACAATATAACAACAGCTTCATTCTGGATGTTGAGACTAATTATTTCAGAAGAAGTTTTTTGGAAATGTGTTACATAAAAACTTGTAAAAATAATCTCAATCACAAAAAAGACATAGAAGGATTGAGCTCCATGTATACTTATTTACTAACACAAAACTATACCAAACCAATAAGAAAGAACGATCTTTATGAAAAAAAAAAAAAAAATAGTTTCTAGTAAAGTTGACGTTTCTTTTCTCTTTCTGTCAATTTTGCTATTTATTACCAGTTACTTTTTATGTCTTCTTGTTAAAATTAAATAATTAAATATGACAAAGAATAAATAACGTCCAGTATTAATTTTCTCTTTCAAATTTTTAAATTTTTAAATTAGCCTATGAATCTCTTGATTATAAAATTAAAGAATTAATATAATTAATAATAAATAACTCGTCGAAGAGTAACATTCATTAAATTTAAGTTCCCCCTCTTTTATAAAATTAAAACTAAAAAAACAGATATCATTAATAATAAATAATTTATCTAAAATTAGCATCCACCTAAAAAATTTACCACATCCCTAACTTCAATGCTTTTTATGGTTTTTTGTCGACCTGATGACGACATAGACTACCAACAATATCCGATTCGGACTCAAATATCACTAAATAGTTACTAAACTCGACGTCAAAAATTTTAAAATGGAGTACCATTTCAACATCATGATGTGTTTCTTGCAGTTATGTTTCGGTCTTCAAAAAGTGTTTTTAACTAATGTTTATTGACAAAGTTTTATTTTCAATAATTGTGTAACTCTCTAAGTGTCTTTTAATCATGTTTGTGTAATCGTTCATACTACCTGGCCAACAAAAATGCAAATTTCATTGTCTTCACCTGAGATGAACTAACTGCTAAAATTTTTGTAAGTAATTTCACATACAGTTGTACAATTCATTTAATCACATTTTAAAAAATGAACGTTTTGGTTTATTTTCTGTACTTGGTTTGCATTTTTAGAATCCAGAAGAAGCTACCATTAGGCAGCGAAAGCTCGATAATAAAAATAAAAAAGCAGATACCAGAGCCTTTAGATCTTTGATTGCTCATCTCTTCTCCTTATAAGGGCGTTTCCCAGTGGTTAAACTTAGGATTATATATATATATATATATATATATATATATATATATATATATATATATATAATATATATATATATATATGTATATATATATATATATATATATATATATATATATATATATATATATATATATATATGTATATATATATATATATATATATATATATATATATATATATATATATATATATATATATATATATAATCCTAAAATATGAAAGTAGTTGGGGAACTCGACAAATGGGCAATAAAGGATATTCACACTATGTTCATCTAGCCAATATTTCGGTCCTAGGTTAGGACCTTCATCAGGGCAAAAACTGAAAAAGAGATAACGAAGCAACCAATAAGGACAGTTGGGCATAGAGCATTATTATTCTTAAGCTCAACTTTCAATTATTAATTTTAGATTTTTAATTTTTATCTTTAATTTGTAATTTTAATTTTAATCTTATGATTATTGATAAATTCTTTTTGTTTTTTTTTTATAAAAAAATTGTTGTTGTTACGAAGAAATGCACATTATTATTATTATTATGAAGAGATACCAGTAACAAAAATTGTAGGTTACTCACATGCAGTGTGTAAATTAATCTAACAGGAATGACCATAAGAAACGATTTTCACAACAAAGACCAACATTGAAATAAAAGGAACACTATTCACTACATATTAATTTAAAAACACGATGTTTACAGCAGGGATGCCATTAGAAACCTTGGATGCTGAAAATCAAAATTAATTAATCACCTGCCATCTGAAGAGAGAAATGACAAGTGTGACAAGACGTTGACAGAGGGCAAACATACCTTAACCAAACTACCTTATCTTGAAAAGTACTGATCAAAAAATTTTGAAAAAATTCTCGAATATTCTCCACGGGGTATAGATTGAACGAAAATTATCACGAGTGCATTACCGTTAATAATTTATCTGGTACATAAAAAACAAAAATTTCAAGGTCATCAGTTTTCAGTAAAGATTGGAAACAAACTTTGTTGAAAACTCATTTGGAGTGTGTTTTGGGAAGTCACTGATCATTTTATACCACCGTAACAAAATTTTTTATTTTAAAAGCAATTAACGTACGGAACACTAATTGTGCAAGTTCAACTTGCACTTGACCGGTTTTTTTCAGTATACACACTAATGGTAACAGTAAATAGACACGATAAAAACGATTAACGGATTTTTTTAGTAACCCGCAATGCTGCTTAAATTAAGAGTTTGTTATATTATGTAATAACAAATTAAAAGAATTTGACATTTTTAGTTCCGTACGGAACACTTATAAGATCACTTCGGTGTTTGTCTGTCCGTCTGTCTGTCACACCCGATTTTCCCCGAAATTATTTTTTGTTATAAAATTATTTCAATTTAACAATTCCACTCTGTATACGAATATAAACCTTGTCAAATTCCAAAGGATACGGACTTGGGACTTTGGTCGCGTCAGGTGTTTGCACCTTTCTTGTATCTGAAACGTTCTATAAGGAGAAAATAAGGCGATCGTAATAACTCACAAATTATCGCAAGTAGCCTAAAGTACTAGGATAGGGGCACCAGTAGTCGACCGAATAACGTTGACGTTACGTTAATCGTAGCTTTAATGAAATCCGTCATAGTATTTCGGATGGTTGTAGCTTCTACTGGATGAAATTAGGAGAATAAATTTAATAAGGGGTGAATTAATTATTTAAATCTACCTGGTTGTTGAGTAAAGTACCTGTAGCCCTTAATCGATTTATTTCCATTGTCTCTAAAAGGTTTAGTTTTAAACCCTTTTGTTGGGTATGTGAAATTTTGAAATTCTTATTAAATGTGTGTTTCTCTGTTAAAAGATGATTAGCATATGTTGTTGTCCTATGTATATTTTAGGACAGGAACCACATGTTAATTGATATACCCCTGATTTATTGTCTTTATTGATTTGTGGTTTGTAGTTTTTGAAATATTTCCCTATAGTATTGCTAGTCTTGTAAGCTAAGTTGATATTTTTTGGATTTAAAAATTTTCCCGGTTTCTCTGTCGGTTTGCCAAAATAAGTTAAGCATTTAAATGTGGTTTTTCTGTCCTTAAAACATGGGTATATTTCTGAGGTAGTCTTGTTTCTAAGCTTTTTCCTAACGATGTTATCGATTAGAGTAACTGAATAACCATTTTTAACGGCTACTTGTTTTATGTAGTTTAATTCTTTAGTAAAATTGTCAGAGACAATAAATCAGGCGTATATCAATTAACATGTGGTTCTTGTCCTAAAACATACATATGGCAAACTGGACGTATATTTATACAAAGAATTACAGAACACGATAAAAGTTTGATGAAGAATGAATATAACAATACCAGATATTTTTAAATTAGCTTCTTTCGATGTCAAAAACTTATTTCCAAGTGTTCCCCCAGACGAAACAGTAGTTTTAATAAAGAACCTATTAACAAAAAACAAAGTAAATGACGTTATAAAAATGTACATAATTAATTTATTAAGAACTTGCCTAAGACAAAATTATTTTTCATTTAACAATAAATTCTACAATAGTAAGGAAGAAGAAATTTTCATCGACAGTATTGAAACGATGATATTTAACAACCATAATAACAATAGTAATAATTGTCTATACTGGTATCGATACGTAGACGATATAATTGTTTGCTTTACAGGTACGGACAGACAATTAACTCACTTTTTAGAGTACATTAATTCTTTACATAGAAATATCAGTTTTACAATGGAAGAAGAAGTCGAAGGGAAAATCAACTTCCTAGACTTAACAATCAGTAAAACCATGAAAAAACATGAATTTGCAATATATCACAAACCTTCTCATACAGATACCACAACTCACAATAGTTCTCACCACCCTAACCATCATAAACTCGCGGTTTATCATAGCTTTATACATAGACTGACTAATATTCCCTTATCAGAAGACAGTTTTACTAAAGAATTAAACTTCATAAAACAAGTAGCCGTTAACAACGGTTATTCAGTTACTTTAATCGATAACATCGCTAGGAAAAAAACAGAAAAACCATGTTTAAATGCTTAACCTATTTCGGCAAACCAACAGAAAAACTGGTAAAATTTTTAAATCAAAAAAATATCACGTAGCTTACAAGACTAACAATACTATAGGGAAATATCTCAAAAACTACAAACCACAAATCAGTAAAGACAATAAATCAGGGGTATATCAATTAACATGTGGTTCCTATCCTAAAACATACATAGGACAAACTGGACTTACATTTATACAAAGAATTACAGAACACGAAAAAAGTTTCATCCATAGAAAGTCTAATTCAACATATGCTAATAATCTTTTAATCGAGAAACATACATTTAATAAGAATTTCAAAATTTTACATACCCAATAAAAGGATTTAAAACTGAATCTTTTAGAGACAATGCAAATAAATCGATTAAGGACTACAGGTACTTTACTCAACGACCAGGTAGATTTAAACAATTCACCATTATTAAATTTATTCTTCTAATTTCATGTCTATGTGGGTTTTCCAATACTATCAATATAATTTAATTAGGTGTAATATTATAATTAAGAAATTATATAAAAATGTAAACATTAAACCTAACTTGACAGTGTAAAATGTAGATCTGAAGCAGCTGCATCGAAAGCGAAATGCGTCATCGCACTTATAAATAATCTAGTGGGAATTGAGTAAAAACAGTCTTTTATTATATATCCGTCATAGTATTTGGACCCTTTAGGTAGCAGTTTATCGAATTTCAACCTTTCCCTTTACATCGATGCATTTTGAAAAATTATGTAATTGTTTTTCTGTCGAATAAATAAACAAATAATGTACGGACGTAACAGCACCAATTGTCGACTACTGTATCCCCATAGTCGACATGTCTACCAGGTGTACAAGTATGAAATGCAAATTTCATACAACAGATGGTGCACCAATGCAGTTTGTGCTATAAAGATTTGACACTGCTCCATTTTGTTGTGTCATCAACAAGTGTCAGATGCGCACGAGTGATAAATTGGAAAAGTGTGTGCATAGTGTTGTGTCGTTGTGTTCAATATGTCGAAATTTATACCGAACAAAGAGCATGCTCGGACAGCATTAATTTTTTATTTTCATTTGAAGAAAACTGCTATTGAATCATACCGATTACTTCGAGAAGCTTATGGTGAACATCGCAAGAAACGTTGTGAACGATGGTTTCGGCGTTTCAAAAGTGGTGACTTCGATGTTGCAGACAAGGAACGTGGAAAACTGCCAAAAAAATACGAAGATGTGGAATTGCAAACACAAAAACAACTCGCCGAGCAATTGGGCGTTAGTCAACAAGCTGTTTCCAATCGGCTACGAGAGATGGGAAAGATTCAGAAGACTGGTAGATGGGTACCACATGAGTTGAACGACAGACAAATAGATAAGCGCAAAAACACGTGTGACATTTTGCTCGCTTGGTACAAAAGAAAGTTGTTTTTGCATCGTATAGTTACAAGGGATGAAAAGTGGATTTATGTTGAAAATCCCAAGGGCAAAAAATTATGGGTACACCCAAGCGCATCATTCACATCGACCGCAAGACCGAATCGCTTTGGCAGAAAGACGATGCTCTGTGTTTGGTGGGACCAGCGAGGCGTGGTTTATTATGAGCTGTTAAAACCTGGGGAAACGGTTAATACTTACCAACAACAACTGACCGATTTGAGCCGTTCGCTGCTTGAAAAAAAGGCCAGAATACCGAAAGAGGCAACACAAAGTCATTTTTCTTCATGACAATGCTCCATTACATACGGCAAAACCAGTTGGCGACACGTTGGAAGCACTCAGCTGGGAAGTTCTACCCCATGCGGCTTACTCACCAGACTTGGCTCCTTCCGATTACCACTTGTTTGCATCGATGGGTCACGCACTTGCTGAGCAGCGCTTTGGTTCGTACGAAGATGTGAAAAAATGGCTCGATGAATGGTTCGCAGCAAAAGGGGAAGATTTTTACTGGCGTGGTATTCACAAATTGCCCGAGAGATGGGAAAAATGTGTAACAGGCGATGGAGCATACTTTGAATATAGCACTTTTTATCATTCTTCCGAATTTAATATGTTTTTTTTTTTTTTTAAAAATCCGCATTTCATACTTGTACACCTGGTATAGTAGTAGTCGACCACTTCCTGAATAATTGAAATCTACAGTTTTAAATGAGGTAGTGGGGTGTTTTTTCGATTTTGTCAGAGAATAAGAACAGCATGTTACTTTTCACAACATGAATTTTTTCGAATAAATTGGCCATTAAAAACAAAAAGTTAATTTCCACATTTTGTATTTTTCATAAGTGATCTTTATAATTCATATTACAATAATCATAGCCGTGAATTAAAGCATTTCAAGTTTAAATTTAGTCAGTACAATAGCGACATTAAAAACACTTGGAATCAAAAATATAAACCCACATTTCACACTCATGTTGGAGAAAGGGGGTCCTGGTTGTGAAATTTTTGTGAAATTTTTATTTGCATATCTATTTATTCGTTTTGTTTTTTCATTGGTATTTAACAAGCCTGGAACACCTACACTAGGTGGTGGTGATTGAATTGCTTACGTCTGTTTGTTTAATTTAACTTTGACTTTTGTACATTACTTTGTATGTATTTATGTATGTATTTCTGTGCACATATATGCTGTATTGTTGTTCATTTTTACTTGTTTTCATCTCATTTTATTTTATGTAATTTATCTGACAAAACGAACCAATGTACACTCTGTTGTATTTTGACGGTAATATATATATATATATATATATATATATATATATATATATATATATATATATAAATATCTATATATATATATATATATATATATATATATATATATATATATATATATATATATGTATATTTTATTTTTTATATATCTTCGTAACTTTATCAGAAATTTGAGTGATAAAATTGAGTACAAATCTCCAAAATTTTTAATAATATATTGATCGCCATTAATTTCTATAAAATTAACGGTTGGCTATAAATAAGTCTTAATTTAATCTACTTGAAGCGGTTTTCTTGACAACATCGTTAGATTCGTCGTTATATTTTAAAAACTGAACTAGAAAGTAATTGAAAAATCGAAAGTTGCACAGGTATACCAATATAAGCTTCGCAGAAAAAAAAATAAAAAACTAGTTTGGAATCTACTGAAACGGTGCTTTCTACAACACCAAATAAATCTATTCTATGTATACATTTTTGTTGCTTTTTTTTAAAGGTTTGGGTTATTGTGTACTATTTATCAACTCTATTTTGGGATTGTGGAGCTCCTTTGCTTTTTTAGAGTTCTATATTTAAACTTTGATATATTTGCTACATAATACTTATCACCGCTTCATCAAACACTATATTTTGGCACCCGACGCGCGTCTTGCTAACCATGTTGGTATCATTAAATGCGATGATTGACTAATTCCAAGATTAAAAGCTGTTTTATTTATACCAAAATTATAATTTACTCGGGTGGGATGGTTTAATTCCGATTGAGTAATTAGTACAGATATTTGTGACGAATAGGTCATCAGTCCTTATCTAAACTACTTTTGCCTTTTTTTTTGTTTTAAATGTTACACAGACCAAGGCTACCTACAGTTTAATGCCGGTTCCGAACGGCGAAAGTAAGAGGGCTTTACTAGGCATGATACTACGGGTAAAAAATTTTTTTTTTAGTTTATTGTTTTCCCAGCCCAGATTCGAACTCGGATCTCCGGAGTAAAAGGCTGATACTTTACACACTACGCAATAGCCGCCATTTTTATTTAACCTGAAATTAAGACAAGATTTAAAGAATATTTCGTTCATAGTATGGTAGAAGTATGGCCAGAAGTGATTCTAAATGGACCAAAGCCCTAATGCAGTGGAGACTAAGAGAGATAACGAGAAGTGTTGGACAACCGCAGGCGCGATGGAGAGACGACATGCGAGGAAGAACTGGATTCAGACCGCCCAACAAAGATCGGCATGGAAATTTCTGCAAGAGGCCTATGTCCAGGAGTGGACTTCTACGGGCTAAAGAAGAAGAAGTATGCTGGAAGTTTACTCAATGATCGGTCGTGGTGATGTTAATATGGTTAGCGGAACGAGTGGTGATAACTGTTGTGTCGGTGCCCAAGATTCCAAAATCCCAAAGTAGATTGAATTAATTGATGAAAAACTTATAATTTTTTCCTCGGTTCAACAGCGATGTGGAGTCCGTTTTGTGATTTGAGAACGACTTCTAAGAAATATTTGATATCTTCTGGCTTCTCCCTACATTTGATATTGTGTCTTCTGAAGATATGCGCCAATTGCACTTTTGAGTTTTGCATGCCGAATTTCTGACCTAAAAAAATAAGTTACGTGGTTAGTTTGTTGTCTTAACTAAGAACAAGGACATTTTTTATAAGATCCAATGAGTAAAAAAAATGTTATAAAATGAACAGTGACTTCACAAAACATACCCCAAATTACTTTTCAAATATCAGTATTTAGGATTCACGCTGTTCTTGAATGGCTCTAAATTGTACTCGGTGGGAAATACAGTCCTGGGCAAATTATTCCAAAGGGATGATGTTCTCCATATAAAAGACTACTTGTACGAGGAGTAACAAGCTGAACCTCATACGGATGAGAAGTATCAGCGCGACGTGTATTTCTAACATGCACTGCTCTAGGAATTAAACGGGCCACATCCTCCGAACACTTTCCATGAAAATACTTGTAGAATAGGCTCAAGTCGCCAACCGTTCTTCGATGTTCCAGCGAATCAAGGCCGCCGGTCAGTTCCGGGTCTCCAATCAGACGAACAGTTCTTCTCTGAATAGAATCCAACAAATTCAGTGTATGTTTGGGAGTGGACCCCAAACATGGGAGCAGTATTCCATAGTTGGTCGAATTTGAGATTTGTAAAGAATTAACAGTTGTTGTGGAGTGTAAAGCTTTCTGGTTCGAAATAATATTCCCAACTTTTGAAAAGCTCTCCTTGCTATGCCTACAACATGCTCATGCCAGACATATTTGCTCCCAAATTAACGCCCAACAAATTGAGTGACTATATCGGGTTCAGCAACGTTAACTTTTTTAGAAAAAGAACTGCCGCCTGGGTTTTTGTAACGTTAAATTATACTTGGTTACTGTCACTCCAAGATAGAATTTCTTCTAGGTCTTTGTTAAGTTGAACAATTTCCCGCTGTCAGCGGACACTCGCCTGAGCAGCCGATGTTCAAAGGGAATGAAGAGATAAGCGTACTGTCATTTGCAAAGCTGTAGATTGGATTTCCGGTTTTTTTCAGCAGATCGTTAATGTAAATGAGAAAGAGAGTAGGAGATAGTATGGAGCCTTGGGGCACACCGGTGTTGATAGTGAGGGTGTTAGAAAAAAATCCGTCCACCGCCACTCGTAAAGAACGCTCACTGAGGAAACAGGAGAGCCACAACCAGAACTTTTCAGACATATCATAAGAGCGTAGCTTAGCTAACACTCCATCGTGCCAAACACGGTCGAATGCCTTGGATATGTCAAGAGCAACCGCTCGAGATTCCCCAAAGTGTTCAATTGCGTTGTTCCAAACATGTGTTACATAAGTCAGAAGATCTCCTGTTGATCTACGTTTACGAAAGCCATATTGGTGATCGCTAATAATGTTGAATTCTTCAAGATATTTTAGATGTTGATTTGGACGTAGAATACAATAAAAAAAGTTTGCTAAAGTTTAATGTACGAATATATATATATATATATATATATATATATATATATATATATATATATATATATATATATATATATATATATAAATATATAAATATGAAAAAATAAAAATAAAAAATACGGACGCGAAATTGATGCTGAGTCAAGGAGCGGCAAAATTAAGAAAATCAGATTTGAATGTGTCCTATGAGACCATTCGACAACATCTCTGTGCTCATGATGTCATGTTCCGAAGTTCCGAAGCATGTTGAAGAAACCTTTGCTGGGCGAAAATCACGTCGCGATGCGGCTGGCTTGGGTCCACGATAAGATACTAGAGTGACTCTCACAATCGCCAGACGCTAACCCTATTGAAAACGTTTGGTGCCTTGTAAAGAGCAAGCTCAAAGGAAAGAGTCTGAGAACTTTGACTCAATTGTCTCGTGAGATTCAAAAAATTTACATAATATGCAGAGAATCCCGTCGATAGCATGCCTCGAATATTCCAGGCGATTACACAACTCTACAATAAAAATTTTTGTTTTTGTCCTAAAATTTATTTTATGATTTTTCTATTCATTTATGCTCCAAAATAAAGGAAAAGTACCCATATTCCATGTAAAGTTTGCTTTTGTGGTAGTTATGATAATAATATATTTTTTTGAGTTATCGTGGAAATATTAAATAGTTCTGGTATATTTAAAAATACCGCGAAAAAATAAAGGAGTCGTAACTTTCACACAGTGTTTACAGATGTCACTTAAGTGATAAACAACAATTGACTGTTTTGTAGAAGACTTAAAGAAGTTAAAATGTCGTCGAGAAAGTGTAAATATGATGCTGATGCATTTTGTTATATATGTGGTATATTTATTAAAGTACGAGATATAAAATTTTATTTAAACGCATGTGAAAAGCTTTGTGAAGCCTACAAAGCCTATTTCAACTGCCCTGTTCGGAATCTAGACAAGCTCTGGGCTCCACATGTTGCTTGTAGTAATTGCAAAAGATGTTTAGAAGGTAAACAATTTTTAGTAAAAAAAAATATAAATATGTTTATTTTTATCTTTATTTATTTCAGGTTGGTATCGAGATGAGAAACGGAGTATGAAATTCGCAGTACCGACAATTTGGCGAGAATTGTTATTTTTGCGTAGTAAATCCAGCTAAAAGACGTAAAGGCAAAAATGCGAAACCCATCGGATATCCTGACCTTGCTTCATCTTCTGCTCCAATCGCACATAGCCCACAACTTCCAGTACCTGAACCTCCTAAAAACCGTCTCAGTCAAGCTCATCTCAGCGTTCAAATAAAATTCAAAATAAAAATATTGAAGATGAAGAATTCGTACTGTCACAGGGACCACCGAAACCCCATTTTCTTACCTCAGAAGACTTTAATGACTTAGTACGAGATTTGAATTTGCCGAAGAGTAAGGCAGAGCTTTTGGGTTCTCGTTCGAAGCAATGGAATTTGCTTATTGATGTCAAAATAATAGATCAACGAAGTCGGCATGAGTTATTTGCTACCTTCTTCACCAAAGAAGATGGACTTTGTTATTGTAACGATATAAGAGGTTTGTTTGAAGCAATTGGGATGCCCTGTGTTCCCAGTGAATGGTGTTTATTTATTGACAGCACGACGAAAAGCTTGAAAGCCGTTTTATTACATAACGGAAATGAATTTCCATCTCTTCCAGTTGCTCATTCTGTACGTCTAAAAGAAAACTATGAAAGTGTTAAAAACTTACTCGAAGCTTTAAAATAACAAGAGTATAAGTGCCAGTTCATTGGAGATTTTAAGATAGTAGGATTTTTAATGGGACTACAGGGTGGATATACAAAATATCCTTGTTATCTCTGTTTGTGGGATAGTAGAGCGGATGCTCAACACTATGTTCAATGATCATGGCCACTAAGAACGGAATTTTGTGTTGAAAAACAAAACGTTAAATGTGAACCTATTACCGAACCTGAAAATGTATTAATGCCGCCTTTACACATCAAGTTAGGGCTTATGAAACAATTCGTAAAAAAGCTAGATAAAAAATCTGAAGCTTTCACAATTTTAAAAAACTTCTTTCCAAAGTTGTCAGAAGTAAAGGTTAAAGCTGAAATTTTTGTCGGTGCACAAATTAAAAAAAATTTTGTCAGAGAAGTATTTCCAAAATTACTTACTAGTGCTCAAAAAAAAAAGTTGGAATAGTTTTAAAGCAGTAGTCTCTGGAGTTTTAGGGAATAACAAAGTTGAAAAATACCAAGAGCTAGTTGAAAACATGTTAGAAAACTTTAAATCCATGGGTTGTAGAATGTCTCTAAAAGTACATATGCTGCATGCTCATTTAGATAAATTTGAAAACAATATGGGGGCGTACTCAGAAGAACATCAAGATATTATGAACTTCAAACAACATTATCAGGGCCAATACAACCAAAATATGATGGAGGACTACATTTGGGGTTTAGTGAGAGAAAGTACTTATGAACATGAAAGAAAAAGTAATAGGGTTCACTTTTAAACTTTTTTCCACTATTTTGTTATTTGATATGATAGTAAAAGTTGTTCAACCGTTCTCCTGGATACAAAAGCAAGCTTTCTCAGGCCATATACAGGGTTACAGGAAAAGTCGTCCTAGATAATTAAGGCGTTATAGTTTAGGTCGTTCCTGACCGTTTTGACTCTATGATGTCCTAAACTTAACCGTTTTCGAGATATTGAAGTTTAAAGATTTTCTAAAAAAAACATGTTTTTTTTTGCTTTTATATCGATTTTTTTTTATTAGAGTTTCTCGAGTGCAATTTTTTGGTTATTTTTAGTTAGTCTGTATGTCAAGTATCAAAAATCATCAAAAAAATTTGAACTAGATACTAACAGTTTCAAATGGCGGCTTGTTAATATTTCTAAATTACGAATTTTTACCAAGTGTTTCCTACTTTAAATCAATAAAGAGAAAAAAAAATGTATAGAACTTATTCTGCAAATTATTTTAAAAACTTTTACGTCTTTTTAGCTATCTAAAACGGTAGTTTTAGATAGCTAAAACTACCGTTTGCCAATTTACCAATTGCCAGGCATCGACGCTCCTCATAGCTATATTCTGGATGCCACCATTTCAGTCTAGCCATGGCCGTCTCAACCCTCTCTCTCAGTCTTGCCACAGTGGAGTCTGCGATTGCTTCCCCCTTCTCTCCGTTGTTTAGGAGCCTTGATTCCTCGATCTACTGGATCTATTGAAAATTCTAAGAAAATGAGATTTCAATAGGCCCAAATGTAGAGTAACATAATAATAGAATTTAGATACTACCAATTACCGGTTTACTACCTGCACCTTTAAACAATAAAAAGGGTTGGGTAAGCATTTTTTCCGGTCGAGGTACTCTCTGTGCGAGTGACATTTTCTGGTCACTAAACATTATTGAATGATTTTTAGTCTGCTCATGCGATTCGTCCGTGGTAGATGTGCTATACCATGCTTTTCAAAAATATCTGTGTTTCATCTTCTGACTGTGTGAATTGGCTCGTAACTGGATTTTAATCTCTGCTTGTGAATATGGCAACGTATACCAACGAGGAATATGCTGACATCCTAATGTGTTACGGATTTTGCGAAGGAGTGTCGTCGCGTGCACGTGATGAATACATACTGCGATATCCTACTCGTCGTGTACCTGATGTTAGCGTATTTGATGGAACTTATCGAAGACTACGAAAAACTGGTTCCGTGCAAACACGGCGGACTCACATGGGACTACCACGTATCTTTGACGAAGACGAAGAAAACGAAATACGACGTCTCTTTGAGGTGGACCCAACCACATCTACAAATGTTGTCGCATAACAGCTTGGTATTTCGCAGTGGAAGGTATGGTTTGTAATGCATACTGTTGGGCAACACCCTTACCACTATACGCCCGTGCAAGTCATTGAAGAAGGGGATCCATTGCGACGATTAGAATTCTGCAGATTTATGCTCAATACCGATGTCGAAGATGCATCTTTTTTTAAGAAAATACTATGGACTGACGAGTCGAAATTCGACAAAGACGGTCTTACAAACTACCACAATGCCTACTATTGGGCTTCTAAAGAGGAAGGCAACCCAAACAAAAAAACCGGTCAAGTGCAAGTTGAACTTGCACAATTAGTGTTCCGTACGTTGATTGTTTTTAAAATAAAATTTTTGTTAGGGTGGTATAAAATGATCAGTGACTTCACAAAACACACCCCAAATGAGTTTTCAACAAAGTTTGTTTCCAATCTTTATTGAAAACTGATGACCTTAAAATTTTGTTTTTTTTTATATACCAAATAAATTATTAAAGGTGATAATTTTCGTTCAATGTATACCCCGTGGAGAATATTCCAGAATTTTTTCAAAATTTTTTGATCAGTCCTTTTCGAGATATGGTAGGGGACAGCGATTTTTTAAAAGTAATACGAAGAAAAGTGTGCGCAAGTATTACATTATATATATATTTTTTACTTGTGTTTTCACAAGCTTTCATTAGACGCCACACTCGATGACCTAGTAAAAAAAATTTTTTTTCACTTCCGATTTCATCCCTCAAAACGAACCCCTTAAGTCAAAATTTATGTTACGGTGGTATAAAATGATCAGTGACTTCACAAAAACACCCCAAATGAGTTTTCAACAAAGTTTGTTTCCAATCTTTACTGAAATCTGATGACCTTGAAATTTTTGTTTTTTTATATACCATATAAATTATTAAAGGTAATGCACTCGTGATAATTTTCGTTCAATCTACACCCCGTGGAGAATATTCCAGAATTTTTTCGAAATTTTTTGATAAGTACTTTTCGAGATAAGGCCCGGGACAGCGATTTTTCGCGAATTTTTAAAAATAATACAAAGAAAAGTGCGCGCAAGTATAATATTACATATATATTTTTTACTCGTGTTTTCACAATTTGACACCACACTCGATGACCTAGAAAAAAATTTTTTTTTTTCACTTCCGACTTCACCCCCCAAAACTAACCCCTTAAGTCAAAATTTAATTCTCAAAACTACATGGCTCTGATGAGGCCATCAATTCCTATATTATTACCAAATTTCACCTTTCTATGTCAAACAGTTTCGGAGAAAATCGGGTGTGACAGACAGACAGATAGACAGACACCGAAGTGATCTTGTAAGTATTCCGTACAGAACACTAAAAAGAACGAAAGGATCACAAACAAGATTCAGCTTAAATGTGTGGATGGGTATAATTTCAAATTATTTGGTTGGGCCATTCTTCCTGCCAGATAATTTGAATGGCGAGGAATACGACAATTTTTTGCGGAACGATTTACCTAATTTGATGGAAGACCTACCTATTGGTTTGAGACAAAACATGTACTTTCAACACGATGGCTGCCCAGCTCACTACAGAGGAAGTGTTCGTGCATGGCTCAATAACATTTATCCCAACAAATGGATTGGAAGAGGCGGACCCATACATTGGCCGGCGAGAAGCCCAGACCTAATACCGATGGATTTTTATGTGTGGAGTCACATGAAAAGTCTCGTATACGACCAGATGACTCCTATCGAAAACGTGGATGTCCTAAGACAAAAAATAATTGATGCGGCTGACGAAATTAGGCGGCACCTCACTAGCGTTGTGAAAAGTAATTTAAGAAAAAGAATGAGAATTTGTGTTAGAAATAGGGGCAACCATATAGAACATGAATTATAATTAATAAAAAATATTAAATTGCAAGGTTTTTTGTTTTATTTGTGTATTTTTCGTATTTTCACCTAGACCTAAAAATTTACCTTTTGCTACCCAAGCCCGCTTTAGGTGTCATTCTGTGTACAGTTTTCCTATTAAACTCCTAGTATTACACCTTTTTTGATAGCTAAAAAGACGTAAAAGTTTTTTAAATAATTTGCAGAATAACTTCCATACATTTTTTTTCTCTTTATTGATTTAAAGTAGGAAACACTTGGTAAAAATTCGTAATTTAGAAACACTAACAAGCCGCCATTTGAAACTGTTAGTAACTAGTTCAAATTTTTTTTGATGATTTTTGATACTTGACATACAGACCAACTAAAAATAACCAAAAAATCGCACTCGAGAACCTCTAATAAAAAAAAATCGATATAAAAGCAAAAAAAACATGTTTTTTTAGAAAATCTTTAAACTTCAATATCTCGAAAACGGTTAAGTTTAGGACATCGTGTCATAGAGTCAAATCGGTCAGAAACGACCTAAACTATAACGTCTTTAATTATCTAGGACGACTTTCCCTGTAACCCTGCATATTTTTTTCGTCTAACTGTCGATAAATCTATCGAAATTTCATACCCTCTTATCAAAGTCAAAATTCGTGTTGACCTGTATTATTGATGCTGGAGGCGATTGGGCAAGGTAATTGTGCCGTTCATAGCACATACATTGATGGCAAAAAATGTTCTTGAAACATATTTTTCCAAGAATACGAGCGGTCACCTTCTTACTTGACAGACCGTATATAAAGTAACTCTAAATCTTCCAATCAAATTCTTTGTCTGGGGAAGTTTTAGTTGATTTTGTTGATTTCTAGGGCTCTGATTAACCAGCTGTCGGATATGGAGTTGAATGCTTTTTTTATAGTCTATGTAACCGGTGTGAAGATTTCTCTGTTCTTTTTTGGTTAGTCCCATGATCACGTTATCTATGATCAGCTGCTCTCTGCATCCTAGGTTATTTTTCCTGCACCCCTTCTGCCCTTCTGTAAGAATACTGTAAATATGAGGTGTTGTTCTGTTTTCCTGGAAATTGTGGCCGTGATGATCTTGTATAGGGTTGTAAGACAGGTGATAGGTTGGTAGTTTAACGGGTTTGTGGTGTCTGAGCTATTGGGTTTGAAGTATGTTATTCCTTGTGTAAGGAAAGTATGGAACATGTGTTGTTATAGAATGGCTTCGTTGATTTGGTGTGAGTGCTTCGTGTGTGGTGGTAAAGTGTTCGTACCAGAAGTTTTGTATATTGTCTATTCCAGGGCATTTCCAGTTGTGTGTGTGATTGTTTCTGTAATTTCTTGTGTAGTTAATGTGGAATTTTCTTGTTCTGCTACATGTTTATGATTGTCTTCTTGGGCTTTGATCCAGGGGGTGTTATTATTGTGTAGTTTGGGTTCTGACCAGATACTATTAAAATAATCTGGGAGTTCCAGTTTTTCGGTAAACTATTTTTCGCTTCTTCGGAAGAGGTCTTTCTTCTCGTTTGATTCTTTGTATCTACGGAGTGTTGCGGCATATACGGATAGTTTTTGTTTTCAAAGTATCAAGGATTTCTGGCAGTGTTTGGTTGGGAGATTTGGTTCTGATCTTGTCTACATCCTGTGTGACACGTTTGGACGCGTTCCTGTTTATAAACTGTGTAAGGTGTCCTAGATCTCTTCTTATGTTGTTGATTTTGTTTTCTATTCTTATTTACTACTGTAAACTTGTAAACTAATAGTCGAAATATCATGAAAGTTTGACAGGTATCGTTTGAAGGTTGGTACTTCGTAAAAATTGTATGGATTTTTTGCAATGGGCGACATCTGTGTGTCAGACCAAACACTTTTCAGCCTACGTGTTAATTTGTAAGCTCTGGGCTTGCATATTTTTTTATCAATTAAGTTATCTTAGGTTTGAAACTGGATATTTATTTTGGTGATTTTACTTATATAATTTTGAGATTATATTTCTTTGATTTATGGAAAAATTAGAGGTCGAAATGGACAACTGATTCGTTTTCAGCGACCCAAAATACATGTAGGACATCTTGTCTTATTTGAGTAAAATATTGTGGTCCTATGTGATAATTTTCATTCAATCTACACCTTATGGAGAACTTACACATAGGGAGGGGGCACAGCGATTTTTTGGTATTTTTATAAAAAATAAGTATTACATCGTATATAGTTTTGAACTCGTGTTTTCACAAGCTTTCATTTGACACCCTCTTTGATGTCCTTGAAATTTCAACTCCAAAACTAACCCATTAGGTCAAAATATGACTTTTAAAACTACACAGCTGTGATTAGATCATCAATTCCTATATTAGTTTTGGAGAAAATCCGCTGACAAACAGACTGATAGAGACAGAAGTGTTCAGTTTTTCAATTTTGGTACGGAACACTAAAAAAAATAAAAACAATGTATTTTATAAGAGTTATTACCTATGCAATTCCTAGGTCCAGCACTAAACGGCACAAAAGCATATGGATGTCTTTTGGCCACATTTTCTGGAAGGAACCTGTCAGGATCAAATTTATAAGGGTCAGGCCAGTGCTCAGGGTCATGGTGAGAATCATAAACAGACATCGCTACATTGCATCCCTTGGGAATAGTGTGGCCGTCTGAAAGGGATATAAAAAAATGTGATATTATATCTTGGCAACTTTTTCTTCCCATTTACTGTTACCTTTCAAGTTACTCGGCTTTATTTTTGTTAAACGATTTTCGTGTCAATCGCCATTTATTGAAAATTTATTAACTTTTTTTAATGCCAATTAAAGAATAACTTTTGAAGCAATTATTCAAGCCAGACGCAAAAAATGCTTCTGGCGCTGACGGAAAAAAATGCTCTAGCAAGCTAACACCACTTTTCCGTAGACTTTTTAACATATCCTACAGAAAGGGAATATTTTCTTCCAGTTGAAAATGCTCAACGGTTCAGTCGATACCCAAGAAAGGCAAGAAGACCCTGTCAAACAACTATCGAGCAGTCGCACAGCTTTCAATAATATCGAAAGCCATGGAAAAGGCATCTTCTAAACTATCTTCAAGGCTTCAATATGGCTTTCATAAGCAAAGATCAACAGCAGATTTATTAGCTTATGTAAGATATGTTTGGAAAATCGCAATTGAACACTCGAGCGGGTGCACTTGATATAACGAAGGCATTCGACCGTGATTGATACGATGGCTAAGCTACGCTCTTATGGTATGTCTGAAAAGTTCTGTTTATGACTCTTGTGTTTTCTCAGAGATCGTTCTTTACGAGTGGCGGTCGACAGATGTCTTTCTAACACCTTCACTATCAACGTCGGTATGCCCCAAGGCTCCATACTATCTCCTAATCTCTTTTTCATTTACATTACCGATCGACTGGAAAGGACCAGGAACTCAATCTACAGCTTTGCAGACAACAGTATGCTTTTTACTTCATTCATTTTGAACGCTCGAAGATCTGGAATACACGTCACACTATACTTCACACCCGTATGAAGTTCAGCCTATCACTCCTCGTTCTACCCTTTTCAAGCAGTCTTTTATATGGAAAACCTAATTCCTTTGGAATGATTTGAGCAGAACTGTGTTTGCAACCGAGTACAATAGAAAAAACCTTTAGCTGAGTTTCCTTGTTATTTGAGTTTACCAATTGTGCGTCAGTATTTGAAGACATCTTATACATCTTCTTCTTCTTAGTGTGTCTTATCTTCTAAGGACGTTGGCGATCACATTTACCAATCTGATTTTATCTGTTGCCGCTCTAAACAGCTCAGTAGATGTCTTGTCCACTGTCGCCAGTTTTTCAATCAGGAGTTGCGACGTCTTCCTGGTCCTCGCCTACCGATATTAATAATGAAAGAACTAAAGAAATTAGACATAAACTAGCTCAGTTTGTTTGGAGACATTTTGGTTAAGAGATAATTTTTGTACGTCTTTTGAAAATAGTCTCTATAGTTGCCCAAAATTTCGGTTGTACAGATTTTGGGCACCATTCATTTTAAAATAAGAAGAATCTAACTTCAGCTTAAAAAATGAAAAATACTGAGGAGTTATGTAGTTATTGAAAAAAATTTTAATATGATACAACCGTTGCGTCCTGAAAGATGCAACGGGTGATTCAGTGAAACGCTACATTTAAATAAAGAAAAGGGTTTATTAATGACAAAATAAAAATTTCTAACTTCGTTACACTCTTAAAAATTACTGCTACTAAATAAAATCCCTTAATCTAGAAAATTGTACTATTAGAGTCTTTAAATCAGAATTACTAAGTTTTTAATTAAAGGCTTAAGAAAACACGATATTAACAGTTTGTGAAATTAACTCCGCGAGTTACACGTGTTGAATAGTCGATGGAAAACGCACTTGTCGACAAGAAGTGAGATTCTTAGACTGGTGTGCTTATGACTTACGGATTGGTTTCTCTTAGTGGATTTTCTATAAGTTTTTTGGCCTGTCCCGGTGAGATTCTTATAAAAATGTTGTCTCAATCATTACTAATTATAAGTTGCAGCAGCATATACTTCTGGCTTCTTATAATATGGCCAAAGTAAGTGCTTTTTCTTTCTTTAACAGCTGGAATCAACTCTCGTTCTTTTCCCATCCGATCAAGTATTTCCACGTTTATGGCATGCGCTGTCCAAGGAACACGCAGCATTCAGCGATAGCATTACATCTCGAATGACTCCATTCTTTGTTGTGTTGTCTCTGTGATTGTTGCAGCTTCTATACCGTATAATATGACCGAGAACACGTAGCATCTTAACACTTGTTCTTGTTTTTAAGTTTAGTGGGCAGTTACAGAGTGTGCTGCGCATGTTATTAAAGAAGCTTCGTACTTTTTCAATTCTTGAGCGTATTTCAATAGAGTGGTCCCAATCTTCACTAATTACGCTTCCTAAGTACGTTATTTTTGTTACCCTTTCGAGTGCTTGTTGATATACTTTAATATTTATGTTTGTATTAGAATTCTTACTGACCACCATTGTTTCTGTTTTGTTCGTATTCAATTTCATTCCATATTCCTCACATGCATCAACAATTCCATTCATGAGTCTCTGTAGGCCTTCTTCACTGTCCACTAGAATGACAGTATCATCAGCGTAGAGGAAGTTATTTACACATGCACACCATTAACTGTAATTCCATCTTTTTTATCCAAAAGTGCTTTATTAAGAATTTCCTCCGAATAGACATTGAATAACAGGGATGACAAAGTACAACCCTGACATACGCCTCTCTTTATTTTTATTTCTTTGGACAAGCGATTCTCAACTTTTATTTTGACAGTCTGGTTCCAGTATAAACTTGATATTATTTGTAAGTCTTTGTCATTAGTGTTACACGATTATAGTATTTGCCTCATTTTCTTATGATTTATCATATCAGTCAGTACACTATAATGAATATATTTTCCGATTTCTATATCGCAACCTCGGGCGTGCCACAGGGATCCAATCTTGGTCCCCTACTATTTTTGCTATATATTAATGACCTCTGTGATACTCTGAATTGTGGCAGGCTGCTTTTTGCTGATGATCTCAAGCTGTATGCGCCCGTCTCATGTATTTAGGACTGTAAAGTGCTTCAAAGTGAGCATTGCGTGCTTGAGGATTGGTGTAAGCACAATAAATTAGACTTGAATATTTCTAAATGTAAAATTATGTCAGTGACGAGGAAAAACCATATAATGAATATTCACTAGGAACGTCAACGCTCGGGCGCACTAATAGTGTAAGGGACTTGGGAGTAGTATTCGATAACAAAATGAATTTTTCTAATCACATTAATAAGGTAACGCTGGAAGCCAATAGTCTATATGGTTTTATTTGTATAGTGCGCAACTTTAGGAGTTTTAATAGTGAACGATCTTTAATACTGCTATATGAGTCTTATGTGAGATCAAAACTAGAGTATGCATCTCTTATTTGGAGCCCATATTATTTATGCTGCAAACTAATGCTATAACGAGTTCAAAAAAGATTTCTAAAATATTTATCATATAAGGTAGATGGTGTCTATCCAATAAGAGGAATAGAGTACCCTTTGTTATTGGAGAGATTTAATTTTCAATCACTTGAGGCTCCCAGAGAGTGTTCGTCTATAATTTTCTTGTATAGATTGTTGCACAGAGTCATCGACTGTCCTCAGCTGCTATCGGAGGTGGCTATATTGGTGCCTAGAATTAATTCACGAAATACTGCTACTTTTGTTTGTTCACGTGCCAGGACTAATCTCAGATTAATTGAACCAATCAATGTTATGTGCAATAAATTTAACTTAATTAATAATGAATGTGACATTTTTGCAGACACCGAAAATAAGATTCGGTCAATATGTTTAGATCATTTCACTTGATAGGACACTTATAAAAATTCTTTTAGAAACTTGTTTTGCTTGTTGGATGTATATAACTAATATTTGTTTTATTTCACTTTTATTCTAATTTGTACTGCGCTGATTCATTTAATTTCTTTATTCATTTTTATTTCTTTCTCTCTTCTTCTTTTTTTGTTGTTTTTGTCTATTTTTGTTGTTACTTTAGTACCTTAGTTTTAAGAGAAAATTTCATTCATATTTTTTCTTGTTTTCCCTGTAAATGATTCTTACTGTTGGGATTAAAGCTATTATTATTATTATTATATTATTATTATATCAAAGGCTTTTTGGAAATCTATGAAGCATAAATAAATATCAGAGTTGGCATCCCTACATCTTTCAATCAGAACGCGAATGGAGAAAGCCAAACTCTCTTTGTCCAGTGCGTTTGTTTTTTGTATATTCTTTGGTGGATTATTTTAAGGAAGAGTTTCAAGATGTGGTTCATTAGACTTATATTCCGATATTCAACGCACTTTCTAGGGTTATTCTTTCTTGGCAATGGTATAAAAATTGATGTCAACCAATCATAAGGTACATAACCTGTTGAAGAGGTCCTGTATAATGTACATATGTTTTTCAAGAAATATTTTAATGATTTCTGTAGGTATATTATCTTCTCCTACTGCCTTTTTGTTTTTAAGCGTTCTATTAAGCTTATTTGTATTATTTTGTCTAGTTGTGTCTCTATATATTTCCCCATATATTCTTTTCATCTATCTATTATTATACATAGTTAATGTATATTAATAATATAAAAAGGAAACCTTAGCTGGTCATTTAAACTACATTTTATGGAGGCATTACTTTATATTCACTTTAAATTCAGACCGATAAGTCCCAGAAGACCCTTTTTTTTTGACGAAAATTTCTTTCCCCTCAAACCAATTTTTGGGGTAAATCTGGGGAATAGGACGATGTTTAAGCAGGTGCATTCTCCCGGTGAAAAAACACTTTTTGCGCGCTAATCTTGGTCGCTTCTGCTTCAACTCACTATGAAAATGGTCCAGTAACAATGCGTAATAAGACCAGCCCCTGTTTTATCCTATTCCAAATAGTCAATCACGATGATAGCCTGTGAGTCTCAAAATACAGTTGCCATCTCTTTTCTCCTAAATATAACTGTTTTCGGTTTTTTCGCACTGTTTTAATTGTAGTTTTGTCTCCGGGGTGTAATAGTGGATCCACATTTCGTCTATAGTCACACAATAAAAAAAAACGATGCCAGAAACTTTTCCAAACAAAATTTTAAAACTCTCTTCCTCACAAAACCGTCGTGAACTCAGCTTTTTCATTTTTAGAACTTCATGCAGGATATTATGAAGACGTTCATATCAGATGCCTCCCGTCTCGGCAATCCCACAAAGCCTAATGAGACGCTCTTCCATTACGAGACGATTCATTTTATCGGCCATTTCTCCAGAAGAAAGCTCAATCAGGCTTCCTGAACGTGTAGAAACTGTAGAGCTCGCACGACCTTCTTCCTTTTCTCAAGGTATCTATCCTTTGTGGATGTTGGTCATCACATTGGCCCATCTACCATAATCCTATTGACTGCTGATCTAAACAGATCTACTGTTGTCATGCCGGTCCATTACCTGAGATCTTTAAGCCACAATGTACGGCGATGTCTAATACCTCGTTTTTCTTCTATTTTTCCCTGTATAATGAGTTGAAGAAGTCGATACTTTTCATTTCGTATTATATGACCAAAATACGCTCGTTTTCTTTTTTGATCTGGTTCTTTTTGGAAGCAGTCTGTAACAGCATCGTTTGTTACGTGGTGTATCCAGGAAATCCTAAGCATTCAACGATAACACCACATCTTAAATGCTTGAAACCTCTTACAGGGGCATCAGTAAGAGTCCAAGCCTCTGCTCCGTATAAAAGCACTGAGAAAACATAACATCTAAGAATCCGGAGCTATAGCTGTAAGTGAAAGCTTCGAATTACACAGTACTTTCGTAAGCTGATTAAAAACACTTCTTGCCTTCTCTGTCCGGCACTTGATTTCGTGCGAGTGGTCCTAACTGTCGACAATGGAGCAACCCAAATACGTAATTTTATCAGGTCGCTTTAACGGGTCGGTAGCTGCAACGAAATATGCGTTGATGTTTTGATTTTTGTTTATAATCATAATTTGAGTTTATTTGCTGTTAAGTTTTATTTCATAGTTTTTACTGACAGTAACTACACTATTGATAAGACTCTCATCACTATCTGCCAACAACACAGTATCATCAGCGTATGTTACGTACAGCTACACTTAAATTTACTTATATAATAATAAATGGTCTTGAATGCTGGTGCAGTTTCTGGGTTTACTTATTTCTACGAAAGGTGTAACATCGCTCACTTACGATAGTTGCCAACAAACAACTACGCGCTGTATTTGTTTGAAACTTTGAACATACCAGTTACAGTAGTTACGTTTACCATTCATTCAGCCATTTCGTAGAAATTTGCCAGCGTTAATAATCCACCCTCGTATGCCACATCGGCCAGATGGAAATTATTTAGGAGACCTAACTAAACATGACCCTTTTTTGAAACAACAAGTTTTGGAACTCGGAAAAACTAGTGCTCTTTTTTGTTTATAAACAATTGAAGTTTTCAAAACGCGTTTTTTGAGCTTACAATGCGAATAACCCCAGTTATATATATATAGGTTTGAGACAAAATAACCGGTCAAGTGCAAGTTGAACTTGCACAATTAGTGTTCCGTACGTTGATTGCTTTTAAAATAAAAAATTTTGTTACGGAGGTATAAAATGATCAGTAACTTCACAAAACAGACCCCAAATGAGTTTTCAACAAAGTTTGTTTCCAATCGTTACTGAAAACTGATGACCTTGAAATTTTTGTTTTTTTTTTATATATCAGATGAATTATTAAAGGCAATGCACTCGTGATAATTTTCGTTCAATCTACACCCCATGGAGAATATTCCAGAATTTTTTCAAAACTTTTTGATCGGTTCTTTTCGAGATAAGGGGGGGGACAGCGACTTTTCGCGATTATTTAAAAATAATACAAAGAAAAGTGTGCGCAAGGTATTACATTATATATATATTTTTTATTGTTTTTTCACAAAGCTTTCATTTGACACCACACTCGATGACCTAGTAAAAAAAATTTTTTTCACTTCCGATTTCACCCCCCAAAACTAACCCCTTAAGTAAAATTTAACTTTCAAAACTACACGGCTCTGATGAGACCATCAATTCCTAAATTATTACTAAATTTCAACTTTCTATGACAAATAGTTTCGGAGAAAATCGGGTGTAGACAGACAGACAGACACCGAAGTCATCTTATAAGTGTTCCGTATGGAACACTAAAAAACCAAACTTTTCGTCGTAAAATCCAAAAATTTCCAATAAATCCGACTCGACGTACATAACCAGAGTTCATATTTTAAGCTTAAAAAACGGGTATGGAATACTTAGATTGTTTATAAAAAAAAGAGCACAAGTTTTTTGAGGTCTGAAACTCAGGACAATACTCCTGATGTTACTCCAGAGTGAATAAAATCATAATATTAACTGTGCAATTTCAAATACTTTTTTTACTGCATTAATACGAGTATTTTAAGAAACAACTAATTAATTGCAATTCAGAACTAAATCGTTATTTGAAATAACCGATCAAGTGCAAGTTGGACTTGCGCAATTAGTGTTCCGTACGTTGATTGCTTTTAAAATAAAAAATGTTGTAACGGAAGTATAAAATGATCAGTGACTTCACAAAACACACCCCAAATGAGTTTTCAACAAAGTTTGTTTCCAATCTTTACTGAAAATTGATGACCTTGAAATTTCTTTTTTTTTATATACCAGATAAATTATTAAAGGTAATGCACTCGTGATAATTTTCGTTCAATCTACACCCCATGAAGAATATTCCAGAACTTTTTCAAAATTTTTTGAAAGTAGTTTCGAGATAAGACAGCGATTTTTCGCGATTTTTTAAAAATAATACAAAGAAAAGTGCGAGCAAGTATTACATTATATATATTTTTATTCGTATTTTCACAAGCTTTCATTTGACACCACACTCGATTACCTAGTAAAATTTTTTTTTTCACTTCCGATTTCACCCCCCAAAACTAACCCCTTAAGTCAAAATTTAGCTTTCAGAACTACATGGCTCTAATGAGGCCATCAATTCCTATATTATTACTAAATTTCAACTTTCTATGACAAATAGTTTCGGAGAAAATCGGGTGTGACAAACAGACAGACGGACAGACAGACACCAAAGTCATCTTATAAGTGTTCCATACGGAACACTAAAAAAAAGCAATTTATGATAAGATATTTCCTTGATAAAATTATTGATTAATTTTTAGAGGCTTATAAATAAAAAATCGGCAAAATGATATACCCAGTATTTTTCTTGCAAACACGCAGTTTTAAAATAAGTAATGAATTTGACATTCTTAAATAAAGGAAAAGTAAATTTTCATAATACAGTTAAAACCCGACTAACTAAACATTACCCTTTTTTGAAACGACTTGTCCCTGCGCTTTTAAATAAATGATCAATCCAACTACTAGGAATATTAATGTCTTGTTACAAAAATAAATCCTTTTTTCCTTACCTATTTGAACATCTTCCAACAGCTCTCTGGTTAAATATGGCAGAAAAGTGTAACATCTCAATACCTCTTTAATTACTCTCTCTAAATATTCCATTTTTGGTAAATCTTGTGCTGTTATTTTTCTCTCTGGATCATCTTCAAAAATATCGTCCAATTCTTCTTGAACTCTTTTCTTAAAAAAATAGTTGTTTACATCCTTATGGATCTAATGAACGAGATACTACTTCGGCAGTCGATAATGAAACTTTCAACATGTGATCATTCGAGAACACCAAGACGTTTTCTAATACTATTGTGGTTTAATATATATATATATATATATATATATATATATATATATATATATATATATATTATATATATATATATATATATATATATATATATATATGTATATATATATATGCTACCACAAATTCCTGAGGTCAAAATGTGACGATCTAACTCAACTTACCTCAGTCCAAGAGTGCATGATTTCGGAGATACAGAGTGTCAAAAGTTCAATTTGGTTTCAGTTTTTCATAAATAATTTTTTTAATAATTGCTGTATTGTCACAATTTTCAGCTAAAGGGGGTTTTTTGAGGTGAAAAATTGAAATTTGCATTCGTTTTCATTGTAAAATTTAGAGGGCGCCACTTGCGGTACTTTGCACACATTTGAAACGAAATGACTTTTTTGAGCCACACTGTATTTTACTTTTACATAAAATTTCTTATTTTCCAATGTCTTTTACCTAAAAAAGGTATACCTGGTAAGAGTTGATTTGAGCAGCCGTTTTTGAGATATCTGGATTAAAACAATTTATTTCGTTTATGGCTAGGTCTAAATTATTGTGATAAATGAACACAATTTGAAGCGAAGGCGTTATAATAAATTAACTGTCACTAAAAACCGACTGGTGTCAAATCGAATCTAAAACCATTCAAGCATTACATTTTGATCAGAATAGGATGAATTACGGCCTATCTTTTAGTAGGAGAAATTCGTAAAATTCCTGAAATGCCCCTGATTGTGAGCGGTGTTGTTGTTGATGTTTTTGATACATTGTCGCTTTTTTTCCGGTGTTTATGTTTTAAACTGCGAGTAGTACTGGAATATCGTGAAAGAGAATTAGCAAGCACCGGTGAATTTTCAAACAATTTGCAAATTTAATTTTCGTCATGGCCGTACAGTATACCAATGAAGAAATGACCGATATGTTATTGGTTTTTGGATATTGCCAAGGAAATGGTTTAGAATCTTGCAGAATATACAGTGAAAGATTTCCGAATCGTCGCTTACCGAATCATAAAACCTTCGTGGCAGTTGAAAGACGTCTTCGTGAAACGGGTAGGTTTGCGCCTGTTTCTATTAATTATGATCGTGCACGTACGGTAAGAACTCCAGAGGTTGAGGAAGATATTCTGAATCGGATTGAAGAAAATCCAAAACTCAGCAGCAGACGATTAGGCTTAGAGCTAGGGGTAAGCAAAGATACTCTTAATAGGGTGACCAGAGAACAACTACTGCACCCATTTCATGTTCAACAGGTACAAGATCTTTACCCCATGATTCTGAACCACGCCTAGCTTTCTGCCGGTTTATCCAAGAACACAGAAATCAAGATAGGAATTTTACACGAAGAATTTTATTCACAGATGAAGCCTGTTTCACGCGAAGTGGCATAACTACTTTGCACAACGAACATGTCTATGCAGAAGAAAATCCTCATGCATCTAAAATAACCCATTATCAGCATGAGTTTAAGATCAATGTTTGGGCAGGAATCATAGACACCTTCATAGTTGGTCCTGTCATTTTACCATTTCGACTAAATGGTGAAAATTATGTGGAACATCTGCAAAACGAACTACCAGACTTATTAGATCCCCTGCCCTTGGAACTTCCAAGAAGAATATGGTTTATGCTCGACGGTGCTCCTCCACATTTTACGTTAAATGTACGTAATTATTTAAACTAATATTATCCAAATAGATGGATAGGTAGAGGCAATGATGCGCCCGCAAATTGGCCAGCTCGATCCCCTGACATGACCCCGATGGATTACTTTTTATGGAGAACTTTGAAAACCCTTGTGTATTCTAGGCCAGTTGGTACAGAAGATGAATTAAGGAGACGTATTCAAACTGGAATTGAGGCTTTGAGAAATGCTGCCAAAATGCTCCAGAGAGTCCAATTTAATTTTTTACGACGTATTAATTTTTTTGTACACACGAAAATGGAGGGCATTTTAACATTTATTATAAGCATTTTTTTTTTAATTAACTTTTTGTTGTTGATAAATCTTATTGACTGTTTTTACTAGAGAATAAAATTAACCACACATTTACTTGTTTTTTTTTTTAATTTTTGGTGTTATTCTTGTGGCAAAGCAATGCAATGGTGAGTTTGGGTAAGAAATCAAAAATTTATATCCAAATATCCCAAACACTCAGCTCATATCAGGTATACTTTTAAAAGCTGGAAAAGAAAAATTTTTATTCAAAATTTAGATAGTTAATTTTCGTTTCAAATTATGTTCATTTATCACAATAATTTAGACCTTGCCATAAACAAAATGAATTGTTTTAATCCAGATATCTCAAAAACGGCTGCTCAAATCAACTCTTACGAAGTATACCTTTTTTAGGTAAAAGACGTTGGAAAATAAGAAATTTTATGTAAAAGTAAAATACAGTGTGGCTCAAAAAAGTTATTTCGTTTTAAATGTGTGCAAAGTACCGCAGGTGGCGCCCCCTAAATTTTACAATGAAAATGAATGCAGATTTCAATTTTTCACCTCAAAAAACCCACTTTAGCTGAAAATTGTGATAATACACAAATTATTAAAAAAAATATTTATGAAAAACTAAAACCAAATTGAACATTTGACACTCTATATCTCCGAAATTATCCACTTTTGCACTGAGGTAAGTTGAGTTAGATCGTCATATTTTGACCTCAGGAATTTGTGGTAGCATTTTTTCTGCACCTTTTATATATACATATATATATAATATATATATATATATATATATATATATATATATATATATATATATATATATATATATATATATATATATATATATATATATATATATATATATATATATATATATATATATATATATATATATATATATATATATATATATATATATATATATATATATACAGTGTGTCCCAAAAAGTTTTATACAAATGAAGAAAGAGTTTAATTTACATATTATAAAAAAATTTATTCTTGATAAAAAGTTCTGCATCACATGGAAATCCGTAATGAGGCGTCGAAAGTTTAAAATATTTGATGGTATACAGGGAAAATAAAAAATAATGATTTATAATGAAGAGTAAAGTGTGTTTAAATTTAAGTACAGTGCAAAATACTAATTGAAAATATTAACAGGAACTAGAAAATTATGCTCACGTTTAGATTTGTGGCCCGCGTAGTTAAAGATTCAAAAAAACTCCAGTAAACACGTCAGTAATTGTTAGATTACACAGCCCCACAAAAAAAAAAGTGGGGTATACTTTTGATGCGATATATCAGATCCGTAGTATTTTTGCCCGCTGATCACGAATCTGACGTCAGAATATCGCCATCACATCTCAATTTTTTTCTAACCTCAAAAAATAGGTAAAAATTAGTAAAAATTAAGAAAAATATACTCCTAAAAAATTGATTCAAGCTTTTTCATGAATCCAAAGATGTATTAATATGTATTCGGACACGCTAAGCTAATATTCATCGGTTGGATTAAGCCATACAGTTCTGTTTTCTTTCTAACCTCAATAAATCAGACAGATATAGTGCTTCTCGAATGCAAAAATGAATTCAAATTAAAATTCAACCGATCCTTACCAAATTTGGTACACGGGGATTTTTTGGGTCGCTGATCACGAATCTGAGGTTGGATTTGCAAAATTCAAGATGGCAGATGTTTTCGCGCCATTTTGAACGCCGAGAAAATTCATCGGTCGATTTTTATTCTTCTACCTGCATCCAGGGCACCTCCACGTGGTGACGGTGGGCAACGGTGTTACTCCACTAGCCGGCAGAGTCCCTGGATAACGGCTTAGATGCCGTCATGGCAGGTAGAAGAAAGAGAATTACGATGCAGGGACTCGGAAACCCAGTATCGGCGGTTGGTCAGGGTGGGAAAGCGGGCCCGCAGCCGTCGTCATCCAGCGACCGTAGCTCTTCATGTGTGGGTGACTTGGCTCATGTAGAGTATAATGCTACAAAAAAACGGTCTCACAGTACAAGGACTTTTCATAAGTGCGATAAAAACAGTGATTCGTTTTGTTATATTTGCTGTCAACACTTATTGAGTAAAATGGGGTCACCGATAACGGATAAGGTTAAAACCTTACATAAGGATTGTTTTAACATTGAAATACAGCACCAGGATACAGATTGGGTTCCCCACATCATTTGCAGTTCTTGCAAAATAATATTGTACATCAATAAGAAGGCGATTAAATATTCCAGACCAGCAATATGGAATAGACCATACAGTGAAAATGATTGCTACTTTTGTATGAATGTTGTATCTAGGCATAACCGAAAAAATAAAAGCACTATTACTTATAACGATGTTTCGACAGTACAAGACCAACTAAACTAATTCCGCCTCCCGAACCACTTGATGCAGATGTTATGGAAACAAATGATTTCACCTTATCAGTTCATGTCGAAAACATTGAGACTGTCGAAAAAGATTCAAACACTGTTACTAACGAATGTTCTAGTGACAACCTATCATATACTACAGATAAAGAATTTCTACCATACAACCGTAAACCAGAACCAATACTCGTATCACAGTCAGAACTTAGTGATCTAGTCAGAGATTTAGGCTTATCCAAAGATGGTTCAGAGCATCTTGCTTCCTTTTTAAAGAAAAGACATTTGCTTAAGCCAGAAGCTACGATTTCTTATTATAGAAACAGAGCTGAAGAATTTCGAATATATTTCACAACGGACGAGGAATTGTCACTTTCATATTGTACCAATGTAAAAGGTCTAATGGATGAATTTCAAAATAACTCATACGATCCTGAAGAATGGAGACTGTTCATTGATTCTTCTAAACGGAGCATTAAGGCAGTTTTGCTGCATAATACCAACGTTTACGCTCCCATTCCGATTGCTCATTCCACAGTTATGGAAGAGCAATATGAAAAAATGAAGCAGCTTTTGATAAAAATAAAATATGCTGATCATAACTGGAAAATTTGTGGAGATCTGAAAATTGTAACAATATTGCTTGGCCAACAGTCAGGGTTTACACTTTATCCCTGTTATAAATGTCTGTGGAATAGCAAAGACAGGGAACGTCATTATAAGAAAAAAATTTGGCCAACAAGAGAATCGTTCACTCCTGGTGAAGATAATGTATTGTTTCCACCATTGGTAGATCCAGGAAAAGTTTTTATTCCCCCGCTTCACTTTAAGCTTGGACTTATGAAGCAATTCACGAGAGCATTAGATACAAACGGCCCATGTTTCAAATATTTGCATAAAAAATTTCCGAAATTTTCTGAAGCTAAAATTAAGGCAGGCGTATTTGACGGGCCACAAATAAGAAAATTGTTTCAAGATTCATTATTTGTTACTAAAATGAATAAAGTTAAAAAAGCTGTTTGGCTTAGTTTTAAAGAAGTCGCAACAAACTTTTTGGGAAATAATAAAAGTCCTAAGTACAAAGAAATAGTCGAGAAAATGGTAAAAAATTTTCAAACATTAGGTTGCTTAATGAATCTAAAATTACATTTCCTGGACTCCCACATCGATGATTTCCCAGATAATCTTGGTGACTACAGTGAGGAGCAAGGGGAACGTTTTCACCAAAATCTGAAAATCATAGAAAATCGGTATCAAGGACGATGGGATGACCATATGCTAGCGGACTATTGCTGGTCGCTAAAAAGAGAAACAAGTCCTCAAAAGCGTTTAGGCAGAAAGCCTTTGAATAGGTCATTCGCGGAAAAAAGAACAAGATACAGCCAAAAAAAGGAAAGTTAGGCGCGGGTCTAACCTTCGCAATTCTAGGGCTTAAGGGTCTACTATTTGAGAGTATATGGTTTAAAAGTCCTGGTTTTGAGTTTATTGGGTCTCATTTTTAAAGTTACAGGGTTATTGAGGTCTATTTTTTGAGGTTACAGGGTGTGGGAGTCTAAGGTTTCAGGGTTTAGGGTTTAAGAGTATTAGGTTTGAGGATTCCCCAACTGTATACCAAATTTGGTAGGAATCGGTTGGTTTTAAAAAATTTTGTCCGCCATCTTGGATCCGCCATTTTAAATTTTGCAAATCCGACCTCAGATTCATGATCAGCAACCCAAAAAAAACCCCCGTGTACCAAATTTGGTAAGAATCGGTTGAATTTTAATTTGAATTCGTTTTTGCATTCGAGAAGCACTATATCTGTCTGATTTATTAAGGTTAGAGAGAAAACAGAACTGTATGGCTTAATCCAACCGATGAATATTAGCTTAGCGTGTCCGAATACATATTAATACATCTTTGGATTCATGAAAAAGCTTGAATTAATTTTTTAGGAGTATATTTTTCTTAATTTTTACTAATTTTTACCTATTTTTTGAGGTAAGAAAAAAATTGAGATGTGATGATGATATTCTGACGTCAGATTCGTGATCAGCGGGCGAAAATACTACGGATCTGATATATCGCATCAAAAGTATACCCCACTTTTTTTTTTGTTGGGCTGTGTTATTTATTGAATAAAAGAAAACGAAATCACTACAAATTTTAGGCTGAAAATAAATGAACATATCTTTGGATATACCTAACTGTCAATAAACTTCAAAGCTAACGTCAGTCTGTATTTGCAGTAATTAGAAATGCCAGTAAAATTGAGTGTTGAAGATAATATTGAAATTGTTCTCATAGTTGGAGATAATTATAAAACTTTTAGAGAAGCAACAGAAATATTTAATAATAGACACCCTGATAAAACTGCACACTTCACAACTGTAGGATATCTAATAAATAAATTCAAGATTTATGGAAGTATTGAAAATAAATTTAAAAAGAAACGTTGGGCATGGGTTTCAAATGAACATAATCAAAATCAAGTAATGCTGTCGGTAGTAGAAAAGCCAAAAGATTCACTTCGCTTTATTGAATGTGAGTAAAACTACAGTTGCGAGAATTTTAAGATCAAATAAATTTAAACCAAACAAACCCCAATTTACCATAATTTAAAAGCAGGAGATTTTGAACGAAGATTTGAATTTTGTGCTTGGTTTCAAGAAGAGTTAGAAAATAATAGGTTTATGGCAAGACAAATATTTTTCTCTGACGAAACGACATTTACGTCTAATGGGACAGTAAGTTCTCAAAACTATCGCTGATGGAGCGATGTTAATCTTAACTTCAATATTCAAATTCGAGATCAATACTCGTTTAAAACCAATGTATGGTGTGGAATTTTTAATGATATTGGATAAGGATATAAAGAGTTGAACCATTCTGTTTTCGAAATAATATAAATGCTGAACGTTACCTAGAATTTTTAAATAATGAGTTCCCTGAGTTTCTTAATCGCCTACCAATAATTGAATGACAACATATATGGTACCAAAATGATGGTGCATCATGTTGCAGTACGAGAAATGTTCGAGATTATCTCCTCCACATTTTAATGGTAGAGTAATAGGGAGGTATGTGCAGTTTACTTGGCCCCCAAGGTCTCTGGACATCACCCCTTTAGACTTTTTTTTAAGGGGCTACTTAAAAGAAAAGGTTTATCTTAAAAGGCCATTTTAAGGTGTTAATCATCTTGAGAAAGTCATTAGGAAACATGTGAAGCTATAACTCCTAACGTAATTAGAGATCTAATGAAAGTTTTTTCTTGGAGAATAATTACCTATTTAGAAACAGACGGTGCATACATTGAAACACTTGTGTAATAAAGTTTAGTTATGTTATGTACGTAGTAATTAAGTAATGTTCCAATTTCAAAATAAAATGATATTAGCACAAATTTATTATGTATGTAATTGTTGCAAAGCAGATAAAAAGTTTAACAAATTTTTAACAAAAATATGATACAGTCAAAATCGGTGCCCTAATTTTTATTTGATTTCGTTTTCCTTTATTCAATAAATAATCCGACAATTACCAGGTGTACAAGTATAAAATGCGGATTTCAGACAACAGATGGTGCACCAATGCAGTTTATGCTATAAAAATTTGACACTGCGCCATTTTGTTGTGTCATCAACAAGTGTCAGACGCGCATGAGTGATAAATTGGAAAAGTGTGTGCATAGTGTTGTGTTGTTGTGTTCAATATGTCGAAATTTATACCGAACAAAGAGCATTCGCGGACAGCACTAATTTTTTGTTTTCATTTGAAGAAAACTGCTGTTGAATCATACCGATTACTTCGAGAAGCTTATGGTGAACATGTACCATCGCAAGATACGTGTAAACGATGGTTTCGGCGTTTCAAAAGTGCTGACTTCGATGTTGCAGACAAGAAACGTGGAAAACCGCCAATAACATACGAAGATTCGGAATTGCAAGCATTGTTGGACGAAGATGATTCGCAAACATAAAAACAACTCGCCGAGCAATTGGGCGTTAGTCAACAAGCTGTTTCCAATCGGCTACGAGAGATGGAAAAGATTCAGAAGACCGGTAGATGGGTACCACATGAGTTGAACGACAGGCAAATGGAAAAGCGCAAAAACACGTGTGATATTTTGCTCGCTCGGTACAAAAGGAAGTCGTTTTTGCATCGCCTAGTTACAGGGGATGAAAAGTGGATTTATTTTGAGAATCCTAAAAGCAAAAAATCATGGGTAGACCCAGCCGCACCATCCACATCGACCCGCAGAAAGACGATGCTCTGTGTTTGGTTGGACCAGAGGGTCTATTATGAGCTGTTAAAACCTGGGGAAACTGTTAATACTAAACTTTACCAACAACAATTGACCGATTTGAACCGTTTGGTGCTTGAAAAAAGGCCAGAATACCGAAAGAGGCAACACAAAGTCATTTTTCTTGATGACAATGCTCCATCACATATGGCAAAACCAGTTCGCGACACGTTGGAAGCACTCAGCTGGGAAGTTCTACCCCATGCGGCTTACTCACCAGACTTGGCTCCTTCCGATTACCACTTTTTTGCATCGATGAGTCACGCACTTGCTGAGCAGCGCTTTGGTTCGTACGAAGATGGGAAAAAATGGCTCGATAAATGGTTCGCAGCAAAAGGGGAAGATTTTTACTGGCGTGGTATTCACAAATTGCCCGAAAGATGGGAAAAATGTATAACAAGCAATGGAGCGTACTTTGAATAAAGCACTTTTTATCATTCTTCCGAATTTAACATGTTTTTTTTTAGAAAAAAAATCCGCATTTCATACTTGTACACCTGGTACTGACGTGTTTACTGGAGTTTTTTTTTTGAATTTTTAACTACGAAGGTCCCAAATCTAAACGTAAGCATAATTTTTTTAGTTCCTATTAACATTTTCAATTAATATTTTGCTCGGCATTTAAATTTAAACACACTTTACTCTTCATTGTAAATCATTATTTTTTATTTTCCCTGTATACCATCAAATATTTTAAACTGTTGATGCTTGATTATGGATTTCCATGTAATGCAGAACTTTTTGCCAGGAATAATTTTTTTTCGTAATATGTAAGATAAACTCTTTCTCCCTTTGTATAAACTTTTTGGGACACACTGTACATAGCGCAGTAAAAAAAAGGTCAAAATAATGATGAGATAGGCATAGTTTAGATACAGAAATATTATGATTTTATCCTCTCTGGCGTATCACCAGGAGTATTGTCCTGTGTTTTGGACCTCGAAAAATTTGCTCTTTTGTTTATAAACAACTGAAGTTTTCAAAACGCGTTTTTGAGCTTAAAATACGAATAACTCCGATTATATATGTCGGCTCGATACAAAAAAACCGGTCAAGTGCAAGTTGAACTTGCACAATTAGTGTTCCGTACGTTGATTGTTTTTAAAATAAAAATTTTTGTTAGGGTGGTATAAAGTGATCAGTGACTTCACAAAACACACCCCAAATGAATTTTCAACAAAGTTTGTTTCCAATCTTTACTGAAAACTGGTGACATTGAAATTTTGTTTTTTTTTTATACACCAAATAAATTATTATAGGTAATGCACTCGTGATAATTTTCGTTCAATCTATACCCCGTGGAGAATATTCCAGAATTTTTTCAAAATTTTTTGATCAGTATTTTTCGAGATAAGGTAGGGGGCAGCGTTTTTTAAAAGTAATACGAAGAAAAGTGTGCGCAAGTATTACATTATATATATATATATATATATATATATATATATATATACATATATATATATATATATATATATATATATATATATATATATATATATATATATATATATATACATATATATATATATATATATATATATATATATATATATATATATATATATATATATATATATATATATATATATATATATATATATATATATATATATATATATATATATATATTTTACTCGTGTTTTCACAAGCTTTCATTTGACACCTCACTCGATGACCTAGTAAAAAAAATTTTTTTTCACTTCCGATTTCACCCCTCAAAACGAACCTCTTAAGTCAAAATTTATGTTACGGTGGTATAAAATGATCAGTGACTTCACAAAACACACCCCAAATGAGTTTTCAACAAAGTTTGTGTCCAATCTTTACTGAAATCTGATGACCTTGAAATTTTTGTTTTTTTTTATATACCATATAAATTATTAAAGGTAATGCGCTCGTGATAATTTTCGTTCAATCTACACCCCGTGGAGAATATTCCAGAATTTTTTCGAAATTTTTTGATAAGTACTTTTCGAGATAAGGCCCGGGACAGCGATTTTTCGCGAATTTTTAAAAATAATACAAAGAAAAGTGCGCGCAAGTATAATATTATATATATATTTTTTACTCGTGTTTTCACAAGCTTTCATTTGACACCACACTCGATGGCCTAGTAAAAATTTTTTTTTTTCACTTCCGACTTCACCCCCCAAAACTAACCCCTTAAGTCAAAATTTAATTCTCAAAACTACATGGCTCTGATGAGGCCATCAATTCCTATATTATTACCAAATTTCACCTTTCTATGTCAAACAGTTTCCGAGAAAATCGGGTGTGACAGACAGACAGACAGACAGACAGACAGACAGACAGACAGACAGACAGACAGACAGACAGACACCGAAGTGATCTTATAAGTGTTCCTTACGGAACACTAAAAAAAAACCAAAGTCTTTATAATAAAATTTCCAATAAATCGTTTTTGTTGAAAATTTCATTACGAAGAGTTTGGTTTTCTTTTTGTCTCGATCCGACTTACATAACCGGAGTTATTCACGTTTTAAGCTCAAAAACGGGTATTGAAAACTTAAATTGTTTATAAACAAAAGAGCACAAGTTTTTTGATGTCTAGAACTTAGGACAATACTCCTGATTATACTCCAGAGAGGATAAAATCATAATATTGTTTGTGCAATTTCATATGCTTTCTTTACTGCGCTAATAGGAGTATTTTAAGAAACAACTAATTAATTGAAATTCAGAGCTAAATTGTTATTTGAAAAGAAAGCAATTTATGATAAGATATTTGTTTTATAAGATTATTGTTTAATTTTTAGAAGTTTATAAACAAAAAATCGTGATATTCCCAGTATTTTTCTTACAAACAGGCAGTTCTATAATAAGTAACGAATTTGACATTCTCAAATAAAGGAAAAGTAAATTTTCATAATACAGTTAAAACCCGACTACATATCCTTTCACTCCCTTCCTCTAAGGCGATATCGTTCAAAAACTATAGGTTTTATTTCTATTTCACATATTGTCACTTGCACAGTGGCCAACATTGTTATTTTTTTACGCTTGTAAAAGAAATAGTTTAAACATAGAGCAATCACGGAAAATAAATAAAATAACACATAAAATACCTGTATCTCTGGGTTATTTCCTAAAGCTAAGAACGTCCAGCAAAGCGTAGATGCAGTAGTATCTTGGCCCTGGAAATGTTACACATTATTTAGTTTAAACGACCTATTCTGTGGTTTGGTTGCATTATGCACATTATAATTAATATAACTAGTAACATATGAGTAAGGCAGACATTACATTATAAAAGTTCTTTTATAAAAGATCTTTTATAAAAGAACTTTTACGATAAATGTGATAGTGTAATAGCTATAGTTTTATAAAATTTGTCTTTTATAAAAGTTCTATTATCATAGTTTGCATTTTCATCCAATAATTGATAAAAGTTGTCTCTCCCACTCCTCCACTCGACTCGCCGGTAGGTTGGCATCTTTTCTCTTTGTACGCATGCGCATATCTTACCTCTTGCCACAAAATCTAATCACACGTATCAGTTATCAACTTATCAATTGCTGTGTATTTAATTTTATTTGCTTTGAAAGTAACTGAAGAATGGCCGAGTCGAGGATTGAGTGCCGGTGGTCTGAGGCAGCTACTAAAATTTTCATTTGTGAATATGAAAGAATAGATTATGTCTATCACGTTCGCCATACAGAGTATAAAAATAGAAATAAACAGTTGAATGCTTATGAAGATATTGCTTGTGTATTAAAAGAACATGGATATATGTATGAGGTTAACGACGTAAAAAAAAAGTTAATGGGTTGAGGAGCCAGTACCTGGCAGAAAAGTTAAAAGTAAGTACACATAGAAATTTTCATTTTGTATAATTTTTATTATGAATTCTATAAACTTACCTATAAACTTACTATATATATATATATATATATATATATATATATATATATATATATATATATATATATATATATATATATATATATATATAATAATTTTTCTGTTGAACCTTTTGTTTACATAAACTTGATTGGTTTTTCTTGGGTACTTAGGTTCTTTTGGAAAATACAAACTTTATTTGACGTTTCCCCTTATTTTTTTAGGCATTTTCAAAAATTCTTTATTTTTTAATATTCATTCTAAAATTAGAAAATACAAGGATAAAATCTTTTTAGTCAAATTACAGGTTTAAAAACATATAACATTTTTTTACGCACACTCGGACATTTAAAATATTTACACTATAACAATATATAAAACAATTTACTCACGAGTATATACCTTGAAAGTCAACTATTTCTGTGTTTGTGAATTTCAAATTCTATATTTCTTATCAACATTTTTTATTGGTTTTTGTAAATTTTGTTATCTATAATGGGTGTCTTAACCAAAAAACTATTATTGATGTTAAGTATATATACCATTTTGAATTAGTAAGAGGATATGCATGCCACCATATTTATTTTTTAATTAAATTTGATTGGTGAATTGAATTAAAAATGACTGATTCCTCTTATGTCAGTCCTATCATTCACAGTGTTTTCATCTTTTTTTTTTATTTCAATCATCTCTTTGATCTGTAGTTTGGCATAATTCCGGTCTTTGCAGAGGACCTTGGTTTCATTAAATTTAAAGTCATGTTTTTCTTCTGCTTCGTGTTTACTAAGGGCAGTGGAAGCATTCCTGGTATACTCGTATTTGTGTCCATTCAGTCTGTTTTTTAGTAACTGAGAAGTCATTCCAATATATTTCTTCGGACAATCCGCACACGGTATTGCATACACAACATTAGATTCATTCATTGTGGGGATATGGCTTTTTAAGTTTGTAAATAATGAACTTAGTTTGTTTTGAGTTTGATGGCAAACTATAATGTTATATTTTTTCAAGACCCATTTCAGCTTGTCAGAAAGTTCCCTTGTGTAAGGAAGTGGTAAAAATTTGTCACAGTTTTGTTTACTATTTTTGGTGTTGTTTTTTGAGTTATTATAAAACTTGTATATTCTCTTTTTTATTGTTCGATTAATGTCATTCTCTTTAAAATTGTTTTGTATTAAAACCGTTTTTACTTTTTTTAGCGCGTCTGCTCTTAGTTCAGGGGAAGTCAATTTTATTGCTCGGTCTGTTAGGCCCACTATAACGCTGATTTTCTGGGACATTGCATGATTAGAGTGAAAATTCAAATATCTCCCTCCAAATTTAATTAAAAAATAAACATGGTGGCATGCATGTCCTCTTAATAATTCAAAATGGTATATATACTTAACATCAATAATAGTTTTTTGGTTAAGACACCCATTATAGATAATAAAATTTAAAAATCAATAAAAAATACGAAACACGATATGTTGATAAGAAATATAGAATTTGAAATTCACAAACACACAAATAGTTGACTTTCAAGGTATATACTCGTGAGTAAATTGTTTTATATTGTGGTTATAGTGTAAATATTTTAAATGTCCGAGTGTGCGTAAAAATGTTATGTTTTTAAACCTGTAATTTGACTAAAAAGATTTTAACCTTGTATTTTCTAATTTTAGAATGAATATTAAAAAATAAAGAATTTTTGAAAATGCCTAAAAAAATAAGGCGAAACGTCAAATAAACTAGTTTGTATTTTCCAAAAAAACCTAAGTACCCAAGAAAAACCAATCAAGTTATTATTTATATATATATATATATATATATATATATATATATATATATATATATATATATATATATATATATATATATATATATATATATATATATATATATATATATATATATATATATATATATATATATATATAATATATATATATATATATATATATATATATATATATATATATATATATATACATATATATATATATATATATATATATATATATATATATATATATATATACAGCTGAAAATACATACCAAAGCATACAGATTTACTCTTATAGGGCCAACCATTGTTGTAGGTCAAAATCCAGAGGAGGACTACTAATTTTATTATTAGTATGTTAACATTTTCATTGTTTATTTTTTGTAGGTATTAAACAGTATCAAAAGTGGGGCAGAAGGAGTTAGTATATATAAACCTACGGTTTACTGGTTGAACATGCTAAAATTTTTGGAGACATCAACAACATCAGATGAATTCGTATCAAATTTAGACGAGTCTAATGATTCCCAACGGTCAATACGTAATGAACAAGATCCCGAAGAAGTAAGTAGTCTTTTTTTCCATAATTGAAAAAGGGGGCGTCCATACATTACGTAATGCACTTAGGGGGGTAAGGAGTCAGGGCTTGCGTTATTGGTGCGTCACAGGAGCATAACATTATATGCGACTTTCTTGCCACGGAACTCTCCCGGGACCGTTATAAAATCTTTTAAAGTCATCCCTTATTTCACGCCCACTTCGGCGCGAGGGTAATAGTTTTGACTTTTTATTTATTTTAACTAAATGTATTGCCGTTAAAAAAATTCTGAATCTTGTAGCCAATATCCCAAAAGTGCTTTCAATCATTCTCCTTCCACGAGAGAATCTATAATTGCAAATTTTTTCTTCTTTTCAGATGTCTTTCAAGGGATATGGTTTCATCATTCTGTACCATAGAGGGAAAGCATCATCGGCAAGTATAACATAAGGAGCATTAATATTGGTATTGGGAAGCATTTTACAATCGGGAATGTTCAGTATTGAAATATCGTTGAGGCGGTTTTTTAGTTTACTTTTTTTTTTTTTTTTTTTTTTTTTTATTGGTCTAGCACACGTGCTGCAGGGAAGCCCCTAAAGCGCTCCAGGAGCGGCACGAGTGCGGAAAAAGCGATTCACGTTGTTCTTGAATCGCTGTAAATTGTACTCGGTGGGAAACACAGCGCTGGGCAAATTATTCCAAAGGGATGACGTTCTCCATATAAAAGATTGCTTGAAAAGCGTCGTACGCGGAGTAACAAGCTGAACCTCATACGGATGCGAAGCACCAGCGCGACGTGTATTTCTAACATGCACCGCTTTGGGAGGAATTAAGCGGGCTACATCCTTCGAACACTTTCCATGAAAATACTTGTAGAACAGACTCAAGTCGCCAACCGTTCTTCGATGTTCCAGCGAATCAAGGCCGCCGGTCAATTCCGGGTCCCCAATCAGACGGACCGCTCTTCTCTGAACAGAATCCAACAAATGCAGTGTATGTCTGGGAGCGGAGCCCCAACCGTGGGAGCAGTATTCCATAGTTGGTCGAATTTGGGCTTTGTAAAGAATTAACAGTTGCTGTGGGGTATAAAGCTTTCTGGTTCTAAATAATATTCCCAACTTTTGAGAAGCTCTCCTTGCTATACCTGTAACATGTTCATGCCAAGACATATTTGCTCCCAAACTAACGCCCAACAAATTGAGCGACGATGCTAGGGGAATGGAGTGCCCCGACATAACTATGTCGGGTTCAGCAACGTTAACTTTTTTAGAAAAAACTGCCGCTTGGGTTTTTGTAGCGTTAAATTCCACTTGGTTATTGTCACCCCAAGACAGAATTTCTTCCAGGTCTTTGTTAAGTTGAACGACCTCCTGCTGTCTGCGGATATTCGCCTGAGCAGCCGATGTCCGAGCGTTCAAGGTGAATGAAGAGACAAGCGTACTGTCATCTGCAAAGCTATAGATTGGATTCCCGGTCTTTTCCAGCAGATCGTTAATGTAAATGAGAAAGAGAGTAGGAGACAGTATGGAGCCCTGGGGCACACCGGCGTTGATAGTGAGGGTGTTAGAAAGAAATCCGTCGACCGCCACTCGTAAAGAATGCTCTCTGAGGAAACATGAGAGCCACAAACAGAACCTTTCAGACATACCATAAGAGCGCAACTTAGCCAACAGTCCATCGTGCCAAACACGGTCGAATGCCTTGGATATGTCAAGAGCAACCGCTCGAGATTCTCCAAAGTGTTCAATTGCGTCGTTCCAAACATGTGTTACATAAGTCAGAAGATCTCCTGTTGATCTATGTTTACGAAAGCCATATTGGTGATCGCTAATAATATTGAATCGTTCAAGATATTTTAGAAGATGCTCATTGATAACCTTTTCCATGACTTTCGATATTATTGAAAGCAGTGCAACTGGTCGGTAGTTATTTGGCAAGGTCTTCTTACCTTTTTTAGGTATCGGCTGAACCGTGGCACATTTCCAGCAGGACGGAAATATTCCCTTTCTGTAGGATAGGTTAAAAAGTCTACAGAAAACTGGTGTTAGTTCCCTTGCACAGTTTTTGAGAACTATGGCAGGTATTCCGTCAGCGCCAGAAGCCTTCTTGGTGTCTAGCTTCATTAAAATACGCTTTATGATGCGCTGTCTGAAGACAACATCGGGCATCCTTGACTGCAATATGGGAATATTAGGTGGTGTTTTTCCTTGGAAATCGACAGTAGAATGTGAAGCAAAGAGTTCAGCCAACAAGTTCGCTCTCTCAACAGGTGTGGTTGCAATGGAATTATCTGGCCGTGTGAGTGGTGGTATGGTGGATTTGGTAAAATTTTGACTAACTGCCTTAGCGACTGCCCAAAAGGACCTGGAATTGTTGGGACAAGCGAGAAGTTTGTTTCTAATTCTAATTCTTTTGGCGTACACTCCACTATCACCCAACCTGCCATTTGTTCCTACATTTATATATAAAAATTTGTAATTAGCATCCGACAGCGCAAACAAAACAATGCTGTTATATTTTTTATAGTTAAAAAAATGGGATCCGCTTCGTTGAGGAGAAATAATACGGATGTGCTTGCCATCCATTGCACCAATTGTGTTGAAAACATTCCATTTTAACTCGAAATCCTTCGCAATGTTTTCCCATTCATGTCTAGTTGTTGGAAGCTACAAATAATTAAATTTAACTTAATTTTTCAGAGCGAATTTTTTACTTGAACGTCTACGACTAGTACGACTGGTGAAGAAAAAAAATCAGGAGAAAAATCAAAATTTAAAAAGGAAGTTGTCAAATGTCAACTCTGATTCTTTATTGGCTCAAGCATCGCGCACTATGAAAGAAATGACTAAAATGATTCAAGACAATCATGGTAACAATAAGACAAATCAGCCTGAAAGTGTTGGTTCCATGGATACGTTTGGGAAATTTGTTGCTAATGAATTACGTAACATCCAAAACGCGGGTGACGTGTTAATGCGTCACACTAAAAGGAAAATTCAACAAGTAATTTTCCAGTCTTGGGAAACTATTGATTGTCCATCACCTTCACCATCTATAACAAATTCATCATCGTCATCGCGGGTATCGCCCCAACTCCAAATATTCCAACAATACAGTCACCAAGATTCTAATAAATGGACAGAGATGACCACCTTCACAACAAATGAGGAACAACAATTTTGTCACAGTATACAGGTTTCAGAAGCACAATCAAGTGATCTTATTAACCGTGCTTTAACTGATTCTCACATTACCTGTCACAATTTATTGTCAGAATAAAATATTACATTTTTTATTTTTTTATTTATTTTAACTAAATATATTTATATTTAAAATAAATATTTTATATATATATATATATATAGATACTTACTTTCAAAAATTCGTCCTTCAGATTCTCATATAATGCGTTACAAGTTTCAGGTTTAATGGTTGAAAGTGTACACTGAGGTATGCGGCTAATGTAATAAAGGCTTGTGTAGCTCTCGCCTGTGGCAAGAAATCGCAGAGTAGCCATAAGCCGAGAATTTGCAAATGCAAAATGACCAACAAATAAAGATCCCATGAATGCTATATTCCATGCCTTTCCTCCTACGACTATAGTTTCTGAGCCTATACTCTTCATTAGGTAGGTTTTAGGCAGCGGTATCGATCGTTAAGACCAAAGTACCGTGGAGAGTCAAGTTGGAATGACTCTCACTGGCTTATAGCAATCATGGTACTTTATGTAAACGAGGTACTACTCGTTGGGCAAGATACAGACTCTTGCGCCATCTATATCTTGCCCAACGAGTAGTACCTCGTTTACATAAAGTACCATGATTGCTATAAGCCAGCGAGAGTCATTCCAACTCTCCACGGTACTCTGGTCTTAACGATCGATACCGTTGCCCTTAAGACTACCTGATGAAGAGTATAGGCTCAGAAACTATAGTCATAGAAGGAAAGGCATGGAATTTAGCATTCATGGGATCTTTATTTGTTGGTCATTTTGCATTTGCAAATTCTCGACATTCTGTTGTAGTGACCAATCAAGTAACAAACTATATTCCGAAAATTTTATTTAGGAATATCGATTTGATTTAACCATAAGCCGTTCCTCAGGGGTTATTGGGTTACACAAATGTGTCGTTTCCCGAGATATTATAGGTTCCACCATCAGAAGCAAGTAATCGAAAGTTTTTTTATCCATCCTCAAATAGTTCATGTAACTTTTTGTATCTTTCATGACCAGTTCTTTGAGTAAATTCTGATGGATGCCCTTTAAATAGCGCCGAGCAACCCAAGGTCTTGCCCACAAACGTTTCTTTACATTTTTATTTTTTTCCGCCACAGCTATTGAAACTACAGCAGTCACAAAACCCGCGGCGTGTTACCAACACGTCATCCATTACACAACATTCACAACACTGTCTTGAAACGAAAAACTGAGATTTCTTTTAAAATATTTTAGATAGTGTAATGCAAATTTTGTAGTCATAAAAGATATTTTATAAAAAAAAATTGTAAAACAATTTCTATCCAAGTTTTATAATACATCTTTGTTAAAGAACTTTTATAGTGTAATGCCTGCCTAAAAATATAATATTTTAAATATGCAGTTGCGTGCAAAAGTTTTGAGCCAAAAATATTTGAGAAGAGAAAAAAACCAAATACACCACCATAAACTACTTTACTTATACTAACAACATATACAACTAAAAAATCTTCCACTATAAGTAACACGGACATTACCCTATAAAAGTTCTTTTATAAAAGAACTTTTACGATAAATGTGATAGCACAGTAAACATACTACAGTAGCGAAACTGAGCTCCAATTTGGTGACAAAATTTTGACGGCGCATGTGTCGACGGGTCCTTTTTCAAAATGGCCGCTCAGTGTTTACATCCGATCTCGGTATGTCTTTGGAAATGTATTGTCCATCGTTTCTTGATGTGATTGCAGTTTATATGAATATAAATACAGAAGGCAGAGAGAATTTGTAGAAAAAGAGAATTAAAAACGTTTGTAACTGAAGAGAATCGGAAAGGTTGAGAAACAATTTATATAATCATGAGGAAAGGAGGTTATTGTTGTGCCGTTGAGAATTGCAATATTCCATATAATTATTTTCGCAAATTATTTGCTCAAGTCACACTTTTTTATGCTCTAAAATTTGCAAATAAGAAATTTCTAACTCAATCAGGGCGCGCTAAGACTATTATTCTAAATCATAACTAAATTTAATTATGCTTTATTTGCATCACATGTAATCATCAATAGTATTATCCGTCAAAGTTTAAGTTGCTGCATTAATGATTTTTTTTGCAGTTCCTCTGTTTTTAGTTGAAACAATGATTTCATAGAAATCATGGTATGCGATTAAAGTTGTTGGAGTTGTTGATTATTTTAATAAACCTCTATTGCTTGCTTTCACAAGACAACTTTTCACTATCTTAAATGCATTTTTGAAAAAATACATATGCATAAAACAATATTATCATTACTAATGTATGTTTTGTTTAGACGTATTTGCTCAAGAGACGGCCTTCTCGGAACCTTGATTGATTTAATAAAACGTTCGTATTAGTAGAGTGGTTTGGTCATTAAAGCTTGAAATTTATATTCTCTAAACTTAGTTCGGCTGGTTATTTAAAAATCCTGACGTGATTGCTCAATTCTGACCTCAGATTCGGTTTCAGCGTCCAAAAATACATATAGGTATAGTGATCTGTTCGGTAGTGAAAAACTTTTTTTTGTGTGCCTGTGTCATTTTTTTATGATTAGTAAATAATCCTCCAAATTCTGGTTTTTAGAAAGATTTATTTTTTGTGTAAACTAATATTCAGTTATTTAAAACTATTTATATTTGTGTAAATTATAAATAAAACATTTTTTTTTTTCTTAAAGGTGTATTTTCAAGAGGTTTCTAGTTTTCAATAACTTCATCTGTATTAATTGTTTGACACACCTTTTCTAATAATAAACCTGATAAATTTAACACTGTTTAATTGCAAGTACAATTAATACTCTGAAAGTGATTTTTTTTCTATTTTTCTCTATAAATTACATTGCTCCTTTTTCATGCCAATCTTTCAAAAGTTTCTGTGAATATATTGTAAGGAATACAGAACCTATAACAACATATTTATTATTTTCAAATTTTAGACAGTATATTTTATTTTCTTATAAGCTGGGTTTGAAAGTTTAAATATTAAGTGTCGTGTTGAGATCACAAAACCACTGGGGAATGGGATTATTGGAATAACTGATATAAATCGATTATTGAACCAAATATGCTATTAAAATAAGAAAAAATTTAATGTGATTCCAAAGAAATTTTTGTAATATGATTTTGTCAGACGATGTGTGCCAAAGGGTAAAATATTCTCAAAATAAGTTCGTTAAATGGACAGTACACTTAATCGAAGTCCATTTTGATGGTAATTATGCCTACTATTAAAATTCTGAAGATTTAGTTACCTGTTATTAATATTCCTCCTATAAAGAACTTATTTCTATTGTTGTATACCATACTATAAATTAAACATAGTTATTTTCCTTTTAAACTGTAATTGACAATACTCAGTATATATGAGTCGATCATTTCTCCTAATGAAGCTAATATGGTTAGCGAAACGCGCGTCGAATGCAAAAATAAAGTGTTTGGTGTAGTGGTGATATATACTGAGTAGTGTCATTGTGCCAAAGATTCCACATTCCCAACATAGTTGTAATTGACAAGTGAGCTTGGTCATAACTAAGTATTGTATGTAAATATAATTAGGAAATTACTGTATTGACTCTTTGATGTAAATATTAATTCATTGTACATAAAAGCAAGCGTTAATTACGTTATCAAAAGGCAATACGGATAACAGAACACAAAAAGATATGAAACCTCTAAGAATCATTCACATAGAAAATAGAGGTCTATACATATACGTTCATAATTCATTAATAATATTATATTAACCTTTCTCGAAGTTACACAACATAGTTTTGTAGTTTAAGAAAAAATAAGTACCAAAAAACTAGATACAGTGTTTTTTAATTAACAAGAGATCTATCACACCAAACAACACAAAACTGCTTAGAAAAAAAATGCTCTTATTTTAGATGTTGACAATATGTTTTTATTTCAGGGTACAAGAAAAATAGCATTAAGTATTACGTATGTTAAAATTAAATTAATTTAGTCCTTAAAAAACATCTTTAATCACAAATTTACTTGAAAAATGATGTAAATAAAACTTTAACCTCAAACAGTGACGTTTAACTTTGATAGACTTTTGAATTTTTGGATAAGGTTATTAAAAACTGAAGTTGAATATGAAGAATTCCATCAAATACCTTCCTATGAAATTTTTCCCCTGTATTCATTTCTTTTCTAACAAAGTGCTCCTTTCTTTTTGTTTTTTTTATTACTCATGCTGCATTAACTTTTATATTATTCATGCTGTATTAAATAACAAATCAAAAATTTTCAAACATTTCTATATCTATGATTTTGAATGATAAAACTTTTCACAACTTTATTTGTATTTCAAATCTCGCGCTGGTCCACTTTTAACATGGCGGATTGCCACGTGACCTTCTGAAAACGAACCCGATTTTTCCTATGCGGTTATCCTTGAGTTTCGCTACTGTATAGTGTGTTTACTGTGGTGATAGTGTAATAGCTCTAGTTTTATAAAATTTGTCTTTTATAAAAGCTCTTTTATCATAGCTTGCATTTTCATCTAATATTTGATAAAAGTAGTCTCTCCCACTCCTGCACTCGATTCGCCGGTAGGTTGGCTTCTTTTCTCTTTGTACGTATGCGCATATCTCACGTCACGCGACAAAATCCAATCACACATATCAGTTATCAACTTATCAATCGTTGTATATTTAATTTTATTTGCGTTTTTAAAATATTATTACTTTAAACTGTTATTTAAAAACAAAAGCTTTTAAAGTAACTGAAGAATGGCCGAATCGAGGATTGAGTACAGGTGGTCTGTGGCGGCTACTAAAATTTTGATTTGCGAATATGAAAGAATAGATTATCTGTATGACATTTGCCATACAGAATATAAAAATAGAAATAAACTGTTGACTGCTTATGAAGATATTGCTTGTGTATTAAAAGAACATGGATACACGTATGAGGTTGACGATGTAAAAAATAAGTTAATGGCTTTTATCCATAGGAAAAACAACGATTAACAATATAATTAAAAAATGGAAAACTACAAGTACTCTGAATGACAAACTATGTTCTGTAAGATCAAGGAAAACAACTATTCGTGTCGATAAAGTAATTAAAAGAAAAGCAATTCCAGATGTAAAAAGGAATGCTGCAATTCTTGCACGTGAATTACGTTTATATATCCAGAAATGACGGAAGAAGATATATTCGACGACCAAAAGACAGGCATGAATCTCGGTATCAATTACCTACTGTTAAGCATGGTGATGGTAATATTATGCTTCGGGGGCATTTCCGTGTCAAGGCGTCGGTCCAATACTTAAAATTGAATGTACTGTGGACACTGTTACGTATAGAAATATTCTATCAGAACACATGCTTCCTTATGGACGTCGAAATACGCCACGAGGTTACATTTTTCAACAAGATAATGATCCGAAACATCGATTCAAGCTTTTGAAAGAATTTTTCAGAAAGAAAAATCTTTGAGTTTTAGAATGGCCATGTCAGTCCCTAGACTTGAACCCCATAGAACATTTGTGGAAAGAGTTGAAAATAAAAGTGGGAGTTTAGAATTGTTCCAATAAGGGTGCTCTCTGGAAAAAGAGTTCAAGAAGGGTGGGCGAATATCACCAGAGATATAATTCTAAAATTGATCGAATCAATTCCTCAACGATGGGCAGCGGTATTAGCTTCGAAGGGTATGGCTACAAAGTATTGGTAAGAATATATCTTTTACTGTCACTTTTTTCTGTGTTATAGTGATTTTTGCTATGTTATATACCTTTTTACTGTGAAATTTGAAGTTGGCCCAATCCTTATGAACAGCCGAAAAATGTAATTTTGTTATAAATGATTGTTAATTATAGTAGCAGATTTTTGAGTTGTATATGTTGTTAGTATAATTAAAGAAGTTTGTGATGGTGTATTTGGTTTTTCTTCTCTTCTCCCTTTATAACTCAATTAATCACAAAAATATTTTTTGACCCAAAACCCTTGCACGCAACTGTGGATAAAATAATGAATGAAACCTATTCTGCCAACCAGGAATTTCAAACTTTTGAAATTTGCATTTCTGCCGGGTAAATAGAGCGAATAAAGTCTACACTTACAGCAAATAAGAAAGTGTTAACTTCTGCCTCAATTTCGTCGATTCCAAAATTGCTGTTTTCTTGCTGAGTTAGAAGAATATCTAAGAATGACATCTTTTTTTTCCTTCCAAATTCATCTTCTTCTTCTTCGCGGTATTTATTCTTTTCGAAATATTCCTTACGTTGCATAATTACCTAAAAATGAGTATAAATCCTTGTATAAAGAACAACTGCAAAAAAATAATGATAAATGGCCCTTCTCTATAACTAATAAGAACAATAAAATGCATGTACGCTAATGATTGTAGTATATATCCCTTGACCACTAGTTCGAAATAATATTCCCAGCTTTTGAAAATCTCTCTTTGCTATGCATGCAACATGTTCAGGCCAAGACATATTTGGTCCCAAATTAATGCCTAGCAAATTGGGCTACAATGCTACAAAAATGGGGTGTCCCGACATAATTATGTTGGGTGCAGTAACATTAACTCTTTCAGAAAAATTCTACTTGGTTATTGTCACTTAATGTTATACACATTAAAGACTCCCAGGATGGCAGTTTTGGCACTTGGGTAATTCATCTGTGAATAATCGATGGCGTCTGCAGGAGACGTGAAAAGTGTTCTACAGTTAGTATCAACTTTATGGTCGACGAGGCAACAGATAAACCTTGTGCGTTGTGTCGTTATCTTTAACCACATAATGTTAAAGTTTCGAGGCTACAGATCCTTCTCTCGTTGGAAGGAGAGTCGTTTCTGACGAAAAGACAGATTCCAAAGTTACGGCCAAACCGTAGAAGTCGTACCCAAGATAGAGAAAGTTGCCCGTGGTGTTATCGACCACCTGATCTTAGCTTCATCGAGAGCGAGTACATAAGCCACATGTACATTTGATTCAGGTGTTAGTGCGCTGAATTTATGCAATTTTTTTATACCTCTTATATTACAAAGATCATATTTCTTCGCCTGTTGATGCCCCCGAAACAGCCCAAGCTGAGGATTCGAATTGGAGGCTATTTTACCTCTGGGCTCATCATGGTATTCTTTTCCCACGCGAAATCCGGAGACAGCGGCAAATCCAGGAAATGTTAAGCAACTTCAAGCAGCCTAAGCCGAGGTTATGGTATCACTCCGGGCGATGCCTGGTGGCATTTGGGCCTTTGCATTTAGGGAGAGATTCAGTCCCTCGCCCCCCACGGGAAATATTAATAACAGTAAATCCAGAATAATCCCTAACAGACTAGTGTCGAGAACTAGCCCAGTCGTCAGAGGCAAATTGTGACGAAAAGCTCACATTATATGTTAACAGGCTGCATTTTAGCATACAGGTGGCTTTTTTGGACGTAGAATATGATAAAAAAAATTTTGCTGCTCGAAAGTGTACGTTAAGCCCACGAAATCCAAAAAAAAAAATTTTTTTTTCGCAAATATCTCGAAAAAATAGAAAAGTTATCGAAAAACTAATAATACCATGTAATAGAACGGGAAATTTTACAAAAAAATAGTCTATAAATTATTTTTTTTAGTTCTATTGTAATTTTTTACAAATTATAAAGCTACTCAGTATATATCACCACTACACCAAACACTTTATTTTTGCACTCGACACGCGTTTCACTAACCATGTTAGTTTCATCAGGAGCGATGATTGCCTACAGCTAAACTACAAATCTACCCTATTTATACTTCGCCTAACCCTTCAATTACTCGGGCGGAACTAATGACATAGGCTAGACCGTCAGTTCCGGTTAAGTAACCAGCAGAGGGGACCATAAGAAATAGGAGACTAAGGTGAGGCCTACCTTATTAAATATCTTACCGAGTCCCCTGCTATATTTCGGATTATATGGTATCGAGACATACTTGGTCTTATTTTCTTCGGGTGTAAAAAAGGTGGAATTCTGAATATTTAACCTGAACTAAATCTATTTATTAACTTGTTTACTAAGTCGTCGTCATAACCATTAACTCTAGTTATATTTCTAATACGATTCCTTTCATTATTGAAGTTCATCATCTATATACCTATACCATACCCTTGGGAAATATTCAAATTCTTGACTAGCTTTGGTTTCAAACTTACTCATGAATAAAATGGCTATGAAAGGTGATAAGCAATATATATTGAACATAATTTTGTTCCATACAAAGTTTAGATAATGTTAAGTATTCATGAATAATTTCGTCCTCAAAGTTATTCGAGTCATTGTGAAGTTTGTGGTATTGGCACACTTGGAAACAAAAAACCGACATCAAAATAAATTTTGATTTGATTTCACCTTCATTAAGAACTAGATTTTTTTTTTATTAATGAATTCTAGAGAATTCTTCACTGTGGGAGTATTTAATGGTAAATTATGAAGTTCTTTTGATAACCATATTCAGAATTCCACCTTTTTTACACGCGATGAAAATAAGAGCAAGTATGTCTCCGTACTATATAATCCGAAATATAGCAGGGGACTCAATAAGGTATTTAATAAAGTAGGCCTCACCTTAGTCTATAAGTCATCAGACAATTTGAGGAATATCTTAGGAAATCCCAAAGATAAGATTCCTAAGAGTGAGAAAAGTGGAACTTATGAAAGTATGATGGGCAAACCAAAAGGTCAATTAAAACACGATTTAAAGAACATTTAGTACACCTAAAATACAGTAGAACAGAAAAGTCTAGCATTTCCGAACATGCCCTTGAAGCTGATCATAATGTAACATTAGATAATCTAAGATTAATTAAAAATGTATCTGATAGGAGATTGTTGAACGCATGAAAATATGGAAATTATAAAATGTAAAAGTAGTTTAAATAAAGACAGAGGGCCTGTTCCTTATAGTCCCCTCTACTGGTTACTTAACCAGAACTGATGGCCTCGCCTATGCTATTAGTTCCGTCTGAATAATTCAAGGGTTAGGCTAAGTATAAATAGGGTAGATTTTTAGTTTAGCTGTAGTCAATCATCGCTCCTGATGAAGCTAACATGGTTAGCGTAACGCGTGTCAAGTGTTTGGTGTAGTGGTGATATGTACTGAGTAGTGTCATTGTGTCAAAGATTCCACATTCCCAACTAAAATATAAAGCAACTAAAAATAAAAACTATTAATATCATCCTCTCCTCTTCAAACCATAAGTTTTAATTTTTTTTTTTTTTGGACTCTAAAAACAAGTAATATCGATTAATCTTCGAGCCGTGCGCAAAAACTTTCAAATTAACCTGTTTGGCGCGCTACACTTTTTGAATCACATATCCGAATTTTTAATAAATTTTTAGCTAATAAAAAAATTCTGGAAAAAATCTTCATACCAATTTTTGTAGAATTTCCTTCTCTTTCACCTGGTGCTATTTGTTTTTCGATATCTTTTTCAATTTTCAAGATATTACCAGAAAAATGAATTTGTGATTTTATTTTAGATTTTGTGGGCTTAGCGTACATCAAATTTTAGCAAGCTTTTTTTCATCGTGTTCTACGCTTAAAAAACTATCTGTATGCCGAAATACAGCCTGTTAAAATTTAAGCAGACTTTATGGAAAACTGATTAGAGCAATAATTGAACAAGAATATGCTCCGTACGAAATTGAACAGCAAACGGGATTCAGAGCAGGAAGAACTTGTATGGATAACATTTTTAGCCTAAATCAACTATCCGAAAAGAAAGTAGCAACCAACAGAGAATTCCATCTAATCTTTATTGATTTAACAAAGACCTACGATAATGTACCAATAAAGAAACTGTGGCAGGTATTGGAAAGAATATCTATTAACGTTACCGTCATACAAGCGATAAAACAACTATATTCAAATTGTCAATCAAGAATAAAGATTGGTAAAGAAATATCTGAAAGCTTTCACATCACAAAAGGTCTTAGACAAGGGTGTTGCCTGTCCCCAACGTTAATCAAAGTAAATATTGATGCGGCTCTCGATCATTACAGGAAGAGTTGTCGAGGAATGGGTATCGAAATAGACGACGAGACAACACTTTATACGCTACATTTTGCCGATGATCAGGTGGTTATCGCCCAAGATCCAGAAGATCTGGAATATATGACAAGGAACCTCATAGACCAATATAACAATTGGGGACTCACAGTAAATATGAGCAAAACAAAGTACTTGCGGATCGGTGGAGATAGGCGGGACCTGAAACTGGACAATAACATCGAAATTGAAGCATGCGACCAATATACTTACCTAGGAACTAGAATAGACAGCACTGGAAGAACAGAAAATGAAGTGGAAGAGAGGATAGCAAAGGGAAAAGGACTGATCGGTGCCATGAATTCCATTCTGTGGTCAAAAAATGTCAGTAGGTAAAGAAAGCAACAGATTTACAATGTCATCTTCAAAAGTATAGTTCTATATGGGTGCGAAACATGGCAACTAAACAAAACTGTTGAAAGAAGGTTAAATGCTCTGGAAATGGCTTTTGGCGAAGATCGGCAAGAATTTCCAAGCTCGATAGGATATCAAATGAAAGGGTCTGGTCAAAAATGAAAATGGAAAGAACACTGATAGAGGACGTACAGGAGAGACAATTAGAGTGGTACGGCCATGTCCAAAGGATGCAACACCATAGAATTCCAAAACAAATCCTACAGTGGACACCTACAGAAAGAAAGAAAAAGGGAAGGCCGAAAATAACCTGGTCTATAGGCATAACAAAAGCAATGTCCGAACGAAACCTACGACCAGGTGACTGGGATGATCGGCGAGAATGGAAGCTAGGAACCGGAAGGCGCAGAGTGACGCTATAAACCGAGAGATATATATATATATATATATATATATATATATATATATATATATATATATATATATATATATAAATAGCAATCATTTAAAGTAAGCGGGCGGGGGGGAGAAAATTTATGCAGATACCTCTGGGTCTTTAAGAGAAATCACTATCCTACATCAAAATATACAGTGTATACGAACAAAGACTTTGGAAATGCAAATGTATATAGAAAGCATGAATAAAAAACCTGATCTAATTTGTCTGTCGGAGCACTGGATGGAAAAAGAAGAAGAAACTTTTATAAGGATTCAAGGGTATAAACTCGGATCTTCTTTTGCAAGACCTAGCATGAAGCATGGAGGTGCATGTATCTTTGGAAGGGAAGACCTTCATTTTGAAGAAGACAAGAATATTGTGCAAAGTAGTGTTGAGGGGTCTATAGAATGTGCTGGTGTCGTAGACAAAGACTTAAGGTTACTAGTTGTTTGTGTATATAGGAGAGGATTGGGGTCGTTTGAGACATTTATAGACAAATTGGAAGAAATATTAGATTATATTAGGGTAAAGTATGTTAAATTTAAACTTGAATTGGCCGGAGATTTTAATTTAAACATGTTAGTAAGAACGATTAAGAATGACCTATTTATGGATCTATTGTCGGGTTATAATTTGAGGCAGGCTATTTTTGCACCGACAAGGGAGGCAAAGAACTCATCCACACTTATAGATAATATTTTTGTAAATATTGATGGTTTTAGTGCTGCTGTGATTGAAAATGCTCTCTCGGATCATCATGCGCAGCTTATTTCATTTCACTCGGAGCAGGTTGAAACTTTAGATTACAAGTATATTAAAAAAAGAATATTTTCAAGAAAAAGATTACTTCTGTTTAGGCAGGAGCTGCAGACTGTTGACTGGAGCCCCATACTGGAGTGCAATGACGTCAATGTATGCTATAATACATTTATAAATATAATAAAATGTCTAATGAATGTAATTTTTCCAACAAAAAAATATAATTGTAAAAAACTTCATAATGGTTGGATAACTAAAGGTATAAAAATTTCATCTAAAAATAAAAGGAAACTATACTGTGAGAAAAAGAAAGGTAAAATATCTAACGATGAATTCAAGAGATACGATAAAATTTTAAAGAAAGTTATATTGGAAGCTAAAAGAAAATCAAATACTGAATTTATTTTGAATTCTGATAATAAAACTAGGGCAACCTGGTCATTGGTAAGGAATATATCTGAAAATTCTCAAAAAAATTCAATAATCGACACTTTTGCGCCGAAATATGGGGATTCAGTGACAGCATTGAATGCTTTAAACCATTACTTCATTAATTCTTGTCCAGATGTTGATGGTAGTGGGACAGTTGACTCATTCCCTATAGAAGGGTGTCAGCGAACGATATTCTTAGAACCAACTAGCATTGAAGATGTCTGTAGATGCATAAAAAATTTGAAAAACAAAAAATCCGTAGGAGAGGACCAGGTGCCTGTTTCGCTGCTGAAGGAGACGGCAGATATTATATCTATCCCTTTGGAACATATTATTAATGTTATGTTCTCGACAGGAGTCTTCCCAATACCAATTAAAGCTTGCACATATAAAAGCAATATATAAAAAAGGTGACCGAGCTGAAGAAAAAAATTATAGGCCGGTATCACTGCTATCAAATGTAAACAAAATTTTTGAAAAAATATTATACTCCAGATTGATATCCTTCCTTGAGCGAAACAATGTCCTGGCTGATCAGCAGAATGGCTTCAGTCGACATAAATCTACTATTAGAGCTATTTATCAAGCCATGTCAGAGATTCTTAATTCTTTAAATGATGATAGGGTGACTGTGGCCATGCTTCTCGATTTGTCAAAAGCATTTGACTCGGTAAATCACTCAATACTTTGCTTAAAACTAGAGAAGTATGGAATTAGAGGTGTAGCTCTTCAGCTCATAAAATCATATTTAAAAAACAGAACACAATGTGTTATTGAAACAGACCCTTGTGGAAAGCTTGCTTGCTCTGAGAAGGTCATAATAAAAAGGGGTGTACCTCAAGGTTCAATTTTAGGACCCTGTATACTAATGAATTGCCTAAAGTGTCGCATGACTATATAGTGCTGTATGCCGATGATACTACTCTGATCTTTAAAGAGGATAATAAACATCTCTTACTTCAAAAAATGGTTAATACTCTAAACCTATTAAGGCAATATTTTACTTCGAATGATCTACTTTTAAATATCTCAAAAACACAGATGATTCTATTTTCTAACAGAAGTAATGAACGTGTAACAGTAACATATGACAACATTGATGTAGTTTCGGGAGATGAGATTTTATTTCTTGGAGTGATTGTGGACAGGAGACTTGACTGGAAGTGTCATGTCAGTGCTTTGGCCAATAATATGGCTAAGTATTGTTACGCGCTAAGAGTCATTTTAGATTATGTTGGTGAAGACGCAGCACTGTCTTCTTATTACGCCTACATTCATTCGCGTATGAGATATGGAATCATCTTTTGGGGAAATTCCTGTGAGATAAACAGAATTTTGGTTTTGCAGAAGAAGTGTCTAAGAGTAGTGTACAGAATAAAGGCAAGAGATAGTTGTAAAAACGTATTCATTTCAAAACGGATTTTTACTGTAATAAGTTTATATATATGAAGCAGTGTTATTTGTTCATAGTAATAAAGACCTATTTCAAGAAAGCATAAGAGTGCATAAACATAACACTAGGTTAAAAAATGATTTAAAACCAAACAAAAGTAAATATTCCTATATACAAAAGAATGTACATTTTTGTATTCTAAGATTGTACAATAGTTTTCCTAATCATGTTAGAATTTTAAGAACGAACTTGCTGAAACTAGTAATTAAGAATTATTTAGTCCGTAAGGCATTTTATAGTTTGGAGGAGTTCTTTGCTGATGAATCTCGGCTATTTTTATGTGTGTAACTAGAATATTTGATAAAATGCAATATTTCTTAGTTTAAGAACTTTTGACATTGTTCCACGCTCCTATATGGAGCTTTGTAATTTACAAGGAATAAATAAAAACATTATCTATATATAACATTTAATGAGAGCTCAAAACCCCTGGCGACTGGGCTATACAATAAATGGACTATTTGAATATCTGTCCTCTCGCATTATCCGGTTTAGACGCGTACATCCATACTGTATCTATTTTCTGCTTTATCATTGTCTTTAAAATGTATGTCGGTTTGTTAAATTTACCACTAAAACTTACCTGTTTATTAAATTTCCCAATATAGTCTAGACATGCTTGGTGTTCTTTGCCCAAACTTGTGAGACTAAATATAAAGTCATTATGTAGAATCGGTAGATATATTCTTCGGAAGACTACTCTGAGGAAACTAAAAAATAATAAATAATATAATAGTTTTAATGACACTAAATAAGAGAGGTTACAGGTTTTAATTTATAGTAGTACTCGTATATGGTAGACGAATATCTTATTGAAGAATACTTACTCGTTAATTGATTCGGCATATGCAGATTCTCCATTTTTCAAGAAATTCAGTTCAACACCCAGAGCTGTTGCTAAAATTAAAACAGAAGAAAATTTAGAAACAACATTTATATTTTTTTAATAAAAAATTTAAAAAAAAACCCTAGTGGCCAATTAACGAGGATTTAAAACAAGCGCAAGGATAAGGAATTAAGCCGTCGCACAATGTGGCCGTTCAAGTGGTGTTGTTTTAAAAATACCAACAGGTCTCGCGATTCTTCTATTTCGAAAGGGTTTTCGGATATTTATTTTTTCATAATTATTTAACTAATTGTTTATAAACAATTGATTTTTCTTCTCTCTACCTGTATCGTTGCTGGGTGGATGGAGTGGCTCAGCAGCCGTGTTGCCCGTCTCAAGCCAGGATAAAGGAGGAGGGTTCCCAGGTCAGACTAGCAATCTACCTGGGGGAAAAACGATAATCCGCTCACAGACCCAGACCAGCTTCGAAACAAGGATGGACCTCAAAGATGACCACCCCAGCGAGAAAAAGGAAGACGAATTGGAAAAAGAACATTATTAGAATTGGTGCGTAGAATATTATGTCCTAATCATTAACCCCTTACTGCATGACTATTTTTATTTTTGTAAAAAAAATATATATGTTAGATAATATTTTTAAATACACGAAATAAATGTTAAAAAAAAATTGGTCACTTTTTTATCAAGATATGAATCACCTTTTGACATGTGCCAAATTTGGCACAAATTGGGGAAAACGGAAAAAAATTAAACTAGAGAATAAATTTCGGTAAAAATGTTTAAACGTGTCATACAAAGTTTATTCAGTATGGAATTTATAAAAAACAGTTTCGGTCATTATTTAGGCATAAAAATACCACACACTTGTTACAAGACACATGAGATTTTCCCTTGCACTCAGGATATTTACATCTTTGGCGATCTTCATTTACTTCTGGCCAGTGACTCAAGTTATCAGTTCTAACTTCCTGGGCTGGTATTTGTGAAAAGGGATACTTTCTTTGTTTCAAATCTAGCTGAGGCTGTAGGCAGGTGCTTGGCCTTCCCTTTTTTTTCTGACTCACGCCAGATTTCGTTAATACTTCTGCAAGAGCAAGCTTGAATTCTGAGAGCGACAAATATAAGTTATCATTTTGCAAACTTCGTCTCTACAGTATCCAACTGTTAGCGCAAGTCATATCAAGAAAATGGAAAAATACCCTCATATACCACTTTTTTGATCTAATTTGGATTCTATAGTATCCTAGCATGCTATCTAGGAGATCTACTCCTCCCATATAAGCATTATATACAGCAACGCTTTGGGGACGGGGTATTTTTATATGGGTATTTGATTTTTTGCAGAACCTCGTTGCTTCTGATGTAGGCTGACTGCCAACATAGGTTGATACGGTATTCATAACTTTATTATCATACCAGGACACTGCAGATATTTGCACACCATCGACAGTTGCCACTTTTTCCAGAAATGTACCTCTACCTTTTTTTTTCATTTCCGATTCCTTAGGAAACTGCAAGCATGGTACACGATTAGCTCTTACTGTACCCAATGGTAAAATGCCATTTTTGGTGAGATATGTTAGCAGGGGAATGCTTGTAAACCAGTTATCAAAAAAGAGTTGTAGTTTAGATTTTTCGGAATAGATTCTGAAAGTTTTACTACAACGTTGCTACTGGCTCCTAGATCAGGCTGATTATTCTCAAGCACCGTAGTTCCACAGTAAAAATCAAAGTCGTAAGAAAAACCAGACACGCCGCTTAGAACGAAAACTTTATATCCCCATTTATGGGGCTTTTTGGGATTATATTGTTTTAGAGTTGAGCGTGCTTTCGTTGGGATGATTTGTTCATCGACGGCCATATGTTCTTCTTTAGGAACAAGTAGAAATCTGTCACGAATCTTGTTCAGAAAGGGACGTATTTTAAAAAGTTTATCATAGTCAGGTTGACCCTGAGGAACCTGCAGTGTGTTGTCGTTGAAATGCAGAAATCGTTTGATTTCTTCAAATCTGTTGCATGTCATAGCACTGGAGATATTGGGAATTTCCAACGAATTATTCCAATAAGACCTAGTCGATGGTAACTGAATAATCGACATATATATATACAAATGCCACAAAAAACACGAATTTCTTCCTTGGATATATTGGGTGGCTTTTCAGGTCTACTTTGAACCCCGTACAAATTTGACTGTTCAGTTATGTAAACGAAAAGTTCTTCAGTAAAAATGAAATTGAAGAAATGGATAGGATCTTCTAATTCTTTTATGAAATCAGGAAGAATTGTACAACCTTGAAATTTTACAAATTCCTCAGAGACAGCTAGAATCACCAACCAATCAATGGTTTGCTTCTGCTTTTTTTTCGGCTTCTCTTTGGTCGATTTATTAGTCGATGTCGATGGTAACACATTCTGATGATCTATAAAAGTTTGCCCTAATGCGGACAATGGCATGTCATCATCATCATCTTCTATATCGGTTTCGTCAATAATAATATCTTCGTTTGTCGAAACGATTCTTTCGTTTTCACTGTCTGACTCATATAGGAGAACGGACTTTCTAGGACCCAACAAGTCATTTCTTTGATGTTCATCGTCCGAGGATAAATTTTCATTGTCACTAACGTCACCATTTGGAATTCGGAAATTTCTGGTGCCATAAAACTTACTGGGGTCCATCTAAGAAAGAGATGTAATTATTATAAATTATCATGTCTTTATATAAAACTGTTCCAAATATGGCACAGGTAAACAAACTCATATTTTGTCTTCAATACGTCAAATTATAATTATGATATTACCTTAGCAGCAAAATTAGACACCTACCTTTATAAGAATATTTTTTTCACAACAAATTATTCACAAGAGAGTATGAAAAACTGTTGATCTAAAAAACCACAAAACAGGATATAGCGTGTCACAAGCCGCCACTGGACTAATGGCTTTTCCTGGCGTCGAGATTTGACTGCGGTGGAGTCTGCGCGTTTTACGTCAGAGCAGCGAACGTGCCGGATATGGAACAATTTGAAATAAGATCCTTAAGCTACTCAGGGACTTAGAAAAAAAATATATTTGATGTGTGACAAATTTGGGACAGTATGCGGTAAGGGGTTAAAGGACTGCGAAACGATAGAAAAACTGAAGGTCCACAAAGTTGACATATGTGCACTAAGTGAAACGAAGAGAAAGGGAAAAGGAAAAATAGAAATTGATGATTATATATTCATATATAGTGGAGTAAAGTAAATCTCAAGATATAAGATCCTGTCATTTTGCTTTTTCAATGGGGCAAGAAACGACCCTATTAGTGTTTTGTACATAGTTACCAGGTATTACGATAAACGTATTTTTATTTTACCTGCTTTGTATACCGCCTTCACTTGCACCTGCAATCATATTGGATCTATTTTTACCTATATATTTACTACCTGGCAACCCGGTTTAGACCCCTTTAAGTATTTGATAATATAGACCTAATGACCACAGGTCCCCATTAAGATTCGAAAGATACTTTTTATTATTTTTATTTTTAGTTTTACTTACAACGTAACGGTTCTATTTAAATTATGTGGCGGCCATGGGAAAATTGCAATAGTGGCTTTCGCAAGAGAAAACATTTATCACTTGACGCTGAACAAATAGTGAAAAATGTTTACGACAGTTTGGTAAAAAGAAATTTGGATAAACAAAGTGCTTTGCAAGAAACCAGGGAACTAACAAAAACCTCAATTTCTACGCTTAAGGGTATTGTAGGAAAACCATCATTTAGGAACAGGAAAAAACGGAAAGATTTTCAAATGCATCATGTAGACGATTGTGAAAAAGAAAAATATATTCTATGTATGAAGAGCAGTTGGTGCTGATACTAGACAAAATAAAATTAAGACTGGTACAGGACGGGACCAATATACATTGGGGCCGATCAACTCTTCACAGAATGCTCTTAAGAATAAGATTCACGTTCCGAAAAACCAATGAAAGGCAAGTAGTGATGGAGTTACAAAGATTACGAATCTTGCGATATACTTATTTACAAGAAATTAAAAAGTATCGATCAGAGAATTGGTCAATAATTTACCTTGACGAAACATGGTTCGATACCCATGACACTGTTCAAAAAGGGTGGGTTGACAGCAGTACAGAATGTTAGACTAACGCACCTTCAAATGAAGGTAAACGAATAACCATTTTGCATGCTGGATCTGAAAAGGGCTGGGTTTCAAATCGTCTACTATTATCTGCAAAAAACATAAAAGATTCTAGTTTGGACTATCACGAAGACACGACCGCAGAACTTTTTGAAAATTGGTTTCAAAATTCCCTTTTGCCAAATATTCCTGAACAGAGTGTTATAGTTATGGTCAATGCAAATTACCATAGTCGCCTACTAAATAAGGTTCCTAATGCAGCTAACACCAAATCGGAAATACAGGAATATATGTTAGAAAATGACATTTATTTTGACTTTAGTTATAAATAACTGGTCAAGTGCAAGTTAAACTGGCGCAATTAGTGTTCCGTACGTTGATTGCTTTTAAAATAAAAAATGTTGTAATGGAAGTATAAAATGATCAGTGACTTCACAAAACACATCCCAAATGAGTTTTCAACAAAGTTTATTTCCAATCTTTATTTAAAATTGATGACCTTGAAATTTCTGTTTTTTTTTATATACCAGATAAATTATTAGAGGTAATGCACTCGTGATAATTTTCGTTCAATCTACACCCCGTGGAGACTATTCTAGAATTTTTTCAAAATTTGTTGATAAGTACTTTTCGAGATTTTTTAAAAATAATACAAAGAAAAGTGCGCGCAAGTATTATATTAGATATATATTTTTTACTCGTGTTTTCACAAGCTTTAATTTGACACCACACTCGATTACCTAGTAAAAAAAATTTTTTTTCACTTCCGATTTCACCCCCCAAAACTAACCCCTTAAGTCAAAATTTAACTTTCAAAACTACATGGCTCTGATGAGGCCATCAATTCCTATATTATTACCAAATTTCAACTTTCTATGACAAATAGTTTCGGAGAAAATCGGGTGTGACAGACGGACAGGCAGACAGACAGACACCGAAGTGATCTTATAAGTGTTCCGTACGGAAGACTAAAAAAGTGATCATCTGGAAGTTTTGAAAGACTATAAACTGAAAAAGGATTATATTGTATATGTGATAGTATGTATGGCTGAGAAAATGGGACACACTGTTTTGCGGCTTCCTCCGTATTACTGTGTGTTTAATCCAATTGAACATATTTGGCATCAAGTTAGATCAAAAATAAGAGCACAAAATGTTTCGACTTCGGGATTATACGTGTTGACTTACTGCTTGGCTTCTCCTCGTGGGTTTTCCATAAACTGCTTGGACTCTCCTGGTGAGATTCTCATCCAAATATTGCCTCACACACTATTCCCCCATTCTCATTTGGGTAACTTGACCCGAAATGCCTTAGGATGAGTAGAATATTTTTAGAACGGAAAAAGGCCTCAGACTTGAGGTTTGGAAACGGCACCCACTTGGTGATAAAAAAACGTTACTGCATGACGGAGGACAATGCCACTACGGCATGACGGAAGAAAAAAGCCGTTACTGCATCACGGAGGAAGAAGCCTCGAAAAACCGAAGATGGCCGTTTATATATTCTTTGTCCCTTCTTCGAAGTGAAGTTTTTAAGATGATTCACTGCAGGAACGCAAAATGATACGGGAGTATTAAACTCGCGACTTGAGAGTTCGAGAGATCGATGATGCCGGTCTTAGTCGTAAATCTAACCCGAACTAACCTGAACCTGGCCATCTTACTTAGCTTATTCCCATAGTGGATATGCCAAGTTTTTTTAGTTCTAGAATCGCATTATGGTAAAGAGGTTTTAGGTTCCGGGTGCATATTTTGATGTTTTACAATGATTTCTTTTCTGATTTAACAACGGTCAAAACTGTCCCCCCTCCCGGAGATCCGATTGGGGGATTAGAGACTCCGGAATGTTTCGCTCTGAACTTTGCCATCATGATTTTAACTAGGTATATTCAATTTGCATCATTAATGCAGTGGTTTACCATTTCCTTCTGCATTCCCATGTCGTTGACGACGTTGTATAGTTCATCTGCCTTTGAGGGCGATTTCTCACCCTGAGGACAAGAGAGTGCCCTATTGTTAGTTTTGGTCCACCTCAAGTATTTGATTTCCTTGATACCACTAATATCTGAGTAGCATTCCCCTATCTGCTACCCGGGAAGGCGCCCGATGGAGGACTAGCAACCCCACACAGGAGAATAATCGTTATCAACAATCAAAAATGGTTCCTCTAGAAGCACTTATGGAAAACGCGCACCGTAAGCTACAGAGACATCACGCCGCCGCGCTACATTATTTTCATCACAATTTCTAAAATAATTGCGGTTCGGGACTTTTCTCGACGGATTTAGAATCCTTAGAGTTTTCATATCTGGTGAAATTTTTTTCAGATTTTTAAAAGGCGCAAAACACGAAAAAAAAAATCAATTATTTATAAACAATTAATTAAATAATTATGAAAAAATAGAGTTTTTGGAAATTTCCGAACGATTAACTAAAGTCCATTTCATCGCGTTTTATATGCCGAGGTTTCATTCAAATCGATTGATTTGTTTAAGAGCAAGAAATTGTTTAAAAAGTTATCGAACATTTCATTTTGCAATAAAGCTGGTCAAAAAATAAAAAAAAGTTCTCAATTAGTCGAGACATTATTATGGCCAAATTGAACTCTATTTCTAACATTTCGATAAAAAATGATGATATTCATTTTTTTTGTGTAAATTTCACGAATTCTGACCCAATTCAAAAATAAATATATGTAAAATATATGTAAGGTAGAATCGAAAAGCCTTAAATACAGCCTAACTTAACTTAACCTTACTAAACATACGTATAGTTAGTAAGGTTAGGTGGTTGATATATTTCGAGCACTAGTTTCTAATCGCTAACCTTCGTGGAGAGATGGCACAGCAATAAGAAGATTGTATACTACTTTATACTTACCAGATATCACATCGAGTGTTAGTCTAGATAAATACTTTGTAACTTCAAAATAACCCTTTCCGTGATATTTATCCAAATATTTGGCAAAATATTCCCCCTTCTCGGAGAAGATGTCTGTATAGCTGTCTAACACCTTGAAGTGAAACGCTGGGGTAATTAGTTTTCTGTTGTGTTTCCATTTGGCCGCTGAAAATAAAAATAACATATGGATCTCTATTTTCGTTAATACATATTCTTTTTTGCAACAAATAAGCAAAATCAATATAGAATCTCTATCCGACGACTCAACCAAATATCTATATCAACAAAGGTTAACAGAAAAAATAGCCACAAATGATATTCGAGAGTCCGACGACATAGAGACGGCATGGACAAAACTAAAAACTAGAAGGTGCAGAAGAAGCATTTGGAAGAAGGACTATAAAGAAAGGGGGAAAAACAAACACAAAGCCTTGGTTCAAACAAGAAGTTAAGATATTAGCTGAAGAAAAAAGAAAATCGTACCTACAAAATAGATCCAATGCTATAACATACAATGATTATAAAAATGTAAGAAACAGGGTCAACGAGAATATCCAGAGAATCAAAAGAGAGCATTGAGAGAAATTTTCGAACGATATGGAACATGATCTGTACGGAGGACAAAAAAAATATGGAATCAACTGAGAAATAGAAAAAAAAAAAACAATAAATGAGTATATACAAAATACAAAAATTACGGTGGAAGAATGGGAAAGATATTTCGAAAAACTCTATAGTTCATCAGAAACCAATTCATTAACACAGGAAATACAGCATGAAGATGAAAATGTTGCCCAACCAAATAGGACCATTTCCTTCAATCAAATACAGCACATAGCAGCGAAACTAAAAAACAGAAAAGCCCCGGGCATGGACGAAATTAAGAACGAAATGATCAAATATGGAGGTGATAAATTACTAGAAGAAGAACTACAGATTTTCTTTAACAAAATACTCACAGCCAAGATTATACCATCCCAATGGAAAGAAAGCATCTTGATACTAATTTTCAAAAAAGTAGAAAGGACAGATCCAAAAAACTATCGAGGTATCAGTTTAATGAGTACTAAAATTTTTCACTAAAATTTTAGCAGAAGAAATAATGTTAACCGGAATCTGTGAAGAACAGTAAGGGTTCAGAAAGAACAGGTTTACTATAGACGCCATATTTATAATCCGCCAAATTACCGAAAAAGCCATAGAGTTTAATAAGATAGCCTTTATGTGTTTCATTGATCTTACCAAGGCATTCGATAGGGTACGGTTAACTGATGTCATAACCCTACTGCAAAAAAGGGGAATTCACCCGAATATAATAAAAACTATCGAAGAGTTGAACATCAATAGCCACACATATGTAAGAGTGGCAAATAAATTAAGTAATAAAATACCAATGACAACCGGAATCAGACAAGGAGATAGCCTAAGCCCAATCTTATTTAACAACATAATGGATGAAATTATAAACGAAGTAAAGAAAACTGGGAGAGGATATCGATTGGGAGACAAAGAAATAAAAATAATATGCTACGCCGATGATGCAGTAATTATATCAGAAGACGAAGATAACTTACAGAGACCCCGACATAAGTTCCAACAAACAGTAAAAGTATTTAATATGCAAATATCTCTAAAGAAAACAAAATCCCTTACAATATCTAAAGAACCGAAAAGATGCAAACTCGCGATTTATGATCAGAGCGTAGAACAAGTGATGTCCTTCAAATATCTAGGGGCAAACATAATAAGTACCAGGAACCTTAAGGAGGAAGTAAAAACTGAAACAACAAAGGCATCATTAATATCAGGATACTTAAGAGATATAATTTGGAAAAACAAATATATGAGCACCAGGAGCAAAGTAAGAATATACAAAACATGCGTAAGACCGATCATGACGTACGCGATAGAAACCAGAACGGAGAACACAATAACAAAATTATTTCGACTTGTAAATGTATAGACTGCTCCGATCTTCTGTGATAGATAAATTTCCGTGTTCCACCAAGAGCAACAAGGAACCACGCACTCTTCGCGGCGAAGTACCATAGATGTAACTATGGTCTATTCTCATCGATCACTTGAATTACTAATGGCGCCGGTGAAACGGAACTTTTTTTAATTTCTCTTTAAAACTTTTAAAAAAAGAGCTGTTGACAGTCCACTAAATTCTGTGAGGATATTTGCTAGTGTTGTTGTATTATTATAATTGTTGCTGTATTATTATAATTTCTGTAGAAACTATGTATAAAGTCTGGCCGTAAATAAATAAATAAATAAATAAATAAATTGATGTGTTCCGTTACGTAATATTTATTTATGAAAATTTCACTTACTGTTTTTTCCAGCAAGCAGCAATCCGTCACCCAACCATGGCTGCAAAAATTGGTAAATTACTCCTTTAGAGATGTTAGTGTTACTTTTTAATATAATCTAAAAAAAAATAAAAATAACCGGTCAAGTGCAAGTTGAAATTGCGCAATTAGTGTTCCGTACGTTGATTGCTTTTAAAATAAAAAATTTTGTTACGGTGGTATAAAATGATCAGTGACTTCACAAAACACACCCCAAATGAGTTTTCAACAAAGTTTGTTTCCAATCTTTACTGAAAACTGATGACCTTGAAATTTTTGTTTTTTTTTATATACCAGATAAATTATTAAAGGTAATATAAACACTCACATACACACACAAAACACTCGTGATAATTTTCGTTCAATCTACACCCCGTGGAGAATATTTCAGAATTTTTTTTCAAAATTTTTTGATCACTACTTCTCGAGATAAGGTGGGGGACAGTGATTTTTCGCGATTTTTTAAAAATAATACAAAGAAAAGTGTGCGCTAGTATTACATTTTATGTATATACATATATATATATATACAGTAATACCCCGCTTAGCGCGACCCCGTTATGCGCGGTTTCGCTATAACGGGAATTTCAAATTTCGCGCTCATGTAGTCATTAACTTCTCTATGGTCGCGGGGGGATCCCCGCTTTCTCTGAATATTCTCTTTGAAGAATTGGGAATTCCCTGTCCTTCGACTTTGTTCTATGGGGATTTCCTCGTTCGTTTCGTGTGTTCATTTGTTCCGTAATGTTAGTTCGGTCGGCTGGCAGTTTTGTTTTAATATTTATTGGAGATACATACATACATAATTTAACCCTACGTTAAAAATGCCGCCTGTAAAGAAAAATGAGCGTAAAAGCGTCACTTTGGAATTGAAGATGAAAGTGTTAAGAAGAATGGAAAATGGAGGCAAAGCAACAATTGTTGGGAGAGATTTTGGACTCTCAGAATCGACTGTGAGAACGATTTATAAAAATCGGGAAAAAATTAAAATCTCCAGCGAAGGTTCAACACCTATAAGTGCAACAAAACTTTCTCGTTCGAGATCATCTATCTTAGAAAGAATGGAGAAATTACTGTCAGTCTGGATCGAAGATTTGAATAAGAAGAACACACCACTAAGTCAAGATCTCATATGCACAAAAGCAAAATCTTTGTATGAGATGCTGAAAACAAAAGAAGGAGAAGGGAGTGCCACTCCGACTTTTGCTGCCAGCAGAGGCTGGTTCCATCGGTTCAAGCAGCGTTCTAATCTTCACAATATCCACATAACAGGCGAGGCGGCCAGCGCGGACATTCAAGCTGCAGCTGAGTTTCCAGACAAGTTTCAAGACTTCGTTAGACGAGAGAAAATTCCTGCTTGTCTCATCTTCAATGTTGATGAGACCGCACTTTACTGGAAAAAAATGCCATCTCGAACATTCATTTCTAAGGAAGAACGTCAAGCCAGTGGTTTCAAAGCTGCGAAAGATCGACTAACACTTCTGCTGGGTGGTAATGCCACTGGTGATTTCAAACTGAAACCTTTACTAGTGTACCATTCAGAAACACCCCGTGCAATGCGAGGCACAGACAAGACAAGTCTACCAGTTGTGTGGCGATCAAACAGAAAGGCGTGGGTTACACGGGAAATTTTTCAAGAATGGTATTCTAATAGTTTTTGCCCATCAGTCAAATCATACTGTGACAGAAATGGGCTTGAACCTAAAGTTATATTACTCTTAGACAATGCCCCAGGACATCCAACCTCACTTGATACGCCCAGAGACTTAAAAGTGTACGTAAAGTTCCTTCCACCAAACACTACGTCAATATTACAACCTATGGACCAGGGAGCAATAGCAAACTTCAAAGCTTATTACCATCGCCGCACTTTTAGCCAACTAATTCATGAAACTGACGGGGAAGGAAGACAGTCTATGCGAGAGTGGTGGAAGTCATACAACATTATGAAGTCTATTCACAACATAGAAGAGGCTTGGAAGGAAGTTAAAATGAGTTGTATGAATGGGGTGTGGCGTAATCTTTGGCCAGATGTAGTGGAAGCACCTAGAAGAATTGTCCAGATGCAGAGACAAGTGCTTGAAGACATTGCTGCAATGATTGAGGGGTCTGAACTTGAAGATGTCACGGTAGAAGATCTCGTAGAACTTGTAGCAACGCACGACGATCCTATTAGCAATGAAGATCTGATCGAGTTACAGAATAATCCTATCTACGATGAGGAAGAACAAGTAGAAGAGAAAGTTTTATCTTCAGGGGAAATACAAAATGCACTTTCAAAAATTTATTCAGGTTTGGACATATTGCAGAGTATAGACAATAATGATGACCGTGTCTTGACCGTGTGTCAAACAATTAAAAACAGTGTTGGGTGTTATGAACGTATTTTACAAGAACGTAAACAAAACGTTACCCAAAAGACAATAGATGTATTTTTTCCGTAAAAAATAAGAGTATGTATTGCATAAAGTGTTCTTAGAATTAAAGTGATTGATTAAAATGATTTGTATTTTTTTGTATTAAATTTTGACTATGTTTAATCATAAACCTCGATATACGCGAATTTCAGTTAACGCGATTTTTTTCGGAACGTATCCCTCGCGTAAAGCGGGGTATTACTATATATATATATATATATATATATATATATATATATATATATATATATACGAGTATATATATATATATATATATATATATATATATATATATATATATACTTGATTGGTTTTTCTTGGGTACTTAGGTTCTTTTGGAAAATACAAACTAGTTTATTTGACGTTTCGCTTTATTTTTTTTTAGGCATTTTCAAAAATTCTATATTTTTTAATATTCATTCTAAAATTAGAAAATACAAGTTTAAAATCTTTTAAGTCAAATTACAGGTTTAAAAACATATAAAATTTTTACGCACACTCGGACATTTAAAATATTTACACCACAACAAAAAATATAAAACAAATTACTCATGAGTATATACCTTAAAAGTCAACTATTTTGTGTGTTTGTGAATTTCAAATTCTATATTTCTTTCAACATATCGTGTCTCGTATTTTTTTAAATTTTATTATCTATAATGGGTGTTTATATATATATATATATATATATATATATATATATATATATATATATATATATATATATATATATATATATATATATATATATATATATTGTGTTATTAAGAGGATATTCATGCCGCCATGTCTATTTTTTAATTAAATTTGTGTAGATATGACTGATTCCTCTTATATCAGTCCTATCATTCACAATGTTTTCATCTTTTTTTGTTTCAATCATCTCTTTGATCTGTAGTTTGGCATAATTCCGCTCTTTGCAGAGGACCTTGGTTTAATTCAATTTAAAGTCATGTTTTTCTTCTGCTTCGTGCCCTTAGTAAACTCGTATTGACACCACACTCGATGACCTAGTAAAAAAAATTTTTTTCACTTCCGATTTCACCCCCCAAAACTAACCCCTTAAGTCAAAAATTAATTTTCAAAACTACACGGCTCTGATGAGGCCATCAATTCCTAAATTATTACAAAATTTCAACTTTCTAAGACAAGTAGTTTCGGAGAAAATCCGGTGTGACAGACAGACGGACAGACAGACACCGAAGTCATCTTATAAGTGTTCCGTACGGAGCACTAAAAATACCAACACAGTCTTAGAAATAGAAATAATAAAAAAGAGATTGAGAGCGAAAAAAGCTATGCCAGGAGGATGGCACCTTCGAATGATGTTTAGATACCTATATTTTTAGGGGTACAAAGACAAGCTTCATAGTATGCCCATCCTTACAGTACGACGTTATCTTTCACTTATGCGTATAGCATTGACGATGTACTCAGGTTCTGATACTAACACAAATAAAAACGGTATTTATTCATGAATTTTTGATCGTAGCAAGTTTAAACTGTTATTATTAAGATGTTTTTTTTTTCGAAGAGTGGGCAACTAAATATATACGAAATATTTATTAAAAATAACCAAAGGCAAACACAACAGAAATGCACAAAACTTTATGGAAGGAAAAGAAGAATCCCTAGCTTAATTACATTTCAAAGAATATATACCTATCTTAATTAAAGTAATATTTAAAGAAAAGAAAAGGATTGCACAAAGGTAATTAAATTGCGATAATAAAGAATTGGATTTTTTTACAGAAACGTGGTTGTCACCCTTAAAAGAGTATATCAGTGCAAAAACAATATATCAGGCAGTCTCCGTAATCGAAGTAGTAAAGAAGAGAATGAGAGAGAAAAAAGCTATGCCAGGAAGATGGCATCTTCGAATTATGCTTAGGACGCCCATTATTACAGTACGACGTTATCTTTCACCTATCTTCTACATGCGTATGGCATTGACGATGTGCTCAGGTTCTGATATATATATATAGTCTTCATCTTCTTACAGTATCATTTACTAATCTGGCGTGTAGGCGTTATATCTTCAATGGCTTCTGTCCTTTTACATAACGTAGTATCGTTTCAGTTAGGATGTGATTTTATATTATTGGAAATATATTTAAGCCAGGGATCCTTGTTTTCTTTACATAAAGCGGTAAATACCAAATGCCGCCATGTTAAATCAATTTCTGTTTTCCACCCTTCTCAAGAAGTTTTTAAAGCGATGGTACTGGATAAAATAGTTTTTAATTTTTTAAGTCACATTGCTTGTGATATAATTTAACTTAATACTTACTTGCGTGTGTTCAGGCTTGTAGATATGTACAGTAGGTGACCCTGCTACCCAAGATCTGAATATTGGTCCATACTTACTATGCCGGGCATTAACAGTATTCCAAAAAGCTAAAAAAGTCACATACAATAGTATTTGTAATTGTAAATTTTTTAAGTCAGAAGCTGCAGGTGAACAGGGTCTTAGCGAACGTAACTTCAGCAGAGGATGAGGGAATTGCTAGATAGGAAAACGGCGCTGTGCGTAATTTTCGAAATTTTTTGATAATTACTAGTAATACAGAGAAAAGTGCGCGCAAGTATTACATTATATAGGGTGTTTTTTATAGAGGTATAGAACTTTGAAATGGAATAAAACAAAGATGAATTTTTTAAATTGACATGAAATTTACTTTATTCGAAAGATAATCTTCTGGCATTATAATTTAAATATGACTTCTGGCATATGACCGCCACGGCTGGCTCGGACGTAGTCTAATCTGGAGGTCCAATTTTCGATGACTTTTTCCAACGTTTGTGGCCGTATATCGGCAATAACGCGGCGAATGTTGTCCTCCAAGTGGTCAATCGTTTCGGGCTTATCGGCGTAGACTAGCGACTTCACATATCCCCACAGAAAATAGTCTAGCGGCGTTAAATCGCACGATCTTGGAGGCCAATTCACGGGTCCGAAACGTGAAACTATGCGGTTACCAAACGTCTCCTTCAATAAATCAATTGTGGCACGAGCTGTGTGACATGTTGTGCCGTCTTGTTGAAACCACAGCTCCTGCACATCATGGTTGTTCAATTGATGAACGAAAAAGTCAGTAATCATGGCTCTATAGCGGTCACCATTGACTGTAACGTTCTGACCGGCATCGTTTTTAAAGAAGTGCGGACCAATGATTCCACCAGCCCATAAAGCACACCCAACAGTCAGTTTTTCTGGGTGTAACGGTGTCTCAACATACACTTGAGGATTATCATCACTCCAAATACGGCAGTTTTGTTTATTGACGTATCCATTCAAACAAAAGTGAGCTTCATCGCTAAACAAAATTCGCTTATGAAAATCGGGATCAACGGCAATCTTGTTTTGGGCCTATTCACCGAATCTACGCCTTGCTAGGTGATCGTGTGGCTTCAATTGTTGCACGAGTTGGATTTTGTAAGCACGCAAACCAAGATCTTTCCGCAAAATCTTCCATAAAGTGGATGGACACATATCCAATTCCTGTGCACGATGGTGGATAGACTGATTCGGGTCTTCCTCTACGCTACGCTCTACAGCAGCAATGACTTCTTCTGTACGCACTGTACGACGTCTTTGTGGATGCGTATTATCATTTAGAGTAAACGTGGTGCGAAAACGTTCCATAGTTAATCGAATTAATTGCTCTGATTGACGATTATGTTGACCGTAAAATGGACGTAGTGGGCGATACGTATTTCGAACAGAACCATGATTTTCAAAATAAATTTGCGTCAGTCTATTGATGTTGAAATGCCAAACCAAACTAAATATAAATCACTTAACAGCTGACAAAATGGCCGCCAGTTAAAAAAGTGTTGCCAACTTAAAGTTTTATACCTCTATAAAAAACACCCTTTATATATATATATATATATATATATATATATATATATATATATATATATATATATATATATTTTACTCGCGTCTTTATAAGCTTTCATTTGACACCACACTCGATGACCTAGTAAAAATTGTTTTTTTTTTTTTCACTTCCGATTTCACCCCCCAAAACTAACACCTTGAGTCAAAATTTAACTCTCGAAACTACATGGCTCTGATGAGGCCATCAATTCCTATATTGTTACCAAATTTCAACTTTCTATGTCAAATAGTTTCGGAGAAAATCGGGTGTGACACACAGACAGACAGACACCGAAGTTGTCTTATAAGTATTCCATACGGAACACAAAAAAGAGTATAATCAACTTATCGAAATTCCCGTACGTATTTCTTTTTGACATGATTTTTTAAGGATTGGTTTAAAATTTGAAGTGAATATTATGAAAATTGTTTCAATTATACTGCGTACCGTTTTGAAAAAATCATCTTTCGAAAAAAACGTTTTCAAAGTTTTAAATCACATTATTTATATTAAAAAATTAAAATACTGAGTGTTTTAAATTGTTTACCATTAGTCTACAATCCCAGCTCAATAAAGCTGTTCTTCATAGCTTAAATTTTCCTGTTCATTTTCATTTCTTATCGATTTTAGTTCTGGGCGCGCCTCTTTTGCCGTATTCGTCAGTGACTAATCAGCCCGCTTAAGCTGAGTAGCATCGGCTTCGAGGCAAAAATTATAGGACTGGCAGCCAATAGTTAACAATAATACTTTCATTATTTTTAAAATACTTGTTAGACCAACATTGAAAGTACAGCAATATCACTGGCTATATTAAATACTTTTTCCACTTGTGTAGGTCTTACGAGCTAGACTCCAAACAGCATTATTAAAACTTTTGCTGTTTTGTGTATATCCTCCCAAACAACGTGTAAACAATTCGTCACGGCTCAGCTCTTCATAAATAGGTTTTATGGCATGAAAAACACCACCTACTATTCCCATATTGCAGTCAAAGATACCCGATGTTGTCTTCAGACAGCGTATCATAAAGCGTATTTTAATGAAGCTAGACACTAAAAAGGCTTCTGGCGCTGACGGAATACTTGCCAAGCAACTGTGCAAGGGAACTAACACCAGTTTTCTGTAGACTTTTTAACCTATCCTACAGAAAGTGAATATTTCCGTCCACGGTTCAGCCGATACCTAAAAAAGGCAAGAAGACCTTGCCAAAAAACTACCGACCAGTCGCACTGCTTTCAATAATATCGAAAGTCATGGAAAAGGTTATCAATCAGCATCTTCGAAAATATCTTAAACGATTTAATATTATTAGCGACCACCAATATGGTTTTCGTAAACATAGATCAACAGGAGATCTTCTGACTTACGTAACACATGTTTGGAACAACGCAATTGAATACTTTGGAGAATCTCGAGCGGTTGCTCTTGACATATCCAAGGCATTCGACCGTGTTTGGCACGATGGACTGTTAGCTAAGCTACCCTCTTGTGGTATGTCTGAAAAGTTCTGTTTGTGGCTCTCATGTTTCCTCAGAGAGCGTTCTGCTCCATACTGTCTCCTACTCTCTTTCTCATTTACATTAACGATCTGCTGGAAAAGACCGGGAATCTAATCTACTGCTTTGCAGATGACAGTACGCTGGTCTCTTCATTCACCTTGAACGCTCCGACATCGGCTGCTCAGGCGAATATTCGCAGACAGCAGGAGGTTGTTCAACTTAACAAAGACCTGGAAATTCTATCTTGGGGTGACAGTAACCAAGTAGAATTTAACGCTACAAAAACCCAGGCGGCAGTTTTTTCTAAAAAAGTTAACGTTTCTGAACACGACATAGTTATGTCGGGGCACTCCATTCCCCTAGCATCGTCACTCAATTTGTTGGGCGTTAGTTTGGGAGCAAATATGTCCTGGCATGAACACGTTGCAAGCATAGCAAGGAGAGCTCCTCAAAGGTTGGGAATATTATTTCGAACCAGAAAGCTTTACACCCCACAACAACTGTTAATTCTTTACAAAGCTCAAATTCTACCAACTATGGAATACTGCTCCCATGTTTGGGGCTCCGCTCCTAAACGTACCCTGCATTTGTTGGATTCTGTTCAGAGAAGAGCTGACCGGCGGCCTTGATTTGCTGGAACATCGGAGAACGGTTGGCGACTTGAGTCTGTTCTACAAGTATTTTCATGGAAAGTGTTCGAAGGATGTAGCCCGCTTAATTTCTCCCAAAGCAGTGCATATTAGAAATACACGTCGCGCTGGTGCTTCACATCAGTATGAGGTTCAGCTTGTTACTCCGCGTACAACGCTTTTCAAGCAGTCTTTTATATGGAGAACATCATCCCTTTGAAATAATTTGCCCAGCGCTGTGTTTCCCACCGAGTACAATTTACAGCGATACAAGAACACCGTGAATCGCTTTTTCCGCACACGTGCCGCTCCTGGAGCGCTTTAGGGACTTCCCTGCAGCACGTGGGCTAGATCCATAAAAAAAAAAGAAAAGAAAAATGCGTGCGCCTTCTTCCAATCACTCTGAGCACTTCTGCGGCTTTTCGTCGATTGACATCTTATGATACAAAGTAGCCCATATATTTTTAACAGAGTTTGGATTCCGCTTTATTGCCAAGCCATAATAAATTGTTAATTCATCAATTAATTTGGCAGTTAATTTACCCTTCCCTCCGAGGTTTATACTAACATACTCTCGAACAAAGAAAATTTTAACTGAACCTAAACTACTTCTAACCACATCTATTAGTGTATTAGAGAAGTTAGAAATCTAAAAGTAAGTTGTGTCTTACATTTTTCAAGCAGACATACCGCGCGCCATGGAGAAACGTTTCGGAGTGTTTCGATGCGCTTCAAAAGGTGCTTGAAATTTCACACAAAAAAATCATGCAGACATAAAACCTTTTTCTTTTTATTTTTAAAAAGGTTTAAAGTATATTTTAAACGAATAAAAAAAATCGTTTTTTGTGAGTTCTACAGTGGTGTTACCCCCGAAAATAATCGCATTTTTTTAATGCAAAGTCGCTATTTTCCGTCAGCTAGTTTAAATTTTCCAATTCTCACTTCAAAATCTTCATAAAGAACCTTGAAAACCCCCGACTAGAAATTATTCAGCAACTCACACGAATAACTAAAAAGAAGGGTGAATTAAGTAAGATTCACCCCCAATAAAGGGTAAAGGGGGTGAAATTTTGAATTCTGACTTCACAATCGTTTTCAGGACCCTCGAAAACACCCGAGTAGAAATTATTTGGCAATTCATACGAATAATTAAAAAGAGGGGTGAATTAAATAAAATTCACCCCCAATTATGGGTTGAAGGGGGGTGAAAATTTGAATTATGACTTCATAATCGTTATGAGGAACCTCGAAAATCCCTGAGTATACAATATTTAGCGATTCGCGGGAATAATTAAAAACATGGGTGAATTAAGTATGATCACCCCTAATAAGGGATGAAGGGGGGTGAAATTTTGAATTCTGAAGTCATAGCCGTTATCAGGAACCTTGAAAACCAGCCGAGTAGAAAATTTTGAGTGATTTATCCGAATAATTGTAGAAATCCTCACCTCATTTGATTAACCGATGGTTAACCACCCACTGAAGGTTGAAGGAGGTCCGAGCGTCCTTTTTTTTAATAATGATCTATAGCTAGGAATAAAAATTTAAACAATTGTTTAAGATCACCACTTATGTTTATTATTGCTGACAATTGTTTCGACACACTGTGTCTTCTTCTGGAGCACGATGTAAATTAACTAACAAAGTATGTTTCAGAATATATAGTTTACCCAATTACAAGTACTAAATTCATTATCAATATTTACCTTAATACCTAGAATAAGTTCAATAAAGGAGACCTTCCCCCCATCTAATTGATCGTGAAGTAATAGACCTGAGGATTTTTTCTGATTAATTTCTACCTGTTCTAAACAATTTAGTAATTTTTCTGTCTTTACGTTATGCAAAATTTTGAAATCTCCATTGATTTTCCTCTGTTAAATGTTTGGCGTAATGAGATTTGTTATTTTTCATTCTAAAGTTATGTTTATGTTCGTTTATTCTTTTATAAAAAGGTCTGCCTGTTTGTCCTATATACGTTTTATTGAAAATGCCACAGCATAATTCGTAAACCCCCGATTTATTTTCTTTTTTAGTTTTACTTTCATTATTTTTAATATGTCCAGATAATGTGTTATTTGTACGGAAAGCGATATTTACATGATTTCTATGGAAAAAATTTTGAATTTTATTAGTTAATTTTCCGGTATAGGTGAGTGTATGAAATTTTTCTTTGTTTAGTTGTTTGTACGGGTACACCAGTCCTGTTGCCTTTTTAAATTGTTTTTTCATTAAAATATTGTCTATGAAATCGCTAGTGTATCCATTGTTTATACTAATTTGTTTTATAATATGTAATCCTTTCTGAAAATTTTCTTCCGTTAATGGTGTATTTAGTAGTCTATGGATGAAACTATTATAAGCCGAGATTTTAAGTGTGAACGGGTGGTTAGAATTAGCGTGTATAGTTATATCTGAGTATGTAGGTTTATGGAAGATTTCAAAATCGTGTTTATTCATTTTGTTTAATATTTTTAAATCTAGGAAATTAATCGATTTATTCGTTTCTATTTCTGTTGTAAAAGTAATATTATGAAGTTGGTTAATATAATCTAGAAAAAGTTTTAATTGTCGATTTGTGCCTGTAAAGCAAGTCAATATATTATCTACATACCGGAACCAATAAAAGAAATTTTTAAAAAGATGAGAATTCCTGATTTGTTCTTCTAAATGGTCCATGAAAATTTCAGATAAAATTGGACTAAGAGGGTTTCCCATTATTAAACCTTTCTTACTTATATAAATGTTATCGTTAAATTCAAAATAATTCTTATCTAAGCACAACGTTAAGATATCTAATATTTCTTGTTTAATTATTGGGTTAACATTATTTTTATTGAGTAATCTTTGAACCAACATTATAGCGTCTGATGGTGGTATACTAGGAAAAAGATTTTGTACATCAAACGATATAAATTTGGAGTTACTTGGTACAATTAACGGAATAATTTTTGCTATCAATTCGTTACTATTTTTAATACTATATTTAGGTGTGAATTTACAATATAGTTTTGGAACTTGAGTTCCAAGTTCCAAACTATATTCTCTTATTAAATTACATAAAAATAACTCACCAATTCGTCCGGTAGTTTCATACATAACAGCGCTAGCTTTTTCTTTATCAAATAAATTGATTGAGGTTTTAACAAAATATTGTAAATTCACACCTAAATATAGTATTAAAAATAGTAATGAATTGATAGCAAAAATTAATCCGTTAATTATACCAAGTAACACCAGATTTATATCGTTAGATGTACAAAATCTTTTTTCTAGTATACCACCATCAGACGCTATAAATTTGGTCCAAAAATTACTCAATAAAAATAATGTTAACCCAATAATTAAACAAGAAATATTAGATATCTTAACATTGTGCTTAGATCAGTATTATTTTGAATTTAACGATAACATTTACATAAGTAAGAAAGGTTTAATAATGGGAAACCCTCTTAGTCCAATTTTATCTGAAATTTTCATGGACCATTTAGAACAACAAATCAGTAATTCTCATCTTTTTAAAAATTTCTTTTATTGGTTCTGGTATGTAGATGATATACTGACTTGCTTTACAGGCACAGATCGACAATTAAAACTTTTTCTAGATTATATTAACCAACTTCATAATAATATTACTTTTACAACAGAAATAGAAACAAATAAATCGATTAATTTCCTAGATTTAAAGATATCAAACAAAATGAATAAACACGATTTTGAAATCTTCCATAAACCAACATACTCAGATATAACTATACACGCTAATTCTAACCACCCGTTCATACATAAAATCTCGGCTTATAATAAACTCCTGGACAAAATTAACGCAACAATCTGAAAATTAATTTATCTTTTTCTTATGTCAGTTTTAAAGTTTATCGAGTATTTGAATAGTAGGCTATGCATATTTTGTTTCGTTGTTCATGACAGAAATCAAAACAATTCGTTTAGATTTACAGTTTTAAAGAATTTTCTGTAATAATGCGATAGATTTTCTTTAAAACTAAGCTAATAATTTGTTCCCTTTTTCAAAGTAATACGTTTTTGTGATAGACTATTTTATTTATGACCCCGAAGAATTAGAAAAATGAATCGAACAAGGAATTTAACTGAACATGAGGTAGTGCTAGCCTCAGTTTTATTGGACGAGGGATATTGTCAGAGTTATATTGCCAATTTGTTAGGCAAACATCGTTCCACAATAAGTCGTATGGTAAGACGCTTGAATGAAGTAGGACCTTATTCTAGAAGGCTAGGGCAAGGGCGAAAACGATGCACTAGCGACCTAGAGGAACGTTTTATAAGACAATATGCTTTAAGAAACAGGACTGTCACTAGTTCTATAATAAGAAACAAACTCGAAGCTGTTTGCAATGTCAAAATTTCTTCTAAAACAGTTAGAAGACGGTTAAATGAAGCAGGATTAAACAGTAGGAGACCAGCCACTGAGCCCTTGCTTACTAGAGAGAACAGAGTTGCCAGGTTACGTTTTGCTCGAAATCACGAAAACTGGTCTGTGGATAATTGGAAACAAGTTTTCTTCACAGATGAAACTAGGGTTAGTCTAAAACATCCAGATGGTCGTGAACGAGTATGACGAAGACCAGGAGAGAGGTTTGCTCCTTGCAATATCTCTGCAAGGATTCCATTCGGCGGTGGCTCTGTTATGTTCTGGGGTGACATCTGCTTTGATGCTCGCACAGAGTTAGTGCTTGTCCGTACGAGATCCATGAATGCTGACTACTATCTTGAGAATATTGTAATAGAGCATGTGATGCCTTTCGGTCATTTTGTGAGGCCCAATTTCCTGTTTATGCAAGACAACGCTCGACCTCATGTGGCTAGGGAGGTACTAGATTATCTTAATCAAGTTGATATACCGATTATGCCATGGCCACCAAAAAGCCTGCATCTGAATCCGATAGAACATGTATGGGATCACCTTAAGAAAAATGTGAAACGTTATATACCTGCACCTAGGAACTTGAAAATGCAGTTATCACAGAATGGGAGCAAATTCCTCAAGATTTTATCCAAAATTTAATTAGAAGCATGCCTAGGCGCATAAACGCTGTCATCCGAAGTAGAGGAGGCAACACACGCTAGTAGTGTCCCAGTTACAGCATTAATTTTGCTACTAGTGTCCCAGTTTATTTTTTTCATTATTACATAATTTCAACGATTTTGTTATTAGGTCTTAAGAATAATTTTAATTCGAATCTTATAGAGAAATTTGGTAGCTAATTCACTTTTAAAGTATCCGAATAAGTTTTTTCTAACTTTTAGTGTAACCAATGTTCATAAAAAATTATTAAAATTAATTCATTATAGAGATTTGTATGATTTAATATATTATTGCGTTAATTTTGTCCAGGAGTGTAGTTTCATCCATAGACTACTAAATACACAATTAACGGAAGAAAATTTTCAGAAAGAATTACATATTATAAGACAAATTAGTATAAACAATGGATACAGTAGCGATTTCGTAGATAATATTTTAATGAAAAAACAATTTAAAAAAGTAATAGGACTGGTGTACCCGTACAAACAACTAAACAAAGAAAAATTTCATACACTCACCTATACCGGAAAATTAACTATAAAATTCAAAAAATTTTCCATATTAATCATGTAAAACACATTATCTCGACATATTAAAAATAATAAAAGTAAAACAAAAAAAGAAAATAAATCGGGGGTTTACGAATTATGCTGTGGCATTTGCAATAAAACGTATATAGGACAAACAGGCAGACCTTTTTATAAAAGAATAAACGAACATAAACATAGCTATAGAATGACAAATAACAAATCTCATTACGCCAAATATTTTACAGAGGAAAATCATATATTCAATGAAGATTTCAAAATTTTGCATAACGGAAAGAAAGAAAAATTACAGAATTGTTTAGAACAGGTAGAAATTAATCAGAAAAAATCCTCAGGTCTATTACTCAACGATCAATTAGATGGGGGAGGGTCTCCTTTATTGAACTTATTCTAGGTATTAAGGAAAATATTGTACTTGTAATTAGGTAAACTATATATTCTGTAAGATACTTTGTTAGTTAATTTACATCGTGCTCCAGAAGAAGATACAGTGTGTCGAAACAATTGTCAGCAATAATAAATATAAGTGGTGATCTTAAACATTTGTATAAATTTTTATTCCTATTTATTATGGATCTCCATCAAGTAACGGCTAAGTCATTGCAATGATCTATAGGCCTTAAGGAACAATTTGTAAAAAAAATTAGGTCAGTTGGTCCAGTGCTCCAAAAGTACCCAGTTCTTAACTTTTTACATCTAACATGACGCGACTATATGAAAAAGTTTTCCGCTTGATGGGTGTCGTGTTTGTTAATATTCGACCAAAAACGCATTCCGGTGAATTTTTCTCAAGAGTGTTAATTCGAGTGGATTTTCCCGACGTTTCATAACAGTAGATGAAATATGGGTCCAACGACCTTTGTATTCAGAAAAAGAGAAAAAATGATCGGATATATCATGAAGGTCCGACATAGTCCCAGTGCAGCTGGGAATAGACGAGGCAGAGGTAGGCCTATAATAAACTAATAAGACCAAATCAACACCTATAAGAAAACAAAAGATTTAGCAAAGAATCCCGGAAGGAAGCAAATCGCGTCCAATAAATCCGAAGATTGAAAATCTAAGAAGCAGAAAAAGGACAGATTTTCAATGCTTTTCTAGTGAATGTATTTAATATTGAGTACTTACTTTCTCTTGTTCCCCTTAGAATGTTTAGGCTAGTTCCAACAAAAGGGTACCATTTATCCCCGGGGAAAATGTCTACGTACTTTGCAAGAGTTTTTCTTTTCCTGTAATTTTTGAATATCGGCAGGCCTAGGATGACTGTTACTGCTAATATTATTATAGGTATTAAAAAATCCATGTTAGCCTAAAGAAAATTAGAAGTTAATAGAATTAAAGAAAAAAGTTTCCCATCTAGAAATAATCCTACATTTTTAGTTTAAGAAATTGCTAAGTTGATTTACCTAGAAATTACTTGGAAAAATCTCAAAAAAAATAACCGGTCAAGTGCAAGTTGAACTTGCGCAATTAGTGTTCCGTACGTTGATTGCTTTTAAAATAAAAAAATTTGTTATGGAGGTATAAAATGATCAGTGACTTCACAAACACATCCCAAATGAATTTTCAACAAAGTTTGGTGCCAATCTACTGAAAACTGATGACCTTGAAATTTTTGTTTTTTTATATACCAGATAAATTATTAAAGGTAATGCACTCGTGATAATTTTCGTTCAATCTACACCCAGTGGAGAATATTCCAGAATTTTTTCAAAATATTTTGATAAGTACTTTTCGTGATTTTTTAAAAATAATACAAAGAAAAGCGCGCGCAAGTATTACATTATATATACATTTTTTACTCGTATTTTCACAAGCTTTCATTTGACACCACACTCGATGATCTAGTAAAAAAATGTTTTTTTCACTTCCGATTTCACCCCCAGAACTAACCCCTTAAGTCAAAATTTAACTTTCAAAACTATGTGGCTTTGATGAGGCCATCAATTCATATATTATTACCAAATTTCAACTTTCTATGACAAATAGTTTCGGAGAAAACCGGGTGTGACAGATAGACAGACGGAGAGACAGATGGACAGACAGACGGACAGAGAGACTGACAGACAGACGGACAGACAGACAGAGAGACAGACAGACGGAGAGACAAACGGACAGACACCGAAGTCATCTTATGAGTGTTCCGTACGGAACACTAACAATACTTTTACTTAACAAGGGAAGCAAAAATTACGAAATACGTGAACATATTTTACAATATTCGTCCTGTGGATTCCTTGCTTCCATATCTACCATTAAATTTATTCTTTCCTTTTTTTTAATGGAACACCATATATATTGGGTTATCGAAAAGATATTAACATTACAATTGTTCATTAATCAAATAATAATAAATGCGTTTTTTCGGTCAGTAAAAAATTAATTGAAAATTTTTTATCACATCTGTTAGAGAACCGCGAGACCCTTATTAAAACAAAAATTTCATTTTTGTTAACATTTTTTTTTCAAAATGACCGAAAAAACGCATATGTCCTTATTTGATTAATAAAAAAAAGGTTAAAATAACTCCAAAAAAAAATTTTTTTAACGGCATCGAAACCCAAATTTTGAAAAAAAGAAGATTCATTTGGTATAAAATGGCGGGTGATTCAAATTTTAAATAACAAATTCAATTGTGCCCACTGGGCTTAATATTTTTGTGTCAAAATTTCAGGATATTTTTGTTATAATAAAAGGCATATTTTCTGTGTTTCAAGCTGATCAGTTTACTTAGTCGACCTGTAAAACAAAATGTTATCAGGCCTCTCATAAGAGCTGGTAAATGGGGCTTTTACAAAAATTTTCAAATGCCCGAACTGAAAAGAAAAGCAGTAAGTGTTTTTTTTTTTACTTCACCCATATAAATATAACAAACGACATTCGTAACATTCTGTACAGGGTGAGTCAACGATAGATTAAAGTTCATTATCTCATTTGTTTCGGGAATGACGAAAAAATGTCAAATAAAATAGTTTTCGAGAATGTTAAGGTACACAGTTTAAAATTATCTTTGAGTGTACAGGGTACTTTAAAAAAGTGTGGCCGATATAACATGTTTTTTTAAATGGAACATCCCATTTTCTAATTTGTTTTTAAATTCTGCGTAAAATTTTATAACTTTTTTATTAGTAATGTTATATAGCTAAACCTAGTAGTTTTTTTATTATTTCAATTTTCTTAAAAAAATACTAGTTTTCAGTTTTGTAAATAATTGTCAGTAGCGCCATTGTTTCTGAAGGTGGAATACTCATAACTGATACTAGTGTTCTATAGAGATGAAAAAACAAATATATGTAAAAAAATTTGAGTTAGATGCTACAGGGTGTTCAAAATAAATTTATGCATTTCGACTATTTTAAATTGAAAAAATCTCAAATTTTTTAAACGGCACACCCTGTATATTATTATTTTTAGTGTTCCGTACGGAACACTTATAAGATCACTTCGGTGTCTGTCCGTCTGTCTGTCCGTCTGTCCGTCTGTCACACCCGATTTTCTCCGAAACTATTTGTCATAGAAAGTTGAAATTTGGTAGTAATATAGGAATTGATGGCCTCATCAGAGCCATGTAGTTTTGAAAGTTAAATTTTGACTTAAGGGGTTAGTTTTGGGGGGTGAAATCGGAAGTGAAAAAAAAAAAATTTTTTTACTAGGTAATCGAGTGTGGTGTCAAATGAAAGCTTGTGAAAACACGAGTAAAAAATATATATATATAATGTAATACTTGCGCGCACTTTTCTTTGTATTATTTTTAAAAAATCGCGAAAAATCGCTGTCCACCCGCCTTATCTCGGAAAGTACTTATCAAAAAATTTTGAAAAAATTCTGGAATATTCTCCACGGGGTGTAGATTGAACAAAAATTATCACGAGTGCATTACCTGTAATAATTTATCTGGTATATAAAAAAAAACAGAAATTTCAAGGTCATCAATTTTCAGTAAAGATTGGAAATAAACTTTGTTGAAACTTATTTGGGGTGTATTTTGTAAAGTCACTGATCATTTTATATCACCGTAAGATAAATTTTGACTTAAGGGATTCGTTTTGAGGGGTGAAATCGGAAGTGAAAAAAAAATTTTTTTACTAGGTCATCGAGTGTGGTGTCAAATGAAAGCTTGTGAAAACACGAATAAAAAATATATATATAATGTAATACTTGCGCACACTTTCCTTCGTATTACTTTTAAAAAATCGTGAAAAATCGCTGTCCCCTATCTTATCTCGAAAAGAACTGACCAAAAAATTTTGAAAAAATCCTGGAATATTCTCCACGGGGTATAGATTGAACGGAAATTATCATTATCTTTAATAATTTATCTTTTATAGAAAAAAAAAAAACAAAATTTCAAGGTCACCAGTTTTCAGTAAAGATTGGAAACAAACTTTGTTGAAAACTCATTTGGGGTGTGTTTTGTGAAGTCACTGATTATTTTATACCACCCTAATAAAATTTTTTATTTTAAAAACAATCAACGTACGGAACACTAATTGTGCAAGTTCAACTTGCACTTGACCGGTTTTTTCTGATAGATTTTACAGAACCCTCCATATACCTATTTCTAATAGTTCGATTTATTTTAAATTTTTCAATTTTTACCCTTGTTTATAATACACTTACGCTATTGTGAAAACATAAACAAATAGTTAATATAATTTTAATACAGTTTAACTTATCTAATGATTAATTATTATGATGTAATAAATGTCCAAAAATATGCCCGTCTACTTGAATACACATGTTTAGTCGTTTTACTATATTTTCCTTCACTTTCCTTAGCATAAAGGATGTTATTGTCCTGCACGCATCCCGTATCCTATTTCCCATATCTAATGATGTTGTAGCGGGATTCACATAAACACGATCTTTAATGTAGCCCCACAAAAGGAAGTCTAAAGGTGTTAAGTCACATGATCGAGGGGGCCACTGAATGAATCCATCCCTACCGATTCATTTTTGTGGGTAACGATAGTTTAAAAATTCTCGAACTTCTCGATGATAATGAGCAAGAGCTCTGTCTTGTTGAATCCACATTTGTTCCCTTTCAAAGTCATCAACTTTTTCAAGAAGCTGGGGTAATTCGTTTTGCAAAAAATTTAGATATTTAGGCCCGTTAAGCGGTTCGCGGAAAAAATATGGACCAATAATTGGAAAATTTAATATTCCACACCATACATTAAGCGACCAATGGTTTTGGTTTTGAACTTTCCGGACCCAAAATGGATTAACTGTTGAATAATAATGCATGTTATGGCTGCTCCATTACTGCAAAAAGTAGCTTTATCGGAAAACATTATTTTGGATAAAAAATTTGGATCGGCCTCTATTGCTCCATTCATGGTGGTACAAAAGTTTACTCGTCGTTCAAAATCACGGTCTTAAAGTTCTTGGTGTAATTCCATATGATACTTGTATTTTCTTGTGGTGCGATTGGGATGTGTCAGATAAGTCAGCTAATTGACGGCTGCTGACCTGGGAATTATCTTCAACATGAAGTAAAATCTCCATTTCTTTTTCCTCATTGGTAGCATTCTGGTTTACTACTTTCCGTTTCGTATACTCAACGCTACCACTACCATCAAACCGTTCCATTAAGCACTGAAAAGATTTTCTAGGTGGTATAAGTCTATTAGGGTACTTCGTTCCGTAAAGCCTTACCGCCAAAAGACAATTTTTTTCCTGCCTCGCCCAGTATATTTATTTATTTATTTATTTTGAACCAGACTTATTACACTTCAATAGAAAATATGCAATACCTATAAACATAACACAAGTTATCTGCACAATAGGACTGGTGGACAAATAATCCTTAAGAACTATACACAATTATCTTAAACTATACTAAAATACACTTAATACACAACTTAAATTTAACAAAAAAATAAAAAATGAAAATTTATTGGTTGCTCAACAGTGGCAGTAGATACAGAAAAACTCAGAAAACAAAAAATAAAGACAATAAAAAAAAACGTACTTTCCATTAATTATATTGTGGCCACACTTATATCCGATATAAATCATTTTTAGGAAAATCCATAACTACTACCTTTATACGTCACTAACTACAACAAATTAAACTATTTTCACTTGCTTAATAGACCTGTCCAAATTTGACAATGCCTACATTTTTCTTTTGTCTTGGCAACTTATAGCGTAAGTGTATTAAAAACAAGGGTAAAAATTGAAAAATTCAAAATAAATCGAAAACTATTAGAAATAGGTATATGATATGTTCAATAAAAGTTGGAGGGTTTTGTAAAATCTATCAGAAAAAATAATAATATACAGGGTGTACCGCTTAAAAAATTTGAGATTCTTCAATTTAAAATAGTCGAAATCCATAAATTTATTTTGAACACCCTGTAGCATCTAACTCAAATTTCTTTACACATATCTTTTTTTTTCATCTCTATGGAACGCTTGTACCAATTATAAGTATTCCACCCTCAGAAACAGTGGCACTGGCAATTTTTTACAAAACTGAAAACTAGTATTTTTTTTTAAAAAATTGAAATATTAGAAAAACTACTAGGTTTAGGTATATAACATTATTAATAAAAAAGTTTTAAAATTTCACGCAGAATTTACAAATAAATTAGAAAATAAGATGTTCCATTTTAAAAATACTCAAAAATAATTTTAAAACTGTGGTAATGAACTTTACTCTATCGTTGACTCACCCTATACATAAAGATGAGAAATTATTTTCTATTTGGAAGAAGCCTTTTGGGTAACTAATCTTGGGCAAACGTTGTTTAAGATATGACAATTTACTCACTTGTATATACTGCTTGAGCTCTTTTCACTGATTAAAACCTCTTAAGTAATGATTTTTTACGCTGTTTTAGCTAAATGATTCCAGACTTTAACATAAACTAAAATGTCCGATACTGAAGAAAGTATTTATATACCTGAAAATAGTGATAGCCTGATAAGATGATAACTGCAATAAGTAATAGATTATCTGTTTGATTATTATTTGAATTCTAAAAATATCAATGATTTGCAGTCTAAATTTCAAAGTACAATTTACAATTCCCGGAATTTTTAACTTGAAACACAAAACAGGATTGGTTAATATGAAACTTGAAGCACAAGATAAGAATTGCAGTTTTATCAGTCCTAAAAGTGTCAATTTCCTGGGATAGATAGTTTGTATCCTGAACGACCCCCGTATAAGTGTTCTATAAAATGAAAAAACAACATAAAGGATTGGGTCAAAATAAGTAAAACTGGCCACCTGAAAAAATTTTTTCTCGGATTTCAAAGATAAGAGAGAGAGAGGGATGGGGCGCATCGACTGCAATGGTCATTTAGCGCCCGAATCTTTTGGAGATTTATACTATGAAATTTATTTCCTTTAAGAATTCGCTAATTTGTCTGTGAATGGCGTTATAGGATTGGATAATCGATTTTAGGTTGGAAGGAATGTGATATTTTTCACGAGTAACAGAGAAGTGTTGTGATTCAAAAATGTGTTTGACAGTAAGTGGTAGATGATATGATGGACAATTGGGGGATCCTCTTTGTTTAAAAGGAAGAAGTGAATCTGACATGTATGGCCGATGGCTAGTCTTCTGACAATGGTCTTTTCCTTTCTATTCAATGATTGATGATAATAATAATAATAATAATAATTGACTTTGAGCTTCTGACACCACAAAACATTGAAAACATCCCAGATAGCAGTAGACCAGTAAAAGAAGCATCGGGCCTGCGACGTAACGGTCGAGAACGTCGCGGGAAATGGCAGCTCGACCAAAACGATGAAGACCAGGCAACCGAAAATGAACCTGCCAAAAGTGTTGTGCCAGCGAGTAAGCCGACACCCACTAAGGCGGGAAAATAACAGCAACGCATGAGTTGCACCACAGGAATCAACGAACACGCCATGCGGTGCTGTAATGAAAACACAAAACCTGACAAAGAAATCACTGAGAAGAGAATCACTCGCCGCCTGGACCCACCATCATCAATCCCAAGCGCAACTGACGTACAGTCCCTGGCCAAATTATTAGACGCACTGTATTTTTTTTAGTAATTTTATGTTTCTTAAGAGTTTTTATGCAATAATGGTATATTTAAACTAGAATATTATTGATTTTTATTTAAAAGAATTGTTGTAGACTACATATTTGTATTTATTTTTAACATATGGCAACACTGTGTTGACAAAGTGATACATGAACGTAAACAAGTACAAACCTGTATCAGTCGCGATCGGAATCGAGTCAGGTACGGACGTGTTTCTGTGGCTTTATGGACTGTGATTGTTTGTTTAACAGTTTTATACTACTCAGTTATTAGTTTATTTTGTATGCAGTGTTTTAAAAAAGTAATTGGACTATTTTCATTATGGGTAGAAAAGGCGATCTTTCACCACGTAAAAAAGCTGAAGTGAAGGCCCTTGTGATTGCGAAAACATTTACAAACCGAGAAATATCACGAAGATTGGAGGTTTCTGAAGCTAGTGTACGACGCATAAAAAAGAAAATTGAGTCAGGGAAGGAATTAAGCCCGAAAAGAAAGAAAAGATGCGGTAAAAAAAACCAATTTTCACTCCACGGTCAGAGAGATGTTTGAAGAAAATTTGTGTAGAAAACAGATTTGCTACCACAAAGGTAATAAAATCACAACTCCAGGATGCTAGCGTAAATCCTTCTGAGCGCACTGTTCGAAGAAAATTGAAAGAATTAGATTTTAAGGCCTGTCGCCCCGCCAGGAAGCCCAAGTTAACAGCTGCAATGAAAGCAAAGCGCCTGAAGTGGGCCAAACAAAGATGTGGACTTCTGGAGATCGGTAAGATACAGCAATTTAATCAATAATTGATACATTATTATCATTTTCAGTTAAATAAAGCAAATAAACATGGAAGTTTATATATTTTTCCTATTTTTGACAGGTCTGCTTCAGTGACGAAAGCACATTCGAAATTTTGCAGAATAAAGCTCAGTATGTGCGTCGTCGTCATGGAGAAAAGTTTCATCCTGATTGTGTCGTCCCGACGGTTAAACATCCCACCTAAGTGATGATTTGGTCAGTCATCAGCGGCAAGGGCACTGGACGTCTGTACGTCGTCAAAGGAATAATGAGGCAAGATCAGTACAAAGAAGTATTACAAAATCGGTTGATTCCGCAGCTCAGAGAATGGTTTCCAAATGGGGAACCATTCACTTTCATGCAAGATGGAGCTCCCTGCCACACTGCTCGGTCTGTTAAAGCTTTTTTGGCAGAAAAAAATATCCCTCTGTTGGATTGGCCGGGTAATAGCCCTGATATGAACCCCATTGAAAATGTGTGGGAGCTGATGAAAAGAGAAGTGGCTAAAGATGTGATTACCAATAAAACCCAGCTTCTAGAAAAGATTATTCATGTGTGGAATCATCATCCTCAAATGCAGGAGACAGTACAATCTTGCATTGATAGCATGCCGCGCAGAATTAAAGCTTTGATAGCGGCTAAAGGTGGCTCAACTAAATATTGACTTTTACTAACAGTAATTTCACTTTTCTTTAAAACTTAATAAACTTATGCTTTTCTAAATTAATGCTGTTTTATTTATGTCAAATAAATAGGTAATTGATTGGATAATATAAAAATAAAAAACAAATCAATTTAAAATAATAAAACGGTACAATATCACTCGGTAATTAATATTTAATATAATGAAATCTTGCAGTGCGTCTAATAATTTGGCCAGGGACTGTAGATGCGGGACAAAAACACAACCACCAAAGCCGGGCCAGGACCCGTATATTTTGCAAGGACAACATACAACTACCAAGGCTGGCAAACCAAGACAGCGGTTAAAGTGGACAGATGAAATGAACAGGACAGTGATGCGCTGTTACTACACCGCCACCAAACTCGAAACAATAACATCGGCCAATACACCCGATATTACTTTTCAGTGCAACAAAGAAAAAGTCACCTATCTAATTGACATAGCTGTCCCCAACGACACAAACATCCAAACGAAATACACAGAAAAAATTTCCAAATACACAGACCTTGCAACGGAAATAAAAAGGCTATGGAAACAAGGAAAAGTCATCATTGTCCCCTTATTACATCAGCAACAATCACATTCACGCCACACTTAGTACATTTAGGACTCAACACAAACATACATAAAAACATTCAGAAGTCAGTGATTTTGAAATCATGTAACATTATCAGGTCATTTCTTAATACACAATGGTAATGCGTTTGTGCTGACTTGGTTTGGGCCCGTCAGCCAAACATGGAACCACATTGACCAAATGTGAGAAAGAAAAACAAAAATAATAATAATAATAAAATGTCTTTATTGTAATTAAATAGTAGGATTACAATTGGCGGAGTTGAAGTTACACTTCCTATCTCAACCATGAAATGCGAATACTTATTGTATACAGCAACATTTAGAAACTAGTATTGCATATAAAATACAAAATATAATAATCAATACACAGTATACTATCATGATAGAAGTTAATATTAATACCGTGGGTGGCTAAGGGTATGAGTACTGCTATATATGTAACATTAGAGAGGTCGATTGCATATAAAATACAAAATATAGTAATCAGTTCACAATGTTCCACTATGATAGAAGTTAATATTAATACTGTGGGTGGCTAAAGGTATGGTTACTGCTATATATGTAACATTAAAGAGGTCGATTGAGGTGACCATTGTACGAGCTGCCGGAGGAAGAAGTCAGCATAAGCTATGAACAATGGTTTTTACTGCTCTTTTAAACATGTGACCTGACTCATCCCTCAGATCAACAGGCACTTTATTGTACAATTTAGCTATTTGGAAACTGAAAGAACGCTCATACAATGAAGTCAAGTGCATGGGCGGAGTCAAGGTGAATTTATGCCTTAGATCCAGGTTATGTGCATCGTATCTAAATTTAATTTTGCTACATAAGTAGCCAGGACACTTATTACAAATAATCCTATTGTATAGTACCAAACTGTGTAGCACCCGTCTTTCATTCATTCTGAACCAATTTATGTCACGCAATTTTGCACTAACACCTCTCTCATGGCCTCCAATACCGCCAATAAAACGCAGGAACGAATTTTGCATAAGTTGGATCCTCTTAGAGTCACAGTCTAAAAGGCAAGGCCCGTACACCACATCACAGTAGTTAAAGTGCGAGAGAACAATGGAGTCACACAACATCTTTCTAAGATTCTCGGTAAGAAGAGCGCGTTGATTGAAAATTAATTTAAGGTTAGCGAATGCTCTTTAAATAGATAAATTTATATGTCCCGTGAATCTCAGATCGGAGTCCATTACTAGGTCTAAGTTTTTGGCATCAGTACATGCACTTAGCACTACATTATTCAAGTTAATTTGTAGTAGATTCTGGTGCCGAATCCGAGACTGAGTCCGTCCAAATAACAAAATCCGTGATTTAGTTGGATTTATTTCCAAGCAGTGTGCACTCGAGGCCTTCATAAGGGCATCCAGATCAAGCGTCAGTTTATCATTAGCCTCCAGTATTTGGCCCGGCTTTAAAGAAATGTAAAATTGCGTGTCATCAGCGTAGAAATGCGCTGAGGAATATTTTAAGTATAAAATAATTTGTGGAGGCCCCACGATCGATCTTTGAGGCACACCGCAAGACATTTTCAGAGGGCTCGACAGCGCATCACCACGATCAAATATCAGATCATGAAACAATATTATTCAAAATACCAATTGTGAAAAAGTACAAAAGGAGATTAACGAAAAAAATTATTTCCTGGGAAAACTATGACTGTGATAAAATTATCGAAATGTTACGAATGATAAATTTCGGTGATATGTTAAACGGTGATATAGATTTTAAGGTGTTTTTCATAGGCCACGCATTGAAGGATATTATGTTATCGCTAACTGAAGAAAAAACCGTAAATATAAAGTTGATGAACAAATGGTATGATTGCGAATTGACAGAAATATATAGAATGAAGTATGAAAAATACCAAATAGCCAAAAAAACTAATGATTGGGAAGATTACAAGACAGTGAAAAAATTATATAAAAATATGATTAAACAGAAGAAAGTGCAATATGTACAGAATAAAATTGAAAATAATCAAAGAAATAGCAGAGAAATGTGGAGAGTTTTAAAAGAAGAAATTTGTATGTCAAAAAGTACCAGTGCAATAAACAAAATCGTTATGAATGGTAAAATAATTGAAAATGAAAAAGAAATTGTTGAACTTTTAAATAAATTCTTTGTTCAGAGTGTCATTGACATTAAAAATGGTATAGACGTTGTGCAGAATACTATGGGAAATACAAATATAATTAATCACCAATTTAAATTTCAAACAGTAGATAGTAACGAAATAATTGAAATAGTTAAAAAATTTAAAAATAAAATTAGTGGTAAGAATATTTTATCTGAAGGTGTAATTAAACATTCTATAACGTACACGGCTTTTTTTTACGCCAATATCATCAATAATAGCATGCTGCAAGGAAAAGTGCCTAACGAATGGAAAATTTCCAAAATTCTGCCAATTGAAAAAATAAAATATACTATAAAACCTGAAGAGATGCGGCCAATAAATACGCTTCCAAGTGCCGAAAAAATCCTTGAAACAGTGATAAAAAATCAGTTACTGCAATATTTGAATGATAACAATATTATTATTCCAGAGCAATCGGGTTTTAGAAGCAATCACTCATGTGAAACTGCAATTAATTATGTTACAGGTGTATGGCGTGAAGATTTGATGAATAAAAAATACATTGTATCAACTTTCATAGATTTAAAAAGAGCATTTGAAACTATAGACAGAAAATTATTGCTTATGAAGATGATATGGAATTAAAATGGTTTGAAGAGTATTTATCGAATAGAAAGCAACAAACAAAAATTGGAAACACGACATCATCAGCGATACCAGTGAATATTGGTCTACCACAAGGCTCTGTCCTTGCGCCGGTACTGTTTCTCATATACATAAATGACATTAAAGACGGTTTAAAGTACGGGGATGTTAGACTATTTGCAGACGATGCACTGATTGCAATTAGTGATGTTAGTTTGGATGTGGCTATTAATAAAATGCAGTCTGATATGAATATTCTTTACAAGTGGATGTGTATAAATATGTTAAAACTAAATACAGATAAAACTAAATATATGATAATATCACACAATAACTATAATAATAATCATAAATTATACATAAATAATCGTGAAATAGAAAAAGTAAACGAAATTTAATACTTGGGTATAATGATAGATTGTAAACTTAAATTTGATGCACACTTTCAATATTTAGTGAATAAAATAAACCAAAAACTTTATCTCATGTATAGAACTTGCCACATCATAAGTGAATACCATAAAATATTAATATATGGAAGCATAATTGAGCCACATTTTATTTATTGTCCTTCGGTATTATTTCTTGCTAGGGATACACAAATAGAACTACTGCAATAACTTCAAAACAAGGCAATGAGATTTATATTGCGGAAGCCTAGAGATACGCACATAAAAGATATGTTAGATCGATTAAATTGGCTGAGTGTAAAGCAAAGCTTATTTTATTACGCAATGAAATTCATCTATAATATAAAGATAGAAAAATGTCGCACATATTTGACCGAGAAAATTAGATACGTCAATCAGATACACAACTACAACACCAGAGGACGAAATGACTTCCGAGTGGTGGGAATTACAAATGAAGCTGATCGAGCAAATCTTTATTATAAAGGACTTAAACATTTTAATGACCTACCAAATAATATTAAAAATTGTGAAACCATAAATAAGTTTAAGCAACTATTATATCGACATTGTAAGAATATGCCTATTCGATAGTTAAATTAGGTTCTAATGAACCGTAAATAAATAACTCTGACCATCTGTTTCCTACCAGTAAGGCATGCATCAACAAGACGCCGTGCGCTGTCATCAAAGCCGATATAATTCAGAATGCTCAGAAAAAGATCATAATTTAGCCGGTCAAAGGCCTTTGAATAGTCCAAAAGAACCAGTGCTGACAATTCATCACGATCCGCAGCTTCCAGGATATCGTCCATTACCCTCAACAGAGCAGTAGTACAACTATGATCCTTACGGAAGCCAGATTGTACAATGGGCAAAATTTTAAAACTGGCGACATACTGTCTGATTTGTCCGTCCATCACTCTTTCAATTATTTTGGAAAGAGTGGGCAGAATGCTAATAGGTCTTAGATCTTTTAGTTCACTTGGACAATTGACCTCGGGGAGCGGTAGAACAAATGATGTTTTCCAGATTTCAAGAAAAATACAGGTTTCAATACAAAAATTTACCAAATAGACAATTACTGGAATAATGTAGGACACCAGCGAATTATCATTATCAACCCGATCTGATCACAGCCAATGGCCTTTGATTTAATGGAAGATAAGGCCTTCTCTACATCATCAACCGTTGCCAGTCTAAATCGAAAATTACCCATACCGAGTTTTCTATTTTTATTATAAAAATTTAATCTTCGGATTGTGCCGCACCTGCGAAGAACCTATTAATATCATCAGCACTACCCAAGTTTCCAATTATCTCTTGGTCCATTATTTCGAATACTATTTTCAAGATATGCTCTTTTTTCCCTAACAATGACCGAGCTAACTAAATTTCTAAGCTACCTATAAGTCTCCCAGCTGTCTGGAGTTTTACTTTTTTTATATTTGGAGAGAGCTTTATCCCGGACAGACATACAAAATTTTATATTTTGCGTAATGGAGGACATACATCAGGTTTGAGGTCGCAGAATTTATTACTGGTGTCCGCAAGATACCATTGTAATAGGAATAATTTTCTAAATTCCTAAGATAGATGTTTTATGTAATCTCTGGGATGATTTTCGCCCAGTACAAGAGAGCCAGAGAGAGAGACGCCTTTTTTGTAAAAGTATCAGCTCTGTCGTTTCCCGTAATGTCACTGTATCCTGGTATCCAAATGAATGTAAAGGATTTGTTTTTTAGTCTGGTAACATGTAATAAGTCCTTTATCTGTCTGATGTATGCATCATCAAGGTTCACATGTTGAATGGATTTAAGAGCGTTCTGAGAATCCGATGCAATTAGGAATTTGAAATAAGGAAGAGTAGTAATCGCATATCTTATGCTTTCCCAAATAGCGAGAAGCTCAGCAGAGAAAATAGACGAGTGCAACGGTAATTTGAAAGTTTTCTGGGTATTTTGAGCGATAAAGGCGACGTCAAGCCCTGAGCATGACTTGGAACCATCTGTATAGATAGCGAAGTAGTCCGAGTATTGGTTTTTTAATTTATCGTTTGAATATGGAGTTGATTATTTTATTCGGAATAATTTTTCTATTAAGTGTGCACATAGAGAAGTCTATATGGCGGTTTGAAGATTGCCAAGGGGGAAAAGATGTGAGAAGAGGGTATTCAAATCATGAGGGGGGGATGAAATTATGAAAAGCCAGAAGGTGTTTGAGCCTGGAAGGAATGGAGTTGGATGGCAGAGATGTAGTGCGAGAAAGATGTAGAGAAGTTAGATTTAAAGAGGATTTAAAATGAGAACAGTTAATTGAAAGAGCATAAAACTTCATGGGAGAGAATTGTCTGTTGCGACAGAGGGGAGCAATGGAGAAAACACACTGTAAACTGGAGATTGGTGAAGTTCTAAAAGCTCCCGTGGCTAACCGCAGAGCCTGATTCTGATTGGTGTCTAGCTTTTTTTTGGTCGAATGACACGCTGAGTCATATATGAAATCTCCATAAGAGATTGTAAATGCTGCACTGCCGTTACTTGATGGAGATCCATAATAGCTAGGAATAAAAATTGAAACAAACGTTTAAGATCACCACTTATGTTTATTATACTATTGCTGACAATTGTTTCGACACATTGTGTCTTCTTTTGGAGCACGATGTAAATTAACTAACAAAATATGTTACAGAATGTATAGTTAACTTAATTACAAGTACTAAATTCATTTACAATATTTACCTTAACACCTAGAAAAAGTTCAATAAAGGAGACCCTCATCCATCTAATTGATCGTTGAGTAATAAACTTGAGGATTTTTTCTGGTTAATTTCTACCTGTTCTAAACAATTCAGTAGCTTTCCTTTCTTTCCATTATGCAAAATTTTGAAATCTTCATTGAATGTATGATTTGCATCTGTTAAATGTTTAGCGTGATGAGATTTGTTATTTTTCATTCTATAGCCTTGTTTATGTTCCTTTATTCTTTTATAAAAAGATCTGCCTGTTTGTCTTATATACATTTTATTGCAAGTGCCACAGCATAATTCGTAAACCCCCGTTTTATTTTCTTTTTTTGTTTTACTTCTATTATTTTTAATATGGCGAGGTAATGTGTAATTTGTACGGAACGCGATGTTTACATGATTTTTATGGAAAAAATTTTGAATTTTATTAGTCAATTTTCCGGTATAAGTGAGTGTATGAAATTTTTCTTTGTTTAGTTGTTTGTACGGGTACACCAGTCCTATTGCTTTTTAGTGTTCCGTACGGAACACTTATAAGATGACTTCGGTGTCTGTCTGTCTGTCTGTCACACCCGATTTTCTCCGAGACTATTTGTCATAGAAAGTTGAAATTTGATAATAATATAGGAATTGATGGCCTCATCAGAGCCATGTAGTTTTGAAAGTTAAATTTTGACTTAGGGGGTAATCGAGTGTGGTGTCAAATAAGAGCTTGTGAAAACACGAGTAAAAAATATATATATAATGTAATACTTGCCCACACTTTTCTTTGTATTGTTTTTAAAAAATCGCGAAAAATCGCTGTCCACCCGCCTTATCTCGAAAAGTACTTATCAAAAAATTCTGGAATGTTCTCCACGGGGTGTAGATTGAACGAAAATTATCACGAGTGCATTACCTGTAATAATTTATCTGGTATATAAAAAAAACATAAATTTCAAGGTCATCAATTTTCAGTAAAGATTGGAAATAAACTTTGCTGAAAACTCATTTGGGGTGTGTTTTGTGAAGTCACTGATCATTTTATACTTCCGTTACAACATTTTTTATTTTAAAAGCAATGAACGTACATAGCACTAATTGCGCAAGTTCAACTTGCACTTGACCGGTTATTTTTATATAATTTTAAAGACATTTGACTGAAATGAAAAAAGTCGAATGGGAAGCTGAGGTCTATTTTAGAGAGCTCGACAAATCGTACTCTATGAAAGGTATCCAAATGTTGGAAGAACGCTGGTTTATTGCTCTTGAAGGAAAGTGTATTGAGGAACAAAATCGATTTTTGGTAAAAATATTGTTTTTCGTCAAAAGTCTCGAGACTTTTCATCCCATGTGGTAATGTTCTTCGTGCAGTTTTTCTATCACTTACAGCCTACTTTTGTTGCTATAGATAATTAATCGAATACCGTTAAGTATTTACCAGGATATGCAACTGTATCATACTATTATCTAGATTAGAAATCCTACCTTGTAAATTCTATAATGTATTAAGTCAAAATGTGAAAATTTGCAAATCATCGTCTGATCACTAGGAATTTGGACTGAGATAATTTGCAAATTGTAACAATTATTCCATCAATTGGACTTTGGAGCGTCAAAAATAATATTTGAAGAAGTACATATTTACTTTAGAAACTTATCTTTTATTTATCATTTATGTATATGTATTCTGTCTGGAGTCTGGAGGTACTGACAAGATTACTGCGGCAATAATAAAGATGATGGGAGAAACCGCTGTGACTATGCTGCATCAACTGTGTAATGAGTAGAGACCGGATTATATGCAACATAAAAATCTTAAAATATGCATGAAAAATGCTTAAAATATGCATGAAAAGGATCAAAATATGCAATATTAAATAATAATAAAAGTAGTAATTTTTAGTTCTTTATTTCAAAATCAGCATAAAATTAACAAGTTAACGACGATGTTTAAATTTAATTAACAATTATTTAACATTTGTATTCTTGTACACGTAAACAATAAGGTATTGTTCCAAATGTTGGGTGGTAAGATTGTGTCTTCGATCACTTAAAATATTTTTATAAGTGGAAAAAGACCGTTCCACACCCACTGAGGTAACTGGGCAGTATTTGAATTTGGGTGCTATGTTAGCACTTATTGTTTCTGGCAAAAGTTCACCCGTCCCATTAATAAAACTATTAATTTGACACAAAGGTTCAAAGCCTGGGTTATTGCACAAAATGTTTTCAAACTTCTCTTTAACCCTACGCGGGAATACAACTGGCAATGTGGAGTTTATTTGACGGATTTTATTCATTAACTGAATTAATTCGCCAAACCTCGAGTTTCAAGCTTTTTAATACCCTCAGGTAAGTTGGGAAAGTGAGTGCTAATCAAAGCTATGTTTTTTTTTAATATCAGGATCGTTAAATGCTTCCTTGGATTGACGAACTGCCATAGCCTCTGCACTATCGAAATCATTTACTACACCTTTGATGGCCTCGAAATGTTCATTGCAAAATAGTATAGCTTCAATCCATGTTCCCCATCGAGTTACCACTGGTTCGGGAGGTAAAGGCACATTTGGCAGTTTTTCTTTATAGGCGTTATTACGAGCAGGTGCCTTAAGAAACACTTTCTTTGCTGATGAAATCAGTTTATTTACATTTCCAAACATGGATCGTACTTCTTCAGCGTGTTGATGGACTCCGTGAGCAAAGCACGTCACATGAATTACATTTGGATAAATACTTGGAGGACTTTGGCTGCTTTGATCATATAGGGAACAGCATCTGAGAGAAATATAAACACTCTTTCATCTGCAGAAGATTCAGGAAATATTTTTTTAATACCCTCATTCACAAATCTGGCGATCGTAGAATGATTTGTTTTGTCAAGTTCTTTGCAGGCCACCAAAATAGGAAGACGAAGGTTCTAATCTTAATGCACCCACAATTAAATTTGCAATATAGCGACCACAACTGTCGGTAGTTTAATCAGCTGAAATCCAAATAATGTCATCCTTAAGTTCATTACGTATTTCTTCCAGAACATGGTAAATTGTTGGTATGTAATTTTTACGCAGTGTTGATTCGTCTGGAATTTTTTTGATTCAAGCAATATTTTCGCAGAAAATCTTTGAATGTAGGATTTGTAAGTTTGTGGAGAGAAATATTACTTGCAAGCAATGCTTCACAGAAATCCATGCTAAAGTGGTTTGTTTGCCTATAGAAGTGGAATCACTACTACTTGCTGCTGTTATAAGTTGTTGTCGTGGGCCTTTTTTTTGCAATCCTGCGATATGAAGACTTGTCTTGACATGCTGGTCAATTTGAAACTTTTTTGTGCACGAAACATTTTGCTCGCAAACTCGACAATATAAAACATTTCCGTCGTATGTAAATATTCCAGGATAATCAGCTACCCACGAAGAGGCACTTTTTTTGCGGGTGGCATGGTACTCGTTAAACATTGCAAAAAGACTATACTGATGCAAGCGCGTCAACAATAATGTTAAAACTGACATCTTGTTTTAAAATAAAAATTCGTCTTCGAGAAAATTGTTTATTTGATCCACGCTCAAACAAATATTCTTAGAAACTAACTACTTATCACTTAATATCCCGACCAAGAAACAAAGGAATAAAATACCGTCGTAATTTTGGGTATTCCCTTGGCACTATAACCTAATCGATGTTTAGACTATTGCAGGTAATGTCCCGGCGATAAGATCGGTTCCAGACGGCGACATTAACAATACCCTGGGCAATTCAATTGCCTAGTAATACCGAGAAATATTGTAAATATACGGAAAATATGCATCATTACTAGATTTTGGGTAAAATATGCAATAATCGGTGAGAATGGTCTAAATATGCAAATGCATATGAAAATCTGCAAATCTATATAATCCGGTCTCTAGTAATGAGGTATGGAAGACTGGAAGATGGCTGAAAGACTGGTGCTAAGTTGCATTTATACCCTTGCATTGCAGCAACTATAGAACAATCGCTCTAGTGTAACATGCTGTTAAGGTGTTTCTCTGGATCCTAAATGAAATACTCAAAACTTTTCTGTTGCCGCAAATATCTACCGAATAGACAGGCTTATTTCCAAAGTCAGGGAATTCCAAATAACAACCTATATTTGTTTTATAGACTAGTCTGTGGCTTTCGACTGCATACAATGGAACAAACTCTGGTCGATTCTAATTAGCATGGGAACACCTATACATCTTGTAAACCTTATCGGATCCTTGTATGAGAACACAAATGGCAGAATTAAACTGAACAATTCTTTTTCCGACCCCTTTATTGTAGAAACCGGCGTCAGACAGGGTTGTATTCTGTCACCTTTACTTTTTAAACTGTATAGTGAATATATAATGAGTTCTGTTTTGGATGGCTGGAGTGGGGGTGTGACAATCGGTGGAAAAAAGCTAAGTAATCTTGGATATCTGGATGATACTGTTATACTTGCAACTTTAATACAAGTCCTAGAATCAATTACGGAGCCCGTGGAAATCACTAGCAAAAATTGTGGATTGATAATTAATAGAGCGAAGACCAAAGTAATGACTATTAGTCGTAATGAAGATCTGTCACACATAAATAAAATTGCTGGTTTCACTGTTGTAGACCATTTCAACTATTTGGGATCCCTCATAACTAACAATGGTGATTGTGAAGAGAAAGTTAGAAGACGTTTGGCAATGGCTAGAAACTCGACAATCAAACTTACTAAGGTCTGGAAAGATCCAGTTTTCACAAAAAATACAAAGTTAATATTACTATTTTTTTTTATGGGTCTAGCACATGTGCTACAGGGAAGTCACTAAAGCGCTACAGGAGCGACACGTGTGCGGAGAGAGCCATTGACGTTGTTCATGAATCGCTGTAAATTGTACTCGGTGGGAAACACAGTCCTGGACAAATTATTCCAAAGGGATGATGTTTTCCATATAAAGACTGTTTGAAAAGCGTTGTACGAGGAGTAACAAGCTGAACCTCAGACGGATGTGAAGAATTAGCGCGACGTGTACTTCTAACATGCACCACTCTGGGAGGAATTAAGCGGGCCACATCCTTCGAACACTTTCCATGAAAATACTTGTAGAATAGGCTTAAGTCGCCAACCGTTCTTCGATGACCCAGCGAATCAAGGCCGCCGGTCAGTTCCGGGTCTCCAATCAGACGAACAGCTCTTCTCTGAATAGAATCCAACAAATGCAGTGTATGTTTGGGAGCGGAGCTCCAAACATGGGAGCTGTATTCCATAGTTGGCCGAATTTGAGCTTTGTAAAGAATTAACAGTTGTTGTGGAGCGTAAAGCTTTCTGGTTCGAAATAATATTCCCAACTTTTGAGAAGCCCTCCTTGCTATGCCTGCAACATGTTCATGCCAGGCCATATTTGCTCCCAAATTAATGCCCAACAAATTGAGTGGCTATGTTAGAGGAATGGAGTGCCCCGACATAACTATGTCGGGTTCAGCAACGTTAACTTTTTTAGAAAAAACTGCAGCCTGGGTTTTTGTAGCGTTAAGTTCCACTTGGTTGCTGTCACCCCAAGATAGAATTTCTTCCAGGTCTTTGTTAAGTTGAATGACTTCCTGCTGTCTGCGGATATTTGTCTACGTAGCCGATGTCCGAGCGTTCAAAGTGAATGAAGAGATAAGCGTACTGTCATCTGCAAAGCTGTAGATTGGATTCTCGGTCTTTTCCAGGAGATCGTTAATACAAATGAGAAAGAGAGTAGGAGACAGTATGGAGCCTTGGGGTACACCGGCGTTGATAGTAGAGGTGTTAGAAAAAAATCCATCGACTGCCACTCGTAAAGAACGCTCTCTCTGAGGAAATATGAGAGCCACGAACAGAACTTTTCAGACATACCATAAGAACGTGGCTTAGCCAACAGCCCATCGTGCCAAATACGGTCGAATGTCTTGGATATGTCAAGGACAACCGCTCGAGATTCTCCAAAGTGTTCAATTGCGTTGTTCCAAACATGTGTTACATAAGTCAGAAGATCTCCTGTTGATCTATTTTTACGAAAGCCAAAAAAAAAGTCAGTGTCGGTAGTTATTTGGCAAGGTCTCCTTGCCTTTTTAGGTATCTGCTGAACTGTGGCACATTTCCAGCAGGAAGGAAATATTTCCTTTCCCACTGTGATCTTTTTTCTCAAAACTATATATATATATATATATATATATATATATATATATATATATATATATATATATATATATATATATATATATATATATATATATATACAGTCCCTAGCCAAATTATTAGACGCACTGCAAGATTTCATGTAAAATATTAATTACCGAGTGATATTGTATCGTTTTATTATTTTAAATTGATTTGTTTTTTATTTTTATATGATCCAATCAATTACCCATTTATTTGACATAAATAAAACAGCATTAATTTAGAAAAGCATAAGTTTATTAAGTTTTAAGGAAAAGTGAAATTAATGTTAGTAAAAGTCAATATTTAGTTGAGCCACCTTTAACCGCTATCAGAGCTTTAATTCTGCGCGGCATGCTATCAATGCAAGATTGTACTGTCTCCTGCATTTGAGGATGATGATTCCACACATGAATAATCTTTTCTAGGAGCTGGGTTTTGTTGGTAATCACATCTTTAGCCACTTCTCTTTTCATCAGCTCCCACGGGGTTCATATCAGGGCTATTACCCGGCCAATCCAACAGAGGGATATTTTTTCTGCCAAAAAAGCTTTAACAGACCGAGCAGTGTGGCAGGGAGCTACATCTTGCATGAAAGTGAATGGTTCCCCATTTGGAAACCATTCTCTGAGCTGCGGAATCAATCGATTTTGTAATACTTCTTTGTACTGATCTTGCCTCATTATTCCTTTGACGACGTACAGACGTCCAGTGCCCTTGCCGCTGATGACTGACCAAATCATCACTTTGGTGGGATGTTTAACCGTCGGGACGACACAATCAGGATGAAACTTTTCTCCATGACGACGACGCACATACTGAGCTTTATTCTGCAAAATTTCGAATGTGCTTTCGTCGCTGAAGCAGACCTGTCAAAAATAGGAAAAATATATAAACTTCCATGTTTATTTGCTTTATTTAACTGAAAATGATAATAATGTATCAATTATTGATTAAATTGCTGTATCTTACCGATCTCCAGAAGTCCACATCTTTGTCTTGCCATTGTTTGGCCCACTTCAGGCGCTTTGCTTTCATTGCAGCTGTTAACTTGGGCTTCCTGGCGGGGCGACAGGCCTTAAAATCTAATTCTTTCAATTTTCTTCGAACAGTGCGCTCAGAAGCATTTACGCTAGCATCCTGGAGTTGTGATTTTATTACCTTTGTGGTAGCAAATCTGTTTTCTACACAAATTTTCTTCAAACATCTCTCTGACCCTGGAGTGAAAATTGGTTTTCTACCGCATCTTTTCTTTCTTTTCGGGCTTAATTCCTTCCCTGACTCAATTTTCTTTTTTACGCGTCGTACACTAGCTTCAGAAACCTCCAATCTTCGTGATATTTCTCGGTTTGTAAATGTTTTCGCAATCACAAGGGCCTTCACTTCAGCTTTTTTACGTGGTGAAAGATCGCCTTTTCTACCCATAATGAAAATAGTCCAATTACTTTTTTAAAACACTGCATACAAAATAAACTAATAACTGAGTAGTATAAAACTGTTAAACAAACAATCACAGTCCATAAAGCCACAGAAACACGTCCGTACCTGACTCGATTCCGATCGCGACTGATACGGGTTTGTAGTTGTTTACGTTCATGTATCACTTTGTCAACACAGTGTTGCCATATGTTAAAAATAAATACAAATATGTAGTCTACAACAATTCTTTTAAATAAAAATCAATAATATTGTAGTTTAAATATACCATTATTGCATAAAAACTCTTAAGAAACATAAAATTACTAAAAAAAATACAGTGCGTCTAATAATTTGGCCAGGGACTGTATATATATATATATATATATATATATATATATATATATATATATATATATATATATATATAACACATGGGCTGAAAAGTCCCGGGCCTAACAAAGAAAACACGGTTTTTTTGGTTCAAAATTAGCTTTATTCATCAACGTAATCTCCATCAAGAGCAACGCAATCATTCCAGCGCCGCTCTAACAATGGCCAAACACTGCTCAGAATCATCAACACGTTCTTGTTCTTGATAAACAGTGAGCAAACGCGGCACCCACTTTGAACAGAGCTTTCTCATAGTCAAATGCTCATGCAATATAAAGCCAACACGTTCTTTTGATATCTTTACGATGTCAGCTAACTCACGCAACTTCACTTTTCGATCATTCAAAACGATTTTATGGATTTTTTTGATGTTTTCTGGTGTTACCGCCTCATTTGGACGTCCACTGCGTTCTGCATCATCGGTGTCTCTACGACCACGTTTGAAGTCAGCAAACCAACGTTTTATTGTTGTTTCTGATGGAGCGGAGTCCCCATAACACTTTTCAAGCCATTGCTTCGCTTGAACGGTATTTTTTCCCATCAAGAAGCAGTGTAAAATTAAAACACGAAATTGTTTTTGATCCATTGTTTTAAAAATAACAAAAGTAGCGTCACTCTTAGCACAATAACTCACAAACTAATGAATAGAATATCATGAAATTTTAACAGCTGTCTTTTGAAGGTTAGTATTAACAAAAAAAAAGGTGACTGCAATAAAACTAGCGCCATCTATGTGTTAGGCCCGGGACTTTTCAGCCCATGTGTTATATATATATATATATGTATATATATATATATATATATATATATATATATATATATATATATATATATAGTAAATCCCAAGATATAAGATCCTGCCTTTTTACTTTTTCAGTGGGGCAATAAACGACCCTATTAAGATTTTGTGCATGGTTGCCAGGTATTACGATAAACATATTTTTTTATTTTACCTGCTTTGTATACCTCCCTCACTTGCACCTACAATCATATTGGATCTATTTTTACCTATATATTTACTACCTGGCAACCCGATTTGAAGCCCTGTAAGTATTTAATAATATAGACCTAATAATCACAGGTCCCCATTAAGTTTCTAAAGATACTTTTTATTATTTTTATTTTTAGTTTTACTTACAACTTACAACGTAACGGTTCTATTTTAATTATGTGGCGTCCATAGGAAAACTGCAATAGTGGCAGAGAAAACATTTATCACATGACACTAAATAAATAGTGAAAAGTGTTTGCGACAGTTTGGGACAAAGAAATTTGAATAAACAAAGTGCTTTGGAAGAAACCAGTGACCTAACAAAAACCACAATTTCTACGATTAAGAGTATTGTAGGAAAGCCATCACTCAGGAAAGATTTTCAAATGCATCATGTAGACGATTGTGAAAAAGACGTCATCAGGAGAAAAATATATTCTAGGTATGAAGAGCAGTGATCTCGTGGAAGTTTTGAAAGACTATAAATTGAAAAAGAAATATGTCTGCCATAGTATGGCTGAGAAAATGGGACACACTGTTTTGCGGCTTCCTCCGTATTATTGGGTGTTTAATCCAATTGAACATATTTGGCACCAAGTTAAATAAAAAATAAGGGCACGAAATGTTTCTCCTACTTTAAGCATGTCAATGGTTGAATTAGTAAAAAAAGTTATAAATATATATACCTTGTGAAAGCTGGAAGCATTCCATTCAGCACGTTGTTAAAGTTAATGTATTAATGTAAATAATATAAAACCACTGATAATTACCTCAGCTGATGACAGTGATAGTGAAACCGAATTAGGCTTAAGTTAAAATATATTTTTATTTATACAATATGTCCCCTCTTGTAAACCTCATTCATTCAAACTGTATATTTGTACTTCTTATCCATTTGTTTTCACATGCATCTATAAATAAACACCTCCAAAAACACTTATAATTTTATTTATTTGCATTAATGAATAAAATTCTTAAGTCCATCTCTGCAATCTATCATAAACAAAAGGTCGGAATTTTTATATTGCCTACTTAAAACGGCAAAAATTAGGATCTTATATTTTGGGACAGGCTATACCGCATGAATTTCTTGCGACTATCGGTATAGAAAATTACCCCCTTTCAAACGTAATTATACCTGAAAAATCCGGAAATTTTCATATTGAGGGCAAAAGCTAGTATTATAAACAAATACCGATTTGGGCCTAACTGGGCCCATAGCAAACGATTTTGTTCACTGGGACTAACTGTTCCGAATTCTACTACATATGAAAATTGTCAATGTACCCTCCTAATAGACAGGCTGTCCTAGAAATTGCATAAAAAAAGCTTTTTCGGGCCTATGGCGAAAGGCTCGAACATTATGAGGCCTCGACAATGGTAAATTCGGATTCCACGGGTCGAAAAACATAAAAAAATGACAATTCCAGTCATCCGATACGAATTTTATTACTTATTATTAGAATTTCGATTTTTTTTTTGAACTTTGAAAATACCTTGTCTTGTTCGGATACAAGCGAGGCGTCTGTCGTGAGATTTTATTAATTACTAGCCGTGCCCGCGGCTACGTTCGCGTGGACTTGATTCACTACTATCGTCCCTGCTTCTTCCTTATGTTACCTAACGTAATAAAATATCTGCCATTATTTCCCCTTATCTCCCATTATCTCTACATAATTTTCATTATCTAGGCTTATCTCTGCTCATCTTCCATTATTTCTCCTTATCTCCCATTATCTCACCATAACTCCCATTATCTAGACTTATCTCTGCTTATCTCCCATTATTTCTCCTTATCTCCTATTATTTATACTTATCTCCCATTATCTTACCTTACCTCCACACTCCTTACACTATTTTGCGGTTTCCTCCGTATTATTGTGTGTTTAATCCAACTGAACATATTTTTCATCCAGTTAAATTAAAAATAAGGGCACGAAATGGTTGAATTAGTATAAAAAGTTATAAATGATATACCTTGTGAAAGCTGGAAGAATTCCATTCAGCACGTTGTTAAAGTTGAAGATTCATATATTTATGTAAATAATATAAAACCACTGATAAATACCTCAGCTGATGACAGTGATAGTGAAACCGAATTAGGCTTAAGTTAAAATATATTTTTATTTATACAATATGTCCCCTCTTGTAAACCTCATTCATTCAAACTGTATATTTGTACTTCTTATCCATTTGTTTTTACATGCATCTATAAATAAACCCCTCCAAAAACACTTATAATTTTATTTATTTGCATTAATGAATAAAATTCTTCCATCTCTGCAACCTATCATAAAGAAAAGGTCATAATTTTTATATTGCCCACTTAAAACGGTAAGAATTAGGATCTTATATTTTGAGACAGGCTATATATATATATATATATATATATATATATATATATATATATATATATATATATATATATATATATATATATTTATATATATATTGAACACCAACTATTTTCAATTTAAAAATAGATTTTATAAACAAATCGACGGTTGTGCCATGGGTTCCCCCATTTCATCAGTCATTGCTCAGCTAGTAATGGAATACCTGGAAGAACGAGTCATTAAAAAAATAAAAGGTAACATGTTGTTTTTCAAGAGGTTCGTAGATGATTGTTTATTAGCAGCCCAAAATGATAAAATTACCGAAATTCTATACAAATTTAATAGCTTCCACAAAAAATTACAATTTACAATTGAAGGATGGTAAAATAAATTTTCTAGATCTGACTCTTATCACAAAGCAAGATAAAATCCTGGTACATAAAACCTTCTTGGTCAGGGAGATATTTGAATTTTCACTCTAATCATGCAATGTCCCAGAAAATCAGCGTTATAGTGGGCCTAACAGATCGAGCAATAAAACTGACTTTCCCTGAACTAAGACTAGACGCGCTAAAAAAAGTAAACACGGTCTTAATGCAAAACAATTTTAAAGAGAATGACATCAATCAAACAATAAAAAAGAGAACATACAAGTTTTATAATAACTCAAAAAACAACATCAAAAATAGTAAACAAAACTGTGATAAATTTTTGCCACTTCCTTATACAAAAGAACTTTCTGAGAAGCTGAATGGGTCTAGAAAAAATATAACATTATAGTTTGCCATATCCCCACAATGAATGAATCTAATGTTGTGTATGCAATATCGTGTGCGAATTGTCCGAAGAAATATATTGGAATCACTTCTCAGTTACTAAAAAACAGACTGAAAGGACACAAATATACTAGGAATGCTTCCACTGCCCTTAGTAAACACAAAGCAGAAGAAAAACATTACTTTAAATTTAATGAAACCAAGGTCCTCTGCAAAGAGCGGAATTATGCCAATCTACAGATCTAAGAGATGATTGAAATAAAAGAAGATGAAAACACTGTGAATGATAGGACTGCCATAAGAGGAATCAGTCAAATCTACACAAATTTAATTAAAAAATAAACATGCTGACATGCATATCCTCTTAATAATACAAAATGGTATATATACTTAACACCAATAATAGTTTTTTAGTTAAGACACCCAATATAGATTATTAAATTTTAAAAAATCAGTAAAAAATACAAGACACGATATGTTGAAAGAAATATAGAATCTGAAATTCACAAACACACAAATAGTTGACTTTCAAGGTATATACTCGTGAGTAATTTGTTTTATATTTTTGTTAGGGTGTAAATATTTTAAATATCCGAGTATGCGTAAAAATGTTATATGTCTTTAAACCTGTAATTTGACTTAAAAGATTTTAACCTTGTGTTTTCTAATTTTAGAATGAATATTAAAAAATAAAGAATTTTTGAAAATGCCTAAAAAAAATAAGGCGAAACGTCAAATAAACTAGTTTGTATTTTCCAAAAGAACCTAACTACCCAAGAAAAACCAATCAAGTTTATATATATATATATATATATATATATATATATATATATATATATATATATATATATATATATATATATATATATATATATATATATATATATATATATATATATTTGAAACCCTATCCCTTTTTGACCTGTAGTAAAACACTCCGTGTATATATCTAAAAAAAATCTAAACCCAAGTTTATCGATACATACATCAACGTCAGCCGAAATAAGCAGGAAGTTCTATCAGAAGTGTCAAAATGGCCCGCCTGTCTGCAGGACCTGTTAGCAGGTAAGTTGGACCATTAATTTCCTGCTGGACTCACGCTTTACTTTGCTTTCCTGGGGCGATATTGGAGGGTTGTCGTCGGAGTTTAACGATTTAGACGTGTTTATTAACGGACTTAAGATGTATAGGGTGTAAGACAGGGTTTCCCTTGTAGTATTTTTTTGAATCTATATTAAGATGTCCGCTCAAAGCCCTGTACCAGAAAGGAAAACTTTGTATTCTAGATTTTCTTTTAAACATTTGGTAGCAGGAAGTTTTGCGTGTATTTTGTTAAGTTGTGGAAATAATGGCCCAGGGGCCAGAGGCTTTGGGCTCCCATTAAATGTTAACAGGCTTCATTTTGGCACAGAGGTAGTTTTTTGGACATAGAATACGATAAAAAAAAGTTTGCTAATGTTTGATGTACGTTAATCCTATAAAATTCAACTAAGTTGGGAATGTGGAATCTTTGGCATAATGATACTACTCAGAATATATATCCCTACTACACCAAACACTTTATTTTTGCACTATATCCTAGGAAATGCCAAAGATAAGATTCCTAATTGTGAGAAAAATGGAATTTTTGAAATTAGTTGTAATGATTGTGACAAAAAGTATGTTGAGCAAACTAAAAGGTCAATTGAAGAAAAGTCTAGCATTGCCGAACATGGCCTTGAAGCTGATCATATTGTAACATTCGATAATCTAAGATTAATAAAAAATATATCTGATAGGAGATTGTTGAACGCATACGAGAGTATGGAAATTATAAAATGTAAAAGTAGTTTAAATAAAGCCAGAGGGTCTATTCCCTATAGTCCCCTCTACTGGTTACTTGACCGGAACTGATGGCCTTGCTTATGCCATTAGTTCCGCCTGAGTAATTCAAGGGTTAGGCTAAGTATAAATAGGGTAGATTTGTAGTTTAGCTTTAGTCAATCATAGCTCCTGATGAAGCTAACATGGTTAGCGAAACGCGCGTCGAGTGCAAAAATAAAGTGTTTGGTGTAGTGGGGATATATATTCTGAGTACTATAAAATTCAAAATAAAATCAAAAACTCGGATGTTTAGTAATATCTGGAAAAAAAGCACCACGTGAGAGAACGGGAAATTTTACAAAAATAAGTGTATAGATTTTTTCAGATTTTTCTGTTAGAGTGAGAATTTATTTAAAATTCGAATAGATGATTCAAAAAGTGTAGCACGCCAAATAGATCAATTCGAAAGTTTATGCGCACCGTTAACAAAAATGATTTTTTTTTTCCAAAATGACCGAAAAAACGCATTTGTTGTTATTTGATTAATAAACAAATGTAAAAAACGGTTAAAATGACTCCAAAAAAAATTTTTTTTTATTGCATCGGAAAGCTGACGTTGAGATCTAAATTTTGAAAAAAAAAATACGTTTTGAACCAAATGGCATAAAATGGCGGGCAATTCAAATTTTAAATAACAAATTTAATTGTGCCAACTGGGTTCAATATTTTTGTACCAAAATTTCAGAGTATTTTCGCTATAACAAAGGGGATATTTTCTGAAAGTTTCAAGCTGATCGATTCACTCGGCCTGTACAGGGTGAGTCAACGATAGAGTAAAGTTCGTTTCCTTTTCAAATTTGGAAAGAGGTACTAATAGCTGGTGCCCAATTGGTCCAATCAATACATCCGAAACACAAACTAAGCAAAAGTCCTATGATATGTTAATATTGAAACTATATAGGGTGAGTGAACGGTATAGTTCATTATCTCATTTGTTTTGGGAATGACGAAAAAATGTTAAATACAAGAGTTTTAAGGAATATTAAGGTGCACAGTTTAAAATTATTTTTGAGTATATAGGGTACTTCAAAAAAGTGTGGCCGATGTAATATATGTTTTTTTAAATGGAACATCCTATTTTCTAATTTATTTTTAAATTCTGCGTAAAATTTTATAACTTTTTTAATAATAATGTTATATACCTAAACCTAATAGTTTTTCTAATATTTCAATTTTTTTAAAAAAATACTAGTTTTCAGTTTTGTAAACAATTGCCAGTAGCGCTATTGTTTCTGAAGGTGGAATACTCATAATTGGTACGAGCATTCTATAGAGATGAAAAAAAGAAACTTGTAAAGAAATTTGAGTTAGATGCTACAGGGAGTTCAAAATAACTTTATACATTTCGACTATTTTAAATTGAAAAATCTCAAATTTTTTAATTGGCACATTATTACTTTTTCTGATAGATTTTACAAAACTTTCCAACTTTTATTAAGTATGTCATATACCTATTTCTAATAGTTTTCGATTTATTTGGAATTTTTCAATTTTTACTCTTGTTTTTAATACACTTACGCTATAACATCATAGTTGCCAAGACAAAGCAAAAATGTAGGCATTGTCAAATTTTGACATATCTGTTAGGCAAGTAAAAATAGTTTAATTTGTTGTAGTAAGTGAGGTATAAAGGTAACAGTTATGAGTTTTCCTAAAAATGAAATAATTGATATGGTTTATACACTGGGCGAGGCGGGAAAAAATTGTCTTTTGGCAGTAAGGCTTTATGGAGCGAAGTACTCTAATAGACGTATACCATCTAGAATATCTTTTCAGTGCTTAATGGAACGATTTGATGATAGTGGTAGCTTTGAGTATACGAAACGGAAAGTAGTAAACCAGAATGCTACCAATAAGGAAAAAGAAATGGAGATTTTACTTCATGTTGAAGATAATCCCCAGGTCAGCAGCGGTCAACTAGTTAACTTATCTGACACATCCCAATCTACGGCTAATCGCACCACGAGAAAATGCAAGTATCATCCCTTTCATACGGAACTACACCAAGAACTTCAAGACCGTGATTTTGAACGACGAGTAAACTTTTGTACCACCATGAATGGAGCAATAGAGGTCGATCTAAATTTTTTATCCAAAATAATGTTTTCTGATGAAGCTACTTTTCGCAGTAATGGAGCAGTTAACAGCCATAACATGCATTATTATTCAACAGTTAATCCATTTTGGATCTTGAAGAAGTTGATAACTTTGAAAGGGAACAAATGTGGATTCAACAAGACGGAGCTCCTTCTCATTACCACCGGGAAGTTCGGGAATTTTTAAACGATCGTTACCCACAAAAAGGGATCGGTAGGGTTGGATTCATTCAGTGGCCCCCTGGACCATGTGACTTAACACCTTTAGACTTCTTTTTGTGGGGCTTCATTAAAGATCGTGTTTGTGTGAATCCCCCTACATCACCAGTTTATATGGAAAATAGGATACGGGATGCATGCAGGACAATAACGCCCTTTATGCTAAGGAAAGTGAAGGAAAATATAGTAAAACGACTAAACATGTGTATTCAAGTAGACGGGCATATTTTTGAACATTTATTACGTCATAATAATTAATCATTAGATAACATAAACTATATTCAAATTATTACTAACTATTTGTTTATGTTTTCACAATAGCGTACTACTTTTATATTTTATAATTTTCATACTTTCGTATGCGTTCAACAATCTCCTATCAGAAACATTTTTAATTAATCATAGATTATCTAATGTGACAGTATGATCAAGGGTATGTTCGGCAAAGCTAGACTTTTCTGTTCTACTGTATTTTAAATGCGCTAAATATTTTTTGAATCATGTTTTAATTGACCTTTGCCCAACATACTTTCTGTCGTAATCATTACAACTAATTTCACAGATTCCACGTTTCTCACAATTAGGAATCTTATCTTTGGGATTTCCTAAGATTGTCTGATGACTTATAGACTAAGGTGAGGCCTACCTTATTAAATCCACTGCTATATTTCGAATTATATGGTATAGAGAAGTACTTGGTCTTATTTTTTTCGCGTGTATGACTCCATTATATTCACTTACAAAATTGAGAACAAACGCCTTTTTTAAATATTTTAATTATTAAAAATAATAATAGATTAGAATTCGGTCTCTATTGTGTCAGAGATTCCACATTCCTAACTTAGCAGAAAGGTTTGGATATATCGTATGAAACAATTCGCACTCATCTCCGGGCTAACGATTTGAAGTGGAGTAGAACAATCAAAACACCATTGCTGAGCGAAAAATACAGAGAGAAATGACTAGCCTGGGCAGAGAAAAACACAGATCGAGACTGGAGCAATGTACTTTTTCCGATGAAACTTCATTTTGGGGTTGTATTAGCATCCCATAAGCCTGGTAAATTTTCACTAACCAATTCGTTCACCGCGCAGTGAAACATCCTGTGAAGATCCATGTTTGGGGACATCTTTCAGAAAAATATTTTGGGAGATTTTTCATCTTTACCTACGACTCGAGTCCTGAAAAAATGCTCTAGATTTACAAGAAAGCTTTAGTATCGACTGTCAAACGGTGGTTTGTCGATAAAAATGACGAGTGTATTCTTCAAGAGGATAAAGTCTCCAAACATCGGAGTATAACGTGTAGCCAGTGGAAAGGGGAATCCGGTATCTTCACACAAGTCGCCCGATCCAAACCCAATCGAGAACGTGTGGTGAAACATCAAGCAAAAGCTGTATCCAGAGAAATAGCTATCACGGCAAATTCGGACCCTCTTTTCCGTCCTTAACTTCTGCGACTACAAGTGAATTTCTTTGTAGGCAGAGAATTGATTCTAAAGATTTATGTGTTTTCAGTATACACGCTAATGGTAACAGTAAATAGACATGAGAAAAACAGATTTTTTTCAATAATCCGCAATACAGCTTAAATTAAGAGTTTGTTACTTTACGTAATAACATATTCAAAGAATTTGACATTTCAGTATTCCGTACAGAAGCTTTATAAAATCACTTTGGTGTCTGTTCGTCTGTCTATTTGTCACACCCGATTTTCTCTGAAACTATTTGATATAGGAAGTTGAAATTTGGTACTAATATAGAAATTGATGGCCTTATCAGATCTATGTAGTTTTGAAAGTTAAATTTTGACTTCAGGGGTTCGTTCTGGGAGATGAAGTCGGAAGTGAAAAATAAAATTTTTACCAGGTCATCGAGTGGGGTGTCAAATCAAAGCTTGTAAAAACACGAGTTCAAAAATATTTATAATGTAATACTCGCGCTCACTTTTCTCTATATTATTTTTAAAAAATCGCGAAAAATTGCTGTCCCCCCACCTTATTTCGAAAAGTACTGATCAAAAAATTTTCAAAAAATTCTAGTATATTCTCCACAGATTGTAGATTAAACGAAAATTATCACGAGTAGATTACCTTTAATAATTTTACTGGTATATAAAAAAAAACAAAAAATTCAAGGTCATCAGTTTTCAGTAAATATCAGAAAAAAACTTTGTTAAAAACTCATTTGGGATGTGTTTTATGAGGTCATTGATTATTTTATGCCTCCGTAACAAAAATTGTTATTTTAAAAGCAGTCAACGTACAAAAACACTAATTGCGCAAGTCCAACTTGCACCTGACTGGTTATTTACTCTATTTGAAGACTCATCTAACGCTGTAGGATAGACTACGTTTAAAGTTCAGTGTTTTAAAACCAATTATTCCAAAGACAAAGTTGTTTCCATATAAAATCAATAATTATTATATTTCCGCTAAAAAATTTTCCATTCCACAAAGACACAGCGTAAATAGTACCAGGATTTAATTTCTTATTGCTAACTACTACAACCGGTCCTAAGAACTTTTAAAATTACGCTGCAAGGCACAAATAATATAGAAAAAAAAAATCCCAAACCTTTTCCAGTGAGACAACCATTAAAACATTTACAATGTACTCTTAAGTTAACAAAATGACAAAACTTGTAACTATTTGAGTCAGTACATTCTCTCCCTATTAAAGTACGAGTACAAGGTATGTATCAAATATAAAATGCAAATTAACTATCGAAGTGCCAAAATTGCCATTCTGGGAGACTTTAATGTCCACAACATCAACTGGCTTAAATATTCAAATACTACCGACGAACAAGGTCGTGAAGCTGAATCATTCTCAATCAGTTGTGGCTTGACTCAGCTTATTGACGAACCAACACGGATCCCTGATCGAGACGGGGAGTTCGCCAGTCTTCTTCATCTGTTTTTAACCATCAATCCGGAGATTTACACGCTTACCGTAAATCCGCCGTTAGGTTCTTCCGACCATAAACTGCTTTCGACATCGAGTATTCTACCAATCAATGACAGAGAGGCGCCTAAACCGCGCAAGATTTGGTACTACAAATCTGCTAAATGGGAGGATCTCATGGAATGTTTTCGAATTTTCTCTTGGTTAGACATTTGTTTTCGATCCGACGACCCATCTGACTGCGCTAGGGAGGTTTCCGATGTTATTTTGGCTACTATGGAAGCTTACATTCCTTTTTCGAAGAAATGCCCTTTCAACGGCAAGCCTTGCTTTGACCAAAAATGCAAAGAGGGTGTTGCTTCTAAACATCTTGCTTACCGACGATGTGTGAAAATCCTAACACCATAAACCGTAACACCTTTGTTCGTGCCCGGAACAGATGCAAAGAAATTATCGACGAAACCAAGGAGGCACACAATCAACGAATTAGAAACAAACTTCTCGCTTGCCCCAGCAATTCCAGGTCCTTTTGGTCAGTCGCTAAGGCAGTTAGTCAAAATTTCACCAAATCCACCATACCACCACTCAACGGCCAGATAATTCTATTGCAACGACACCTGTTGAGAAAGCGAACTTGTCGGCACCACCTACCCAACAAAAGTTGAGAATATTATTTCAGACCAGAAAGCTTTACACGCCACAACAACTGTTAATTCTTTACAAAGCTCAAATTCGACCAACTGTGAAATACTGCTCCCATCTTTGGGGCTCCGCTCCCAAACATATACTGCATTTGTTGGATTCTGTTCAGAGGAGAGCTATTCGTCTGATTGGAGACCCGAAACTGACCGGCGGCCTTGATTCGCTGGAACATCAAAGAACGGTTGGCGACTTAAGCCTATTCTACAAGTATTTTCATGGAAAGTGTTCGAAGGATGTAGTCCGCTTAATTCCGGTGCATGTTAGAAGTACACGTCACGCTAATACTGCACATCCGTATGAGGTTCAGCTTGTTACTCCTCGTACAACGCCTTTCAAGCAGTCATTTATATGGAGAACATCATCCCTTTGGAATAATTTGCCTAGGACTGTGTTTCCTAACGAGTACAATTTACAGCGATTCAAAAACAACGTAAGTCTCTTTTCTGCACACGTGTCGCTCCTGTAGCGCTTTAGGGACTTCCCTAATTCCCATAAGAAAAAAAAATAGACATCTCATTTGTTCGGAAGTTACCCTGCCAATGAGAATTATACTTCTCGATATATATCACCACTGCAGTCAATCATCGTTCCTGATGAAGCGGACATGGTTAGCGAAACGCGAGTCGAGGGTAAAAATAAAGTATTTGGTATGGTGGGGATATATACTGAGTAGTGTGATTGTGCCAAAGATTCCACATTCCCAACAGAAACCAGAATTATGTATTTCGTGGTTTAGAGATTTTTTCGAATATCAAATCAAACAGTATTCCAGTCTAATGTCTTTTTTGTTATAAAATTATTTCAATTTAAAAATTCCACCCTGTATACGAATATAAACTTTGCCAGACTCCAAAGTACACGGACTTTGGACTTTGGTCACGTCAGGTGATTGCACCTTTCTTGTATCTGGAAAGTTCTATAAGGAGAAAATACGGCGAGATCGTAATAACTTCCACAAATTTTTGCAAGTCGTCTAAAATATTACATCTATAATATACGAGTATATAAAATGCAACGTCTCTCTATCTGTCTGTCCGCTATTGCGCTTATCACTCGAGAACCAATTATCCAATTTACGTGCTTTTTTTTTTAAACATACATTATGTTCTCTGGCCAGGTTATAGGATATATTTTAATACGTTAGGTAACATAAGGAATAAGCAGTGACGATAATAGTGAACCAAGTCGGAAAAAAGTTTGCCGCTAGCGTGTTCTACCTAAACCATTAAATATGGAACAATATGATGCAGCAAAGAATATAATATATATAAAATGCAATGTCTCTCTGTCTGTCTGTCTGTTCGTAAGTAAGTGCGCTTATCACTCAAAAACCGCTTATTCGATTTACGTGTTTTTTTTATTCATATATATGTTCTCTTTTCAGGTTATATAATAATAATAATAATAACATTAATAGTCTTTAACCCATAACCCACAGCTGGTTAATTAGAGCCCTAGAAATCTACAAAATCAACCAAAACCTCAGGCAATTTCTCGCCCAAATTATGAAAACATGGAAAACCAAAATACGCTTAGAAACACAAACCGGACGCATCCAAACAGAAGAGCTGTACATCAGACGGGGTATATTTTAGCGAGATTCGCTCAGCGCTCTATGTTTTTGCCTCTGTCTCAAACTACTCTCAAATACACTAAACAGAACAGAGCATGGCTTCAACATCCTACACCAGTGAATCAACATAAAATATGTCCTTCTATATATGGATGATAAAACTCTACGCTGCCACAAAAACACAGTTGAAAGGACTCCTCAAAATCACAGAAATATTCACCTTAGATATCAATATGGAATTTGGTATAAATAAATGCAAAGTGCTCCACATCAACAAAGGCCAATGGAAGGGCCACCATGAGACAAAAACCATTAACAACGAAACACTCGATAATATGCTCGACAAAGAAACATACAAATATCTAGGCTTCCAACAATGCACCAAACTCAACCACACTCACATCAAAACAGAGCTCAGAACCGAATTCAAAAACAGACTCACGAAACTTTTACAAACAAAACTCAACTCCAAATATCTCACTATAGCGATCAACACGTTCGCTATACACTCACATATGCATTTGGTATCATCAAATGGTCACAAACAGACATAGAAAACATTCACATCCTTATACGTTCTCAATTCACCAAATACAGGAAATTACACCCAAATGCATGCAAAGAAAGACTTACCATCGAGAGGAAGGCAGGAGGAAGAGGAATCATAGACATCAGATCACTACACACAAAACAAATACAAGCACTTAGGAAATTCTTTCACAGCGGGCAAACCAGCCTCCACACAGCAACAGTGAAAGCAGACAAAAACTATATACCTCTCGACTTATCTCGAGCAGACCACCCAGCAGACACACACAGTCACACCCAATTACAACAGGAAATGATGAAAACGTGGTCAGAAAAAACACTCCACGCAAAACACAGATACCACATAGAACAAGACCACGTAAAGAAAAAACAATCATACACCTGGTTACAGGAGGGAAGGTATTCCCTGAAACAAAAGGCTTCTTACTTGCCATCCAGGATAAAGTCGTATTAACCAGAAACTACCAAAAGCATATCATCAAAGACCCAACTATTACAGAAGACAGATGCAGGAAATGCCACCAGCAGCAGAAAGAAACGATCGAACACATAACAAGCAGATGTAAAATATTAGCCGGAACGCAATACACAGCCAGACATGACTCAGCTGCAAAAGTAGTTCACCAAGCACTAGCCACAACATATAAACTCATAGAAAACACAGATCCCTACTACAAATACACACCAACATCTGAAAATAAAAATTACAAGCTCTACTGGGACATCAGTATCCACACAGATAAAACAATAGACCCGATATTACTTTTCAGTGCAAAAAAGAAAACGTCACCTATCTAATTGACAAAGCTGTCCCCAACGACACAAATATCCAAACGAAATATACAGAAAAAATCTCCAAATACACAGACCTTGCAACAGAAATAAAAAGGCTATGGAAACAAGAAAAAGTCATCATTGTCCCCCTCATCATATCCGCCACAGGCCTTACACCAGTAACATTCACACCACACTTAGTACAATTAGGACTCAACATAAACATACATAGAAACATTCAGAAGTCAGTAATTTTGAAAACATGTAACATTGTCAGGTTATTCCTTAATACACAATGGCGATAGCGTTTGTGCTGACTTGGCTTGGGCCCGTCAGCCAAACATGGAACCACATTGACCAAATGTGAGAAAGAAGAACTTTTTTGTGATAATCTATAATATATAATATACATAAAATGCAACGTCTCTCTATCTGTCGGTCTGTCTGTCCGTTAGTGCGCTTATCACTCGAAAACCACTTACGTGATTTTTTTTTAGATTTATACTTATGTTCTCTGGCCAGGTTATAGGCTATATTTTATTACGTTAGGTAATATAAGAAATAAGCATATACCATAATAGTGAATCAAGTCGGAAAAAAAGTTTGCCGCTAGCGTACTCTTTTACAATACGTGGCCTAAACCATTAAATATGAAACAACATCATGTAACAAAGAAGGTAATATATATAAAATACAACGTCTTTCTGTCTGTCTGTATGTCCGTTAGTGCGCTGGATCAAAGCCGAAGAAGACAAACATAAACATGTGACAGAACAAGAAAATACCACATTTAATACACAAGAAATTACAGAAACTATCAAACACATACACAACTGGAAATGTCCTGGAATAGACAATATACAAAACTTCTGGTACAAACAGTTTACCACCACACACGAAGCACTCACACACCAAATCAACAAAGCCATTCTACAACCACACACATTTCCCACTTTCCTCACACAAGGAATAACATACGTTAAACCCAAAAGCTCAGACACCACAAACCCGTCAAACTACCGACCTATTACCTGTCTTCCAACCCTATACAAGATCATCACAGCCACAATTTCGAAGAAAATAGAACACCTAACAGACAACAATATCCTCACAGAAGAGCAGAAGGGATGCAGGAAAAATAGTCGAGGATGCAAAGAGCAGCTGATTATAGATAGCGTGATTATGGGACAAACCAGAAAAGAACACAGAAACCTTCACATCGGTTACATAGACTATAAAAAAGCCTTCGACTCCATACCCCACAGCTGGTTAATCAGGGCCCTAGAAATCTATAAAATCAACCAACACCTCAGGCAGTTTCTCGCGCAAATTATGAAAACATGGAAAACCAAAATACGCCTAGAAACACAAACCGAACGGATCCAAACAGAAGAGCTGTACATCAGACGGGGTATATTTCAGGGAGACTCGCTCAGTGCTCTATGGTTTTGCCTCTGTCTCAATCCACTCTCAAATATACTAAACAGAACTGAGCATGGCTTCAATATCAGACACCAAAAAGTTAATCAACATAAAATAAACCACCTCCTATATATGGATGACATAAAATTCTACGCTGCCACACAAACATAGCTGAAAGAATTCCTCAAAATCACAGAAATATTCACCTTGGATGTCAATATGGAATTTGGTATAAGTAAATGCAAAGTGCGCCACATCAACAAAGGCCAATGGAAGTGCCACCATGAGACAGAAACCATCAACAATGAAACGCTCGATAACATGTTCGATAAAGAAACATACAAATATCTAGGCTTCCAACAAAGCACCAAACTCAACCACACTCACATCAAAACAGAGCTCAGAACCGAATTCAAAAACAGACTGACGAAACTTTTGCAAACAAAACTCAACTCTAAGAATCTCACTAAAGCCATCAACACGTTCGCTATACCTATACTCACATATTCATTTGGTATCATCAAATGGTGACAGACAGACATAGAAAATATTCACATCCTTATACGATCTCAATTCACCAAATACAGGAAATTACACCCCAACGCATGCAAAGAAAGACTTACCATTGAGAGGAAGGCAGGAGGAAGAGGAATTATAGACATCAGATCATTACACACAAAACAAATAAAAAAGTTCTTTCACAGCAAGCAAACCAGCCTCCACACAGCGACAGTGAAAGCAGACAAAAACTACACACCTCTCGACTTAGCCCGGGTAGACCACTCAGCAGACATACACAGTTACACCCAATTACAACAGGAAAAGATGAAAACGTGGTCAGAGAAAACACTCCACGGAAAACACAGATACCACATAGAACAAGACCACGTAAATAAAAAACAATCATACACCTGGTTACGGGATGGGCAGTTATTCCCTGAGACTGAAGGCTTCTTACTTGCCATCCAGGATAAAGTCATATTAACCAGAAACTACCAAAAGCATAACATCAAAGACCCGACTATTGCAGAGGACAGATGTAGGAAATGCCACCAGCAGAAAGAAACGATCGAACACATAACGAGCGGATGTAAAATATTGGCCGGAATGGAGTACACAGCCAGGCATGATTCAGCTGCCAAAGTGGTTCACCAAACACTAGCCACAACATATAGACTCATAGAAAACACAGATCCCTACTACAAATACACGCCAACATCCATACTTGAAAATGAAGATTACAAGCTCTACTGGGATATCGGTATCCATACAGGTAAAACAGTCTCCGCCAATAGACCCGATATTACTTTTCAGTGCAAAAAAGGAAAAGTCACCTATCTGATTGACATAGTTGTCCCCAACGACACAAACATCCAAGCGAAATACACAGAAAAAATTTCCAAATACACAGACCTTGCAACGGAAATAAAAAGGCTATGGAGACAGGAAAAAGTCATCATTGTCCCCCTCATTATATCAGCCACAGGCCTTACACCAATAACATTCACACCACATTTAGTGCAATTAGGACTCAACACGGACATACACAGAAACATTCAGAAGTCAGTGATTTTGAAAACATGTAACATTGTCAGGTCATTCCTTAATACGGAATGGTAATAGCGTTTGTGCTGACTTGGTTTTGGCCCGTCAGCCAAACATGGAACCACATTGATCAAATGTGAGAAAGAAGAACTTTTTGTAATAATAATCAAAATAATATATATGAAACGCAACGTCTCTCTGTTTGTCTGTCTGTCCGTTAATGCGCTTAGCACTCAACAACCACTTATCCGATTTACGTGTTTTTTTATAAAATACATATGTTATTACATTAAGTAACATAAGGAATAAGCAGTGACGATAATAGTGAATCAAGTCCACGCGAGCGGAGCCGCGGGCACGGCTAGTACGTTATGAAATGAATACATACATAAATGGTCGATATTAGGGCTTGCCTAAACGGCCACCATAGACCGGCAGGTATTGTTTAAAATTATCTGTTGTAGATGTATTCTCGAATTATAACTGAAGATAACACCTAAAAAATACAAATATTTTTTAATATTAAAAAAAAAGTTTTTGACCCCGACGTGATTTGAACACGCAACCTTCTGATCTGGAGTCAGACGCGCTACCGTTGCGCCACGGAGTCTTGTACAGTTTTAGCTAGGAATTGTATATAGTGAAATTGGCTACTAGCGATTATAACGCGTAAATATATCTTAATATTTTAAAAAGTTTCAATTATTTCCTGTTTTAAAGATTATTTGACTACTAGTTACCTTTATCTATATATAGTAAATACGTAATGAATACGAAAATACGATTTTATTAGAGCAATAAATGGTACCTTTGGTGTTTTATAGTTTTAGGTAGGTAAAAAAATTCTCTCCAGCGAGTCGAATAAAAAGCACTTAACGTTGATTTTGCGGCTCACGGGCCCTGGATTGCTTAAAATGCTACATCCAAAAACAGACTGTCGTTTAACTACTTGAATCAATTACCATAACATTAGTTGATGCTAAGAAAGTCGAACGCCCCGAAAGGCAGACGCCGCTGAGACCGGACCCAGCTTTAAGGCCCAAGAAACGTTTAGTTTGTTTTTGATAAAATAAGAAGGAACCTGCAAGATGCAAACGTCGCCATACCGTGGACCCGCTTTGTCCAGCCAAAAACGGTCGTATTTCGAATTTTCGAATAAATAAAATCGTAAGCCCCAAGTTTTGGGTCCTACGCGTCTGCCCAAGCTATCTTTGGAGAATTTAAGTCTTCTATAATATATATAAAAGGAAACGCCTGTCAGTCTGTCTGTCCGTCCGTTAGTGTGCTTATCATTGGAGAACCATTTATCCGATTTACGTTCTTTTTTTTAAAAACATACATATGTTCTCTGGCCAGGTTATAGGCTATATTTTTATTACGATAGGTAGCATAAGGAATGAGCAGTGATGATAATAGTGAATGAAGTCTGAAAAAAGTTTGCTGCTAGAGCGTTCCCTTGCGTTCCCTAAATCATTAAATATGGAAGAATATTATGTAGCAGAGAATAACACATGGGCTGAAAAGTCCCGGGCCTAACACATAGATGGCGCTAGTTTTATTGCAGTCACCTTTTTTTCAGTTAATACTAACCTTCAAAAGACAGCTGTTAAAATTTCATGATATTCTATTCATTAGTTTGTGAGTTATTGTGCTAAGAGTGACGCTACTTTTGTTATTTTCAAAACAATGGATCAAAAACAATTTCGTGTTTTAATTTTACACTGCTTCTTGATGGGAAAAAAATACCGTTCAAGCGAAGCAATGGCTTAAAAAGTGTTATGGGGACTCCGCTCCATCAGAAACAACAATAAAACGTTAGTTTGCTGACTTCAAACGTGGTCGTAGAGACACCGATGATGCAGAACGCAGTGGACGTCCAAATGAGGCGGTAACACCAGAAAACATCAAAAAAATCCATAAAATCGTTTTGAATGATCAAAAAGTGAAGTTGCGTGAGTTAGCTGACATCGTAAAGATATCAAAAGAACGTGTTGGCTTTATATTGCATGAGCATTTGACTATGAGAAAGCTCTGTTCAAAGTGGGTGCCGCGTTTGCTCACTGTTGATCAAAAACAAGAACGTGTTGATGATTCTGAGCAGTGTTTGACCATGTTTTAAACGTAACAAACCGGAATTTTTGCGTCGATATGTGACAATGGATGAAACATGGATCCATCACTTCACTCCGGAATCAAAATGATCGTCATCTGAATGGTCAGCAACTGGTGAACCTCGTCCAAAGCGCCCGAAAGCACAACAATCGGCTGGAAAGGTTATGGCCTCGGTATTTTGGGATGTGCGTGGTGTAATATTCATCGACTATCTTGAGAAAGGAAATACCATCAACAGTGAATATTATATAGCGTTATTGGAGCGTTTGAAGGCCGAAATTGCAAAGAAACGACGGCATATGGCAAAGAAAAAAATTTTGTTTCATCAAGACAACGCACCGTGTCACAAGTCAATCAAAACAATGGCAAAACTACATGAATTGAACTTCGAATTGCTCCCACATCCACCATATTCGCCAGATTTGGCTCCCAGCGACTACTGGCTGTTCGCAGACCTGAAAAAAAATGCTCGCCGGTAAGAAATTTCGCACGAATGAAGAGGTTATCGCTGAAACTGAGGCCTATTTTGAGGCAAAAGATAAATCGTTCTATAAAAGTGGTATTGAAATGTTAGAGCGGCGCTGGAATGATGCGTTGCTCTTGATGGAGATTACGTTGATGAATAAAGCTAATTTTGAACCAAAAAAACCGTGTTTTCTTTGTTAGGCCCGGGACTTTTCAGCCCATGTGTTATCTATAATCTGTAATCTATAATATATATAAAATGTAATGTCTCTCTGTCTGTCCATTAGTGCGTTTATCACGCGAGAACCACTTATCCGATTTACGTGTCTTTTTTTAAATTCATACATATATTCTTTGGCTAGGTTATATAATAATAATAATCTATATCTATAATATATATAAAATGCAACGTCTCTCTATCTGTCCATCTGTCCGTTAGTGCGCTTATCCCTCGAGAACCACTTATCCAATTTACATGATTTTTTAAATTCATACATATGTTATGTTCTCTGACCAGGTTATAGATATATATTTTATTACATCTATAATATATATAAAATGTAACGTATCTCTGTCTGTCTGTCTGTCTGTCCGTTAATGCGCTTATCACTGGAGAACCACCTATCCGATTTTCGTACTTTTTTTTTAAAAACATACATATGTTCTCTGGCCAGGTTATAGGCTATATTTTATTACGATAGGTAGCATAAGGAATGAGCAGTGACGATAATAGTGAATGAAGTCGGAAAAAAGTTTGCCGCTAGCGCGTTCTCTTGCAATACACAGTCTAAACCATTAAATATGGAACAATATTATGTAGCAGAGAATATCTATAATCTATAATATATATAAAATGCAATGTCTCTCTGTCTGTCTGTCGGTCCATTAGTGCGTTTATCACGCGAGAACCACTTATCCGATTTACGTGTCTTTCTAGTGTTCCGTACGGAACACTTATAAGATCACTTCGGTGTCTGTCCGTCTGTCTGTCCGTCTGTCCGTCTGTCACACCCGATTTTCTCCGAAACTATTTGTCATAGAAAGTTTAAATTTGGTAGTAATATAGGAATTGACGGCCTCATCAGAGCCATGTAGTTTTGAAAGTTAAATTTTGACTTAAGGGGTTAGTTTTGGGGGGTGAAATCGGAAGTGAAAAAAAAAATTTTTTTACTAGGTAATCGAGTGTGGTGTCAAATGAAAGCTTGTGAAAACACGAGTAAAAGATATATATATAATGTAGTACTTCCGCGCACTTTTCTTTGTATTATTTTTAAAAAATCGCTGTCCACCCGCCTTATCTCGGAAAGTACTTATCAAAAAATTTTGAAAAAATTCTGGAATATTCTCCACGGGGTGTAGATTGAACGAAAATTATCACGAGTGCATTACCTGTAATAATTTATCTGGTATATAAAAAAAACAGAAATTTCAAGGTTATCAATTTTCAGTAAAGATTGGAAATAAACTTTGTTGAAACTTATTTGGGATGTATTTTGTGGAGTCACTGATGATTTCATATCACCCTAACATAAATTTTGACTTAAGGGATTCGTTTTGAGGGGTGAAATCGGAAGTGAAAAAAATTTTTTTACTGGATCATCGAGTGTGGTGTCAAATGAAAGTTGTGAAAACACGAGTAAAAAATATATATATAATGTAATACTTGCGCACACTTTTCTTCGTATTATTTTTAAAAAATCACGAAAAATCGCTGTCCCCTACCTTATCTCGAAAAGTACAGATCAAAAAATTTTGAAAAAATCCTGGAATATTCTCCACGGGGTATAGATTGAACGAAAATTATCATTACCTTTAATAATTTATCTGGTATAGAAAAAAACCAAAATTTCAAGGTCACCAGTTTTCAGTAAAGATTGGAAATAAACTTTATTGAAAACTCATTTGGGGTGTGTTTTGTGAAGTCACTGATCATTTTATATTACCGTAACATAAATTTTGACTTAAGGGATTCGTTTTGAGGGGTGAAATCGGAAGTGAAAAAAAAATTTTTTACTAGGTCATCGAGTGTGGTGTCAAATGAAAGCTTGTGAAAACACGAGTAAAAATATATATATAATGTAATACTTGCGCACACTTTTCTTCGTATTACTTTTAAAAAATCGTGAAAAATCGCTGTCCCCTATCTTATCTCGAAAAGTACCGACCAAAAAATTTTGAAAAAATCCTGGAATATTCTCCACGGGGTATAGATTGAACGAAAATTATCATTACCTTTAATAATTTATCTGGTATAGAAAAAAAAAAAAATTTCAAGGTCACCAGTTTTCAGTAAAGATTGGAAACAAACTTTGTTGAAAACTCATTTGGGGTGTGTTTTGTGAAGTCACTGATCATTTTATACCACCCTAACAAAAATTTTTATTTTAAAAACAATCAACGTACGGCACACTAATTGTGCAAGTTCAACTTGCACTTGACCGGTTTTTTTAAATTCATACGTATATTCTTTGGCCAGGTTATATAATAATAATAATCATCTATATCTATAATATATATATAACGCAACGTCTCTCTGTCCGTCTGTCTGTCTGTCCGTCCGTTAGTGAGCTTATCACTGAAGAACCACTTAAAGGGAATTAATGGGAGATGTTTTATTACGTTGGGTAACATAAGGAATAAGCAGTGACGATAGTAGTGAATCAAGTCCACGCGAGCGGAGCCGCGGGCCCGGCTAGTTTAAGTATATTTTGCTTCTTGAATTTTTTCTTAAAAGTCGATGGTTTTTGTATTAGAAATTGTTGGCGTTTAGAAATTGTTTTTTTTTTGCTGAGTACCATAAACCAAAGCTGGAATACTGCCCCCATTCTTGATATTAGCTACCAAACATACGGTGCTTCTATTACATTTTATTCAGAAAGGAGCTATTCGCCCTACTGCAAATCCAAAATTCACCAGAAACCTTAAGTCCTTATACATCGTAGAACTATTGGCGACATGAGTCTATTTTATAAGAACTTTCTTGAAAAGTGTTTGATGGATGTGGCCCCCTTAAGTCCTCCTATCTTATACTCTAGGAATACATGTCGCGCTAATACATCATAGCTATCCATATGAGGCTCAGCTTGGCATTTCTCGTACTACCGTTTTCAAGAATCCTTTAGTATGAAAACCTTATCTTTCTGGACTGTGTTTCCCACCCATAATTTGTAGCGATTGAGTAGTAACTTGAACCGTAGTTTACCAACAGATGTCGGTCTTGTAGCGTTCTAGGAACTCTCCTACAGTACACGTGCCAAGTTCGTAAAAAATATTCTACATAGGATCATCAATCGTATAGATGTTTAGTGCAAAGGTCGCGTCAAATGACATTAATGTCTGATAACTTTTAAATTTCCTCTTCTTAAGTACCTACTTATTTATAATAACTATACCTAGACATGTAAGTTTTAATTAATATTTTAAGAATGTAAGGCAGTGACGCATTCACTTATTATTTGGTTATTTGCCGTAGTTATTATGAATAGATTGCAAAATTCACGCAAATAGTACCTTGAGGACGTCTACAACTTATTTTTTTTGAAAGAAAGATAAAAAATAATTCTTTTATCTATCTGTAATATTTAGATTTGGAGATTTAAATGTAATTAGCATGAAATTAATCGAAAAAATAAATTGTTGGAAGTAGAGTCATGGCATGAGATCCTTAAAAACTTAAGTACTACATAAGTCGCTTTCCACTATCTCAAGATAAAAGATTTTATAATTGTATATTTTGCTTCTTGCACTTTTTCTTAAAAGTCGATGATTTTTGTATTAAAAATTGTTGACGTTTAGAAATTGTTTTTTTTGTTGAGTACTATAAAAAATTGTCATTTTCAAAAAAAGTGGTTCCAACAAAAGTTTCTTACTTTTTCATGCAAAATATGACTCGGCAAGAAAAAATATTGGTTTCTATTTAAAAAAATTGAGTTGACCTTGATTTGCCCTTGAAAACGCCACTCAAGGTCAAATTTCATACTGTCATTGTATATCCCTTTTTGAATCTCTTGAACTCTGTAACTTTTATTTGAAACATTTTTTTCGACAAAGCTTATTTTTCGAGTTATTCGTATTTTTCAAGTTAAATGGGACACCCGGTATATATACATATATTTATATTATATATATATATATATATATATATATATATATATATATATATATATATATATATATATGTATGTATATATACAGTCCCTGGCCAAATTATTAGACGCACTGTATTTTTTTTAGTAATTTTATGTTTCTTAAGAGTTTTTATGCAATAATGGTTTATTTAAACTACAATATTATTGATTTTTATTTAAAAGAATTGTTGTAGACTACATATTTGTATTTATTTTTAACATATAGCAACACTGTGTTGACAAAGTGATACATGAACGTAAACAAGTACAAAACTCTATCAGTCGCGATCGGAATCGAGTCAGGTACGGACGTGTTTCTGTGGCTTTATGGACTGTGATTGTTTGTTTAACAGTTTTATACTACTCAGTTATTAGTTTATTTTGTATGCAGTGTTTTAAAAAAGTAATTGGACTATTTTCATTATGGGTAGAAAAGGCGATCTTTCACCACGTAAAAAAGCTGAAGTGAAGGCCCTTGTGATTGGGAAAACATTTACAAACCGAGAAATATCACGAAGATTGGAGGTTTCTGAAGCTAGTGTACGACGCATAAAAAAGAAAATTGAATCAGGGAAGGAATTAAGCCCGGAAAGAAAGAAAAGATGCGGTAGAAAACCAATTTTCACTCCACGTTCAGAGAAATGTTTGAAGAAAATTTGTGTAGAAAACAGATTTGCTACCACAAAGGTAATAAAATGAGCCCACTGTTCGAAGAAAATTGAAAGAATTAGATTTTAAGGCCTGTCGCCCCGCCAGGAAGCCCAAGTTAACAGCTGCAATGAAAGCAAAGCGCCTGAAGTGGGCCAAACAATGGCAAGACAAAGATGTGGACTTCTGGAGATCGGTAAGATACAGCAATTTAATCAATAATTGATACATTATTATCATTTTTAGTTAAATAAAGCAAATAAACATGGAAGTTTATATATTTTTCCTATTTTTGACAGGTCTGCTTCAGTGACGAAAGCACATTCGAAATTTTGCAGAATAAAGCTCAGTATGTGCGTCGTCGTCATGGAGAAAAGTTTCATCCTGATTGTGTCGTTCCGACGGTTAAACATCCCACCAAAGTGATGATTTGTTCAGTCATCAGCGGCAAGGGCACTGGACGTCTGTACGTCGTCAAAGGAATAATGAGGCAAGATCAGTACAAAGAAGTATTACAAAATCGGTTGATTCCGCAGCTCAGAGAATGGTTTCCAAATGGGGAACCATTCACTTTCATGCAAGATAGAGCTCCCTGCCACACTGCTCGGTCTGTTAAAGCTTTTTTGGCAGAAAAAAATATCCCTCTGTTGGATTGGCCGGGTATGAACCCCATTGAAAATGTGTGAGAGCTGATGAAAAGAGAAGTGGCTAAAGATGTGATTACCAACAAAACCCAGCTCTTAGGAAAGATTATTCATGTGTGGAATCATCATCCTCAAATGCAGGAGACAGTACAATCTTGCATTGATAGCATGCCGCGCAGAATTAAAGCTTTGATAGCGGCTAAAGATGGCTCAACTAAATATTGACTTTTACTAACATTAATTTCACTTTTCTTTAAAACTTAATAAACTTATGCTTTTCTAAATTAATGCTGTTTTATTTATGTCAAATAAATAGGTAATTGATTGGATAATATAAAAATAAAAAACAAATCAATTTAAAATAATAAAACGGTACAATATCACTCGGTAATTAATATTTTACATGAAATCTTGCAGTGCGTCTAATAATTTGGCCAGGGACTGTATATATATATATATATATATATATATATATATATATATATATATATATATATATATATATATATATATATACGAGGGTTGTGTAAGAAATAAGGTTCCCAACGCTGTAAACTCGCTGCGCGAGATGCTGGGCGAAATCTGGCAACACCGCCGTGTGCGCTGATTCCCCCACTCTAGATTCCGCCTTGGTAGAACTCGCTGCGACGTTCAGTGCCGGCCTGACAGCCATCCGTGATGGAACCGCCGATCGCCGTCACAGCCAGGTGCGAAGTTCGTGCGGTAATCCGATTTTTGCACGCTAAAAAGTTACCACCGGTTGATATTCATAGGCAGTTGTGTGAAGTTTATGGGGAAGCTTGTATCAGCGTTCAACACGTCCGCAAATGGTGTAGGGAATTCTCCGAAGGACGCACAGACATCCACGATGAGCAAAGAAGCGGAAGGCCATCGATCTCCGACGAAGTTGTGTCGAAGATTGAGCGAATTCTGCTCGAGGATAGGAGGATAACGATTCGGAAACTGGCTGCCCGGGTTCCTGAGGTTTGTGAAAAAACAATCCACACGATTTTGACTGAAAGGTTACGTTATCACAAGGTGTGTGCGCGGTGGGTCCCGGACACGCTTTCAGAAAACCCACAAAGCCGATCGCGTCAATTGTACCCAGGAGTTTCTTCGAGAATGCGCCGAGAATACCGAAGATTTCTTAGACTTCATTGTTACCGGGGATGAAACGTGGTGTCATTACGTCACCCCGGAAACAAAACAACAATCGCGACAATGGCGCCATACCGGATCGCCTAAACCGAAGAAGTTCAAGCAGACGCTGTCCGCAGGGAAAGTGATGGTTACGGTCTTTTGGGACCATAAGGGTGTCCTGCTTGTTGAGTTTATGCCTCGAAGGATCACAATAAATTCGGAAAATTATTGTGAGACCTTAAAAAAACTCAGAAGAGCCATCCAAAATCGTCGGAGAGGAAGACTGACAAAAGGCGTTAGACTGCACCACGACAATGCGCGCCCGCACGTCTCTCGCCAAACCAAGGATTTAATTGACAATTTTGGCTGGGATCTCGTTGAACATGCTCCCTACAGCCCTGATCTTGCATCGAGTGACTTCCACTTGTTTCCAAAATTAAAGCCACACTTGGGTGGATAACGTTTCTAAACTGATGAAGAAGTACAGGAAGCGGTCACCAAATTCCTCCACGGACTGGCGGCGGACTTCTTTGAAGCGGGATTCCAAAAGTGGATTAGTTGTCAACAAAAATGCGTGGAAAAATCTGGAGATTATGTTGAAAAATAGCTAAGAAATTAAGCTTTCTAATGATGTATTTTTCAGTTCAAATAAAAAATGCCTTACACCTGAAAAAAATGTGGGAACCTTATTTTTTACATAACCCTCGTATATATATACAGTAGAACCCCGGTTATCCGAAGTAACGTGGGGGGCACCCTCCTCGGATAACTGAAAACTCGGAAAATCCGGATTTGCTTTTTATTCATTCAAAAAATAAACACCAATACTTTAAACCGATGTATTAACGTTTTTAACATATAAATAGGTACATACATTATAAAACAGTGAAATAGGTATCTATGCGCTTCTGTTTCATATCGCATCTTCTTTTTCTCGCTGCAATGTTTCTCCATCTATTAAGAAGAAGCAAATCCGCTGAGGTTGCCTCTGGTTGTTGTTCGATATACCTAAAAGCTTTTTCCAAAAAAGCAAAACCTTCTTGATGAGAGATCTTAGTGGGAGACTGTTCATCCACCGCCGCTTCGTCATCGTCATCTGATTTTTTGGTTTCCTGAAAGGCATTCGTTATTTCTTCAATACTCATTTCTTCTTGTAAATCATCTGCTGTAATCCATTCAACAACATCTTCTCTTGTCACATTTTCGCAACCTTTTAATTTTTGCATTAATTCAAATAAACTTTTTTCTTTTTCTTCTATCTCGCTGTCAAAATTTGAACAGGACATTTCTCCATGGCTTCTCAATTTCAAACCTAATTCATTCAATGGAGTATTATCTTCACTGTCATTATAGTCCTCAAAATCAATAAGCTTGACTTATCCAGTAAATAACATTTTTCAGTGTAACCTTTCTCATCCCATTGATCATATCCTCCTTTTCTATGTATTCTAACAGATGTTCAAGATATTAACGCCTATAATTTTTTTTAATGTTTTCGAGGATGCCTTGATCCATTAGTTGCTTTATGCTGGTTACATTTGGAGGAAAAAATTTTACAACAATTTTGCCCACATGAAGTCCTTCTCGAGAGTGAGAGGGAGCATTATCCATTAACAAAATTGCTTTAATAGGAAGACAGTTTCTGTTCAAAAATTTAGTCACAGATGGCACGAACTCTTCTTCAAACCAGTTAGTAAATAAGGTCGCATCCATCCATGCGCTCTTCTGACTTTTGTAAAAGACTGGTAGGGCTTTGGGTGAGATGTCTTTTAAAGCTCTTGGACGTGCAGACTTGCCAAACACCATCAGTGGGATTTTGTGCTTGCCAGATGCATTGGAACATACCATTATAGTTGATCTTTCCTTACTTTGTTTGTGCCCAGGAGCTGATTTTTCTTGTCGAGATGCCAATGTTTTTGATGGAAGCATTTTATAATTCAGACCAGTTTCGTCACAGTTGTAAATTTGATCACATGTGTATCTACAATCTTCGATTTGCTTTTTAAAATTCTGCTTAAACTTCTCAATTGATGACACATCAGCAGAAAGTTTTTTACCACATACAGTCAGTTGTCGTACACCGTACCGTTTTATCCAGCGGTCAAGCTATCCAGAACTGACGGTAAACTGATCCATCTCTGGGAATTGCCTACTAATCATTATTGCTTTCTGTTGTAAAATTGGACCTGACAGAGGCACACCTTTTGATCTCTGTTGGTTAAACCACATGAATAAAGCTTCGTTAACCTCTTTATAGTCGCCGGTTTTCATTGATTTTCTCCCTAAGGACGAGGAGGCTTGATTTATACACCACTCTTCTATTTTTGTACGGTTTCTTTTCCAATCTCCAACTGTTACCTCACCTACTCCATAATCTCGTGAGACAACTTTAATTGCCTCTCCAAAAATTCAAACAAAGCAGTTCGTATTAATTACACTTAACTACCAGAACTCTAACCAAATAAACTATGTGAGTCCAAAAACTTAAATAGGGGAACCCCTCACACGTGCCAGGGGGGATTCCCCGAAGGCCCCGACGATTTTAAATGGAAATATATACATACATATTATAGAAGCTCGGTTAATACGCAGCATAGACGCGCGTACCTCGGATAATCAGGTTCTTAGATTGGCTCGGTTAATCCGGAGCTTGGATAATCGCGACTCGGTTTATATATATATATATATATATATATATATATATATATATATATATATATATATATATATATATATATATATATATATATATATATATATATTTATATATTTATAGATATATGTATATATATATATATATATATATATATATATATATATATATATATATATATATATATATATATATATATATCGTCTAACAATGAATTTGAACTACGTTTCGTCAAAATCTCATTTGGCATTTTCAAGTGTTCTTGCTGCTGCTGCTGCTACTCGATACTGTGCAGAATCTGCGTAGACGTCGACCTATAAAAGACGGCGACCGCACTTCGGTCTCTCTATTAGCTTCGAGCGGCAGCAGCAGCAAAATCACAGTATCGAGTAGCAGCAGCAGCAAGAGCACTTGAAATTGCCAAATGAGATTTTAGCGAAATGTCGTGCAAATTCATTGTCAGATGAACGGATTGAAACCCGGAATTTTAATGTTCTACCATCACTTTTGCTTTTATGTGATATTACATAAATGGTAATTAAGTTTACAGCCCGTGCTGTAATTCAGAATTAAAAATACCTTCGAATTTGCAAAGAAGGTGAACGATTTCGTTTTACCAAAAGGTTTTGTACTTGCTTCTTTCGATGTAGTTTTACTTTTTACTAACATTACTTTAGATTAAGTTGGGAATGTGGAATCTTTGGTACAATGACACTACTTAGTATATATCACCACTACACCAAACACTTTATTTTTGCACTGGACGCGCGTTTCGCTAACCATGTTAGCTTCATGAGGAGCGATGATTGACTCAATCATCGATCCTGATGAAGCTAATATAGTTAGCAAAACGCGCGGTGAGTGCAAAAATAAAGTGTTTGGTGTAGTGGTGATATATACTAAGTAGTACAATTACTTTAGATCTTATTATATCGATATTGAATGAAAATTTCACGTTAACAGAAGAGATATGTAATATATAAATGGTACATTCTACAGACAAAAATTAGGCGTCCCAATGGAAAGTGCTATTTCGCCAATTCTGGCCGAAATCATCATGAACAAACTTCTTTATTTTGTCATTTCACAGGTGACTTTTGAATTTCCCCAGCTGTTTCAGTATGTAGATGATTTACCAGTAGCTTTACCTGCCGGAAGTCTTCATGACACTCTTAATATTTACAATTCTTTCAATCATAAACTAGTGTTTACTGTTGAAGAGGAAACTGACTGTACTGTTCCGTTTTTGGATTCTAGGACTGTGCGCTCTGAAAATAATACGGTCAAACTTGACTGGTACAGGAAGAAATCAAGTTCTGGTAGATATATCCCATTCGATTCGTATCACCCTATGAAACAAAAACTGAACATCATCAGAGGTTTAAAAAACAGAGTAGATAAGATTTGCCACCCTCCTTTAAAAGAAAAAAGTGTAAAACTGTTAGAAAACATTTTGTTGGAGAATTACTATCCACAAACCCTTATAAAAAAGATATTTCAAATCAATCCAACTATTCTCATTAACGCTACCAATAACGACATTAAAGTAGGAAAGTTACAATATATAGAAGGTCTTTCCTAGTCCTTGTCTTCCCTATTTGCGAATCAAATATAATGATTGCTAGTTATAATTTAAAAAAGATGAATTGTTTGTATGCTAAACTAAAAGACACAACCGATCGATGCTTGACAAAGATCTAATATAATTTATGGCATTCCCTGTCAATGTGGTTTGTTCTACATCGGACAAACGTACCAAAAGCTCTCTAAGAGATTAGCTTTACACAAAAGTATAGCAAACATAAACTTAACGCAACCAGTTTGAGATTATACATAAATAATAGAGATTATAGAATACAATATAAGAACAGCTTCATTCTGTGTGTTGAAACTAATTACTTCAGAAGAAGTTTCTTGGAAATATGTTACAAAAATAATCTCAATCACAAAAAATACATAGAAGGATTGAGTTCTATTTACACCTATTTGCAACACAAAGTCACACCAAACCAAACAAAAATAATAATTTTTATGAAAAAATTAGTTTCCAATAAAGTTGACGTTTCCTTTTCTATTATTCCTGTTCTTTAAATATTTCTAATTACTTTATGTGTCTTTTTTAGTGTTCTGTACGGAACACTTATAAGATCACTTAGGTGTCTGTCCGTCTGTCTATCTGTCTGTCACACCCGATTTTCTCCGAAACTATTTTTCATAGAAAGTTGAAATTTGGTAATAATATAGGAATTGAGCCATGTAGTTTTGAAAGTTAAATTTTGACTTAAGGGGTTAGTTTTTGGGGGGTAAAATCGGAAGTGAAAAAAAAACAATTTTTTACTAGGTAATCGAGTGTAGTGTCAAATGAAAGCTTGTAAAAACACGAGTAAAACATATATATATATATATATATATATATATATATATATATATATATATATATATATATATATATAATGTAATACTTGCGCGCACTTTTCTTTGTATTATTTTTAAAAAATCCCGAAAAATCGCTGTCCACCCGCCTTATCTCGAAAAGTACTTATCAAAAAATTTTTAAAAAATTCTGGAATATTCTCCACGGGGTGTAGATTAAACGAAAATTATCACGAGTGCATTACCTGTAATAATTTATCTGGTATATAAAAAAAAAAACAGAAATTTCAGGGCATCAATTTTCAGTAAAGATTGGAAATAAACTTTGTTGAAAACTCATTTGGGGTGTGTTTTGTGAAGTCACTGATCATTTTCTACATCCGTTACAACATTTTTCATTTTAAAAGCAATCAACGTACGGAACACTAATTGCGCAAGTTCAACTTGCACTTGACCGGTTTTTTTTTGTTATAAAATTAAAAATTAAATATGATAAATAATAAATAACTTTTCCAATAAAGGCATTCACTTTAAATACTTTAAATTACTTTATGAGTCTTTTTGTTCTAAAACTAAATAATAAATATGATAAATAATAAATAACTTTTCCAATAATAGCAATCGCCAAAACTTACTAAATCTCTAGCTTTAATGTTTGGGTTTTTTGTCGACCTGCTGACAACATAGAGTACCAACAATATCCGGTTCGGACTCAAATATTACTAAAAAGTTACTAAATACGATGTCAAAAAATTTAAAATGGAATACCAATTCAACATTATGGTCTTTCTCACAGTTGTTTCAGTCTCAAAAAGTGTTTTTAAATAATGCTATTAACAGTATTTTATTTTCTGATACCCGTGTAATTCTCTAAGTATCCTTTTGTCATGTTTTTTGTGATTATACTTACTACCTCGCCAACGAAATACAAATTTTATTTTACTCACCAGAGATGAATTAACTGCTGAATTTTGTAAGTAATTTTTTTAACACATATAACGAATGTCTTAACTTTGTTTTTCTGTACCTTGTTTGCATTTCAGTATCCAGAAGAAGTTATCAATTAGGCAGCTTACTAAATCTCTAACTTTAATGTTTGGGTTTTTTGACGACCTGCTGACGACATAGAGTACCAACAATATCCGGTTCGGACTCAAATATTACTAAAAAGTTACTAAATACGATGTCAAAAAATTTAAAATGGAGTACCAATTCAACATTATGGTCTTTCTCACAGTTGTTTCTGTCTCAAAAAGTGTTTTTAAATAATGTTATTAATAGTATTTTATTTTCTGATACCTGTGTAATTCTCTAAGTATCCTTTTATCATGTTTTTTGTGATTATACTTACTACCTGGCCAACGAAATACAAATTTTATTTTACTCACCAGAGATGAATTAACTGCTGAATTTTGTAAGTAATTTTTTATACAATACATGTAACGAATGTCTTAACTTTGTTTTTCTGTACCTTGTTTGCATTTCAGTATCCAGAAGAAGCTATCAATTAGGCAGCTTACTAAATTTCTAGCTTTAATGTTTGGGTTTTTTGTCGACCTGTTGACGCCATAGAGTACCAACAATATCCGGTTCGGACTCAAATATTACTAAAAAGTTACTAAATACGATGTCAAAAAATTTAAAATGGAGTACCAATTCAACATTATGGTCTTTCTCACCGTTGTTTCTGTCGCAAAAAGGGTTTTTAAATAATGTTATTAACAGTATTTTATTTTCTGATACCTGTGTAATTCTCTAAGTATCCTTTTGTCATGTTTTTTGTGATTATACTTACTACCTGGCCAACGAAATACAAATTTTATTTTATTCATCAGAGATGAATTAACTGCTGAATTTTGTAAGTAATTTTTTATACAACACATATAACGAATGTCTTAACTTTGTTTTTCTGTACCTTGTTTGCATTTCAGTATCCAGAAGAAACTATCGATTAGGCAGCTTACTAAACCTCTAGCTTTAATGTTTGGGTTTTTTGTCGACCTGTCGACGCCATAGAGTACCAACAACATCCGGTTCGGACTCAAACAATACTAAAAAGTTACTAAATACGATGTCAAAAAATTTAAAATGGAGTACCAATTCATTATGATCTTTCTCACAGTGGTTTCTGTCTCAAAAAGTGTTTTTTAAATAATGTTATTAACAATATTTTATTTTCTGATACCTGTGTGTAATTCTCTAAGTATCCTTTTGTCATGTTTTTTGGGATTATACTTACTACCTGGCTAACGCCAGCTTGATAACAAAAAATAAAAAGAGCCTCTAGAACTTTGATTGCTCATCTCTTTTCCTCATAAGGGCGTTCTCTAGTAGTTAAATACCCAATTGTTTGTTACCAGTGCCCTGTTACTGTCTTTCCTCTTTCTTATATATATATATATATATATATATATATATATATATATATATAATATATTAACCTTACAAGATATAAATTAGTAAATTACAAGAAAGAGAAATAAAAGATTTGTCTATGAATCTAAACATAGGCCACTTTTCATGATGACAGTCGATACAACCAATATGTTTTTCCATTCGTTTTACGTGTTTTTCGCACAAAAGAAAAAACGACTGAAAAAAAACCGCACTGTCCAAGCTGTGATTGAAACAATACATCAATCAGGAAGAGGGAGATCTAAGAAGTTTTATACCTACTGAATAGAAGTTGCATTTTTCACGTTATGCAGTGCTGTGCATAAGACAGAGAGACATAAAAGCAGAGTAGACTTATTAAGTTCATTTTTATCAAGTAATAAAAATGAATAGAGTAATATGGTTTAAATGCTATCGTAAATGTGAGGGCCCGTGGCCCCGTGGCATAGTACTTGCTTGCGATGCAGAAGATATCGGGTTCAATCCCGGCAGGTTGGTATACTTTTATTTCAGTTTATATGTCTTGATCACGTACATAGGTAGTAGTTGTTTGCAGAAACGTAATAACGTCCAGGGCAGCACCAACACGTTGACTAAAAGGTGCCGTAATATATAAAAATGTATGTTGCGGCACTCGGACAACGTTGAAGGGTATTATGACCTCCCCACTGATATCCTTAGGATATGAAAAAGGGTAAAATCCCTACTCAGGCGGAGTAAATATGTTTTGGCAATAAGAAAAGTCGGTAGATGCCCACTATTTTGACCAAACATATATATTTTCAGATAAATATTCTAAAAATAAGATCACGCTGGTTTTTTATGCCAAGTAGTCGATATGATCTGACCAGGCTAGCAGTAAATCTATATTCACACTTAGGAAATTCGTCTTCGAAACATTTTTGATATTCATAGTCCTTAACTCTAAAATTCCACAAAACTGGTCTACTTTTTTTAAGAATTCTACATGCTATATCTATAATATATATAAAATGCAACGTCTCTCTGTCTGTCTGTCCGTTAGTGCGCTTATCACTGAAGAACCACTTATCCGATTTACGTACTTTTTTTTTTAAACATACATATGTTCTCTGGCCAGGTTATAGGCTATATTTTATTACGATAGGTAGTATAAGGAATGAGCAGTGACGCTAATAGTGAATGAAGTCGGAAAAAAGTTTGCCGCTAGCGCGTTCTGTTACAATACACAGCCTAAACCATTAAATATGGAACAATATTATGTAGCAGAGAATATCTATAATCTATAACATATATAAAATGAAATGTCTCTCTCTGTCTGTCTATCCATTAGTGCGCTTATCACGCGAGAACCACTTATCTGATATACGTGTCTCTTTTTAAATTCATACATATATTCTTTGGCCAGGTTATATAATAATAATTATCTATATCTATATTATACATACAATGAAAACGGAAATTAGTCTTGGAAACATTTTTCATATTCATAGTCCTTAATTCTAAAATTGCACAAAACTGGTCTACTTTTTTTTTAAGGATTTTACATGCTATATCTATAATATATATAAAATGCAACGCCTCTCTGTCTGTCCGTTTGTGCGCTTATCACTGGAGAACCACTTATCCGATTTACGTGCTTTTTTTTAAACATGCTAAACCATTAAATATGGAACAATATCATGTAGCAAAAAATATCTATAATATATATAAAATGCAACATCTTTCTGTCTGTCTGTCTGTCCGTTAATGCGCTTATCACTGGAGAACCACTTATCCGATTTACATGCTTTTTTTTTAAACATATATATGTTCTCTGTCCAGGTTATAGGATATATTTTATTACGTTAGGTGACATAAGGAGTAAGCAGTGACGATAATAGTGAATCAAGTCGGAAAAAAGTTTGCCGCTAGCGGGTTCTCTTGCAATACACTGCCTAAAGCATTAAATATGGAACAATATCATGTAGCAAAGAATATAATATATATAAAACGCAACGTCTCTCTGTCTGTCTGTCTGTCCGTTAGTACGCTTTTCACTTGAGAACCACTTATCCGATTTACGTGTTTTTATAAATTTATACCATATATATGTTCTATATAATTCGATATAAGGCTAGATAATGGGAGATAAGGTGAGATAATGGGAGATAAACATAAATATTGGGAAATAAAAGGAGATAAGCAGAGCTAAGTCTAGATAATGGGAGTTATGGTGAGATAATGGGAGATAAGGAGAAATAATGGGAGATAAGGAGAAATATTGTTAGATAAGTCGAGATAAGCCTAAATAATGGGAGATAAGGTGAGATAATGGGAGATAAGGAGAACTGATGGGAGATGAGCAGAGATAAGCCTATATAATGGAAATTATGTAGAGATAATGGGAGATAAGGATAAATAATGGAAGATGAGGGGAAATAATGGCAGATATTTTATTACGTTAGGTAACATAAGGAATAAACAGTGACCATAGTAGTGACTCAAGTCCATGCGAGCGGAGCTGCAAGCTCGGCTAGTATAGTATACAATGAAACCAGACACCAAAAAAGCTTCTGGCCCTGGACTACATCAGTTTTCTGGAGACCTTTTTAACCTATTCTACAAAAAGAAAATATTTCCTACGGAAACAGGCTACAGTTCAGCCAATACCTAAAAAAGGCAAGAAGACCTTGCCAACCAATTACCATCTAGTTATACTGCTTTCGATAATACTGAAGGCTATCAATCAGAATCTTCTAAAATATCTTGAAGGATTTAATATTATTAGCGACCGTGGCTTTCGTAAGTAAAGATCAACAGGAGATCTTTTAACTTACACTCCGTAACATTTTCGAGGTCATCGAATGTAAACTAAATTCTGACTTCAGCTTCTGGAAGTGCCCACCCAAACTAGCAAAACACTATTTGGGTTTTGATAGTTTAGTTCGAATTTTTTTTTTGCCATCATCAATTTTTTTGCTCGAGCTTTGGTTTTGCACGACTATATATCGCAAATTATTGGGAATTTCTCGATGCATTCTTCAGATGAAATGTTCTTCACACTAAAATACACAATTTTTGTGAACATGTCGAGGACAGATTTTCACTCTTTCGGGGTGTTTTTAGTGCAGAAAGCCCGAAAAAATGCAATTTTTTCACATTTTCGACCATAATTCGCAAACCGTGCATATTTTAGCATAACCGTCTTCGACAAAAATATTCTCTGCATAAAGACGAGTAACTTTGCTTGACATTGCAATAACCTACAATCGATCCTTATAGTTCTTTTGACCGTTGTAAGGAATTTCAGAACAAAATCTCAGCTTTTTTAAGCTTTTATGTTCAAGAAACTGGTTTTTAGCTCACTTTTGAATGTTTACTAACCATTAGCATCTATTTTTGGACAAGAAATTGAAAAAAAAAAATTGTTTGTAAACTGCTATGGTACACAAACACACGCTGGAATAAATACACACACATTTGAACGGGGAATCGTTTGTGTGTAGTATGGAATTGACGCGCACTGTGCTAGTATTGGTACAGTACCATATATCTAACACGTGCGCATGTTAAGTATATGGCGCTGTACCAATACTAGCACAGTGCGCGCCAATTCTATACTAGTGTTGGTATGGATTGTTGCACAGTAGGAACTTAGTACTTAAACGTTGTCAATTTTTCGTGTGTGTATTTAAAATTGATTCTACCTTTTTTTGCCTTTTTTTTTAAATTTTGAATTTTCAATAGCTCTATAAAATGGATAAAAATTTGCGAAATAAACTTTAACACAAAAAAAGATATATTTGCTGATGAAAGCTGAAATTTTGGTGTGAAATGTACTATTTGGTGGCGAAATTCCTTACAACGGTCAAAAGAACTATAAAGATCGATTGTAGGTTATTGCAATGTTCAACAAGTTTACTCGTGTTGATGCAGAGAACATTTTTGTCGAAGACAGTTATGCTAAAATATGCACAGTTTGTGAGTTATGGCCGAAAATGTGAAAAAATAGCATTTTTTCTGGCTTTCTGCACTAAAAACACCCCGAAAGAGTAAAAATTTGGCCTCGACATGTTCACAAAAATTGTGTATTTTGGTGTGAAGAATATTTCGTCTGAAGATTGCATTGAGAAATTCCCAATAATTTACGAGATACAGCTGTGCAAATCCTAAGCTTGAGCAAAAAAATTAATGATGGCAAAAAAAAAAAAAATTCGAACTAAACCATCAAAACCCAAAAAAGGGTTTTGCTAGTTTTGGTGGGCACTTCCAGAAACTAAAGTCAGAAGTTAGTTTACATTTTATGTGTTGCACTGTATTATGTAACACATGCTTGGAACAACGCAACTGAACATTTTGGAGAATCTCTAGCAGTTACACTTGATATATCCAAGGCATTAGACCGTGTTCGGTATGAAGGTTTGTCCGCTAAACTGCGCTCTTGTGGTATGTCTGTAAAGTTTTTTTTATCGCTCTTGGGTTTCCTCAGAGAGCGTTCTTTACAAGTGGCAGTGGACGTATTTCTTTCTTATACCTTCAATATCAACACTAGTGTGCCACAAAGCTCGATGTTATCTCCTACTCTCTTTCTCATTTACATTAACGATGTGCTGGAAATGCCCAGGATTCCAATCTACAGCTCGAATATCAGCTTCTTATGCAAATATGAGCAGACAGCAGGAAGTCGTTTAACTGAACAAGGACCTGGAAGAAATTCTATCTTAGAGTAACGGTAGCCAAGTAGAATTTAACGCAACAAAATTCCAGGCGGCACTTTTTTTTTAAAAAAGCTAACATTTCTGAACTCAGTTATGTCGAGACACTCTAATATCTTCCCAGAGCAACGCATGTTAAGAATAAACGTTGCGGTAATATTTCACATCCGTATGAGGTTCAACGTGTCACTCGTACAACCCTTTTCAAGTAGTCCTTTATATGGAGAATCTTATCTCTTTGCTCAGAACTGCTTTTCCCACCAAGTAAAATTTAGAGCGATTCAAGACCAAAGTGAATCGCTTTTCACGTACACGCGCCTGTAGTGCTTTAGGGATTTCCCTGGGACACATTCGCTGTGCAATTAAATGAGCCTCATTCACACAATTTTCAAGTAATCTCAATATTTTTTTTTTATGTTCTTAATTTTTAATTTCTCTATTGATCTGTTTGGGCGGGTTTTTGATTTATTTTTATGGGTCTAGCACACGTGCTGCAGGGAGGTCCCTAAAGCGCTACAGGAGCGGCATGTGTGCGGAAAAAGCGATTTACGTTGCTCTTGAATCGCTGTAAATTGTACTTGATGGAAAACACAGTCCTGGGCAAATTATTCCAAAGGGATAATGTTCTCCATATAAAAGACTGCTTAACAGGTTGACTGCCGATCTATATTTTTGAGTTTGTGGTTGACGCCGGTAAGATTTTTCCAAATATTTTTATTTTATTGTGGTAAATATGAATTAAAATGAGTCTTGGATGTGTTTTTTTTATGTGCCATTCAAAATATTAGAAAAAAAAAATTTCACTCCGATCGGAGTAATCGGCATTGCAAGTGAAAATTTTTACTAGATGCCGAACACTCCGATCGGAGTGTCCAATTAAATAAGTAAAGAAATAATAAATCGAACTCATGAACTCAAAACTTTTATTTCTAAATCATTTTTGTACATTTTTATGGTAATCCTCAAAGCAATTAAGGCAAAAACCTGGTTGTCCAGGGCACATTTTGCATTCATAGACTGTTTGCTTTCTTATTTTATTTTTCCTACATTCTTTGCATTCCTTTCTGCTTACCCGTTTTGTTTCTTTAGTTCCTTTTTTTTCACTAACAATTTTTTCTACTTTGCTAATGCTGTGGACATTTATTTGGCCTGGAGGAATTTGCGGCAAATTAGTAATTGGTCGTCTGGCTAGTAAATTTCTTATGACATCCAATCGGAAGTCATATAATCGTAACTGGTCAGACCGCGAATATTTATTGTACAAAAAATAGGCGTTTATCATGCTCATTTGCAGCACATGCATGAATAACTTTTTGTACCACCGAATGGTTTTACGGCTGCAAGGATAATATGCCATCATTTGATCCTGTCTATCTATACCGGACATAAAAGCATTATATCCAATGATTGCGGAAGGTTTTTCAGATTCTTGATTTCTTTTGTTTTTAAAAATGCCCATTTCGCTTCCAAATTCTGTTGAAATGTATTGAACATTGCGTTTATCGCGCCATTTTCCGACATGCACTCCATTGCAAAACATAGATTTATTCTCACCACGTTTTAAGTTTGCACTCATTACCTTTTTCGGATTATCTTTCCTCTCAGCTCTCAGCGTACCAGTGCAGTATGTATTTTGTTGAAGTAATTTCCTAGCTAAATTAACATTATTGTAAAAATTGTCTAGATAAACAGCATGTCCCACACCCAATTTTTCCTCCAATAAATGTAAAACAATCTTTTCAGTATGTCCGCTTCCACCATAAACATCTGTCGCACCTTCGTAGACACGAAATTTCAAAATAAGTCCATTAGGCTCTGTCAGCATGTATAACTTCATACCATACTTATGACGCTTATTCTTTATATACTGTTTAAACTGGAGACGACCCCGATAAAGTACCATAGCTTCATCCAAAGACAACTCTCTTCCAGGATAGTAAATTTCTCCCATCTTGTTGTTAAAAAAATCTGCCACAAATCTAATCTTTCCTAGCCGATCTGCCGGATCCATATCTGGAGATGTAAAATGCAAACACCTCAAGATAAGCTATTCCTTGACATATATTTTCTAAAAACAGGTAGATTAAATAGCGGATCAGTTTTCCAATAATCGTTAAGACGGCTCAAGGATATTGTGCCAGTGTGAAGTAACAGGGCCAAAAAAATTTTTAGTTCGTCAAGAGTAAGATCTTTAAAATTAGTAATACGTGATTTTGTACTTGTTTCTGAGCGCAGCAAAACCTCGACTGCGTAAGAGTTCGTTCGTTCTACAATAGTTTGTAAAAAATCATCATCAATGATCATTTCGAAAAAATCGATAGATGCACCCTGTCCTGGAATTTGCACCAATAATTCCTGGGTTTTCTGGAACAAAATTTGTTTTTAACGCACCTCTGTCGTTCCATTTTATCTCATCAAGGCTAGGAAGTGTTTGATGTGGCCGAATAGGGTCTATAAAATTCTCTTCTTCGGACTCGGAGCTTGAATTTACATCACTATCGTCTGTGTCTGGTACGTAATGTTCGTCACTACTACCTCCGCTTTCTTCCAATAGCTGCAATAATTCAGTGTCAGTTAGCTTCTTTTTCTTATCATATACCTTTTTTTCATCACTACAATGTCTTTTTTTAATACCAGAAGGCCCAGGTTGATTGTCCATATTGTACGGCAGATTACAACCAAACCAAAAGCAAATCCGCGGAACCACTTAAGCACCTGTTAGAACTTGCGTTTTTAAGCAATGCCACCACTAGAAACACGTTTCATATACAACGCCGATGGAATACTAAAACGTTTCGTAAGAACGCATGTCGAACTCCGATCGGAGTAGACGGCGTTGGCGAAGAGACCCGACGCACTCCGATCGGAGTGGTCGGCAGTCAACCTGTTAAAAAGCGTTGTACGAGGAGTAACAAGCTGAACCTCATACGGATGTGAAGTATCAGTGCGATGTGTATTTCAAACATGTACCGCTCTGGAAGGAATTAAACGGGCCACATCCTCCGAACACCTTCCATGGAAATACTTGTAGAATAGGCTCAAGTCGCCAACCGTTCTTCGATGTTCCAGCGAATCAAGGCCGCCGGTCGGTTCCGGGTCTCCAATCAGACAAACAGCTCTTCTCTGAATAGAATCCAGCAAATGCACTGTATGTTTAGGAGCGGAGCCCCAAACATGGGAGCAGTATTCCATAGTTGGTAGAATTTGAGCTTTGTAAAGAATTAACAGTTGTTGTGGTGTGTAAAGCTTTCTGGTTCGAAATAATATTCCCAACTTTCGAGAAGCTCTCCTTGCTATGCCTGCAGCATGCTCATGCCAGAACGTATTTGCTCCCAAATTAACGTCCATCAAATTGAGTGACGATGTTAGAGGAATGGAGTGCCCCGCCATAACTATGTCGGATTCAGCAACGTTAATTTTTTTAGAAAAAACTGCCGCCTGGGTTATTATAGCGTTAAATTCCACTTGATTACCGTCACCCCAAGATAGAATTTCTTTCCGGTCTTTGTTAAGTTGAACAACCCGCTGTCTGCGGACACTCGCCTGAGCAGCCGATGTCCGAGCGTTCAAAGCGAATGAAGAGATAAGCATACTGTCGTCTATAAAGCTGTAGATTGGATTTCCGGTCTTTTCCAGCAGATCGTTAATGTAATGTGAGAAAAAGAGTAGGAGATAGTATGGAGCCTTGGGGCACACCGGCGTTAATAATGAAGGTATTAGAAGGAAATCCGTCGACCGCCACTCGTAAATAACGCTCACTGAGGAAACATGAGAGCCACAAACAGAACTTTTCGGACATGCCATAAGAGCGTAGCTTAGCCAACAGTCCATCGTGCCAAACACGGTCGAATGCCTTGGATATGTCAACAGCAACCGCTTGAGATTCTCCAAAGTGTTCAATTGCGTTATTCCAAACATGTGTTACATAAGTCAGAAGATCTCCTGTTGATCTATGTTTACGAAAACCATATTGGTGATCACTAATAATGTTGAATTCTTCAAGATATTTTAGAAGATGCTAATTGATGGTCTTTTCCATGACTTTCGATATTATTGAAAGCAGTGCGATTGGTTGGTAGTTATTTGGCGAGGTCTTCTTGCCTTTTTTAGGTATCGGCTGAACTGTGACACATTTCCAGCAGGAAGGAAATATTCCCTTTCTGTAGGATAGGTTGAAGAGTCTACAGAAAACAGTTTTTGAGAACTATGGCAGGTATTCCGTCAGCGCCCGAAGCTTTTTTGGTGTCTAGGTTCATTAAAATACGTTCTATGATGCGCTGTCTGAAGACAACATCGGGCATCCTTGACTGCACTATGAGAACTATAGGTGGTGTTTTTCCTTGAAAATATACAGTAGAAAGCAGCAAAGAGTTCAGCCAACAAGTTCGCTTTTTCAACAGGTGTCGTTGCAATATAATTATCTGGCCGTGTGAGTGGTGGTATAGTGGACTTGGTGAAGTTTTGGCTAACTCCCTTAGCGACTGACCAAAAGGACCTGGAATTGTTGGGACAAGCGAGAAGTTTGCTTCTAATTCGCCGATTGTGTTCCTCCTTGGTTTCGTCAATAATTTCTTTGCATCTGTTCCGGGCACGAACAGATGCAAAGGTATTATGGTTTATGGTGTTAGGATTTTCACGCCATCGTCGGTAGGCAAGATGTTTAGAAACAACAGCTTCTTTGCATTTTCGGTCAAACCAAGGCTTGCCGTTGGAAGAGCATTTCTTCGAAAAAGGAATGTAAACTTCCATACCAGCCAAAATAACATCAGAAACCTCCCTGGCGCAGTCAGATGGGTAGTCAGAGGGGTTATATTACCTATCTCTTGCCTGACACACTTAACCAGTATACCCAATTTTTCTGAATGTTATTCTGAATCTCCCGAATTGTCTTCTCCAATAAAGTATTTTTATTCCACTTTCCTAAAGGTATTTTATATGCTAACTGTATAACACACTCCATATTCCTCATCCCTGTATGGAGAGTTGAAAGACCATACTTGTACGTTTCTACATTCATCTTCATTCCCTCAATGATTGCTAATTTGTTCATTTCTTTCGGAAGAGCATTGCATATAGAGGACCACCTTGAATTATGCCTGTAGGAGCTTGACGGAACTTACCATCAATCACTCCTTGAAAATTGCGTGACTCATTTTATTGCCTAAAAAGGTGATTTTTGGAAAAAAATATATATTGATAAATTAATAAAAATCATGGTAAATAATTAAAAATCCACTCAGACAGATCGATAGGGAAATCAAAAATGACGATTATAAAAAAAAAATTAAGTTAAATGAACAGTAAAACAAACAATTGTTTTTTCATTTACTGATAAACTCCACATTTATTTTAATCTGTCAACATGTTTCGCTATCACTGTAGCTTTATCAAGAATAAATGAGCAAGATGAAAAATTTATTAATATATAAGATCCTTACAGGTAAAATGCAATAATTCTGGGAATTCCTAATTATACTGCCATGAAACTGTATATTATATGGTAACAAATTTTTAGGTCCCGTATTATTGAAATATATTTAAAAGGGGTGAATTATTTAATTCTAATCATTTAATAAATAATTAGTATTTTTAAGTTCATTGATTTCCAGAGATTCAAGCAAATTTAATTTGTACTCTTTATTTTCAACATGTAAAATTTCAAAGTTTTTATTAAATTGATGTTCCGATTCTATCAAATGGTTAGCGTAATTTGAGTCTGATTTATTAGTTATAAAAGAGGTATATTTATTCTGTCTTTGAAGTTTCTTTCTGTTTGACCAATATATGTACAATCGCAATTTTCACAGTTAAGTTTATAAACACCTGATTTTTGCTCTTTGTCTGTTTTTGATTTATTATTTTTTATATATTTGCTTAGGGTGTTATCTGTTTTAAATGCTATATTAAAATTTAGTTTTTTTGTTAAGATGCTTCTAATTTTATTGCTAGTCTCACCTATGTATGTAATAACACTATAACGTTCTTGATTTATTTTTGGTATAGGAAAAATTAGTTTTAATGCTTTTTCATATTTATTCTTTTTTAAAATTTTATTTACTATATCTACATTATATCTGTTATTTACTGCAATTTGTTTGATTATGTTTAGTTCTTTAAGAAAATCTTTTTCATTTAATGGAATTGATAGTAATCAATGGATCATGCTAAGAAAGGTAGCTAGTTTGTGTTGGTTTGGATGACACGACTTGTTATGTATTGTTGTGTCAGTATGCGATGGTTTGTGGTAAATAGAGAAAGTATGTTTATTATTATATTTTGCTATTGTTAAGTCTAAGAAGTTTATACTATTATTAGTTTCTTCTTCTGTACTAAATTTTAGGTTAGCATGTAAATTATTTATATAATCACAAAATATTTTGAGTTGTCTATCTGTTCCTGTGAAGCAGGTTAATATATCATCGACATATCTATACCAATAAATGAATTTTTTAAACAACGAATGTTCACTAATTTTGGATTCCATAAAGTTCATGAAAATTTCCGCTAGTAAAGACTAAGGTGATTACCCATTATGCGACCTTTATTATTAGGGTATATAATGTTATTAAATTCAAAATAGTTTTGTGTTAAACAAGTCCTAAGTGTAATGAGTATTTCTTGTTAGTGTTCCGTACGGAAAACTTATAAGATCACTTCGGTGTCTGTCTGTCTGTCTGTCTGTCTGTCTGTCACAGCCGATTTTCTCCAAAACTATTTGACATAGAAAGGTGAAATTTGGTAATAATATAGGAATTGGTGGCCTCATCAGAGCCATGTAGTTTTGAGAATTAAATTTTGGAGGCTGAAGTCGGAAGTGAAAAAAACGATTGAACGAAAATTATCGAGTGCATTACCTTTAATAATTTATATGGTATATAAAAAAAACAAAAATTTCAAGGTCGTCAGATTTCAGTAAAGATTGGAAACAAAGTTTGTTGAAAACTCATTTGTGGTGGGTTTTGTGAAGTCACTGATCATTTTATACCACCGTAACATAAATTTTGACTTAAGGGGTTCGTTTTGAGGGGTGAAATCGGAAGTGAAAAAAAATTTTTTTTACTAGGTCATCGAGTGTGGTGTCAAATGAAAGCTTGTGAAAACACAAGTAAAAAATATATATATATAATGTAATACTTGCGCACACTTTTCTTCGTATTACTTTTAAAAAATCGCTGTCTCCTACCTTATCTCGAAAAGTACTGGTCAAAAAATTTTGAAAAAATCTGGAATATTCTCCACGAGGTATAAATTGAACGAAAATTATCACGAGTGCATTACCTTTAATAATTTATTTGGTATATAAAAAAAAAAACAAAATTTCAAGGTCACCAGTTTTCAGTAAAGATTGGAAACAAAGTTTGTTGAAAACTCATTTGGGGTGTGTTTCGTGAAGTCACTGATCATTTTATACCACCCTAACAAAATTTTTTATTTTAAAAACAATCAACGTACGGAACACTAATTGTGCAAGTTCAACTTGCACTTGACCGGTTTTTTTTTTAATATAATTAACGTGGTATGAGTTTAAAAGCTGTTCGACTGGTGTTATAGTATCTTGAGGTGGTATATTCGGAAATAAATTGGTTACATCAAAAGAGATGAGTTTCGTTTCGTTAGGAAGTTGTATATGTTGAATTCTATTAACTAAATCATACAAGTTTTTTATTTGAAAATTAGCAACAAAATTAGTATTCTCATTAATTATTTCTGTTAATTAAAATACAGTTAAAAAAATTAGTGAGATTCCTTGAAAATTGTGTGACTGCGGCTCATTTTATTGCCTAAAAAGATGTTCTTTTTTAAAAATGCATTAATATTTAATTTGGTATTGATAAATTAATAAAAATCATTGTAAATAATCAAAAATCCACTCAGACAGATCGATAGGGAAATCAAAAACGAGGATTAAAAAAAAATTATTGAGTTTTCTTGAAAATTGGGTGACTGAGGCTAATTTTATTGCCTAAAAAGGTGTTTTTTTTTTTGGAAAAATTGGAATTTTTGGAAGAATTGAACAAAGAATAAAAATCATGACAAAGAATCAAAAATCCACCCAGACAGACCGAAAAAAAAAAATTATTAAGATTCCTTGAAAATTGCGTGACTGAAGCTCATTTCATTGTTCTTTAGACAACAAAGGAATATATATTGATAAATTGTAAATAATCAAAAATCCGCTTAGACAGATCGATAGATAAATCAAGAACGAAGATTTAAAAAGAAAAAAATTACTAAGATTCCTTGAAAATTGCTTAAAGAAAATTAATTTGAGTAAAAATTACGTATTGGCGCCATAGTGTGCAAGTTCGTCACGGAAAATCCACTGTTTGGATTGTTCTTTGGTCTTTGGTGTGCTGTGATGAATCCATGTTTGGTCAATAGTTATGAATCGACGCCAAAAATTGACACACGTGCGTGATTACTGTCAACTGCGAGCAATCAAGGCACCCTTCTTGCGGAAAGCTTCCACATATCGCAATGAGTTGTTAAAATGTCCTGCATCCATTCAATTTAGATGCTCACAGTCTAAGAAATCTTACGTACTTTCCCTCTTTGATCATTTATCACTATATCGTGAATTTTTTTGATCATTTCTGATGTAGTAACCTCATTTTGACAACCTGAACGGTCTTCATTAAAAATGGTCAATTTATGGTCGATAACGAAGGTGCAGAGTCCCCATAAACTTTGCCGAGTTCCTCTTTTCTCTCATCATTCATTTTCTTTAATATATGTATATATATATATATATATATATATATATATATATATATATATATATATATATATACATACATACAAATAGAGGGAGCTTCAATGGGTTCACTTTTACCAGCCCTAGCTAACTTATTAATGGAACATTTTGAAACAACAGCCTTACAAGCAGCAACACTGAAACCAAAAATATGGCAGCGCTATGTCTACGACACCTTGGTGATCTGGCTGACATGGCGAGGAAAATCTAAATCTTTTTCTCAATCATCTGAACCAACACTACCCAAAAATCAAGTTCACTATGGAAAAAGAACAAACAAAACAGCTACCATTCCTCGACGTCCTACTTCAGAGAAAAATAGATGGGTCATTATCACATACAGTCTATCGCAAACCTACACATACAAATAGATATCTCCATGCCGAATCACACCACCACCCAGCCCAACTCTCCGCTGTAGCCAAATAACTAGTGTTCCGCTCGCAGGCTTTAACGGACGAAGAAAACTTGGAGAAAGAGATGGTTCAGCTCCAACAAGCCTTAACATTAAACGGCTATAAGAAAAAAGATAGTCTACAACAAGCTTTACGAAAGTCACAAAAACGGAAAAAACTGAGGAGGCAAAGACTTTCCTTTCCTATGTAAAAGGGACCACAGACAAAATCGGAAAACTCCTTAAGAAACACAATATCACAACAGTCTTCAAAACAGACCGAAAAATCAAGGATGTTCTACCTCCAGCCAAGGATAAAATTCCGCTAGAAGACCAAGGAGTATATGAGATCCCATGCGGTGACTGTAATTTGTCATACGTCGGTCAGACTAATCGCAGGATAAGTACAAGAAAAGACGAACACATAAATGCAGTTAGACAAAAAACAATAACATCATCGCTTTTTCAACACGTCGCCAAGACAGGACATAAAATTAATTTTGCTAAAACGAGGACTTTAGCAAGAAGTAACAACCTGTCCACAAGAATAGTAAGAGAAGCTATAGAAATAGAAAAAAGACCCATCAATCTCAACAACCGAGACGACAGTCAACGTTTACCAATTGCTTGGAAAAATATTCTTACCAAGTGCAGAATTAAGCCAAAAAACAACACAGAGCCTGAAGCAGAAACAATACAAAAAACACTAGCCAGAATAACACGCAGTCAGACGCACGTGATTGGCCAATCCCAACCACCCAATAAGAACGCCCCTGTTGAGCATATAACCAGACGCAATCGAACCGCAGAGCTTAGTCTACTTCGAGATTCCACCACGTAAGCTTTGAAAAAGATGGGTGAGATCCCATTGAAACGTCGGCTGTTAAACAATCCTTCTCAGGATATCCAGCTCACACGGGAAACCCGAGACACACAGTTATCATATATATATATATATATATATATATATATATATATATATATATATATATATATATATATATATATATATATATATATATATATATATACATATATATATATATATATATATATATATATATATATATATATATATATATATATATATATATATATATATATATATATATAATACATTAAAATTCCGGGTTTCAATCCGTTCGTCTAACAATGAATTTGCACGACGTTTCGTCAAAATCTCATTTGGCATTTTCAAGTGCTCTTGCTACTGCTGCTGCTGCTCGATACTGTGATCTTGCCGGTGCTGCCGCTCGAAGCTAACTGTTGCTATTATTACCTGGTCATCTGCAAATTGGAGTTTTTCTTTTTCAAAAATAAATCTATAATCACTGCTCGATATTCAATTTTTTCCAATATTTTAACATCATAAAAGTTGTTCTATTTAAAGAGCTGCCACTCGAAAACTAAGCCACGCAGCGACTTAAAAATTTGACAAGATTCTTGTGAAAGGTTATGTTTACGAAAAATATAATTTTTTAAATAGTAGTAGCGCCATCTCTGGCCGAGGCCTGGTATTTATTATATAACCCTCGTATCATGGGGAAATTAAAAAGTCTTATATTCAAAAATACAAAAACAGTCTTCTAAATCATTACAGAAAACAAGGAAATAATACTATTCTAAAATTATGTATAAAAAAACCAATACTATGTTTTAATTTCCAATATATTTCTCTCTTTTTCAGAAGTGAATTAGAAAGAAAAATGTTTGGTAATAATACTGGTTACATAGTGCTTAAAACTATCCTTAATTAAATAAGATTATGTTAATCATTTTATTATATTATTTACTCACAAAGTTATTTTAAAGATGCAAATCTGTGGTACTATTTCAGAGAACTAATAAAAATTAAGTAAGGGTGAATGGTTTAAGTCTACCTGTTCATTTAATAACAGATTGGAGTTTTTCCTCTTGTTAATTTTAAAACATTCAAGCATATTTAATTTTTTAGAAATTTTAGAATTATTTTCTACATGCAGGATTTTTATGTATCATCAAAATTATGGGTTTCGTTTATTATATGCGTTGCGTAATGTGAATTGTACTTGTTTTTTAAATCACAATGTTCTTTAATGCGAGTTTCAAAAGATATACCAGTTTTTCCTACTAGTACAAGATCCACAATTTAATAAATAAACTTGTTATTCAAAATTATATTCCTTAGGGTATTACTGGTTTTAAATGCTATTTTATTGTTCTCTTTTGTTAAATGTTTTAAAATTGTTCTAGTTATTTTCCCTGTGTACGTGAGTGTGTTAAGTTTTCCTTTTTTTTGTCATTAATTAATGAACTAATAGATAAAATTAAAAACATTAACTTACCAGAAAATTCTAGAATTATTTCATTTGATGTACAAAACTTATTTCCTAGGATCCTACCATATGAAGTCATAGAATTAGTAGATAGGCTCTTAATCAAGAATAAAATAAACGAAATCATTAAACGGGATATTTTAGATTTACTTACGACGTGCTTGGATCAAAACTATTTTGAAGTCAACGATAACTTTTATACATCTAAATAAGGTCTAATAATGGGTAATTCTTTAAGCCCTTTACTAGCGTGGATCATTTAGAAGTAAAAATTAATCAAAACGCGGTAAGCAAAAATATTGTTTACTGGCATAGATATGTTGATGATATCATTTCCTGTTTCACGGGAATAGATAGACAACTTCCTTAACTTCCTAAATAAATTGCATCCTAACATTAAATTCACCTTAGAATTAGAAACCAATAACTCTATAAATTTCTTAGACATATCTGTATCAAATGTGAACAATAAACATGATTTCTCGGTTTTTCACAAGCCTTCACATACTGACACAGTTATACACAATAGTTGATCCCACCCTTATACTCACAAAATGGCAGCTTTTAACTCTTTCATACAGAGACTGTTACATATTCCTATGACTAAAACTAATTTTAACAAAGAATTAAACATATTCAAATAAACAGCAATTAATGATGGATATGACCTTAGCATTATAAATAATATCTTGAATAAAAAATCGTTTAAACAAGCAATCTCTCTAATTTATCCCACCATTAATGACAAAAAAGGAAAATTTAACACACTTACGTACACAGGGAAAATAACTAGAACAATTTTAAAATATTTAACAAAAAAGAACAATAAAATAGCATTTAAAAGCAGTAATACCTTAGGGAATATAATGTTGAATAACAAAACCAAATCTAATAAATCCATAAAATCAGAAGTTTATTTATTAAATTGTGGATCTTGTAATAAAACCTACGTAGGACAAACTAGTAGATCTTTTGAAACTCGCCTTAGAGAACATAAACATGATTACTTAAAAAACAAGAACAATTCACATTACGCAACCCATATGATAACCGAATCCCATAATTTTGATGATACATTCAAAATCCTGCATGTAAAAAATAAATCTGAAAAATTAAATATGCTTGAATGTCTTGAAATTAACAAATGGAAAAACTCCAATCTATTATTTAACGAATAGGTAGACTTAAACCATTCACCTTTACTTAATCTTTATTAGTTCTCTGAAATAATACCACAGATTTACATCTTTAAAATAACTTTGTCGGTAAATAATATAATAAAACGATTAATATAATCTTATGTAATTAAGGACAGTTTTGGGCACTATATAACCAATATTATTACCAAACATTTTTCTTTCTAATTCACTTCTGAAGAAACCATTGTATGGTCAAACAATTTTCAAGTCATTTTTTTCAGTTTTTATATAATTTTATTATGAATTTCCAACAAGTATCGGCTAACACAATCCAAGATAATATCATTCTCTTGCGTTACTCATTTTCATTGAACTGTTAAATTATTCGAGTTATAATATAATAAATAGTCCCAAGAACTGCTTAAGTTGGACCTCGAATATAAAGAGTTTAAATGACCCTTTTAAAAATTTCCGTAATCTAAGAGGTATTTAAACTAATCTCAATGGAGCATCCTATCAACCAATTGATCGTTAAGTTTCCATAACTTTCATTTCGATTTTTTGACTGAAAGCGAAACTATTTACTGCTAGTATTCAAAGGTAGTATTCTGCTGCGTGTGTCATCTCTGCAGGGAATTTTGTGCCAGGAAATCCAATAAAGAGTAAGAACAAAATAATAATATCCCTTATTTCTTATATGTCTTCATAGAGGAAACAGTTAAACGAAAAAGGAAAATCCGTCCCATGAAATCTACTCACGTTTGTCGTCCAGTATTCCTAAACTGATTACCCTCAGTGGCGTAACTTAGAAAAAAATGTATGTATAAAATAAAACTTTTAAACACCAAAACCAGTCTATATTCGTTCGACATATGTTAGTAGTACTTGGGGTAAAAGAGCTAGAGACTTTTGATGAAAAAGATAAAAATCGACTCTATTTTTCAACATGGTTCCCTTCAAGAGCATGGCATTTATTTCAGTGATCTTCCATTATTTGGATACATTTCATATAGTCCGATTTGTCGGTCTTTCTATATTTGAGTCAAATATCTTTCCCCTGGAGACCAATTTTCAAATTTGGAAAGAGTAAATAATCGGTGGGGGCCAGATCTGGTGAACACGGCAGATGAGACAGCAAATCATAGCTCAATTGGACCAATTTCACCAATGATTTTATGGACTTGTGTGCTGATGCATTATCTCGGTGAAATAACACTTCTTTCTTCGCTTAATACGGCCTTTTTTTTCTTGATTTCACCATTCAACTGGTTCAATAGACCAACGTAATATTCTCTGGTGATTTCCCGCTCATTCTCAAGATAGTTGATCAGTATTATTATTCTTATGATCATCCCAAAAAATACTTGTTAAAACCTTTTCAGCTGATGTTTGTATTTTTTGACACTTCAGCTGCATTTTTTCCGATCAAAAAGCAATATTTAATATTTTTGGCGGGAAGAAATGAAACACTTATTATATATTCTTCTTCTTATAGTGCTATGTCCATTACTAAAGTTGGGCCGTAATCACGGCGAGTTCCTCCCTATCCTGGGCAATTCTTAATAAAGTGTGGGTATCCAGACTTGTCGAATCTCGTATATTCTTAAGCCAGGAACATTTTCGACGCCCCACACCTCTTTTCCCTTCAATTTTTTCTTCCATCAACAACCCCTATAAATATGTCCCAAGTAACGAGTTTTTTTGTCTTTTAGTAAATGACAATAGTTCTCTTTCTCTACCCATTCGACGAAGTACATCTTCATCAGTAAGACGCTCTGTCCAAGAGATCTTCAATATTCTGCGCATGACCCATAATTCGAAAGACTCCAAACGATTCATTGATCGTACTCCCAAGGTCCAGGCCTCAACTCCATATAAAAGCACTGGATATATATAGACCTTTACAAAACGACAACGAGTATCCAAAGAAAGGGTTGAGTCTGAGAGGAGGTGTCTTATTTTCAGAAAATAAACCATTTTATTATGCAATAATGTGATATCAACAAGTTCCATTACGGACTTAGTAGGTTGTGATAAAACAGATGAACCGAAAGTCATGGTTGCTGTGTGTTACCAAAATGGCTATTATTATTGTTTACGTCAAAAATAATTTTTCGTTAACATAAATGTATTCAACGGATGAAAAAGTAGACACGTTATTAATTTATGGAGAGTGCAGAAAGAATAGCCGACAAGCCGCCGAGTTGTACATGCCAAGATATCCCTATAGGAGGCACCCACCCAACAATTATTTTTTAAGGGTAGAGCAGCAGTTTAGAAGGCAACTAATTGAACCTGCTGATGTATTTATTGGTCATTGTTCAGGTAGATCCTACAATTTCTATAAGATATGTTAAAGAACAAACTGGTGTAAATCGTGAAATCGCTCGCCGCATTTTATGAAAATATAAATTCAGGTCCTACAAATATCAAATAAATCAACATTTATTTCAGACAGATTACCAAAGAAGAATGGATTATTGTAATTGGTTTTTCCAGAGATACCACCTTGATAACCAATTTCATTACAACATTGTATTTTCGGATGAATTTAGATTTACCAATTTGGATTTATTTAATCGTAACAATACTCGATATTGGGCCCAAGAAAATCCTAGAATTATGCGAGAAAGTGCCTATCAAGAAAAATTCGGCTTTAACGTGTCGTTGGGTATCCTTGGCACAAGAATTATTGGTCTTATTATAGTTGATGGTGCGTTAAATGGAGAAAGATATTTGGAGTTCATTCAAAATGATGTTGAAGATTTTTTAGAAACTTTACCTTTAAATCGTGGAGATATTATTTTCCAGCAGGATGGATGGCGCGCCAGTCCACAATAGTAGAAATATAGTAAACTACTTGAATCAAAGATTTAGTGCATAAAAAGGTTCAATAGGAAAATATTATATACATATATATATATATATATATATATATATATATATATATATATATATATATATATATATATATATATATATATGTATATATATATATATATATATATATATATATATATATATATATATATATATATATGTATATATATATATATATATATATATATATATATATATATATATATATATATATATATATATATATATATATATATATAAAGGTAATGACTTCCTAGATTGTGTAATAACCTATGATGAAACGTGGATTAATCATTGTTCTGGGACTCCCAAAGCCCAATTTATTGTGATTAATTAGAAGATCAGCGTACTGTGAACAATGAGTACTATTCAAATATGCTTCAATAGAAAGTAAAGCCGCGGTGTGATTCTACTGCCTGATAATACCCGCCTTTATACCGTTCAGAAAAAGTGAGAGACGATTGAAAAGTTGACGGACACACTTTATAGTCCCGATCTCACACGGTCCGATTTTTCCTGTTCGGCCCAGATAACAAGGTAAATAATTTTAAATACAGGAATTTGAGAGTTCACAGAATGATGGGAAAAATGCCTAAATATTGCCAGAGACTAGTTGAAAAGTAGTCTATATATATCTAGTTTTATATGGAGTTAAGGTCTGGACCTCAAGAATACGCTCAATGATTCGTTTAGAGTTTTTCGAAATGTGGGTCATGCTCAGAATATTCAAGATCTCTTGTACATAACATGTCAGGAACGAAGATATACTGTGGTGAATGGGTAGAGAAAGAGAGAGAGAAATGTCATTTTTGTAAAAAGACAGAAAATTCGCTACTTGAGACATATCTATAGGGGTTCAAAATACTCACTTCTCCGGTTGTTGATGGAGGACAATACTGAATGGAAACGAGATCCCGAACTCCAAACATGTTCCTGGCTGATGATTACACTGGACTGGACAGGCCTGGACACTCACACTTTATTAAGAATTGTCCAGGATAGAGAGGAATTCTTATATATATATATATATATATATATATATATATATATATATATATATATATATATATATATATATATATATATATTAACCGTGCCCGCGGCTCCGCTCGCGTGGACTTGATTCACTATTATCGCCACTGCTCATTCCTTATGTTACCTAACGTAATAAAATATCTGCCCTTATTTCCCCTTATCTCCTATTATTTCTCCTTATCTCCCATTATCTCTACATAATTTCCATTATCTAAGCTCATCTCTGCTCATCTCCCATTATTTCTCCTTATCTCCCATTATCTCACCTTATCTCCCATTATCTAGGCTTATCTCGACTTATCTCGCAATATTTTTCCTTATCTCCCATTATTTCTCCTTATCTCCCATTATCTCACCATAACTCCCATTATCTAGACTCATCTCTGCTTATTTCACATTATTTCTCCTTATCTCCCATTATTTATACTTATCCCCAATTATCTCACCTTATCTCCCATTATCTAGGCTTATCTCGACTTATCTCGCAATATTTTTCCTTATCTCCCATTATTTCTCCTTATCTCCCATTATCTCACCATAACTCCCATTACTTAGACTTATCTCTGCTTATCTCTCATTATTTCTCCTTATCTCCCATTATCTCTACATAATTTCCATTATCTAGGCTTATCTCTACTCATCTCCCATTATTTCTCCTTATCTCCCATTATCTCACCATAACTTACATTACCTAGACTTATCTCTGCTTATCTCCCTTTATTTATACTTATCTCCCATTATCTCACCTTATCTCCCATTATCTAGGCTTATATCGAATTATATAGAACATATCATATGTATAAATTTATAAAAACACGTAAATCGAATAAGTGGTTCTCAAGTGATAAGCGCACTAACGGACAGACAGACAGAGAGACGTTGCATTTTATATATATACTGTATTCTTTGCAACATGATATTGTTCCATATTTAATGGTTTAGGCAGTATATTGTAAGAGAACACGCTAACGGTAGCCTTTCTTCCGACTTGATTCACTATTATCGTCACTGCTTATTCTTTATGTTACCTAACGCAATAAAATATATCTTATAACCTGGCCTGAAAACATATGTATGTTTTAAAAAAAAAGTACGTAACGCACTAACGGACAGACAGACAAAAACAGACAGAAAGACGTTGCATTTTATATATATTATATATAGATAACCTGGCCAGAGAACATATGAATGTTTTAAAAAAAGCACGTAAATCAGATAAGTGGTTCTCCAATGATAAGCGCACTAACGGACAGACAGACAGACAGAGAGACGCTGCATTTTATATATATTATAAATATAGATTATTATTATTATTTATTATATAACCTGGTCAAAGAATATATGAATGAATTTAAAAAAGACACATAAATTGGATAAGTGGTTCTCGCGTGATAAACGCACTAATGGACAGACAGACAGAAAGAGAGACATTGCATTTTATATATATTATAGATTATAGATTAAAGATATTATCTGCTACATAATATTGTTCCATATTTAATGGTTTAGGCTATATATTGCAAGGGAACGCGCTAGCAGCAAACTTTTTTCCGACTTCACTCACTATTAGTGTCACTGCTCATTCCTTATGCTACCTATCGTAATAAAATATAGCCTATAACCTGGCCGGAGAACATAAGTATGTTTTAAAAAAAAAAGTACGTAAATCGGATAAGTGGTTCTCCAGTGATAAGGTCACTAACGGACAGACAGACAGAAAGACGTTGCATTATATATATATATATATATATATATATATATATATATATATATATATATATATATATACATATATATATACATGTATATATATATATATATATATATATATATATATATATATATATATATATATATATATATATATACATATATATATATATATATATATATATATATATATATATATATATATATATATATAGTATATAATATATATATATATATATATATATATATATATATATATATATATATATATATATACATATATATATCTATATACTTATATATAATATATAATATATATATATATATATATATATATATATATATATATATATATTTTAGATAATTTTTTCTTTAACCCTCTTTTTATATTTATACTAGCCGTGCCCGCGGCTCCGCTCGCATGGACTTGATTCACTACTATCGCCACTGCTCATTCCTTATGTTACCTAACGTAATAAAATATCTGCTTTTATTTCCCCTTATCTCCTATTATTTCTCCTTATCTCCCATTATCTCTACATAATTTCCATTATCTAAGCTTATCTCTGCTCATCTCCCATTATTTCTCCTTATCTCCCATTATCTCACCTTATCTCCCATTATCTAGGTTTATCTCGACTTATCTCGCAATATTTCTCCTTATCTCCCATTTTTTTCCTTATCTCCCATTATTTCTCCTTATCTCCCATTATCTCACCATAACTCCTATTACCTAGACTTATCTCTGTTTATTTCACATTATTTCTCCTTATCTCCCATTATTTATACTTATCCCCAATTATCTCACCTTATCTCCCATTATCTAGGCTTATCTCGACTTATCTCGCGATATTTTTCCTTATCTCCCATTATTTCTCCTTATCTCACCATAACTCCCATTACTTAGACTTATCTCTGCTTATCTCTCATTATTTCTCCTTATCTCCCATTATCTCTACATAATTTCCATTTTCTAGGCTTATCTCTGCTCACCTCCCATTATTTCTCCTTATCTCCCATTATCTCACCATAACTTACATTACCTAGACTTATCTCTGCTTATCTCCCATTATTTATACTTATCTCCCATTATCTCACCTTATCTCCCATTATCTAGGCTTATATCGAATTATATAGAATATATCATATGTATAAATTTATAAAAACACGTAAATCGAATAAGTGGTTCTCAAGTGATAAGCGCACTAACGGACAGACAGAGAGACGTTGCATTTTATATATATATATATATATATATTGTATTCTTTGCAACATGATATTGTTCCATATTTAATGGTTTAGGCAGTATATTGTAAGAGAACACGCTAACGGTAGCCTTTCTTCCGACTTGATTCACTATTATCGTCACTGCTTATTCTTTATGTTATCTAACGCAATAAAATATATCCTATAACCTGGCCAGAGAATATATGTATGTTTTAAAAAAAAAGTACGTAACGCACTAACGGACAGACAGACAGAGAGACGTTGCATTTTATATATATTATATATAGATAACCTGGCCAGAGAACATATGAATGTTTTTAAAAAAAAGCACGTAAATCAGATAAGTGGTTCTCCAATGATAAGCGCACTAACGGACAGACAGACAGACAGGGATACGCTGCATTTTATATATATTATAGATATAGATTATTATTATTATTATATAACCTGGCCAAAGAATATATGTATGAATTTAAAAAAGACACATAAATTGGATAAGTGGTTCTCGCGTGATAAACACACTAATGGACAGACAGACAGACAGAGAGACATTGCATTTTATATATATTATAGATTATAGATTAAAGATATTCTCTGCTACATAATATTGTTCCATATTTAATGGTTTAGGCTGTATATTGCAAGGGAACGCGCTAGCAGCAAACTTTTTTCCGACTTCACTCACTATTATTGTCACTGCTCATTCTTTATGCTACCTATCGTAATAAAATATAGCCTATAACCTGGCCAGAGAACATAAGTATGTTTTAAAAAAAAAGTACGTAAATCGGTTAGTGGTTCTCCAGTGATAAGGTCACTAACGGACAGACAGACAGACAGAGAGACGTTGCATTTTATATATATTATAGATGGTAATGATTTTTTCTTGGCTTTAAGGTTAGGTGAATTAAAACTTCAATTTACATGTATGTTTACGTTTCGATCAACCTAGTGATCTTTTTCAAAACATTTAATTTCATTAATACAACCAATGTCCATATGTATCGAGAACCCTAAAAAACCAAACCATGATTGCCTAGGCAATAACAATGTTATAATTTGGCTTACCTTAGGATGTAGACTTTGAAAGATTTTTATTTTCTTGTCAATAATTAAAACATTTCTAGAGTCATATACACAACACACTTTTTACATTTTAAAACTCTACACACATTTAAAAATTATTAAAACGGTGTTGCTTTATCATTATACTTTAAAGAACTGAAAAATATATTCGATTCAGGTTGTTAATTTCTTTTTTGTCGTTTATAGAATTTTGGTTTTTGTGGATAAGGATGGATTCTAAGAGTTCTCTTTTTTTAGTATGATTCTCGGAACTTAAGATTTTTGTGCTTTCGTAATTAAATGTGTGTTTTTTTTTTTTCCTTTTCATGTTTATTTAATGTTATTTTTATCGTACTTGTGGCCCTTATACGGTTTTCCAAATATTGACTGGTTTTTCCGATGTATACTCCACTACAATCATTACATGGGATTTCGTAAACAATGTTACTTCTTTTGTTTTTTGAGGTTTGGTGCTTTTAATTTTGAAAAGTTGTTATCAAGGAGGTTATAGGCTTTATGAACGATGTTGAAATTGTATCTTTTGAAGAGTTTTTCAATTTGATATGAGAATTCATTTAGATATGGTAAAACAATATATTTTTTGCTGCCTTTTTGTTTGTGGTTTACTGTTTCGGTAGAATTGTAAAATTTGTGAATGCCTTTTTAAAAATCTTTTTGATTAGAGGTAACGGATATTTGTTTAACATTAAAGCGTTTCTGGCTTTGTTTATTGCGTCTTCTCGATATTCTGGATCTGATAAGGAGGTTGCACGGTCTGCCAATCCTATTACGACAGATTTCTTATGTTTTAACGGATGGTTAGAATTATAATTTAAGTATCTTGATGACCACGTTTTTTTTGTATACCAAGATGTTTTTATGTTTTTATTTATGTGAAATAACGTTAAATCGAGGTAATTTATTTTATTGTTCTGTTCTACTTCTACTGTGAATTGTATTCTTTGGTGATAATTATTAAATTTATTTAGGAAATAATTTACTTGGTCTTTTGGAGTGGCTGTTATGCAATCATCAACATACCTGAAGAAAAATGGAATTTCAAATTTTATGTTTGAGATAATTTCAGATTCTAGGTCTTCCATCACTATTTGCGCAATGACGGTAGATATAGAGGAACCCATTGCACAACCGTTTATTTGACGGAATAATTTATCTTCGTATTGAAAGTATGTTGAATTCAGAACCAGTTCGACTGCCTCAATAAAAACATTTATTGGTATATCAGTAAATAGTTTGATCTCGTTCCATTTTTAGTGTTCCGTACGGAGCACTTATAAGATCACTTCGGTGTCTGTCTGTTTGTCTGTCTGTCACACCCGATTTTCTCCGAAACTATTTGACATAGAAAGGTGAAATTTGGTAATAATATAGGAATTGATGGCCTCATCAGAGCCATGTAGTTTTGAGAGTTAAATTTTGACTTAAGGGGTTAGTTTTGGGGGGTGAAGTCGGAAGTGAAAAAAAAAAATTTTTACTAGGTTATCGAGTGTGGTGTCAAATGAAAGCTTGCGAAAACACGAGTAAAAAAATATATATATATATAATATTATACTTGCGCGCACTTTTCTTTGTATTATTTTTAAAAATTCGCGAAAAATCGCTGTCCGGGCCTAATCATTTTATACTACCGTAACATAAATTTTGACTTAAGGGGTTCGTTTTGAGGGGTGAAAAATAGTAAAAAAAAATTCGGAAGTGAAAAAATTTTTTTACTAGGTCATCGAGTGTGGTGTTAAATGAAAGCTTGTGAAAACACGAGCAAGAAATATATATATAATGTAATACTTGCGTACACTTTTCTTCGTATTACTTTTAAAAAATCGCTGCCCCTTACCTTATCTCGAAAAGTACTAATCAAAAAATTTTGAAAAAATTCTGGAATATTCTCCACGGGGTATAGATTAAACGAAAATTATCATGAGTGCATTACCTTTAATAATTTATTTGGTATATAAAAAAATAAAACAAAATTTTAAGGTCACCAGTTTTCAGTAAAGATTGGAAACGAACTTTGTTGAAAACTCATTTGGGGTGTGTTTTGTGAAGTCATTCATCATTTTATACCACCCTAACAAAAAATTTTATTTTAAAACAATCAACGTACGGAACACTAATTGTGCAAGTTCAACTTGCACTTGACCGGTTTTTTTTTTATGATATTGCTAGCTAGGTTTAATGGTATACTGGTATACAGTGATACTACATCCAGTGATATTAGTATGTAATCATCTGGGAGTTCCACATTTATTATTTTTTTCTTTTTCGTTTTAAAAAAACGCATTCACAAATATTACAATTCTACCGAAACAGTAAACCACAAACAAAAAGACACCAAAAAATATATTGTTTTACCATATCTAAATAAATTCTCACATCAAATTGAAAAACTCTTTAAAAGATACAATTTCAACATAGCTCATAAAGCTTATAACCTCCTTGATAACAACTTTTCAAAATTAAAAGCACCAACACCAAAAACAAAAAAGTAACATTGTTTACAAAATCCCATGTAATGATTGTAGTGGAGTATACATCGGACAAACCAGTCAATATTTGGAAAACCGTATAAAGGGCCACAAGTACGATAAAAATAACGTAACTTCATTAAATAAACATGAAAAGGAAAAAAAAACCATACATTTAATTACGAAAGCACAAAAATCTTAAGTTCCGAATATCATACTAAAAAAAGAGAAATCTTAGAATCTATCCTTATTCACAAAAACCAAAATTCCATAAACGACAAAAAAGAAATTAACAATCTGAATCGAATATATTTTTCAGTTCTTTAAAGTATAATGATAAAGCAACACCGTTTTAATAATTTTTAAAAGTGTGTAGAGTTTTAAAATGTAAAAAGTGTTTTGTGTATGTGACTCTTGAAATGTTTTGATTATTGACAAGAAAATAAAAATCTTTCAAAGTCTACATCCTAAGGTAAGCCAAATTATAACATTGTTATTGCATAGGCAATCATGGTTTGGTTTTTTAGGGTACTCGATACATATGGACATTGTTACCGGTTGTATTAATGAAATTAAATGTTTTGAAAAAATCACTAGGTTGATCGAAACGTAAACAAACATGTAAATTGAAGTTTTAATTCACGTAACCTTAAAGCCAAGAAAAAATCATTACTATATATATATATATATATATATATATATATATATATATATATATATATATATATATATATATATATATATATATATATATATATATATATATATATATATATATATATATATATATATATATATATATATATTTATATATAGTAATGGAAATGGCACTATAAAAAAAAGAAGTTTGGAAGCGTATTTATGTAGCATGTTTTACTGCTAATTAACAAGACATTTCTCTATAACAAACTGAAAAATCTTTCCCATGTCTGCTTCTCGTAACAAAATCCTTTAAAGCAGCTTTAGTAAAGCGATTTTTCTAATTTTCTAAAAGTATGTAGTTAATCTCATTTGCCTATTAAGCTGACGCGAAAAGTTAAAGCTTTTACTTTCATTAGAGCTGCTTAAAAGATAATGGGGATAGAGTTGCCGAATTCTTTTTCCACCGCGAGGAACAATTTCTTTCGGAACGGAAAATTAATTTTAAAAGGAAAAATAACCATTAGAAGGTATTCGAAAATATTTAAGTAATTATACCAGAAAGGATTTATCCAGTGCGTTCTTTGTAAATATATAGTTCTAAAATAATTAGCAACTTTGACTTTTTTATATTAAAGCATAACTTTTTTTTTATTGTTCACCTCCCCGCCTCAGTAGGGATTTTACCCTTTTTCGATATCTCAAGGCGAGGATGTCATAATACCCATCAACGTTGTCCAAGTGCCGAAACATACATTTTTAATGTTCCGTACAGATCACTTCGGTGTCTGTTTGTCCGTCTGTTACACCTGATTTTCTCCGAAACTATTTTTCATAGAAAGTTGAAATTTGCCAATAATATAGGAATTGATGGCCTCATCAGAGCCATGTAGTTTTGAAAGTTAAATTTTGACTTAAGGGGTTAATTTTGGGGTGTGAAATCAGAAGTGAAAAAAAAAATTTTTTAATAGGTAATCGAGTGTGGTGTCAAATGAAAGCTTGTAAAAACACGACTAAAAAATATATATATATAATGTAATACTTGCGCGCACTTTTCTTTGTATTATTTTTAAAAAATCGCGAAAAATCGCTGTTCACCCGCCTTATGTCGAAAAGTACTTATCAAAATATTTTGAAAAAATTCTGGAATATTCTCCACGGGGTGTAGATTGAACAAAAAATTATCACGAGTGCATTACCTGTAATAATTTATCTGGTATATAAAAAAAAACAGAAATTTCAAGGTCATCAATTTTCAGTAAAGATTGGAAATAAACTTTGTTGAAAACTCATTTGGGATGTGTTTTGTGAAGTCACTGATCATTTTATACTTCCGTTACATTTTTTATTTTAAAAACAATGAACGTACGGAACACTAATTGCGCAAGTTCTACTTGCACTTGACCGGTTATTGTATTTCATAACACCTTTTAGACAACGCGGTAGTGCTGTTTCGGACGTTATAGCATTTCTGCGAGCAACTACTACCTATGTATGTGGCCAGGCCAAATATACTTAAATAAATTAATAAATAAGTATACCGATCTACGGGATTGAACCCGAATCGACTTCCTGCACCATAAGCAAAGTACTACGCTACGGAGCCACGAGCCGCCCCACTTAATCCAAGGACTCCTACTGGTATATTTTTCACAACAATTGAGCAGTTTTTTGTAATAATTACAACTGAAACCTTAAATTTCCTTCTGCACAATTAAAAATAAAAAAAAAACACAATATTCAGGTTCCCCGAGTTTAAGAACCTAACAATTTCAGGTCCTTTTGGTCAGTCGCTAAGGCAGTTAGTCAAAATTTCACAAAATCCATCATACCACCACTCACACGGCCAGATAATTCTATTGCAACGACACCTGTTGAGAAAGCGAACTTGTTGGCTGAACTCTTTGCTTCACAATCTATTGTGGATTTCCAAGGAAAAACACCACCTACTATTCCCATAGTGCAGTCAATGGATATTATTTTCAGACAGCGTATCATAAAACGTATTTCGATGAAACTAGACACCAAAAAGGCTTCTGGCGCTGACGGAATACCTGCCATAGTTCTCAAAAACTGTGCGAGAGAACTAACACCAGTTTTCTGTAGACTTTTCAACCTATCCTACAGAAAGGGAATATTTCCTTCCTGCTGGAAATGTGCCACAGTTCAGCCGATACCTAAAAAAGGCAAGAAGACTTTGCCAAATAACTACCAACCAATCGCACTGCTTTCAATAATATCGAAAGTCATGGAAAAGGCTATCAATCAGCATCTTTTAAAATATCTTGAAGGATTCGGCTACTCAGACGAATATCCGCAGACAGCAGGAAGTCATTCAACTTAACAAAGACCTGGAAGAAATTCTATCTTGGGGTGACAGTAACCAAGTGGAATTTAACGCTACAAAAACCTGCAGTTTTTTCTAAAAAAGTTAACATTGCTGAACCCGACATATGTTAGTTATGTCGGAGCACTTTATTCCTCTAACATCGTCACTCAATTTGTTGGGCGTTAATTTAGGAGCAAATATGTCCTGGCATGAACATGTTGTAGGTATAGCAAGGAGAGCTTCTCAAAAGTTGGGAATATTATTTCGAACCAGGAAGCTTTACACTCCACAACAACTGTTAATTCTTTACAAAGCTTAAATTCGACCAACTATGGAATACTGACTGCTCCCATGTTTGGAACTCCGCTCCCAAACATACACTGCATTTGTTGGATTCTATTCAGAGAAGAGCTGTTCGTCTGATTGGAGACCCGGGACTGACCTGCGGCCTTGATTCGCCGGAACATCTAAGAACGGTTGGCGATTTGAGCCTATTCTACAAGGATTTTCATGGAAAGTGTTCGGAGGCCCGTTTAATTCCTCCCAGAGCGGTGCATATTAGAAGTACACGTCTCGCTAATACTTCACAACCGTATGAGGTTCAGCTTGTTACTCCTCGTACAACGCTTTTCAAGCAGTCTTTTATATGGAGAACATCATCCCTTTGGAATAATTTGCCCGGGACTGTGTTTCCCAGCGAGTACAATTTACAGCGATTTAAGAGCAACGCGAGTCGCTCTCTCCGCACACGTGTCGCTCCTGTAGCGCTTTAGGGACCTCCCTGTAGCTCGTGTGCTAGACCCATAAAAAAAAGAACATAAAATAGGAAAAAAGAAGGATTGGATGATACTGGAAATACTGGAAATGATTAATGAAAGAAGAGATTATAAGAATAAATATAAAGAAAAATATAGAGCTCTTAATAGGAAGATAAAATATAAAATCAACAAAGCCAAAGAAAAATGGATCGAACAGCAATGCAACAACATTGAAGAACTAAACAATAAACGTGATACGAACAATCTGTATGGGAAGTTAAAAGAGGGTACAGGTAACACAAGAAAAAGAATACCTTGCATAACAAGCGACAGACAGAACAACATATATCAGAAGTAATACTTCTACACAAAAAGGGAGATATCAGAAAATTGGAAAATTACCGCCCGATTAACTTACTATCTCATCTAAGTTGGGAATGTGGAATCTTGGCACAATGATACTACTCAGTATATATCACCACTACACCAAACACTTTATTTTTGCACTCGACGCGCGTTTCACTAACCATGTTAGCTTCATCAGGAGCGATGATTGACTGACGAGTCAATCATCGCTCCTGATGAAGCTAACATGGTTAGTGAAACGCGCGTCGAGTGCAAAAATAAAGTGTTTGGTGTAGTGGTGATATATACTGAGTATTACTATCTCATATTTATAAACTTTTGACTAAAATCATCTCCAATACTAAGAGATAATTAATGTAAAACAACTGAAAACGGATAAAAGCCCATATTTCAGATGTTTACCCACTGTTCTCTTATTCGTCAAATCCAATCCTATTTTCTAATTTATTTTTAAATTCTGCGTAAAATTTTATAACTTTTTGATTAATAATGTTATATACCAAAACCTAGTAGTTTTTCTAATATTTCATTTTTTTAAAATAAATACTAGTTTTCATTTTTGTAAAAAATTGCCAGTAGCGCCATTGTTTCTGAAGGTGGAATACTCATAATTGGTACGAGCGCTCTACAGAAATGAAAAAAGGATATATGTAAAGAAATTTGAGTTAGATGCTACAGGGTGTTCAAAATAAATTTATACATTTCTACTATTTTAAATTGAAAAATCTCAAATTTTTTAAATGGCACACCCTGTATATTATTATTTTTTCGATAGATTTTACAAAACCCTCCAACTTTTATTAAGAATGTCATATACCTATGTACCTACTGCCAAAAGACAATTTTTTCCCGCCGTCAATTAATTCATTTTTAGGAAAATCCATAACTGGTACCTTTATGCATCACTTACTACAACAAATTAAACTATTTTTACTTGCTTAATAGACATGTCAAAATTTGACAATGCCTACATTTTTGTTTTGTTTTGACAACTATGATGTTATAGCGTAAGTGTATTAAAAACAAGGGTAAAAATTGAACAATTCAAAATAAATCGAAAATTATTAGAAATAGGTATATAACATACTGAATAAAATTTGGAGGGTAAAAAATTTGAGATTTTTCAATTTAAATTAGTCGAATTGTATAAATTTATTTTGAACACCCTGTAGCATCTAACTCAAATTTCTTCACATATATATTTTTTTTTCATCTCTATAGAACGCTCGTACCAATTATGAGTATTCTACCTTCAGAAACAAGGGCGTTACTGGCAATTTTTTACAAAACCGAAGACAAGTATTTTTTTTAAAAAAATTGAAATATTAGAAAAACTACTAGGTTTAGAATTTTGGATGGTTGTAGCTTCTACTTGATGGAAATTGATTATAAATATATAATAAAAGACTGGTTTTAGTCAATTTCCACTGGTTTATTTAAATTGCGATGACGCGTTTCGCTGTCGATGCAGCTTCTTCAGATCTACATTTGACACTGTCAAGTTAGGTTTAATGTTCACAATTTTATATAATTTCTTAATTATAATATTACACCTAATTAAATTATATTGATAGAATTGGAAAACCCACACAGATTTGGAATTAGGAAAAATAAATTTAATAATGGTGAATTGCTTAAATCTACCTGGTCGTTGAGTAAAGTACCTGTAGTCCTTAATCGATTTATTTGCATTGTCTCTAAAAGGTTTAATTTTAAACCTTTTTCTTGGGTGTGTAAAATTTTGAAATTCTTCTTAAATGTGTGATTTTCTGTTAAAAGATGATTAGCATATGTTGAATTAGATTTTCTATGGATGAAATTTTTTCGTGTTCTGTAATTCTTTGTATAAATGTACGTCCTGTTTGTCTTATATATATTTTAGGACATGACCCACATGTTAATTGATAAACCCGTGATTTATTGCCTTTATTGATTTGTGGTTTGTAGTTTTTAAGATCTTTCCCTATAGTATTGTTAGTCTTGTAAGTTATGTTGATATTTTTTTGATTTAAAAATTTTCCCAGTTTTTCCGTTGGTTTGCCGCAATAGGTTAAGCATTTAAATATGGTATTTCTGTCCTTAAAACGTGTGTATATTTCTGAGATTGCCTTATTTCTAAGTTTTTCCCTAACGATATTATTGATTAAAGTAACCAAATAACCGTTGTTAACGGCTACTTGTTTTATGTAGTTTAATTCTTTAGTAAAATTTTCCTCTGATAAGGGGATACTAGTTAGTCTATGTATAAAACTATGATAAGCTGCAAGTTTATGATGGTTAGGGTGGTGAGAACTATTGTAAATTGTGGTATCTGTATGACAAGGTTTGTGATATATTGCAAATTCATGTTTTTTCATGGTTTTACTGATTGTTAAGTCTAGGAAGTTGATTTTCCTTTCGACTTCTTCTTCCATTGAAAAACTGATATTTCTACGTAAAGAATTAATATTCTGTAAAAAGTGAGTTAATTGTCTGTCAGTACCTGTAAAGCATACAATTATATCGTCTACGTATCGATATCAGTATAGACAATTATTACTATTGTTAATATGGTTGTTAAATATCATTGTTTCAATACTCTCCATGAAAATTTCGGCAAGTAATGGACTTAATGGACTCCCCATAACCACCCAATTAGACCAGTTGTTTCCTATATCTCTGCTCCAGCATATAAGACGTCATCCTTTTTAATTGATTTAATCAAATATCATACCAAATTTGAACCTAAATATAGTATCAAAAACTCATACGAACTCGTGAATAAAGTTAAGAATATAACAATGCCAGATAATTCTACTCGTAAATTAGTCTCTTTCGATGTCAAAAAGTTATTTCCAAGTGTTCCCCCAGATGAAAAAATAATTTTAGTAGAGAACCTATTAACCAAAAACAAAGTAAATGAAGTTATAAAAATGGACATAAATAATTTATTAAGAACTTGCCTAAGACAAAATTATTTTTCATTTAACAATACATTCTACAATAGTAAGGAAGGATTAATTATGAGGAGTCCATTACTTGCCGAAATTTTCATGGGCAGTATTGAAACAATGATATTTAACAACCATATTAATAATAGTAATAATTGTCTATACTGGTATCGATACGTAGACGACATAATTGTATGCTTTACAGGTACGGACAGACAATTAACTCACTTTTTACAATACATTAATTCTTTACATAGAAATATCAGTTTTACAATGGAAGAAGAAGTCGAAGGGAAAATCAACTTCCTAGACTTAACAATCAGTAAAACCATGAAAACACATGAATTTGCAATATATCACAAACCTTGTCATACAGATACCACAATTCACAATAGTTTTCACCACCCTAACCATCATAAACACGCAGCTTATCGTAGTTTTATACATAGACTAACTAGTGTCCCCTTATCACAGGAAAATTTTACTAGAGAATTAAACTACATGAAACAAGTAACCGTTAACAACGGTTATTCGGTTACTTTAATCAATAATATCGTTAGGAAAAAACTTAGAAACAAGGCAATCTCAGAAGTATACCCACGTTTTAAGGACAGAAATAACACATTTAAATGCTTAACCTATTTCGGCAAACCAACAGAAAAACTGGGGAAATTTTTTAATTCAAAAAAAAAATATATATCAACATAGCTTACAAGACTAACAATACTATAGGGTAGAGGTGCTCAAACGGTCGATCGCGATCGACAAGTCGATCGAGAGTGTTTTTTAAGTCGATCTCGAGAAAAAAATTCCGATATAGAAATATTCACAGATTTTGTTTTACGTAACTAAAACAAAATGTAATGAATAAACTACTAAAATTTATTCGATCCACAATTAGGCCAGAATAATCCCCTCGTCACTTTCTTTTATCGTTATAACCCCTGCTAGCGGCAAAAGGCGGCTTTATCAAAGGAACACGCGGTACTTGTCAAAGAAAAGCCGCGTTTTTGATTCCCTCCGATTTTTCTAGAAACTTCGGCCGGCGTGTTTGACGGGAACATTCGAGACTTCGTTCGCGCCGATATAAATGTTGCGCCTGCAGGAATAGGAGTCAGTCTGAGTTGTAACTTGAAGGCGATACATCGATACAAAGTTTATTAATAAATAGTCCAAAATGAGTGCGGCGAAGAAAAGTAAAACTTATCATTTTAATAACGATTGGGAGGAAGAATTTTTCTTTTGTATGGTACAGGATAAGTGCATTTGTCTCATTTGCCGTACGTCAGTTGCAATACCTAAGCGTGGGAACTTAGAGAGGCATCATAAAACGGTTCATAAAAACTATGAAAAGGATTTTCCGTCACAGAGTGAATTAAGAAAACGAAAAGTACGTGATTTGATAACTTGTTTAAAAAAAGAACAAACCATGTTCACAAGATCAGCCAAACAATCACAAGCTGCAACGATCGCGTCATTTAAAATATCTCATATATTGGCGAAACACAAGAAACCATTTGATGATGGATTGGTTGTGATGGAAGCATTTACTGAAGCGGGTGAGACTTTATTTGGAGATTTTAAAAATAAAACAGAGATTATGTCTGCTATTAGAGAACTTCAGTTATCTCGTCCGACTGTCACAAGGTGTGTTGAAGTCATGAGTCAGGACATGGCAGATAAACTAAAACATGATATCATGGAATGTACATACTTTTCTTTACAGTTCGACGAATCCACCGATATGACAGACACTGCCCAGCTGTGTATTTTTATTCGAATGGTATTCAATGACATGTCGGCTAAGGAACAGTTTTTGACAATGATTCCTCTGAAAGAAAAGACCCGTGGCGAAGATATATATGACGTTTTCTTCAATTTTGTAACAAACTACAAGCTACCAATATATAAACTAGTGTGTATTACAACCGATGTAGCACCAGCAATGACTGGAAACGAAAACGGTTTTGTGGCATTGTGTCGAGCTAATGATGATTTCCCTTCATTTTTCTCCTTCCATTGCATTATACATCAACAAGTTTTGTGTTCAAAAGTTCTAAACATGGAGGAGATGATGGGCATTGCAATAGAAATTGTGAATTCTATCCGTGCACGTAGCTTGCAATGACGGCTCTTTAAATTGCAGTTGGAAGATAGTGAGTCAGCTGAACACACTGATTTAGTTCTTCACACGGACGTCAGGTGATTGAGTCGCGGAAAATTCCTAGAAAGGTTTCAAGAATTATTGCCCGAAATAACAGCTTTTCTGGACGAAAGAGGTGATGACACTCAGATGCTGAAAAACGGAAAATGGCTGACTGATTTGGCATTTTTGACAGACATCACAATGCATTTAAACACCATTAATTTGGAGCTTCAAGGTAAAGTATTATTGAGATGATTAGCGCAATAAACGCATTCAATTACAACTTATGATAGATCAACTGAAAAGAAAGGATCTGAAAAGTTTTCCGTCTTGGTTGAATTATGATATTTATGAGGCAGAATTATCAAATATTTTGGGCCAATTCGAAATACGTTTTTTATGATTTCAGTAAATTGGCAAATATCGCATCATTTATGAGTTATCCTTTTTCGTGTAAAAACATTGAGGAATTAGCTACTGAAATAGCAAGTCAGTTTAACATGGACTCATGTTCTGTTGAAAATGAGTTAGTGCAGATTATATCAGATATACATCTCAAAGCCACAGCATCTGATACAAAATTCTGGTGTTTTATATCTGAAGATAAATATCCGAATCTAAGGTAAATCGCCCTTCAACTGACGGCAGTGTTTGGGTCAACTTACTTGTGCGAGTCTGCATTTTCTGAAATGAAGATAATTAAGTCAAAATATCGCAATCGACTAACTGACGAACATATGTCATCATGCTTGCGATTAGCACTCGGTAATTACGTACCATCTTATGAAAAGTATGCTGAGGACATGCAGTGCCACGCTTCAACATCCAAAGTCACTCTTTAGTTAAGACACTAGAACTCGTTTGTTTTGTAAGAACCAATAAACTCGCAATTTTAAATAATTATGAGTTTTTTCATTGACATTTTAGAGCAAACCTACACTTACCTAGACTAAAAAAATGCATATTGTGCGGAAAAACTAATATCTATGCCACGATACACCCTACCTAGACGACAATCCTGCATCACTCTTACTTGCAGCCTCTCAGAGTCGATCGATCGTAGTCTAACAATATTGAGGTAGATCGCCAGCAGTTCAAGTTTGAGCACCCCTGCTATAGGGAAATATTTTAACAACTACAAACTACAAATCAATAAAGACAATAAATCAGGGGTTTATCAATTAACATATGGGTCATGTCCTAAAACATACATAGGACAAACAGGACGTACATTTATACAAAGAATTACAGAACACGAAAAAAGTTTCATCCATAGAAAATCTAATTCCACGTATGCTAATTATTCTTTTAACAGAAAATCACACATTTAACAAGAATTTCAAAATTTTACACACCCAACAAAAAGGTTTAAAACTAAACCTTTTAGAGACAATGCAAATAAAACGATTATACACTACAGGTACTTTACTCAGCGACCAGGTAGATTTAAGCAATTCATCATTTTTGAATTTATTTTCCTAATTCCAAATCTGTGTGGGTTTTCCAATCCTATCAATGTAATTTAATTAGATGTAATATTATAATTAACAAATTATATAAAATTGTGAACATTAAACCTAACTTGACAGTATCAAATGTAGATCTGAAGAAGCTGCAGCGACAGCGAAACGCGTCATGGCAATTTAAGTAAATAAAACAGTGGAAATTGACTAAAACCAGTCTTTTATTATATATTTACTAGGTTTAGGTATATAACATTATTAATAAAAAAGTTATAAAATTTTACGCAGAATTTAAAAATAAATTCGAAAATAGGATGTTCCATTTAAGAAAAAAACATATGTTTATCGGCCACACTTTTTTGAAGTACTCTGTATACACAAAAATAATTTTAAACTATGCACCTTAACATTCCCTAAAACTATTGTATTTAACATTTTTTTGTCATTCCCGAGACAAATGATATAATGAACTTTGTTTTATCATTGACTCACCCTGTACTGTCGAGATTGGACTTTGGGGTTGAGATATTCTACATATTTATATAGTCTGGTTAAAAAATTACATCAATAGTCGCCGGTTATAAGTAAACGCAGCCGTATCCATGTAATTATTTTTTACAGTGTAAGATATCATACAGCTAAAATAATATTTGAAACCGTCTTAGCTCATTTCCAAACTTTGTAGTATCTAAGTATCTACACAGGGTAGGCGTGTTCTTGTCTTGTCCTTGTCGCTCACTGACAGAATACTCGTTAAAAGATAATCTAAAAACAAGATTAGAAGCTTTAAAACATTTAACTTTTCTGTCACTAACCTAATATAGAACGAGAGAGAGAAGAGACAAAACAAAAACAAACTTAAACTAATAAAAAACCAGATAAACAGTATTTGTTGACAGACTGTCGTATTTTTTTTTCCTTTAGAGGAAATCACGGTTCGCACATAAAAAACAAAAGAAGGTCTCAAATGGATCTGAAATCAGTCGAAGGGTGGCCCAAATAAAAAGAATTATTGTTAGGGAAAAAACCGATAAAACCCCACAGTTGTCAGATTTATTATTAAAAGGGTAGAAGGTGAAATATGATTAAGTAAAAGTAAAAAATAGATAACATAGGAATGAAAAAAAGCTGGGATGTTTTTAGTGCCATAATTAAAAGGAAATATTGTATTCGTGAAAATATTGCCCTCTGAGATTTTTCTATTTCTTCACTTTTCAGGGTCCCTGAATCACGGAAAACATAGTCTCCCATTTATGGCTGTCAATTTCTTGGTGTTGTCTGGTTGTTGGCAAGATAAGAGAGCGAGAAGAGGTATCGGTTTCAAATTTTAAACCCACATATACTTAAAATATTAATGGGGGAAGGCGTGAAAGGGGTGGGAGTCGATAAATTTGGTTTATGATGAATATCATTATGAGATTTTTTTCGATTTTTGATTGGGATAATGAACAAATTAATTATTAAACATATACAGGTTTCAAGGGGGTGGAAAAGACAAATTTTTTGGATGATGTCACTCTAGGATAAGGGGGTGAACATCGATAAATTTCGTAAATTTGAGATAACATGAGATTTTTTTCTTGGTTTCTAACTGTTATAATAACAAATAATATAATAAATAATATTTTTTAAGTAAGTTTATTTATACTACTCAGTATATATCACCACTACACCAAACACTTTATTTTTGCACTCGACGCGCGTTTCGCTAACATGGTTAGTTCAGGTTAGTTCAGGGGGGGGGATCTTTGGCACAAAGATACTGAGTAGTATCATTGTGCCAAAGATTCCACATTCCCAACTAAGTTTATTTATAGTCAAACATGTAGCGAATTAAAAGAAAGGGGAGGGTCTTAAAGGGATTACTTCGCATATATCGTGTTATCGCGATTTCTCATCTCAGAAAACCCCTTAACACCAAATCTTGTACAAATAGTACAATTATTAATAAAGCTACATAAGAAAAACTAAAATAAGAGTATAAGTTTGAAACCCTGTGTTCCAAAAACTACAAATTTTTGGACTAAGGTAAGTTGAGTTAAATGGTCATATTTTCATCCCAGAAATCCACAGTAACTCTATGTAGACAGACTACTGGCACACCCTGTATATATATACATATATATATATATATATATATATATATATATATATATATATATATATATATATATATATATCTATAATATATATAAAATGCAACGTCTCTCTGTCTGTCTGTCCGTTAGTGCGCTTATCACTGGAGAACCACTTATCAGATTTACGTACTTTTTTTTTAAAACATACATATGTTCTCTGGCCAGGTTATAGGCTATATTTTATTACGATAGGTAGCATAAGGAATGAGCAGTGACGTAAAATAGTGAATGAAATCGGAAAAAAAGTTTGACGCTAGCGCGTTCGTTTGCAATACACAGCCTAAACCATTAAATATGGAACAATATTATGTAGCAGAAAATATCTATAATCTATAATCTATAATATATATAAAATGCAATGTCTCTCTGTCTGTCTGTCTGTCCATTAGTGCGTTTATCACGCGAGAACCATTTATCCGATTTACCTGTCTTTTTTTAAATTCATACATATATTCTTTGGCCAGGTTATATAATAATAATAATCTATATCTATAATATATATAAAATGCAACGTCTCTCTGTCTGTCTGTCTGTCCGTTAGAGCGCTTATCCCTCGAGAACCACTTAGCCGATTTACGTGATTTTTTTTAAATTCATACATATGTTCTCTGACCAGGTTATAGATATATATTTTATTACATCTATAATATATATAAAATGCAACGTATCTCTGTCTGTCTGTCTGTCTGTTCGTTAGTGCGCTTATCACTATAGAACCACTTATTCGATTTTCATACTTTTTTTTTAAAAAACATGCATATGTTCTCCGGCCAGATTATAGGCTATATTTTATTACGATAGGTAGCATAAGGAATGAGCAGTGACGATAATAGTGAATGAAATCGGAAAAAAGTTTGCCACTAGCGCGTTCTCTTGCAATACACTGCCTAAACCACTGAATATGGAACAATATCATGTAGCAAAGGATATCTATAATATATATAAGATGCAACGTCTCTCTGTCTGTCCGTTTGTGCGCTTATTACTGGAGAACCACTTATCCGATTTACGTGCTTTTTTTTTTAAACATGCTAAACCATTAAATATGGAACAATATCATGGAACAAAGAATATCTATAATATATATAAAATGCAACGTCTCTCTGTCTGTGTGTCTGTCCATTAGTGCGCTTATCACTGGAGAACCACTTATCCGATTTACGTGCTTTTTTTAAACATACGTATGTTCTGTGGCCAGGTTATAGGATATGTTTTATTATGTTAGGTGACATAAGGAATAAGCAGTGACAATAATAGTGAATCAAGTCGGAGAAAAGTTTGCCGCTAGCGCGTTCTCTTGCAATACATTGCCTAAAGCATTAAATATGGAACAATATCATGTAGCAAAGAATATAATATATATAAAATGTAAGGTCTCTCTGTCTGTCTGTCCGTTAGTGGGCTTATCACTCGAGAACCACTTATCTGATTTATGTGTTTTTATAAATTTATACATATATATAATTCGATAGAGGTCTAGATAATGGGAGATAAGGTGAGATAATGGGAGATAAGGAGAAATAATGGGAGATAAGTCGAGATGAGCCTCGATAATGGGATATAAGGTGAGATAATGGGAAATAAGTATAATGGGAGATAAGGAGAAATAATGGGAGGTAAGCAGAGATAAGTCTAGATAATGGGAGTTATGGTGAGATAATGGGAGATAAGGAGAAATAGTGGGAGATAAGGAGAAATATTGCGAGATAAGTCGAGATAAGTCTAGATAATGGGAAATAACGTGAGATAATGTGAGATAAGGAGAAATAATGGGAGATAAGAAATAATGCGAGATGAGCCGAGATAAGCCTAGATAATGGAAATTATGTAGAGATAATGGGAGATAAGGAGAAATATTGGGAGATAAGAGGAAATAATGGGAGATATTTTATTAAGTTAGGTAACATAAGGAATAAGCAGTGACGATAGTATTGAACCAAGTCCACGCGAGCGGAGCCGCGGGCCTGGCTAGTATATATGTATATATATATATATATATATATATATATATATATATATATATATATATATATATATATATACATATATATATATATATATATACAGTCCCTGGCCAAATTATTAGACGCACTGCAAGATTTCATGTAAAATATTAATTACCGAGTGATATTATACCGTTTTATTATTTTAAATTGATTTGTTTTTTATTTTTATATTATCCAATCAATTACCTATTTATTTGACATAAATAAAACAGCATTAATTTAGAAAAGCATAAGTTTATTAAGTTTTAAAGAAAAGTGAAATTAATGTTAGTAAAAGTCAATATTTAGTTGAGCCACCTTTAGCCGCTATCAAAGCTTTAATTCTGCGCGGCATGCTATCAGTGCAAGATTGTACTGTCTCCTGCATTTGAGGATGATGATTCCACACATGAATAATCTTTTCTAGGAGCTGGGTTTTGTTGGTAATCACATCTTTATCCACTTCTCTTTTCATCAGCTCCCACACATTTTCAATGGGGTTCATACCCGGCCAATCCAACGGAGGGATATTTTTTTTCTGCCAAAAAAGCTTTAACAGACCGAGCAGTGTGGCAGGGAGCTCCATCTTGCATGAAAGTGAATGGTTCCCCATTCGGAAACCATTCTCTGAGCTGCGGAATCAACCGATTTTGTAATACTTCTTTGTACTGATCTTGCCTCATTATTCTTTTGACGACGTACAGACGTCCAGTGCCCTTACCGCTGATGACTGACCAAATCATCACTTTGGTGGGATGTTTAACCGTCGGGACGACACAATCAGGATGAAACTTTTCTCCATGACGACGATGCACATACTGAGCTTTATTCTGCAAAATTTCGAATGTGCTTTCGTCACTGAAGCAGACCTGTCAAAAATAGGAAAAATATCTAAACTTCCATGTTTCTTTGCTTTATTTAACTGAAAATGATAATAATGTATCAATTATTGATTAAATTGCTGTATCTTACCGATCTCCAGAAGTCCACATCTTTGTCTTGCCATTGTTTGGCCCACTTCAGGCGCTTTGCTTTCATTGCAGCTGTTAACTTGGGCTTCCTGGCGGGGCGACAGGCCTTAAAATCTAATTCTTTCAATTTTCTTCGAACAGTGCGCTCAGAAGCATTTACGCTAGCATCCTGGAGTTGTGATTTTATTACCTTTGTGGTAGCAAATCTGTTTTCTACACAAATTTCCTTCAAACATCTCTCTGACCGTGGAGTGAAAATTGGTTTTCTACCGCATCTTTTCTTTCTTTTCGGGCTTAATTCCTTCCCTGACTCAATTTTCTTTTTTATGCGTCGTACACTAGCTTCAGAAACCTCCAATCTTCGTGATATTTCTCGGTTTGTAAATGTTTTCGCAATCACAAGGGCCTTTACTTCAGCTTTTTTACGTGATGAAAGATCGCCTTTTCTACCCATAATGAAAATAGTCCAATTACTTTTTTAAAACACTGCATACAAAATAAACTAATAACTGATTAGTATAAAACTGTTAAACAAACAATCACAGTCCATAAAGCCACAGAAACACGTCCGTACCTGACTCGATTCCGATCGCGACTGATACAGGTTTGTACTTGTTTACGTTCATGTATCACTTTGTGAACACAGTGTTGCCATATGTTAAAAATAAATACAAATATGTAGTCTACAACAATTCTTTTAAATAAAAATCAATAATATTGTAGTTTAAATATACCATTATTGCATAAAAACTCTTAAGAAACATAAAATTACTAAAAAAATACAGTGCGTCTAATAATTTGGCCAGGGACTGTATATATATATATATATATATATATATATATATATATATATATATATATATATATATATATATATATGTATATATATATATATATATATATATATATATATATATATATATACATATATATATATATATATATATATATATATATATATGTATATATATATATATATATATATATATATATATATGTATATATATATATATATATATATATATATATATATATATATATATATCTATATATATATATATATATATATATATATATATATATATATATATATATATATATATATATATATATATATATATATATATATATATATATATATATATATATATATATATACATATATATATATATATATATATATATATATATATATATATATATATATATATATATATATATATACATAGACACAAAAATTAAGGGATATAAAAAAAAATTCGAAATTTTTAGGTGATTTTGAAGCGAAACATGGCCGTAGAGTAATAAAAAAAAGCAAATTGAAGCTTCAAGTTTCTAGTCCAAATATTTTTTAAATAACGGTTTTTTCGCGTAATCATAAGAAAACCACCGGAAAAAAAATATCCAAATTTTTGCTTGCCTTTCAAAAGTCTAAGGACTTCGATAAAATTTTTTCAGTGATTTCATCTGAGAGTTCTGTTAGCTTTTTTTGTCCTCTTTAATTTGAGCAAAAAATGAATAAAACATGGAAATTTTTTAGCAAAATTGACAGTTTCAATCATTCGGAACACAATGGAAAAAAAATCACAGCGATTTGAAATTTTGAGAATCTCTTTGGAATATTCTGTGGAAGAAAAAAAAAACAAAAATATCTTTAGTCTATCCATTATTTACAAAGTTATGCCAAGTTAATTTTTTCAATTAAGTTTTTCTCTTTGAAAAAAAATTTTTGAACAAAAAACAATAATAACGTTTTTTAGAGAATATTTTGAAATTTTCAAAACCCTACTTAAATTTTTGGTACAATTGTTCGTTTCCGAGTAATTAATTGTCAAAGTCAAAAGTGTTATTTTTGCTTTGAACTCTGCGAAAAATCATCGTACAAGGCTTTTGGATCACTCAAATTAAAGAGAATAAAAAAAGCTAAAAGGATTCTGAGTTAAAAACAATGAAAAAAATTTAACGAAGTCCATGGACCTTTTGAAAAGCTAGCAAAAATTAGGAAAATTTTTTTCGCGTGGTTTTCTTATAATTACGCGAAAAGCGTTAATCAAATTATTTGGACGCAGGATCTAAAATCTAGAAACTTGAAGCTTTAATTTGCTCTTTTTGTATTATTCTGCGGCCATTTTTCGCTGAGATACAGCTTATTGAAAATCACCTAAAAATTTTGAATTTTTTTATGTACCTAATTTTTTTTGTCTAATATATATATATATATATATATATATATATATATATATATATATATATATATATATATATATATATATATATATATATATATATATATATATATATATATATATATATATATATATATATATATATATATATATATATATATATATATATACAGGCATACACATACTTACATATATATACAGGATTACAGGGAAAGTCGTCCTATATAATTAATTACGTTATAGTTTAGGTCGTTTCTGACCGATTTGACTCTATGACATGATGTCCTAAACTTAACCGTTTTCGAGATATTGAAGTATAAAGATTTTCTAAAAAAAAACATGTTTTTTTTTGCTTTTATATCGATTTTTTTTTTATTAGAGGTTCTCGAGTGAACTAGTTACTAACAGTTTCAAATGGCGGCTTGTTAATGTTTCTAAATTACGAATTTTTACCAAGTGTTTCCTACTTTAAATCAATAAAGAGAAAAAAAAATGTATGGAAGTTATTCTGCAAATTATTTTAAAAACTTTTACGTCTTTTTAGTTATCTAAAACGGTATATCTACTGGATCTATTGAAAATTCTAAGAAAATGAGATTTCAATAGGCCTAAATGTAGAGTAACATAATAATAGAATTTAGATACTACCAATTACCGGTTTACTACCTGGACCTTCAAACAATAAAAAGGGTAAGCATTTTTTCCGGACGGGGTACTCTCTGTGCGAGTGACATTTTCTGTTCACTAAACATTATTGATTGATTTTTAGTCTGCTCTTGCGATTCGTCCGTGGTAGATGTGCTATACCGTGCTTTTTAAAAATATCTGTGTTTCATCTTCTGACTGTGTGAATTGGCTCGTAACTGGATTTTGATCTCTGCTCGTGAATATGGCAACGTATACCAACGAGGAATATGCTGACATCTTAATGTGTTACGGATTTTGCGAAGGAGTGTCGTCGCGTGCACGTGATGAATACATACTGTGATATCTTACTCGTCGTGTACCTGATGTTAGCGTATTTGATGGAACTTATCGAAGACTACGAGAAACTGGTTCTGTACAAAGACGGCGGACTGACATGGGACGACCACGTATCTTTGACGAAGAAAACGAAATACGACGTCTCTTTGAGGTGGACCCAACCACATCTACAAATGTTGTCGCACAACAGCTTGGTATTTCGCAGTGGAAGGTATGGTTTGTAATGCATACTGTTGGGCAACACCCTTACCACTATACGCCTGTGCAAGTCATTGAAGAAGGGGATCCGTTGCGACGATTAGAATTCTGCAGATTTATGCTCAATACCGATGTCGAAGATGCATCTTTTTTTAACAAAATACTATGGACTGACGAGTCGAAATTCGACAAAGACGGTCTTACAAACTACCACAATGCCCACTATTGGGCTTCTAAAGAGGAAGGCAACCCAAACAAAAAAAGAACGAAAGGATCACAAATGTGTGGATCGGTATAATTTCAAATTATTTGGTTTGGCCATTCTTCCTGCCAGATAATTTGAATGGCGAGGAATACGACAATTTTTTGCGGAACGATTTACCTAATTTGATGGAAGACCTACCTATTGGTGTGAGACAAAACATGTACTTTCAACACGACGGCTGCCCAGCTCACTACAGAGGAAGTGTTCGTGCATGGCTCAATGACAATCATCTTAACAAATGGATTGGAAGAGGCGGACCCATACCTTGGCTGGCGAGAAGCCCAGACCTAACACCGATGGATTTTTATGTGTGGGGTTACATGAAAAGTCTCGTATACGACCAGATGACTCCTATCGAAAACGTGGATGTCCTAAGACAAAAAATAATTGATGCGGCTGACGAATTGAGGCGGTACCTCACAACCAGCGTTGTGAAAAGTAATTTAAGAAAAAGAATGAGAATTTGTGTTAGAAATAGGGGCGACCATATAGAACATGAATTATAATTAATAAAAAATATTAAATTGCAAGGTTTTTTGTTTTATTTGTATATTTTTCGTATTTTCACCTAGAACTAAAAATTTACCTTTTGCTACCCGAGCCCGCTTTAGGTGTCATTCTGTGTACAGTTTTCCTATTAAACTCCTAGTATTATACCTTTTTTGATAGCTAAAAAGACGTAAAAGTTTTTAAAATAATTTGCAGAATAATTTCCATACATTTTTTTTTCTCTTTATTGATTTAAAGTAGGAAACACTTGGCAAAAATTCGTAATTTAGAAATATTAACAAGCCTCCATTTGAAACTGTTAGTAACTAGTTCAAATTTTTTTGATGATTTTTGATACTTGACATATAGACTAACTAAAAATAACCAAAAAATCGCACTCGAGAACCTCTAATAAAAAAAAATCGATATAAAAGCAAAAAAAAAACATGTTTTTTTTTTTAGAAAATCTTTAAACTTCAATATCTCGAAAACGGTTAAGTTTAGGACATCATGTCATAGAATCAAATCGGTCAGAAACGACCTAAACTATAACGTCCTTAATTATCTAGGACGACTTTCCCTGTAACCCTGTATATATATATATATATATATATATATATATATATATATATATATATATATATATATATATATATATTCATATATATATATAGATATATATATATATATATATATATATATATATATATATATATATATATATATACATATATATATATATATATATATATATATATATATATATATATATATATATATATATATATATTCATTCGTCATATACGTTCTTTGTATGTTCGGGAGCACATCCAATGATCAGTAATATTTTGACATGATAATCGCAGACTTTTCGTCTATTTTGCTTATATGATCGACTAATGTTAATAACATAACAAATACTTACTAAGATCATACTTGAAACCGTAAAATATTTTATCTAAAATTCCACTACGAAACTGAGGGTCATGTTAATCTGCCCCTTAATAAATTTAAATATTTAAGCCTGATTAGTTTTGTGGAAACGTTAATAAAATGTAAACCTGGAACAGTCGAAAAAGTCCCGGTAAAAAGACAGGCACGTTTCATTATTTTGATTTCAGTTAAATATGCGGGTAATTCTACGAAAAAAAATAGTTTCAGGCTGAAAATAAATGAACGTGTCTTTGGAAATACCTAACAACTGCTAATAAAATTCAAAGCTAACGTTAGTCTGTATTTGCAATAATTAAAAATGCCAGTAGTGTTGAAGATAAAATTCAAATTGTTCTCATAGTTGGAGGCAATTATAAAACTTTTAGAGAAGCAGCAGAAATCTTTAATAGTAAACACCCTGATAAAACTGTACACTTCACAGCTGTAGGATATCTAATAAATAAATTCAAGATTTATGGAAGTGTTGAAAATAAAGTTAAAAAGAAACATCGGGCATGGGTTTCAAATGAAGATAAAGTAATGCTGCCGGTAGTAGAAAAGCCAAAAGATTCATTTCGGAAAAGATCAGCTTTATTGAATGTGAGTAAAACTACAGTTGCGAGAATTTTAAGACCAAATAAATTTCAATCATACAAACCTCAATTTACCCATACTTTAACCCTTTGAGGCCGGAGAAAAATAAATAAAAGATATGAAGAATTTTTTTGAAAAAATGTATTCAACCAACATCAAAAACAAAGTAAAAGTTCATTTCACGTAAAAAAATATCCTGGATTATCCTGCAGGATGTGGTTTCTAGCACTAACCACTGGGAATTAAGGCACTCAAAACTAATTTTCGTGAAATTTAAAGAAGCAATTTCTCTCCTTATTGAGGCAGAGACCAACATCACAGGTTGAACATTTCCAGGTCGTTCGATGCACATGCTTCGCTGTGCTACAATGAGCACATCTGAGAGATCCACATCTAAGAGGCATATGTGCAGCACGATCATGACGTACCTCAGTGGAAATGATTTTTTTGTATTTGTTAGGTGCTTGTTCTGCCGATCTTCTTTTTTTTGAAATCGAATTAACGGCACCAATTAATCCTCGAGCAACCGATACACGAAATTGTTTCAATGTAATACATCGTGAGTCACTTCTATTTTGAAATAAAATGAACGCGTTCACAACACAAACATCTACAAAGTAAAAAAAAAATGCGGTGCCACCACTTGTGGGCTTTTCGATCGATTTCATAGATACTTTTCAGCATATCAAATCGATCTACGTATCCCATATGTTTATTATAATGTTTGACCATAACAGGACATGGGATTTCTTCTGTATTGCCATTTTTCTGTTTTCTAGAGACAACTTCCATGATGGATGGGTCATGATAGTTTCCTAAAAACAAAACGGTTCTTCGATCCATCCACTTCAGTGCTGCTAATCCATCTGTAGAAACTCTCCAATCTATGTCGCCCCTTTTCATGTGTTTATCCACTTTGAGCTCTGGATAATATTTCCTTCCTTTACGCACAGTTCCACATGCATAGATGCCATCAGCTAACAAGTCTCTTTGCAATTCTACAGAGTTGAAAAAATTGTCGAAGAATACTTTGTGGTGCTTGCCAACTAAAGCCCTTGTTAGATCTTTTACTACGCGATGTCCCAATTTTTTCTCAACTGACTGATCAACTTTCCCCGTATAAATTTGGAACTCAGATACAAATCCAGTAGAATCAGCCCGAATCCATACCTTGTAGCCTCGTTTCGTGGGCTTCATTGGCATATACTGGCGAAGACTACTTCTCCTCTTGAATTTGATCATAGATTCATCGATTGATTGAAATTCACCAGGATTCAAAGCAGAGCCAAGAGTTTGTGTCAATTTAGAAAGTAATGGCCTGATTTTGTACAATTTATCATAATTGGCCTCACCTTTTTTTGGCTGTACTGAGTTATCATTTACGTGAAGATTACTTAGAAGCCAGGTGAATCTGTCACGAGATAAAACAGAACTTATAAAATAATCCCTAAGTTCTTCTCTCGAGGACCAGTAGTCTCTATAACTTGGCATTTTTTCAAGCTCATTAGCATGTTTACACCCAAAAATGATTTTATTTCTTTGCTGGTGGTTGGAATAAAGTAGTTGCTGCCACCATTTTTTTGTAAGGCATACAAATTTGTCTGAAAAACAATTTCAGATATGAAACAATCCGGAAACAAATACAAAAACATATCGGTAGGAGTTTCAACGTTGTCAGGAACATTAGGCCCTGCCTGAGACGCAAATTGGTTTACGCGTGTTGCATGAGTGACATCATTTGTCCAAACAACTGATTTTTTTCTAAGTTCTTCTTGACGAATTACTTCTAACGGTAACTCATCCTCACTGTCCCATTCTTTAGTGACTTTCGCTTGCTCATTATCTTCCAAAATGAATGGAATATCTTTTATATCAAAAAGTTCATCCCTTCCATCATAAAGTAAATAATCTATGGGGGCTTCGTTGTCCATAGTACTCTCCACATCTGATGCAATGGACTCACAGTCACTGGGAATTTCATCCAAAATCGCGAAAACATCTGTGCTATTCATTGCTTCAAGTTCGCCAAAAGACCAACATTTTTTTTTGGAACCTGTAAAAAATGAACAAACAAAAATTAGAAAAATTATGCATAATAGTAATAGCAATACGCGTCACTTAAAAAAAACACTTTCACTAAAAAAAAACATATAGTCCTAGTGGTTAGCATTTGTAACCACCACAAATAAATCTATTTATAAACTTAGCAAAACAAAAATTGCACTTGATATATATTCATATGTAGTAAATAGATATATCTTAAGTACTTACCGGACATTTGCTTAAAGAATAACCAGCTATAAGAAAAATAACAGCCTAATTGGTACTGCAAAACTCACAACTACCTACGACGTGCAATTACAAATGTCAACTAAACGCTGGTGGACATTTCAAACCCTAAGCATGCTAGATTAGACTTCTTGATACGTTAGGCAAACAATTTAACATCGTGGTTTACTGGAGAAACCGGTAGGAAAGCTACAATATAATTTTTAAAAGGTGGTTTTCAGTGGTAACCACTTGTCCTCAAAGGGTTAAAAGCAGGAGACATTTACATCTATCGAGACAGTAAGTTTTCACAATTATCGCTGGTGGAGCGATGTTAATCCTAACTTCAATATTCAACTTCAAGATCAATACTCATTTAAAACCAATGTATGGTGCGGAATTTTTGAAGATAGAATAGTTGGACCATTCTTTTTTCGAAATAATATGAATGCTGAACGTTACCTAGAATTTTTAAATAATGAGTTTCCTGAGTTTCTTAATCGCCTACCAATAATTGAAAGACAAATATATGATACCAACATTATGGCGCATCATGTCACAGTACGAGATTATCTCCTCCACATTTTTAACGGTAGAGTAATAGGGAGGTATCTGCAGTTTAGTTAGCGTCCAAGGTCTCCAGACATCAACCCTCTAGATTTTTTTTTATGGGGCTACTTAACCCTTCAGCGGGCGCGCTATAAAGTTTTACACGAAAAGGCGCGCGGCGCATTTTATGCTCCACGGAATTATTATTGAAATTAATAAAATATTTAAAGAATTTTTTGTTATATTTTCGAAATTTATTGATTTTAATAACACAAAATTATTTAAACAGAATTTTTAGGTACAAATACAGTGCAAAATTTTGACTATTCACTAATGTTTGCATGTTCATTGCAATTTTTACATACTATTTGCTTAACAGAGTGATTTTTACAAACAAAATTGTTGCATGTACTATATTGCAGGGTTGTGTTAATATTTTTTGAACGTCCACATAATAAGCAGCGTCCCACTTTTTTTCTTTGAGGTTTCTCCTGCTTGGAATCTTGAACTTTTCTATATCTCGCTAAAGATACCCGTATGTCTTGTTTTAAGGATTTTATATTAGCTCTTTCTTCCAGAAACGGTCTCATAAGCGCAACTACCAAATTTTTCAGAAATATTCTTCTGGCTATATTGGGATTTTCCTCGTTGAAATTAAACAATACTTGGGCATTTATTCCCGCCATATCCATCAGAGACTAAAAAAAACTAATGGCCATCTCCGGGTAACCCGTTTTACCGAATATGATCCACACATTTGGTCAATGATGTCTACTCCACCTTTGGTGGCATTATAATCCATAATTAATTCAGGCTTTTGTGAATCCTGATCAATATCGCCAGTGTTATGCATAGTACTCAAAATAACTACTGACTTGTTTTTCTTTGGTACATATGAAAGTAAAGTAATATTTTTTTGATATCCAAATACAGACGTTTTGTTTTCACGGGATTTATTTGGCAAAAATTCCAATGGAATTTCTTTTTTATTTTTTTTTAATGTTCCTATTAGTGTAATTTTATCACTAAGTAGGGTCTTTGCTAAAGGATAACTAGTGTACCAATTATCTGTCGTTAAATTTCGATTTGAACCTTTTATTTCTTCCACAAGTCTGAGTACAATATTTGTTGGCGAATTTGGAACTCTGTACGCACCTTCAGGTTGTTGTCCACAATAAATTTCTATGTTGCTAACGAAGTGAGTTTTTGCGTCGCATAAAACAAACATTTTGATACCGTATTTGGCCGGCTTATTGGGTATGTACTGTATGAAACTACATCTACCACGAAAACCTTCAAGTTTTTCATCAATTGTGACGTATTGTCCAAGACTATAATTTTTTTTGTAATTTTCTACAAACGCTTCGTATATATCTCTTATAGCTGCTAATTTGTCTGTTTTTTTTTTTCTTTCGGGTCTACTATCGCGGTTATCAAACCGGAGACACCGCAATAGAAATAAAAACCGTTTGTAGCTCATAACCAGACAAGTAACTTCTAGACCCGTTCCATCAGTTTCCCAAAGTTCTCTAGCGTTGACATGATTGGCTTTCTTACATCCCAATAATATTAGCAAATCCAGTAAAGCCATAATTTCACTTTTTGAACATATTTTAACATCTCTTTCCCGTGAATATTCAATAGTGGATTTTTTAATTTCTATATACTCATTTGTATATTTTACAATAGTTTCTATCATGGTAGAATCGATGATTTTTTGAAATGCTGAAATTTCTGTTGAAAGTTTTCGTGCTGTTGGCTTTGGACCGGGAAAAATTGTTGTAATGTTTTTACTTTTTGTTTTCGATTTCGTCTCCAAACTAAATTTGTACCACTTACATGTTTTGTCTTTGCCAAAAAAATAATCACTAGACGTAATCTCAGGATCATTACTAGAACCATGATCGTCATCGTTGGGACTATACTCTAGCTCGGAGTCTGTGTCGTGGTCACTAGTTATAATAACTTCTTCATCTTCCTCCGAAACATCCTCATCCACTGGCAAATATTGTTCCTCATCTGAACATTCGTCATGAAGTATTCTGAACAGCTCTTCATCAGAGAGATATTTTTTGGCCCTGAAATCAATTTTGAATTATCAAGATAAAATATTAAAGATTAAAAAAAGCTTATAATTTCTCATGTGTGCACAAAACTATGTGTTACATACATATTTATATTATTTGTAAAATATATAATTAAAATGGGCCCTTTATAATTTCATGTAAAAAAAAAGACATAATAAAAAACGATACTTACATGACAAGGCGCGTGGCGCACGTTATACGTCAGAAGCCACAAGTCTCAAAACAAAGCAAAATAAAAAAAGATTAAGGTTAACTGAAAGAATACCTAGACTTAGACGTTAATAAACGGGGAAACACCGACTATGTTGCCATCTTTCGAAATTTGGCGCATAAAATGCGCCAGCGCGCCCGCTGCAGGGTTAAAAGAAAAGGTATATCTTAAAACGCTATTTTAAGATGTCGATCATCTTGAGAGAGTCATTAGGGAAACTCCTGACGTAATTAGAGATGTATGGACAATAGTAAATAATGAAACTGGTAGGGGAAAGCATATAAAGAATTATGAATGGAAAATTACTATAGATAATGATGACATAACGGATAGAACTGCAGTTGTTAATATTTTCAATACTTTTTTTACTGGTGTTGCAAACATCTTTATTTTTCCTAAATTGATATTACCAAGAATACATAAGACACCTGTCAGTTTCTTCTTTAGTTCTGTGACGAGTATGGAAATAAAAATGATAATTTCATCGTTAAAAAATGGCAATTCCGTAGGTATTGATGAGATACCACTAAAATTTATTAAAACTCATCAAGAGATTTTATCCCCCATTCTAACACACCTGATTAATGTATCTTTTGCTGAGGGGTGTTTTCCGGATCAATTAAAAATATCTAGAGTAATACCAGTTTATAAAAAGGGGCTACATAATGAAATAACAAACTATCGTCCAATTTCATTAGCTAATGTTATTACGAAGATCATTGAAAATACTGTACATACTCGGTTAAAAAAATTCTTAGAAAAGAATAATATGATGACTCCTTCTCAGTATGGATTTAGATCCAATTTATCAACAGAGAGTGCCCTTTTTGAAATTTTAAATTATGTTTATGATGTGCGAAACCAGGGAAAGTATTGTGTTATTGTACAATGTGATTTATCAAAAGCTTTTGATGTAGTAGATCATAATATTTTATTACAGAAACTCGAGAAATATGCTATGAGAGGCGTAGCACTGACTTGGTTTTGTTCCTATTTGTCTGATCGAAAACAATATGTTTCAATTCTTACTGACGGTAGTTGCTATGATTCTGATCTTGGGGATGTGACTGCTGGGGTTCCTCAAGGATCTGTGTTTGGGCCTTTGTTCTTCCAAAACATATCAAGGCAAAAGTTGTAATGTATGCTGACGACACAACTTGTCTCCTGAGTGACGACAATCCCGAAAAATTGCAGATAGCGACCAAAGATTGTATAAATGAATTAACTAACTGGTTCGCTGCAAACAAGCTAAAATTTAATGTTGATAAAACCTGTCTCTTGGTCTTCAAAAATAGAAATTCGGAACCGCTATGTGAAAACATGTTTACAAGTGATTAAAAAAGCAACCCCATTTTATAGTCAAAAATCTTGGGTTTAACTGTTGATTTAAACCTTAAATTTGAAACACACCTTAGAGAGCTTAAACTAAAACTTAATGCAATATGCTTCTCTATACGTGTTCTGAGAAATATAGTGACTCTTAAGGTTTTGAAACTGGTTTACTATGGATATTTCCATTCAAGGATGGTTTATGGAGTTCAGTTCTGGGGGAATGAGCCTGGAAGTCTGGGCATTTTTCGTGGTCAAAAGAGGTGTGTGAGAGCAATTAATAATGTAAAACCTAGAGATTCATGTAAAGAATATTTTTAAAAAAATCGCTTTATGACATTACCGTCTTGTTATATGTATAAGAGTGTTTTTTCTGACCACGTTTTCATCTTTTCCTGTTGTAATTGGGTGTGACTGTGTGTATCTGTTGGGTGGTCTACCCGGGATAAGTCGAGTGGGGTATAGTTTTTGTCTGCTTTGACTGTTGCTGTGTGGAGGCTGGTTTGCTTGGTGTGAAAGAATTTCCTAAGTGGTTGTATTTGTTTTGTGTATAATGATCTGATGTCTATAATTCCTCTTCCTCCTGCCTTCCTCTCGATGGTAAGTCTTTCTTTACATGCGTTGGGGTGTAATTTCCTGTATTTGGTGAATTGAGATCGTATAAGGATGTGAATATTTTCTATGTCTCTGTCGTCATTTGATGATACCAAACGAATATGTGAGTATAGGTATAGCGAACGTGTTGATGGCTTTAGTGAGATATTTGGAGTTGAGTTTTGTTTGTAAAGTTTCGTCAGTCTGTTCTTGAATTCGGTTCTGAGCTCTGTTTTGATGTGAGTATGGTTGAGTTTGATGCTTTGTTGGAAGCCTAGATATTTGTATGTTTCTTTGTCGAACATGTTATCGTGTGTTTCATTGTTGATGGTTTCTGTCTCATGGTGGTACTTCCATTGGCCTTTGTTGATGTGGAGCACTTTGCATTTACTTATACCAAATTCCATATTGACATCTAAGGTGAATATTTCTGTGATTTTGAGGAGTTCTTTCAGCTGTGTTTTTGTGGCAGCGTAGAGTTTTATGTCATCCATATATAGGTGGTGGTTTATTTTATGTTGATTCACTTTTTGGTGTCTGATATTGAAGCCATGCTCTGTTCTGTTAGTATATTTGAGAGTGGATTGAGACAGAGGCAAAGCTATAGAGCGCTGAGCGAGTCTCCCTGAAATATAACCCGTCTGATGTACAGCTCTTCTGTTTGGATGCGTTCGGTTTGTGTTTCTACGCGTATTTTGGTTTTCCATGTTTTCATAATTTGCGCTAGAAGTTGCCTGAGGTGTTCGTTGATTTTATAGATTTCTAGGGCTCTGATTAACCAGCTGTGGGGTATGGAGTCGAAGGCTTTTTTATAGTCTATGTAACCGATGTGAAGGTTTCTGTGTTCTTTTCTGGTTTGTCCCATAATCACGCTATCTATGCTCAGCTGCTCTTTGCATCCTCGACTATTTTTCCTGCATTCCTTCTGCTCTTCTGTGATAATATTGTTGTCTGTTAGGTGTTGTTCTATTTTCTTGAAAATTGCGGCTGTGATGATCTTGTATAGGGTTGGAAGACAGATGATAGGTCGGTAGTTTGACGGGTTTGTGGTGTCTGAGCTTTTGGGTTTAACATATGTTATTCTTTGTGTAAGGAAAGTGGGAAATGTGTGTGGTTGTAGAATGGCTTTGTTGATTTGGTGAGTGAGTGCTTCGTGTGTGGTGGTAAACTGTTTGTACCAGAAGTTTTGTATATTGTCTATTCCAGGACATTTCCAGTTGTGTGTGTGTTTGATTGTTTCTGTAATTTCTTCTGTAGCTAGTGTGGAATTTTCTTGTTCTGTCACACGTTTGTGTTTATCTTCTTCGGCTTTGATCCAGGGGGTGTTATTATTATGTAGTTTGGGTTCTGACTAGACAGTTTTCCAATAATCTGCGAGTTCTTGTTTGTTGGTGGTTCAGTTACTATTGTCTGCTCATTGTACATAGTTTTTCGGTAGAACTGTTTTTCGCTTCTTCGGAAGAGGTTGTTGGTGTCTTTCCTCTCGTTTGATTCTTTGTATCTACGGAGTCTTGCAGCATATACCGATAGTTTTTATTTCAAAGTATCAACGATTTCTGGCAGTGTTCGGTTGAGAGATTTAGATTTGATCTTGTCTATACCCTGTGTGACACATTTGGATGCGTTCCCGTTCATAAACTGGGTAAGGTGTCCCAGATCTCTTCTGATGTTGTTGATTTTGTTTTCTATTCTTATTTGCCATTTAAATTTAGGTTTTCTGCTGTCGGGGTCTCTTTATCGTTGCGGGAGTTTTTGATTATTTTGTGTTATAGTGGTGATTGCTGCTGCATATATTATTGTGTGAATGTCTTCGATCGTGCTTAAGTCTGTTATGTACTGTGGTATTATGTGCTTGTTTATTGTGTTGAGGATTATTTGTGTGCTCTGTTTAAAGATTAAACGAGGGATGGGATTTCTTGTTGTAGGGTCGGTGCCTGACCATCGAGCTAGATGTGACTGCATTTCTGCTTTGAGTGTTTGTATGAGAGGTGATTCGGGGTGATGTTTGTGTAGATGTTGTTGAGGGTGGTGAGTCATTCATTTTGTCGTCTGTGATATGGTGTCGTATGGTGCTTGCTATTTGCTTTGAAATATTATTTTGAGTTATGCTCCTGCTGGGTGGTGGGTCTTGTTGTTTTCGACTGGGTGGTTGTGTGTGTGTGTGTTATTATTATTATTATTAATAAAAGATTTTTCTCGAAGAACAATCACCTGTTTAGAAAGGGACGGTAGATACATTGAAGCACTTCTGCAATAAAGTTAGAATAAATCCATGTGTTTAGTTGTTATGTTATGTACGTAGTAACTTAGTAATGTCGTAATTTCAAAATAAAATGATATTAGCACAAATTTATTATGGATGAAATTGTTGCAAAGCAGATAAAAAGGTTATCAAATTTTTAACAAAAATATGATAGAATCAAAATCAGTACAATAGTTTTTAATTAATTTCGTTTACCTTTATTCAATAAATAATCCGACAATTACTGACGTGTTCACTCGGATTTTTTGGATTTTTAACTAGGAAGGCCACAAATCTAAACATGAGCATAATTTTTTAGTTCCTATTAACATTTTCAATTAATATTTTGCTCTGTATTTAAATTTTTAAACACACTTTACTCTTCATTATAAATAATTATTTTTTATTTTCCCTGTATACCATCAAATATTTTAAACTTTTGATGCATGTTTATGGATTTCCATGTGATGCAGAAGTTTTTATCAAGAATAATTTTTTTTTGTAATATACAATTAAACTTTTTTTTCCATTTGTATACAACTTTTTGGGACACACTGTATATTAATTAATTAATTAATGCATGTTTAGGTTGGCACACTTAGTGAACCATCTCTGTACAAATAAAAATGAATGTAATATTTGATATTGTGAGACTTTTTGCTTTCAATTTTGGCAGAATGGCCCAAAGCAGTTTAACAAAAGATCCGACTGATTTCATGATTTTTATTTGACTTTGAAATATTCCTCTGTCGTCGCTCCAGATTTGAAATTGCTCTTTCGGCAATCAAGAATGAGACGAATTTTTATCGATTTGTTGTAAAAAAAAACCTTCTTTTTTTGATTGAAGATGTTTTTCAGAAAATTAAAGTAAATTATAGGTATTCTTATATTTTTTATTTGGTTTTCTTTTTGCTTTTGATATTAGTTTACGATCTTATTCCTTCCCTTCGGTGTTTGTTATTTGAAGCAGATTGTTATTTTCGGAAGAAAAAAAACTTTTTGAAGGCTTTGAACAATCCTTAAAGCAATGAGGGTTAAACAAAATTAGACAATTTTTTTTTTTAAACTCGATTGTTCAAAGATAACTTACAATGAGGCGTTGAACGAGTAGCGGTATCATATATGTACATCATCATGGCTTTTTAGTTAATGGTCCTGCGCTCTTATCTTTGTTATTTTCGTGATTGAGTGAGTCAGGAGCGTGATTTCCTGAGCACAGTTAAGGTGTGCTTAATCGGATGCCGTAAGCTTCTACCGTAGGATCCCCGTCCCTGTATCTCTAAAAAGTTCTGTTGCCCTGTCTTTGGTTCCTGGAAGGTTCTTCATTAAAATTTCTTCGCTAACGAACCACTTTTGTTGGATTCGGTTCATTTTGGAACACCCAAACAGTTGATTGTTGCTTAGTTTCCGGCTCGTACGAAGTGTTATCTCCAGTTATGATGTTGTATTCGGATTTTGCGTGTCCTCGATGGAATTTTTTGACGATTTGCCTACACCAATTGACACGATCCTGTTTTTGAGTTTCTATCAAATTATGGGGAATCCATCAGGAACAGAACAGGTGTTCATGCAAGAACGAATGTACTGCAATCTTGGTTATCATAAACATCGTAATAAAGTTTTTCTGTAATATTTGGGCTTTCTCAAAGAAGATGCGTTACTGTTGCGTTGCTGTATTTTTGTAGTCCCAAGCTACGGTGGTGCCCCGCTTCATATCTTGAAAAAGGTAAAAGTCACTTGGTGCTAAGTTTGGACTATAGGGACCAGGGTAATCAAATATTTCCCATTCGAGTCTTGCCAGAAGTTCTTGGGTTCGTGAAGCCGCATGGGGTATGATACTGTTATAAAAGATGATAACACCTGAAGTGAGTATGCCTCTTCGTTTGTTTTGGATGGCTTTTCGTAGTTCTTTTTTTAGAGGCACAGGTGCAAGGATATCCCTAAAGTCGGACCAAGCTTCTGGTTTACAACACCATCGTAAAGGCAGGCTTCACGTACGCCTGCCCCACCTGGTGCCAGCTCTCCAAAACAAGGAGAGTTCAGCTTCAAGCAGTGCAGAACAAGGCCCTGAGGATGATCACGCCCCATGGTTCATGAGAAACAGAAAACTCCATAGGGACTTCGGTGTGCCTACCGTAAAGGCACACATGAGGAAAACCCAACAGAAGTTCCGGGAGAAGGCGTCCCAGCACCCCAACCCGTGCATCAGGAACGCCTTCCGACTCCCATCTCACGCCAGCCGCCAGTTCCCGAGACCGTCGGACCCGCTGCTCTCGGACGAAGACGATGACCCTCCTCGCCCGCCGTGACAAGAAGATTGTCAGTCTAGGTTAAGTTTAAATTAGTCCTAATTTAAGTCATTGTTACGTCCTAGTTTAAGTTAGCTTAAGTCTTAGTCTAAGGTAGTTTTAGTCTTAGTTCTAAGTCCTAACATTAAGAAACTCATGTAAATACTAAACTCATTTCCTAGGTTAAGTTAGTATAGGATTCCTATTATAAGAGCTTAGGTTAAGATAGAATAAGTATACATTCATTATCTGAAATTTTAATACTTTCAAAATTGTGAGAAAGAGGCTCGGCCTATCTTGATTTCCAATAAAGACAGTGATCCTTAAAGCGCTGTAGAAGCGACGCGTGTGCGGAAAAAGCAAACACAGTTCTAAGCAAATCACTTCAAAGGAATGAGGTTTTCCATGAAAAGGGTTGTATGAGGAATGGTAAGCAGAACTTGATAGGGATGTGAAGTATTAATGCGACGTATACTCCTAGTATGCACCGCTTTGGGAGGAATTGAGCATGATATCATTAGTCGACCACTTTTTATAAAAATATTTGTAACATTGACTCAAGTCGCCAACCGTTCTTTTATGTTCTAAGAAATCAAGATTGCTGGTGAGGTACCTGAGTTTCCAGTCTCTTCCGAATAGGCATCTTTAGTCGAATTTGAGTTTTGTACAGAATTAACAGTTGTTGTGAAGCGTAAAGCTTTCTAGTTCGAAGCAATATTCCCAGGTTTAGAGAATCTCTCTTTGCTATGCTTGCAACATGTTCATGCCCAGACATATTTGTTACCAAATTAACGTCCACAAATTGAGTAACGATGCTAGAGGAATGAGTGCCCCGAGACAACTATGTCGTTAACTTAGTAGTCCTGTCAATATCGCACATCATGTATTTGAATTGATTGCCATATGGCTTCATAACTAAACCAACACTAGGTAATTCGCATTTTGCTATAGAGTCAATTGTATCGAGCATATTTACACGTCGGTAGCTAAACTTCGACAGTAGATGTCAGTCACACTTTGTGAAGTTCCGCCTCCCATCGATAAACTAGCCATTTTGCAGCGCGATCAGAAGTTGGAAAAAAAGACCTCGTACTTTCGTCCAATGAAGGAAGTAAGAAGACATAGATATACACATACAGGTAACTGTTGAATATTATATGATAAAGATTGGTATCTGTGATAATGAACGCTCTACAACAGGGGTACTCAAACTTGAACTGCTGGCGATCTACCTTAATATTGTTAGACTACGATCGATCGACTCTGAGAGGCTGCAAGTAAGTGTGATGCAGGATTGTCGTCTAGGTAGGGTGTATCGTGGCATAGATATTAGTTTTCCGCACAATATGCATTTTTTTAGTCAAGGTAAGTGTAGGTCTGCTCTAAAATGTCAATGAAAGAACTCATAATTATTCAAAATTGCGAGTTTATTGGTTCTTACAAAACAAACGAGTTCTAGTGTCTAAACTTAACTAAAGAGTGACTTTGGATGTTGAAGCGTGGCACTGCATGTCCTCAGCATACTTTTCATAAGATGGTACGTAATTACCGAGTGCTAATCGCAAGCATGATGACATATGTTCGTCAGTTAGTCGATTGCGATATTTTGACTTAATTATCTTCATTTCAGAAAATGCAGACTCGCACAAGTAAGTTGACCCAAACATTGCCGTCAGTTGAAGGGCGATTTGCCTTAGATTCGGATATTTATCTTCAGATATAAAACACCAGAATTTTGTATCAGATGCTGTGGCTTTGAGATGTATATCTGATATAATCTGCACTAACTCATTTTCAACAGAACATGAATCCATGTTAAACTGACTTGCTATTTCAGTAGCTAATTCCTCAATGTTTTTACACAAAAAGGATAACTCATAAATGATGCGTTATTTGCCAATTTACTGAAATCATAAAAACGTATTTCGAATTAACCCAAAATATTTGATAATTCTGCCTCATAAATATCATAATTCATCTGAGGAATCCTTGCTTTCAAAGACGGAAAATTTTTCAGATCCTTTCTTTTCAGTTGATCTATCATAAGTTGCAATTTACTTTTGAATGCGTTTATTGCGCTAATCATCTCAATAATAGTTTTTCCTTTACCTTGAAGCTCCAAATTAATGGTGTTTAAATGCATTGTGATGTCTGTCAAAAATGCCAAATCAGTCAGCCATTTTCCGTTTTTCAGCATCTGAGTGTCATCACCTCTTTCGTCCAGAAAAGCTGTTATTTCGGGCAATAATTCTTGAAACCTTTCTAGGAATTTTCCGCTACTCAACCACCTGACGTCCGTGTAAAGAACTAAATCAGTGTGTTCAGCTGACTCACTATCTTCCAACTGCGATTTAAAGAGCCGTCGTTGCAAGCTACGTGCACGGATAAAATTCACAATTTTTATTGCAATGCCCATAATCTCCTCCATGTTTAGAACTTTTGAACACAAAACTTGTTGATGTATAATGCAATGGAAGGAGAAAAATGAAGGGAAAACATCATTAGCTCGACACAATGCCACAAAACCGTTTTCGTTTCCAGTCATTGCTGGTGCTCCATCGGTTGTAATGCTATGCACTAGTTTATATATTGGTAGCTTATAGTTTGTTACAAAATTGAAGAAAACGTCATATATATCTTCGCCACGGGTCTTTCCTTTCAGAGGAATCATTGTCAAAAACTCTACCTTAGCCGATATGTCATTGAATACCATTTGAATAAAAATACACAGCTGGGCAGTGTCTGTCATATCGGTGGATTCGTCGAACTGTAAAGAAAAGGATGTACATTCCATGATATCATGTTTTAGTTTATCTGCCATGTCCTGACTCATGACTTTAACACGCCTTGTGACAGTCGGACGAGATAACTGAAGTTCTCTAATAGCAGACATAATCTCTGTTTTATTTTAAAAATCTCCAAATAAAGTTTCACCAGCTTCAATAAATGCTTCCTTCACAACCAATCCATCATCAAATGGTTTCTTGTGTTTCGCCAATATATGAGATATTTTAAATGACGCGATCGTTGCAGCTTTTGATTGTTTGGCTGGTCTTGTGAACATGGTTTGTTCTTTTTTCAAACAAGTTATCAAATCACGTACTTTTCATTTTCTTAATTCACTCTGTGATGGAAAATCCTTTTCATAGTTTTTATGAACCGTTTTATGATGCCTCTCTAAGTTCCCACGCTTATGTATTGCAACGGCAAATGAGACAAATGCACTTATCCTTTACCATACAAAAGAAAAATTCTTCCTCCCAATCGTTATTAAAATGATAAGTTTTACTTTTCTTCGCCGCACTCATTTTGGACTATTTATTAATAAACTTTGTATCGATGTATCGCCTTCAAGTTACAACTCAGACTGACTCCTATTCCTGCAGGCGCAACATTTATATCGGCGCGAACGAAGTCTCGAATGTTCCCGTCAAACACGCCGCGGCGCCCGAAGTTTCTAGAAAAATCGGCGGGAACCAAAAATGCGGCTTTTCTTTGACAAGTACCGCGCGTTCCTTTGATAAAGCCGCCTTTTGCCGCTAGCAGGGGGTTATTCCGATAAAAGAAAGTGATGAAGGGGTTATTCTGGCCTAATTGTGGATCGAATAAATTTTAGTAGTTTATTCATTACATTTTGTTTTAGTTATCTAAAACAAAATCTGTGAATAGTTCTATATCGGAATTTTTTTCTCGAGATCGACTCAAAAAGCACTCGACAAGTCGATCGCGATCGACCGTTTGAGCACCCCTGCTCTACAACATATGCACAACAAGAAAAAACCAGGGGATGATGAAATAACTACGGAAATGATAAGGTATGGAAGGGCATTGATAATACAATCTCTTCAAGCTCTATTTAACAGGTGCCTTCTAAAAAGTAAAATATCAACACCTTGGGTAAACGCCTTGATGCTGCTTATTTGTAAAAGTGGGAAAAAATTTAAATTGGCGAATTATATAATCGGATCAATGGATCTTTACAGTCATGCGATCAGCGCGACATCAAGAATATTCATACGATTCAATCGGCTGTCAATTCAGTGTCGGCGGTCTGAGTTTTAAATGACAATTTCAAAAGTCAAAATAGAATTTAAAATTTTTCATCCGTAAATTAACGAAAACTACGGATATATTAAATGCGTATGATGTGTAAAATACCCTAGTTCTTACTTGTGAAGGACATTTACCTCTCTGCATAAATCCAACGTCTAATATCACCTATTTTTATATTTCAGGTTGCTATTAGATTATTTCGTGAGTAAATTTACTTTATGAAAAGTTTACAATTGTTACCTGTTAGTTATTTGAAGTTTGTATAATATTTGTAATGAAATTACATACACATTTAACACAGTTTTATCAAATTTACTTATAATGCATTATAAAACTGTAAAAAATTGCATCATAGAACTCATTAATTTTAAAATAGAGAACTGAAGTATAATACTTTTAAAAACAGAAAAATATTTCATGAAAAGGAAATATAAATTGTATAATCCAGACTTAATATGATTTATCAATTAAACTAATAGATAGATAGATAAGTCTATATTTAATAATAATAATAATAATAATATTAAAACTCATAGAAAACACAGATCTCTACTACAAATACACGCCAACATCCATACTTGAAAATGAAGATTACAAGCTCTACTGGGACATCAGTATCCATACAGATAAAACAGTCTCCGCCAATAGACCCGATTTTACTTTTCAGTGCAAAAAAGGAAAAGTCACCTATCTAATTGACATAGCTGTCCCCAACGACACAAACATCCAAACGAAATACACAGAAAAAATTTCCAAGTACACAGACCTTGCAACGGAAATAAAAAGGCTATGGAAACAAGAAAAAGTCATCATTGTCCCCCTCATTATATCAGCCACAGGCCTTACACCAATAACATTCACACCACATTTAGTACAATTAGGACTCAACACAAACATACACAAAAACATTAAGAAGTCAGTGATTTTGAAAACATGTAACATTGTCAGGTCATTCCTTAATACATAATGGTAATAGCGTTTGTGCTGACTTGGTTTTGGCCCGTCAGCCAAACATGGAACCACATTGATCACATGTGAGAAAGAAGAACTTTTTGAAATAAATAATAATATTAATGTCTTTATTGTAATTTACAAGGTAAGATTACAAAAGGCGAAATTGAAGCCAGGCTTTCTCATTTAACCTATACAGTTGCTTCAATAATAATAACTAAATTTATATATATGAAATAAAAACTGATACATAGATATAACTGTGACACAAATGTTGTTTGAGACTTGGCAAAAGCACAGTAATACTACATTTCGACGCAACGGTGATATAAGACACCGGATCAGAACAGAAGGCAAATCATGCACGGAACGGCAATGTTATCAACATGTTGCGTGCCTTATGTTTAAACGCGGTGGGTTCTAGTTGTCTAAAGTCTGCAGGCAATTTTTTGTAAGACATTGATATCTGATAGCTAAATGATCGTTCAAATAAAGCTGTTCTGTGATAAGGAGGAGTGATGGTAAATTTATGCCTCAAATCTAAGGCATGAGCATCATATCTAAATTTAATTTTCTGATACAAATAATTGGGAATTTTTTTGAAAATTATTTTATTAAATAGAACCAAACTATGTAAATGCCTTCTTTCGCTCATAATTAGCCACCCAATCTCTTTCATTCCAGCACTCACTCCCCTCTCATACTTTCTTATGCCACCAATTAGACGCACACAACAGTTCTGTATACGCTGTATACGTCTGACATCCCGCTCCACAAAACAGGGTCCATACACAGTGTCGCAGAAAGCAAAGTGCGACAGCACCAATGATTCGCACAAGGATTTTTTCAGAGCGGCATTCAAAAGGTGTCGTTGGTTAAAAACAAGTTTTAAATTTGCAAATGCTTTTCTGATACAGCCGCTAATATGTTTTGAGAATCTCAATTTAACGTCCAGCAATAATCCCAAGTTCCTGGCAACATTGGAAACCTGTACTGTGTCATTATTTATACTAACATGTATCAGATCCTGATATTGATCCCTACATTGCTCCCGTCCAAATAAAAGTAATTGACTTTTTTTTTGATTCAATTCAAGACAATGGTTTAGTGAAACTTTCCGAAGATGCTCAAGCTCATTCGAAAGTTTATCATTCGCCTCCAGAATTTGTTTGGGTCGAAATGACATGTAAATCTGGGTGTCATCTGCATATAGGTGCGTTGAGACGTTCTTCAGGTTGACAGTAAGTGAGAAGTGTACAGTGTGAAAAGTAGAAGCCCAAGGATTGACCCCTGAGGCACGCCACACTTAGCGACTACCTGACTGGATTGTTTACGATTAAGTTTTACACACTGTCTTCTGTTCTCGAGATAGCTCTTAATAAGCCCACAAGCATCCCCCCCAAAATCAAGAAAACCAAGAATGGGCAAAAGCAAAGTATGATTTATTCGATCAAAAGCTTTCGAGTAGTCCAAGAGCACCAAGGCAGTGAGCTCACCACGGTCCGCCGCCGACAAAATATCGTCCGTAACTTTGAGAAGTGCAGTAGCACAACTGTGATCCCTGCGAAAACCAGATTGGAAATCCGGTAGGAGCCCGTACCGCTCAATATGCTCCCGCATTTGCCGCTCCATCACTCTCTCAATGACCTTCGAGAGCGTTGGCAGTATGCTTATGGGCCTAAGATTCTTCAAATCCTTAGGGGAGGTCACCTTCGGAACGGAATTATAAAGGAACTTTTCCAAATGTCGGGGAAACAGTTAGTTTCAATACATGAGTTAACTAAATGCACAATAAAAGGAATTATGCGTGGACAACAGTTCAGCAACATACGAGTGGTTATACCAATTCCATCTGTACCCACCGCCCTAGAGCCAATAGAAAAACGTGCCTGCTCAATCTCACCAGTTGTTGCCACTCTAAAATGAAATGTACTTGTGGCCTGTTTTTTATTTTGTAAATAAGAGTTTAAGGTTTCTGGATCTGGAGCCGAAGAGCCAGCAGCAGTAACAAAAAAATCTGTTAATATCTTCTACATTCCCCAAATGTTCAGGAACACAACTAGATACTTTAGAAGAAATATCCAGATCCCTCAACAATTTCCAATTATTTTTTACATTACTAGACCGAAAATTACTTTCTAAATACAACTTCTTTTCATTTTTCGTTGCTAGTGTAACATAATTAATAAGTCGTCTATAACTTTCCCAATTCTCCAGTGATTTATTTTTCTTATATTTTGTTAAGGCTTTGTTACGAAGATGCATGGCATGCCTCAAGCCCTGATTTAGCCACGGGGCTTTCTTCTTAGTGATACGTGCACCTCTCAAAGGAGCATGGACATTGAATAGATTAAGTATATATGCATTAAATGTGCATAGTTTTTCGTTTATATTTTGTATATAGAATATATTATCAAAAGGTATCTCCAAAAGATCACTGTAGAATTTTCCTTTATCGAAATTTTTAAAGTCTCTATATGCTACCAGAAATGGTTCAAACTTTGTCACCCGCTGTCTCAGCTCGCACCTAACAAGAAAATGATCAGATACGTCAAAGCATGTGTCAACATTACTGTTCAAAACAACGTCACTATTAGAACATATTATAAGGTCAATAAGTGATGCGTTAGTAAGTCCACGCCTGGTAGGTTCATCGATAACCTGCTTCAAACCGTATGCATACAGTAATGCAAGAAACTGTCGAGTGTACACGCAGTCAAGATTAAGCACATTGATATTGAAATCGCCAATGCAAATTAAATTTTCGCACTGCAACAAAAATTTAGACATATTATGTTCGAATTCATCAAAGAAATCGTTAATTCCCTTAAAGCCAGGAGGTCTATACACAACGCCTAAAACACTTTTTATTGCACTAATTTTAAATTCTATCCAGATTTGCTCTGAAGTATCAGATTTTAAGTCACTCAAAATATTAAATTCAATTGAATTACGTACATATAAAAGAACACCTCCCCACGACTCCGCACACGATCCATTCTTACCAATTTATAGCCATCAATACACATCATCACATCATCAATATCACGTGTTAACCAAGTCTCAGAAACAGCTAAAATATCAAATCTGTTAGACATAATGCAATCCCTAATTCTATTTATTTTGGCAACAATAGATCTAATATTAATATGTCCTATTTTTAAATTGTTATTTTTGTTTACATAAAAGGCCATTGAGCTACAATGTTCGTCGCCATCGTTTCTTCTGACCAAAACTTTTTCGTCCTTTCACCAAACGTATTTGAAACCACAAGATTTCAGTTCCTTTGCCTTAAGAAAGGGAGAGCGAGTGAACTTAGGCAGGTCAGGATTTATATATATGTTTCGTTTTGAGGCAGCAGTAATACAGCACAGTTCAGTATCATGGGCAGTTATTTTACGCTGTAGTAAAATTCTGTTTCTTATATTTTCGTCATTGAAATGAACCAACACAGGCTTCAGGGATTTTTTACTAGGCAAAACTTTTACGCTGAATTCGCCTTCCGAGATGTTTATATTTAAAGCGTTTAAGGTTTTCATAACTTCGTCCTTACTATGTCCATCGCCGTTAATTCCGACAATGACCACATTTTTGTTCTTCTCGCTATTTATCACGTTACTCGAACCCTTGACATGAATGATTTCATTTTCAAGCTCAATCACCCTATTCTTAAGTAGTTTGTGCTCCTTTCTTAAAGTTTTATTTTCGTTAGAAAGCGTTTGCATGGTTTCCTTCATTTATTCTATCATGGAACCATTAAAAGTAACTGATTGCTTCAATTCATTAAACATTTTTTCTATTGCTTTCATTATATCTAGATTAGTTGGATTGGAGATATAAAAAAGACTCTCCAACAGACGTGAACTCTCCTCCACCATCGCTACAGGAGAGTTCCTTACGCCAATACTGCTTCGCCTGCCAATACTCGCAATGTTTCTGGGCTCCCTTCTCACTTCATCGGGCATCAGGCACTCTGAACAGGCCCATTTTTGCGACGTTTTACAGAGTTCATATGCAGAAAACTCCTCATTGCCCAACCCTGAACAATCCTTGTGAAACCACTCGCCACAGTTACCAGCACATTGAATCCTATGATGTAGTTTAGTAATATTATGCCTACATACAGGACAGACCAATAGTTTCCTTCGCATATTCACCATACTCCAACTCCGATCCTGTAGACTAGGTCAAACAACAAAATACCCTGCGATCACACAGCACAAAAAACGTAAAGGCCATACAGATTATCAATTAACCAAAAGTTAAAGTCAAGTGGATCAATCAACGTGTGCCGACATAAGACGATTACGGCGAAGAACTAGGATCATTCAACTCTACAATTACGCACTAGCATCAGTTTTACTTCACTAATATGTTTTTGACAATTTTTTCAGCAAAAATACTGGATAAAAATGCAGTGAACATAGAGTTCACAACCGCACGTGTATCAATCTCAAATTTAATTTTATATATTTGTCCTGCAAAATTTACAATGAATGTTGCCCAAGGGGCTTGGAACGTGTCAATAAGTAATATTTAAATTATTAATTGAATAATGACACTAATCGCTACAAGTAGATTCCTCACTCTCGCTTTTATCATTCTCAACACGAATAATGATTTCTGGAATCTTTTCGATTATTACCTTACGATCATACCACTGTTGAATCAGGTTTTCTGTATGTTGTACGCTGGCATGCCATACCTCTGGTGTAAACTTTTCTAAGACTCTTCCACATCTGAAGTACTTGTTTATCTCCATAACCCTCTTCACTAATGTGCTTGTTATAAAATGTTTTTGCATTTGCCCAAATCATCTCGACTGCATTAAACTTGACAGTGATAAGGAGGTAATCTTAACACTTCATGCCCATGCTCTTGAAAAATTTTATCAATTTGATATTTCTTCGATTTTTTATGAGGGTTTGCAATACCTAACAATTCTGTCTTAAACATCTGATTGTTACGAGGTAAAATATTTTTCTATAAACACTTCTTTTTTCTATGCTGAAGATGGCTGTTTTTCTACTTCTACTGAATGGTATGAAGCATTATCTATTATAACACAAGTCTGCAAAAAGAAAATTGAGAGCTGTTTTGGTTTTTTTTGCGTAATTCTTATGTTTTTTGGGTGTACTGAATCCGAAAATGACTTTCATTTTGTCATAAAACGTCACGTTTTCTGACAATATAGGTATCTGTGTTAAACAAGTTATCATCTTAAAATAAAAGATAAAAGACTAAAAATTTTGTTTTAATTTAAAGCGTAACAAAACTTATTTTTTTATCTAAAATTCATTCATTAGTAAGCACTAAACACATTTCTATTTCCCAGTGAGACTCCTTTTGGTACATTTTCGCTTGTAGGAAGCATCTGGAAGGTCTCTCTGAAGCGTCCAACAGTAGTCTGCCATCATTGAGACGCTCCATCTTCCCTGGTATCTTTATTCCATCTCCTTAATATCTTGGTAAAATCGTTCACCTTGTTCTTCACTCAGATCTCCTAAATTTTCTGGAAAGTAGTCGAGGTGGGAATGAAGAAAATGTACTTTTAAACTCATTAGGCAACCTAAAGCTTGAAATGCTTTTAACATTCTTTCGACGATTTGTTTGTAGTTAGGGTCTTTGTTATTGCCTAAAAATTTCTCTATGACCTCTTTAAAGGCAATCCACCCTTCTCTTTGAGGATCCGTCATGGTCGTGATGAATTGTGGATCAGCCATAAGCCATCTAATATCTGGTCCAACGAAAACACCTTCCTTCAACTTTGCCTCCGAGAGGCCTGGAAACTTTGATATTAAGTATTTGAAACAATTTCCATCTCTTGGAAGTGACTTTACAAATTGCTTCATCAATTCCAGCTTTATGTGAAGCGGTGGTAAAAGAGGAGGCACCAAAGTTTCATGCAGGACGTTCTTTTCGTCAACTTTAAGCTCCCTCGGAGGCCAACACTTTTTGGTCCAGTGATTTGCTGGGTCTCTACTATCCCATAGACACAAAAAGCAAGGGAATTTGGTAAACTCAGATTGTTGTCCGAACAACATGCCCAAGATTTTTAAATCACCGCACACTTGCCAACCATGGCCTTTATATTTTAATTTGCAAAGAACCAATTCCAAGTTCTTGTAGGTTTCTTTGAGGTGTACGGAATGACCGACAGGAATGGAAGCATAGAAACCGCCATTGTGAAGCAGAACTGCTTTAAGGCTTCTTTTTGAAGAATCTATGAAAATACGCCACTGTGCTGGGTCGTATGAGATCTTAAATGTATCCATCAAACCTTCAATATTGGTACAATAAACCAACTCGTCCTCTTGGGCAAAGTAAGAAGTGAACTGCTTCTCACGATATCTAAACCAGGAGGAAGACACTCCCGGCAAAAGTAAGTTCCTGCTTTTGAGCCTTGATCCAAGCAACTCAGCAGCGTTTTTGGGAAGATTCAAGTCTCTTACCAAATCATTTAGCTCGCCCTGGGAAAACAATTTCGGACGCTGTCATCTTCAAACTGAAAACTTGACTTGTCATCGGGTTCAGGTACAGCACCATCTTCGTCAGAACTTGGAATCTTTTCCAAGGTAGCAGGGGCCTTGGGCACTGGTATTTCAGTCTCATGAGGGATGGGACGAATAGCTGATTGCAGATTGGGGTATGAAATGGACTGCTTCCATATTGAATTATACCCTTTCACATTACACGAACAAAAGTAATAATCATCACTATGGTTCTTCTGCTCGCGCCATACCATAGGAATCGCATATCGGAAAGCTTTTTTCTGGCCCTTAAACCAATTTCGAAGGTCTTCAACACATCGTTTGCAGACTTTATGAGGTGCCCAAACTTTATCCTGATCTCCAAGTTTTAAGCCAAAATACGTGAAGTATACTTTTTTTACAAAGTCCGTAATATTAAGTTGTTGCTTTAATACCATATATTCGCCACAAATATAACAGAAACTGTCAGACAAATTCACACACTTCCGCACAGATGACATTGCACTATATTGAACCAAGATCTATAAAACAATGACGAGTTAACACGTAATTGTACCGCGCCACTTTCTACACTATCGGAGCGCGCACGTCCTGGTTACAACGTTTATGTTTGTTAATTTAGCTCACACAGGGCGTTCTTTATTTAGAAAGTAATGATAGTTATGGCCTGTATACATTTAAAAACAGTAATCAAAATAAAATTGTACCTATTTATTTATGACTTCAAGTTAGCCCAAAAAAAAAAACACTTTTTTATAATAAAATTTTGCGTTTTGCAAAATAACCTGACGTTCTGGAATTTTTTGAGTATTTTTTTATTTTTCAGAACACCTTAATACATAGAAATCAGTTGAAAACATCCAGACAGCATTTTTGTTGCAGACCTGTGTAATTAAAGATGAAATTAGGAATCAACTGGTTTTCTGACCTATTTCGTAAACATTTTACTATTCACTTCTCCACGGTAGTGACTTTGACTTGTTAGTAAGTAGTAAATTGGCATTTTCCACAAAACTCCCACTGTGTCCAGCATAAATAAACCTTTTACCATCAAATCCCCCAAGCTTACGAACACTTTTAATGTTGTCATCCTGCCATGATTTCCTTTGTCCGTTTGAAAAAATCCATGTTTCGTCTGTGAAAACAAGCTGGCGGGCAATGTGTGCATTTTTGATTTCCATATACTTTCTAAGAAAAGCTGCCTTCATTGAACAAATTCTCGGTATCTCTATTAATGCTCATCTGTTGTCATCTTTCTTAAATTTGAAACCTAAATCTAGAAGTAATGTTCGAAGAGCTCCATAACTGACATTAATTATCTCTTTCTGTTGCAGTTCTTTACGTAAGTTGTTAATAGTAACATGTTTTTCTAAAAGTACAATACGATTTACTTTGGATTTCACTTAAACCGATAGATATTAACAGCTACTTACTTTGTGCATACGTATCTTATAATGTATTACGAACGTCCGTTTTAGAACTTTTACTCAGATAATGGGTCTTGTTTCCTTAGTCGTAGTTTTCCAGGTGTTGAAAGCAATTCATTTTTATCACTACGAATTTTGATGCTCGCTACAGTTTTCGTACTAATCTGTATAGCAGCAGCGACTCTCTGGAACCAGAACATTATAAATACATTAAAAAGATATACCTATATGATTTATTTACCTCTTATATAGCATTAAAAGATATAGGAGGACCTTTGTTATCCCTTTCCGATGTAAAATACACTATTAATTTCGCCACAAAATCTCTTGCTTGACCATTCAAACGTTTTCCAGGCATTTTGATGGCTTCATATGAATAGTATTTGGTCATTATTCCACAAATATTAGAGCTCTGAACAGAACTATTTATTAGTTGGCAAGTATATTCCAAAATTCCAATTCTAAAAATTAAACATATAGATGACGTAACCTCAATCCGTCAAAGAATTATCGATTATTTTTATTGCCCATAAACTCGGCGGTACTGGCTTCTAAAACATGAAGCTATAACCAAATTCCAGGTTGTTCGCTGTCTTTCTTGCATATGTACAAATAACCGAGACAGATAATAGAGCCAATGTCGTAAATAACTTCAGATGACAGAAGACCTACGTTTTTAAATATGTTGACAAGAAGAATAATATAGACGGATGTTTACATTTCATTCAGACATTTATGACGTGCATACAAAGAATCACTGATTGGACTTTATACTCAGGAGATTATTATCAGTACTATACAAAATACTTATTAGAATTATAACATATAGATTAACGAATAAATTAGAGAGTTATCAATCATATGAGTAAGCGGAATTTAGACGGGGATACAGCACTTTGGACCATTTTCAAACAGTTAGATACATATATATATATATATATATATATATATATATATATATATATATATATATATATATATATATATATATACGAGGTTGGTTTGAAAAGTCCGTGCAAAAATAAAAACTACTTATGTGTTTGGGGTAAACCTTTTTTATTTTTCGACATAGTCTCCTTTTAGGCTTATACACTTCGTCCAACGATGTTCTAGTTTGTTGATCCCTTCCGAATAATAGGATTTGTCCAAGTCTGCAAAATATCCATTAGTGTCTGCAATCACCTCCTCGTTTGAATAAAATCTTTGTCCCGCCAGCCATTTCTTCAAATTGGGGAACAAATAGTAGTCCGAGGGAGCCAAGTCTGGAGAATAGGGAGGATGTGAAACGAGTTGAAATCCTATTTCCATTAATTTTGCGACCACAACTGCTGAGGTGTGTGCTGGTGCGTTGTCGTGATGGAAAAGGACTTTCTTGTGGGCCAATCGCGGGCGTTTTTCTTGCAGCTCGGTTTTCAAACGGTCCAATAACGATGAATAATATTCACCTGTAATAGTTTCACCCTTTTCCAGATAGTTGATGAGGATTATCCCTTGCGAATCCCAAAAGACAGTCGCCATAACCTTTCCGGCCGAAGGAACGGTCTTCGCCTTTTTTGGTGCAGATTCCCCATTGTTTAGATTGTTATTTGGTCTCAGGAGTATAGTAATGTATCCATGTTTCATCCACAGTGACGAAACGACGCTTAAAGTCCTCCGGATTCTTCTGGAACAGCTGCAAACCATCCTTGCAACACTTCACACGATTCCGTTTTTGGTCAAGCGTGAGCAATCGCGGCACCCATCTTGCGGATAGCTTTCTCATGTCCAAATGTTTATGCAAAATATTATGTACCCGTTCAGTCGAGATGCCCACAGCACTAGCAATCTCACGCACCTTAACTCTTCTGTCATCCATCACCATATCATGGATTTGATCAATGATTTCTGGAGTCGTAACCTCCACAGGCCGTCCAGAACGTTCAGCGTCACTTGTGCCCATATGGCCAGTCCGAAAATTTTGAAACCACTTATAAACTGTTCTAATCGAAGGTGCAGAGTCACCATAATGTTTATCAAGCTTCTCTTTAGTCTCCTGAGGCGTTTTGCCTTTCATAAAGTAATGTTTAATCACCACACGAAATTCTTTTTCGTCCATTTCTTGAAAATCACTCGACTTCCTTGATTCACACGAATGCCAAACACAAAGAAATAGACCAATATGGCTGAAACTTGGTGTGCGTTCATTCAAGAGATGCTACTAACTAAACATGACCTCGATACGCACCGGTGGTGCCATCTCTCTCGGACTTTGCACGGACTTTTCAAACCAGCCTCGTATATATATATATATATATATATATATATATATATATATATATATATATATATATATATATATATATATATATATATGGGTTTTATATTTTCTTGGTATTTGGTCTATTTATGGATGAAGGTTGATTAAAAAGTATTTATTTAAACGTTTCGACTTCCTACAAAGTCTTCATCAAGTAAAACATTCTACAATAAAATTGTTCCACATTGAGATATTTAAAATTTCTTTTATAGGACATTTATACAATCAAAATAGTAACCTTGTTTTGCTTCTTCACTACATATTTAAAAGCCGATCTTAGTTTATTCGCGGTGTTTACAATACTGACTGGTATATTTTTAAGGCATTATTCGTATCTCTCTTATCATTTATAGCATTTTTGTTTTTTTGAATTTCGATGGATTCTATTATTTCCCTTTTTTGATATTTTTTTCCGTGCCAATGATTTTTGTTTGTTCGAAATTAAATGTATGCTTTTTATTTTTTGCGTGATTACAGAGGACTGTTACATTTGTTCTGTTGTACTTATGTCCTTTTATCCTATTTTCCAGATACTGGGATGTTTGACCGATGTATACCCCCTCACAATCATTACAAGGAATTTCATATATTATATTACTTCTCTTATTTTTTGGAGTTTCCGCTTTTAATTTTGAGAAGTGATTGGACATTAAATTATATGCTTTGTAACATATATTCGTGTTATATTTTTTAAATAATTTATTAATTGGTTGGGAAAGACCGTTGATAAAAGGAATAGAAATATAATGTTTATTGTTTTTATTTATGGTTTCTGATATTTGGAAGAGTTATAAAGTTTCTGTATGCGCTTTTTGGAAATCTTGTCAATTAATTTGCTAGGGTGTTTGTGTGATAGCTCAACTTGTAATGGAAGACCTTGAAACTACTGTTTTATCTCAATTTGAATTTGAAATCCCATTTTTTTTACAGATATTTAGATGACTGTATTACAGCAGTTCCAAAAAATTAAATTGAATTGGTATTAAATAAATTTAATCAATACCACAAAAAATTACAATTCACGTATGAAAAAGAAATTAATAACAAAATTAACTTTTTGGACATAACCTTACACCATCAAGAAGAGAAGATTAAAACAGAATGGTATACTAAAAAACATGGAGTTCAAGATATTTAAATTACGAATCAACTCTCACCCTATAAACCAAAAAAAAATCAGTAATCATAGGGCTGATTGACAGAGCAATAAGCCTCTCAGATCCAGAATTTCGAACAAACGCGTTAAATAAAGCAAAAAATGCCTTAATATTAAACAAATACCCTAGCAAATTAATTGACAAGATTTCCAAAAAGCGCATACACAAACTTTATATCTCTTCCAAATATCAAAAACCAATAAATAAAAATAATAAACATTATATTTCTATTCCTTTTATCAACGGTCTTTCCCAACCAATTAATAAATTATTTAAAAAATATAACACGAATATATGTTACAAAGCATATAATTTAATGTCCAATCACTTCTCAAAATTAAAAGCGGAAACTCCAAAAAATAAGAGGAGTAATATAATATATGAAATTCCTTGTAATGATTGTGAGGGGGTATACATCGGTCAAACATCCCAGTATCTGGAAAATAGGATAAAAGGACCTAAGTACGACAGAACAAATGTAACAGCCCTCTGTAATCACGCAAAAAATAAAAAGCATACATTTAATTTCGAACAAACAAAAATCATTGGCACGGAAAAAAAACGTCAAAAAAAGGGAAATAATAGAATCCATCGAAATTCAAAAAAAACAAAAATGCTATAAATGATAAGAGAGATACGAATAATGCCTTAAAAATATACCAGTCAGTATTGTAAACACCGCAAATAAACTAAGATCGGCTGTTAAATATGTAGTGAAGAAGCAAAACAAGGTTACTGTTTTGATTGTATTGTGTCAATGTATTGTGTAATGTTTGAAAAATTTACGTGTGTGGTAAGTTCAAATTATAAATGTCCTATAAAAGAAATTTTAAATATCTGAATGTGGAACAATTTTATTGTAGAATGTTTTACTTGATGAAGACTTTGTAGGAAGTCGAAACGTTTAAATAAATACTTTTTAATCAACCTTCATCCATAAATAGACCAAATACCAAGAAAATATAAACCCATAGAAATATAAATTACTCAAAGGTCTAAGAATAGCACATATTTTAAAGAAATTTGGAATATGTACGAAAATGTATATATATATATATATATATATATATATATATATATATATATATATATATATATATATATATATCGGTGTTATAACGTCTTCCGATGTCTAATTTCCACTCCTCCCGGCTTCTCCATCTCTCCTCCTTCAGATCTCTCTCTAGTACTTCCTTGTTGATTCCTGCTCTCCAGCTTTGGCGTGGTCTTCCTCGCTTTCTTCTTCCATGAGGGTTCCAATTTAAGATCTTTTTAGGTAGTCGGTCTTGTGGCATTCTCTGTACATGTCCGTACCATACCAACTGTTGGGTTCAGCTCGTCTTATCATGTCATTTGGTATGCGGTCTTTTCTGGATTTTCTGGCTGTTCGTCTCCAAAAATCCATTTCTGTAGCTTTTAGTATTGTTTCTGCTCTTTCCTTCAATGGCCACACCTGGGAGCTGTAAGTTATTATACTTTTCACTATTGAGTTGTAAATTCTCTTCTTATTTTCAATGGTTATGTTTTTGTCCCATAGTATACCATTAAGCATTGCAATCTCTTTTCTTCCTTGGATATTCCTCTCGAATATTGCTTCTTCCAGTGTTCCGTCCCTAGATATTCTCGTTCCCAAATACTTATAACTGGCACAGTGTTTGATGGTGTGTCCTGTGGCCAGTTTCAAGTCCTGCTGTTGTCTTCCGACACACATGTACTCGGTCTTTTTAATATTGACTTCTAGGCCTCATTTTTCATATTCCTCCATAAGTTTTCGTGTCATGTATTCCATATCATCGTTGTCCTGAGCGACTACTACCAGGTCGTCCGCGAATGATAGCGTGTACAATGTAGTATCGTCATCCAGTGGTAATCGCATATTGCTGCATTTCCTTTTTCAATTCTTCAGTGTACTCTCCAAATAGATTTTAAATAGCTTTGGGGATATACAGCAGCCCTGTTTGAGACCCTTTGTGACCTGGAACCCTGTTGTTATACCATATTTGGTTTTCACTCTACTTCTTGCGTTTTGGTATAAGGATTTTACGGCTTTAATTATTTCGGTGCCTACATCACTCTGTTGTAGTGTTTCCCACAATCTCACTAGGGGCACGCTGTCGTAGGCCTTTTTTAAATCAACAAACAAGACATGGACTTCCTGGTCAAATGCGGTTTTCTTTTCAAGGATTTGTGTCAGTGAGAAGAGATGTTCTATTGTAGATCTTCCTGCTCTAAAGCATGCCTGTTCTTCAGCTTCTACGTCTGCGTATTCCGTTTCTATTCTATTTTTAAGTATTTTTCCGTATATTCTGCGAATAGATCCTGTAACCGTTATTCCCCGATAGTTATCGCAATTATTTTTGTCTCCTTTCTTATGAATTGTTGATATGTATGATATTTTCCATTCCTCAGGTACTTCTGATGTGTTAATGCATCTTTGGAATAGGTTCCTCAAAGCGCCAAATAGCTTTTCAGTTCCGTATTTTACTATCTCTGCTGGGATGTTTCCTGGTCCTGGAGCTCTACCATTTTTTAGCGTTTTACATACTTCTGATGTTTTTATCCTTATTGGGGATCCTCGTATAACTATATTTGGGTTTCCATGTTGGGTACTTTTAAACTCTGGTCTATCTTCTGTTAGCATATTCGTAAAGTATTGGTTCCATTTTTCTGGTGTTATTGGTGAGAAGATTTCTCTTTTCCGTTCTGTTCTCATATTTTTAAGAAGTCTCCAGCTTTCTGTGCTTTCCTCCAAACAGTTAGATTACTAGTGAAAAAAGCAAATGAAAGTAAGGTCATCTTTTGGATAGCATTGGTTGACTACGAAAAAGCGTTTGATTCGGTAGAGATACGGGCACTCCTTAAAGCCTTAAGTAACAGCAGAGTCGATGAAAGATACGCAACTCTTCTTGAATACATATGTAAAAATGCCACTTCACAAATAAAACTTGAAGAAAAAACAAATAAAATTCAAGTTAAAAGAGCGACTCGATATCCCCAAGGCTGTTCACGTTGACTCTAGAAGACCTGTTCAAATCGTTGAAGTTGGAAAATAAAGGAATATTAATGGACGGTGAACAATTAAATCACTTAAGGCTAGCATAAGATGTAACTCTAATCGCCAACACAATAGAAGAATTACAAGAAATGCTGATGGAAGTCTCGAGATATAGTTCTAAAAATAAACTTCACCAAAACCAAATATTTGAACAACGAAAGTGAAAATAACAGACAGGAACTATTAATAGAATATAAAAGAGTAGGAAAGTTACAAACATTCATATATTTAGGACAAAAAATCAAAATATTAAAAAATAATTTAAAAGCTGACTTGGGTAGAAGAGTCTCATTAACTTGGTCTGCGTTCGGAAGGTTACGATCTATGTACAGGGTGAGTCAACGATAGAGTAAAGTTCATTATCTCATGTGTTTCGGGAATGACGAAAAAATGTTAAATACAATAGTTTTAGGGAATGTTAAGGTGCACAGTTTCAAATTATTTTTGAGTATAAAGGGTACTCCAAAAAACTGTGGCCAATATAAAATATGTTTTTTTAAATGGAAGATCCTATTTTCTAATTTATTTTTAAATTCTGCGTAAAATTTTATTAATAATGTTATATACCTAAACCTAGTAGTTTTTCTAATATTTCAATTTTTTTTTTAAAAATACTAGTTTCAGTTTTGTAAAAAATTGCCAGTAGCGCTATTGTTTTTGAAGGTGAAATACTCATAATTGGTACGAGCTTTCTATAGAAATGAAAAAAAGATATGTGTAAAAAAATTTAAGTTAGATGCTATAGGGTGTTCAAAATAAATTTGCGCATTTCGACTATTTTAAATTGAAAAATCTCAAATTTTTTAAGTGGCATACCCTGTATTTTATTGGCAGCATTGGTACAACAACTAAAGACGAAACGAAAAGAATTGCATTTTTAGAAGCTACCAAAAGTGTTCTTCGTATTGAATAGACTTAGTAAGTCGCCGACAGAGTGCAGTATAAGCATGTACGAGGCTGGTTTGAAAAGTCCGTGCAAAAATAAAAACTACTTATGTGTTTGGGGTAAACCTTTTTTATTTTTCGACATAGTCTCCTTTTAGGCTTATACACTTCGTCCAACGATGTTCTAGTTTCTTGATCCCTTCCGAATAATAGGATTTGTCCAAGTCTGCAAAATATCCATTAGTGTCTGCAATCACCTCCTCGTTTGAATAAAATCTTTGTCCCGCCAGCCATTTCTTCAAATTGGGGAACAAATAGTAGTCCGAGGGAGCCAAGTCTGGAGAATAGGGGGGATGTGAAACGAGTTGGAATCCTATTTCCATTAACTTTGCGACCACAACTGCTGAGGTGTGTGCTGGTGCGTTGTCGTGATGGAAAAGGACTTTCTTGTGGGCCAATCGCGGGCGTTTTTTCTTGCAGCTCGGTTTTCAAACGGTCCAATAACGATGAATAATATTCACCTGTAATAGTTTTACCCTTTTCCAGATAGTCGATGAGGATTATCCCTTGCGAATCCCAAAAGACAGTCGCCATAACCTTTCCGGCCGAAGGAACGGTCTTCGCCTTTTTTGGTGCAGATTCCCCCTTGGTAACCCATTGTTTAGATAGTTGTTTGGTCTCAGGAGTATAGTAATGTATCCATGTTTGATCCACAGTGACGAAACGACGCTTAAAGTCCTCCGGATTCTTCTGGAACAGCTGCAAACCATCCTTGCAACACTTCACACGATTCCGTTTTTGGTCAAGCGTGAGCAATTGCGGCACCCATTTTGCGGATAGCTTTCTCATGTCCAAATGTTTATGCAAAATATTATGTACCCGTTCAGTCGAGATGCCCACCACCAACCTCCACAGGCCGCCCAGAACGTTCAGCGTCACTTGTGCCCATATGGCCAGTCCGAAAATTTTGAAACCACTTATAAACTGTTCTAATCGAAGGTGCAGAGTCACCATAATGTTTATCAAGCTTCTCTTTAGTCTCCTGAGGCGATTTGCCTTTCATAAAGTAATGTTTAATTACCACACGAAATTCTTTTTCGTCCATTTCTTCAAAATCACTCGACTTCCTTGATTCACACGAATGCCAAACACAAAGAAATAGACCAATATGGCTGAAACTTGGTGTGCGTTCATTCAAGAGATGCTACTAACTAAACATGACCTTGATACGCGCCGGTGGTGCCATCTCTTGGACTTTGCACGGACTTTTCAAACCAGCCTCGTATTTGTTATAGTTTTCCGTTAGTTACCTGGATAAAGGACTAAAAATGTGTTTTCGTATATGCTGAACCTAGCCCAGGTGATGAGCCGTGATACGGTAAAACGCGTCTTGGGATGGTTCAGCAAATACGAAGAACACTTTTGGTAACTTCTAAAGGTGCGTTTCTGCAATAAGTCCCAGCCGTGCTGTCCGCTCTGCTTGAATAGACTTAGTAAGTCGCCGACAAAGTGCAGTATAAGCATCTATTTGTTATAGTTTTCCGTTCGTTACCTGTATTTTATTATTTTTTCTGATAGATTTTACAAAACCCTCCAACTTTTATTAAGTATGTCAGATACCTATTTGTAATAGTTTTCGATTTATTTTGAATTTTTTAATTTTTTTTTTTTACCCTTGTTTTTAATACACTTACGCTATAATATCATAGTTGCCAAGACCAAACAAAAATGTAGGCATTGTCAAATTTTGACATGTCTATTAAGCAAGCAAAAATAGTTTAATTTGTTGTAGTAAGTGACGTATAAAGGTAATAGTTCCTAAAAATGAATTAATTGATTTAGTTTATATACTGGGCCAGGCGGGAAAAAGTTGTCTTTTGGCAGTAAGGCTTTACGGAGCGAAGTACCCTAATAGACGTATACCATCTAGAAAATCTTTTCACTGCTTAATGGAACGGTTTGATGGCAGTAGTAGCGTTGAATATACGAAACAGAAAGTGGTAAACCAGAATGCTACCAATGAGGAAAAAGAAATGGAGATTTTACTACATGTTGAAGATAACCCCAGGTCAGCAGCCGTCAACTAGCTGACTTATTTGACACATCCCAATCTACGGCTAATCGCACCACGAGAAAATACAAGTATCATCCCTTTTATATGGAACTACACCAAGAAGTTCAAGACTGTGATTTTGAATGACGTGTAAACTTTTGTACCACCTTGAATGGAGCAATAGAGGCCGATCCAAATTTTTTAACCAAAATAATGTTTTCTGATGAAACAACTTTTCGCAGTAATGCAGCAGTTAACAGCCATAACATGCATTATTATTCAACAGTTAATCCATTTTGGGTCCGGGAAGTTCAAAACCAAAACCATTGGTCGCTTAATGGTTGTGGAATATTAAATTTTCGAATTATTGGTTCATATTTTTTCCGCGAACCGCTTAACGGGCCTCGATATCTAAATTTTTTGCAAAACGAATTACCCCAGCTTCTTGAAGAAGTTGATAACTTGGAAAGGGAACAAATGTGGATTCAACAAGACGGAGCTCCTGCTCATTACCACCGAGAAGTTCGGAAATTTTTAAACGATCGTTACCCACAAAAATGTAGGGATGGATCGTGTTTATGTGAACCTCCTACAACACTAGTAGATATGGAAAATAGGATACGGGATGCGTGCAGGACAATAACGCCTTTTATGCTAAGGAAAGTGAAGGAAAATATAGGAAAACCACTAAACATGTGTATTCAAGTAGACGGGCATATTTCAACATTTATTACGTCATAATAATTAATCATTAGATAAGTTAAACTATATTAAAATTATTATTATTAATTTGTTTATGTTTTCATAATAGCGTAAGTGTATTAAAAACAAGGGTAAAAATTAATAAAAGTTGGAGGGTTTTGTAAAATCTATCAGAAAAAATAATAATATACAGGGTGTGCCGTTTAAAAAATTTGAGATTTTTCAATTTAAAATAGTCGAAATGCATAAATTTATTTTGAACACCCTGTAGCATCTAACTCAAATTTCTTTACATATATCTTTTTTCATCTCTATAGAACCCTCGTACTAATTATGAGTATTCCACCTTCAGAAACAATGGCGCTACTGGCAATTTTTTTATAAAACTGAAAAGTAGTATTTTTTTTTTTTTAAAATTGAAATATTAGAAAAACTACTAGGTTTAGGTATATAACATTATTAATAAAAATGCTATAAAATTTTACTCTAGATTTAAAAATAAATTAGAAAATAGGATGTTACATTTAAAAAAACATATGTTACATCGGCCACACTTTTTTGAAGTACCCTGTATACTCAAAAATAATTTTAAACTGTGCACCTTAACATTCCCTAAAACTATTATATTTAACATTTTTTCGTCATTCCCGAAACAAATGAGAAAATGAACTTTACTCTATTGTTGACTCACCCTGTACATTTAAATTGGACATCCCAAATACAGTAAAAGCCAGAATATTAGATCAATATGTACTGTCGGTATTAACTTATGGCACTGAAACGTTGGCTTTAAATAAGAGTATAATTAATAAACTCCAAGTAACCCAAAGGGCAATAACGAGGAGAATGTTAAATATTAGACTCCAAGATCGTATTCCTAACATCGACATTTGAAGAAGACCAAAAGTGACAGATGTAGTACAACGAATATGTATATTAAGGTGGAATTGGGCTGGACATATTACAAAGATGAATGATAACACAGGGCAACAAAAAAATATTTTTGTTTTGGTGCCTGGGATTTTAGAGCTGATTTTAACTATATTTGGGACGCTAAATCTATACATGCAATCCGTTTTTCTCTATCAGCTCTACTTTTTTAGATACATCAACTTATCTACCAATGTGGTTTTTATTCAGTATATTCATTTATGAGAGTTCTAAAATTATTATATATTCATTAATGTAGGTACAATGGTTTTATTGTCAGTCTGTAATTGAGTAAATTCCAGGTAAATCTATAAATAGTGGAACCATTGCCTATCAGGTACCTGAACTGACCCTTTTAATCACCTAACTCGGGTAAGTCTCGTCAGTTTGTGCGTTCTTACTAATGAGAGTAGATCGAATTCGGCGTGTTATTTTATGTTAAGAAAAGAGTATTTTTGTGTTATTGAACAGAATTAAAATGAGTTCAGGTTCCAGTTCAAGAAGAAGTTGTGTAAATCAACCTGATGTGTTTTGCTATATATGCGGAGAATACATGTTTCAACAAAACAGACAAACTATTACTGACTTTGTAAAGCGAGCGTATCTTGGATACTTTGGAGTTAAGCTTGGTGATCAGGACAAAACGTGGGCCCCGCATCTCGTATGTAAAACTTGTACAGAGCATTTACGGCAGTGGACTACCGGGAAAAGAAAATGTCTAACATTCGGCGTACCAATGGTTTGGAGAGAACCAAAAAACCACTTCAATAATTGTTATTTCTGTTTAGTAAATACTAATGGAATCAATCGAAATAACCGCAGTAAGTGGACTTATCCCAATTTAGACTCGGCAATACGCCCTATCCCGCACTCAGATGAAATACCGATTCCAACATTTCATCAGCTACCACATATCTCTGATGACGAATATTTTCCCTCTGATCGCTCTTTTGATACTAATAAAAGTTCTGATGCTAATGAAACTAACAGTGACTATGAGGGGACGTCATCAGTTCCTCAACGCTTCAATCAAAATGAATTAAATGATCTCACCAGGGATCTCAATTTATCGAAAAAAGCTTCTGAAGTACTGGCTTCTAGGTTGAACGACAAAAATTTACTGGAACAAGGAACCAAAATTACCTTTTACCGTACAAGAGAAAAAGATCTGCTACCATTCTTTTCTCAAGAAGACAATCTTGTATTTTGTCACGAAATTAGGGGACTCATGAAAGAAATGGGACTTTCTGAATATATTCCAGATGATTGGCGCCTATTTATTGACAGTTCAAAGCGAAGTTTAAAATGTATCCTTCTACATAATGGGAATAAATATGGTTCAATACCACTAGCTCACTCAACGAAACTGAAAGAAGAATATAATACCATAGCTTTGGTCTTGCAGAAGATAAAGTATTACGAACATCAATGGATGATTTGTGTAGACTTAAAAATGGTAAACTTTCTTCTTGGGCAGCAAAGTGGTTACACGAAATATCCGTGTTTCTTGTGCCTCTGGGATAGTAGGGACAAAACACACCACTGGGTTAGAAAAGATTGGCCTCAGAGAGAAAACATGGACGTTGGGGAAAAGAATGTCATTAACGACGCTTTGGTTGAAAGAGAAAAAATCATACTTCCTCCGTTACATATAAATTTGGGCTTAATGAAGCAATTTGTAAAGGCTCTTGATAAGAATGGGTCTTGTTTTGCATATATAGGGGTAAAAATGCATCAGTTGAGCACAGAAAAACTCAAAGCAGGGATATTTGACGGCCCACAAATAAGACAATTAATTAAGGATCCTGCCTTCATAAATTCAATGAATCAAGTTGAACGAGAAGCTTGGACATCATTTGTTGCAGTTGTAGAATATTTTCTAGGCAAACATAAAGCTCAAAACTATGTTGAAATGGTTAACAAGATGCTTAATAGTGTCAAATCCTTAGGGTGCAATATGAGTATTAAAATACACTATTTACACAGCCACTTAGACCGTTTTCCAGAAAATTTAGGAGACATGAGTGAGGAACAAGGTGAAAGATTTCACCAAGATATTAAAGTTATGGAGGACCGCTACCAAGGAAGATGGGACATGCACATGATGGCAGATTACTGCTGGAGTTTAAAAAGGGACTGTTTAAAAAAACATTCAGGAATGTCGTGGAAAAGAAGCTTTCCAAGTGTTGAGTGACTATTTCATTTCTTCAATGTTTTTTTTTTGTTTGTAAGTACGACATAATATTGTATTTTGTATAACTAAAATAAAAATGTCGTATCTACTTTTGTTTACTACACTTACGGATTTGAGTTACAATAATGTAACTTATATTTCTCTAAAATTGTATATCTTAAAAATTTGAGCTCCTAGGTACAAATGAATACGTTATTTGAATTCAGGACATCAAATTGATATAGAATCAGCTCAAAAAACCTCGACACCAAAACAGCTGTTCCCCTGTGTAATAGATGGACACGTCGTATAGTTAAATGGAGGCCTAGAGAACACAAAGGTGCAGAGGTAGAACACAGATAGACTGACGACATAAAAAGAGTAGCAGGACACAACTGGATGCAAAAAGCAAACAACAAAGCTTATTGGAGACAACTTGGGGAGGTTTACATCCGACTATGGATAGAATAAGCTAATGATGATGATGATGTGTGTGTGTATGGTAATGTACTGGCATATTCAATTAATACGCCTTATTAATGTTTAAGTCAGTATTTCGACAGCTAAGACAATAAGCGGACAAATTTGCCGCAATTATATTTTTACCTTTCTCTCTTCAAAAATTCTACGTTTGATGAAACGTACTCATTTCGGCTTTCACACTAACAATAACAGTTCCGTACACTACCATATTTTATGTTATTAAATAAATGACCACCGGTAGTTTTCTTTCTTTTATCTCAACATCCATTTTTATTAAAACGATTTTTTCGCTTTTTGTTTTCTCTTTATCTCTGAAAAAGAAAATAGTCGTCATCAATCTTACGATAACCTTCCACACCTTTCAGTTGTCTTACAAGAGACAACATATCTTTAGGAAAGTAATTAATTCCGTGGCCTTCCTTAGTTTCTTATCGTGTCAATTCAGGAACGTGACGTTCGATTTTGGTTAAAAGATTGATTTACAAGGTTTACGCGTTTGTTGTTATAAAATAGTGCCTTCTCAGAACCTTAAGGGTAATTTATGAGCTGCCTTCAGACGTAATTGTCTTGTCGTTGATAGTTTGAACTCCATTGCTTGCCTTTAGGCAAAAGGATCATGTCAAAAAAATTACAGAGTTTTAAGTGATATTATTAAAGTAACACGAGAGTCGCCTTTTAAGTTTTCACAATCGACCACTAGATGGGTCTATAGAGATGTGACATTACCATTGTTGTAAAAGGGTATAGCCGGATAAGGTGATAAAATCAGCCCTTAAAACAAATGCAGTGTAAGGATATACATCTTCTAGATATTGTTGAGAAAAGCCTATCCTGAAATTTTCAGACCTTCAACTCACTCCTATCAGCCATAACCTCAAAATTAGTGCTTTTTTAAATTTGTTTCGTACTCCTACAACTTTTGACCGTTTAAGTCGAAATTTGAGGAGGTAGTAGGTAACACAGCCCCACAAAAAAAAAGTGGGGTATACTTTTGATGCGATATATCAGATCCGTAGTATTTTTGCCCGCTGATCACGAATCTGACGTCAGAATATCGACATCACATCTCAATTTTTTTCTAACCTTAAAAAATAGGTAAAAATTAGTAAAAATTAAGAAAAAATATACTCCTAAAAAATTGATTCAAGCTTTTTCATGAATCCAAAGATGTATTAATATGTATTCGGACACGCTAAGCTAATATTCATCGGTTGGATTAAGCCATACAGTTCTGTTTTCATTCTAACCTCAATAAATCAGACAGATATAGTGCTTCTCGAATGCAAAAACGAATTCAAATTAAAATTCAACCGATTCTTACTAAATTTGGTACACGGGGGTTTTTTGGTTTGCTGATCATGAATCTGAGGTCGGATTTGCAAAATTCAAAATGGCGGATCCAAGATGGCGGACAAAATTTTTGAAAACCAACCGATTCCTACCAAATTTGGTATACAGTTGAGGAACCCTAAACCCTGAAACCTTAGACTACCACACCCTGTAACCTCAAAAAATAGACCTCAATAACCCTGTAACTTTAAAAATGAGACCCAATAAACTCAAAACCAGGACTTTTAAACCATATACTCTCAAATAGTAGACCCTTAAGCCCTAGAATTGCGAAGGTTAGACCCGCGCCTAACTTTCCTTTTTTTGGCTGTATCTTGTTCTTTTTCCGCGAATGACCTATTCAAAGGCTTTCTGCCCAAACGCTTTTGAGGACTTGTTTCTCTTTTTAGCGACCAGCAATAGTCCGCTAGTATATGGTCATCCCATCGTCCTTGATACCGATTTTCTATGATTTTCAGATCTTGGTGAAAACGTTCCCCTTGCTCCTCACTGTAGTCACCAAGATTATCTGGGAAATCATCGATGTGGGAGTCCAGGAAATGTAATTTTAGATTCATTAAGCAATCTAATGTTTGAAAATGTTTTACCATTTTCTCGACTCTTTCTTTGTACTTAGGACTTTTATTATTTCCCAAAAAGTTTGTTGCGATTTCTTTAAAACTAAGCCAAGCAGCTTTTTCAACTTTATTCATTTTAGTAACAAATAATGAATCTTGAAACAATTTTCTTATTTGTGGCCCGTCAAATACGCCTGCCTTAATTTTAGCTTCAGAAAATTTCGGAAATTTTTTATGCAAATATTTGAAACATGGGCCGTTTGTATCTAATGCTCTCGTGAATTGCTTCATAAGTCCAAGCTTAATGTGAAGCGGGGGAATAAGAACTTTTCCTGGATCTACCAATGGTGGAAGCAATACATTATTTTCACCAGGAGTGAACGGTTCTCTTGTTGGCCAAATTTTTTTCTTATAATGACGTTCCCTGTCTCTGCTATTCCACAGACATTTATAACAGGGATAAAGTGTAAACCCTGACTGTTGGCCAAGCAATATTGTTACAATTTTCAGAACTCCACAAATTTTCCAGTTATGATCAGCATATTTTATTTTTATCAAAAGCTGCTTCATTTTTTCATATTGCTCTTCCATAACTGTGGAATGAGCAATCGGAATGGGAGCGTAAACGTTGGTATTATGCAGCAAAACTGCCTTAATGCTCCGTTTAGAAGAATCAATGAACAGTCTCCATTCTTCAGGATCGTATGAGTTATTTTGAAATTCATCCATTAGACCTTTTACATCGGTACAATATGAAAGTGACAATTCCTCGTCCATTGTGAAATATTTTCGAAATTTTTCATCTCTGTTTCTATAATAAGAAATCGTAGTTTCTGGCTTAAGTAAATATCTTTTCTTTAAAAAGGAAGCAAGATGCTCTGAACCATCTTTGGATAAGCCTAAATCTCTGACTAGATCACTAAGTTCTGACTGTGATACGAATATTGGTTCTGGTTTACGGTTGTATGGTAGAAATTCTTTATCTGTGTCACTAGTATATGATAGGTTGTCACTAGAACATTCATTAGTAACAGTGTTTGAATCTTTTTCGACAGTCTCAATGTTTTCGGCATGAACTGATAAGGTGAAATCATTTGTTTCCATAACATCAGCATCAAGTGGTTCAGGAGGCGGAATTAGTTTAGTTGGTCTTGTTACTGTCGAAACATCGTTATAAGTAATAGTGCTTTTATTTTTTCGGTTATGCCTAGATACAACATTCATACAAAAGTAGCAATCATTTTCACTGTATGGTCTATTCCATATTGCTGGTCTGGAATATTTAATCGCCTTCTTATTGATGTACAACATTATTTTGCAAGAACTGCAAATGATGTGGGGAACCCAATCTGTATCCTGGTGCTGTATTTCAATGTTAAAACAATCCTTATATAAGGTTTTAATCTTATCCGTTATCGGTGACCCCATTTTACTCAATACGTGTTGACAGCAAATATAACAAAATGAATCACTGTTTTTATCGCACTTATGAAAAGTCCTTGTATCGTGAGACCGTTTTCTTGTAGCATTATACTCTACATGAGCCAAGTCACCCACACATGAAGAGCTACGGTCGCTGGATGACGACGGCTGCGGGCCCGCTTTCCCACCCTGACCAACCGCCGATACTGGGTTTCCGAGTCCCTGCATCGTAATTCTCTTTCTTCTACCTGCCATGACGGCATCTAAGCCGTTATCCAGGGACTCTGCCGGCTAGTGGAGTAACACCGTTGCCCACCGTCACCACGTGGAGGTGCCCTGGATGCAGGTAGAAGAATAAAAATCGACCGATGAATCGTTCAAAATGGCGCGAAAACATCTGCCATCTTGAATTTTGCAATCCAACCTCAGATTCGTGATCAGCGACCCAAAAAATCCCCGTGTACCAAATTTGGTAAGGATCGGTTGAATTTTAATTTGAATTTGTTTTTGCATTCGAGAAGCACTATATCTGTCTGATTTATTGAGGTTAGAAAGAAAACAGAACTGTATGGCTCAATCCAACCGATGAATATTAGCTTAGCGTGTCCGAATACATCTTTGGATTCATGAAAAAGCTTGAATCAATTTTTTAGGAGTATATTTTTCTTAATTTTTACTAATTTTTACCTATTTTTTGAGGTTAGAAAAAAATTGAGATGTGATGGCGATATTCTGACGTCAGATTCATGATCAGCGGGCAAAAATACTACGGATCTGATATATCGCATCAAAAGTATACCCCACTTTTTTTTTTGTGGGGCTGTGTAATAACTAGTACTATAACCTGATTTTTTAAATTTTTTTTGGCACTAAATTAAAAAAAAAAATTAAAAATTTTAATGGAAAAATTAAAAATTTTGATGGAGAATCCATAACTATATCGAAATGTTTACACGTAGGTACAAAACTCACACAATATGTGCAGATATATGTCACAAACAGGCCTGTCAATTTTCAGAACGATCGGAATACGGACCGCAAAGTTATGCCCAAAATACCAAAGAACCAACGTAAAAACCCTCATTTTTCGGCTGTCTGAGTATAATTCTCTTTAATTCTGCCAAGTTTATCATTTCCTCAACTTCAGTTGATATGAAATCTGAAGATTTTTTACGGTAACAAATACATAAAATCAACATTTCTCCCGTATAAGCTCATATAAGTTTTTTTTATGGGTCTAGCACACGTGCTGCACGGAGGTCACTAAAGCGCTACAGGAGCGACACGTGTGCGGAAAAAGCGATTTACGTTGTTCTTGAATCGCTGCAAATTGTACTCGGTGGGAAACACAGTCCTGGGCAAATTATTCCAAATGGATGATGTTCTCCATATAAAAGACTGCTTGAAAAGCGTTGCACGAGGAGTAACAAGCTGAACCTCATACATATGTGAAGTATCAGCGAGACGTGTATTTCTAACATGCACCGCTCTGGGAGGAATTAAACGGGCCAGATCCTTCGAACACTTTCCATGAAAATACTTGTAGAATAGGCTCAAGTCGCCAATCGTTCTTCGAAGTTTCAGCGAATCAAGGTCGCCGGTCAGTTCCGGGTCTCCAATCAGGCGAACAGCCCTTCTCTGAATAGAATCCAACAAATGCAGTGTATGTTTGGAAGCGAAGCCCCAAACATGGGAGCAGTATTCCATAGTTGGTCGAATTTGAGCTTTGTAAAGAATTAACAGTTGTTGTGGAGTGTAAAGCTTTCTGGTTCGAAATAATATTCCCAACTTTTGAGAAGCTCTCCTTGCTATGCCCGCAACATGCTCATACCAGGACATATTTGCTTCCAAATATAAAATGCATTAAATAAATATACCTAATTATATAGTAATCACTTTTTTCCCATTTTTTTAAGCATAAGTATATTTATATGTACAAATGCATATGTGCTTGTGTGTGGGGTTCATTATTGGAAAAACAAAATTTTAATTAGAAAAATAATGCTCAAATAATAGGATTCGTCATAGCAATTCAAAATAATTATTAAAATTAATTTGTACTCTCAGAAATTCCTTTCGAGAGAGTTTTTTTTTTTACGGTTACAATGAATATAAAGGTGGTTGGGTTTACACGAAGTCCACAATACTACTATGAAACTTCATATTGATGTATGTTATACGCTCCTAAAACTGGATTTTCCGCTGACGCTCAACACTCAGAAGCTGGACACTGACCAGCTTCTGTATGCATGGTAAAACAGTGAGCGCCAACAGAGCGTCAATGTCATTTTTAAATATTTATATAATCTATAATATATATAAAATGCAACGTCTCTCTGTCTGTCTGTCCGTTAGTGCGCCTATCACTGAAAAACCACTTATCCGATTTACGTACTTTTTTTTTTAAAACATACATATGTTCTCTGGCCAGGTTATAGGCTATATGTTATTACAATAAGTAGCATAAGGAATGAGCAGTGACGTAAAATAGTGAATGATGTCGGAAATAAGTTTGCCGCTAGCGCGTGCCTTTGCAATACACAGCCTAAACCATTAAATATGGAACAATATTATGTAGCAAAGAATATTTGTAATGTATAATCTATAATATATATAAAATGCAATGTCTCTCTGTCTGTCTGTCTGTCCATTAGTGAGTTTATCACGCGGGAACAACTTATCCGATTTACCTGTCTTTTTTTAAATTCATATATATATTCTTTGACCAGGTTATATAATAATAATAATAATAATAATAATCTATATCTATAATACGAGGCATGTTTTTTAAGTAAGTACCGTTTTGGAATTAAAAAAAGACGTGCAAAGATATCGCTATAATTTTATTTTTACATGAAAGCCTGTACCTTAATCTACTTTTCTACATAATTTCCGTGAATATTGAGGCACTTGTCATAACGTGGCACCAGTTTTTGAATACCCTCCTCATAAAATTCTGCCGCCTGACTTGTTAACCACTTGTAATTCAAGTTCTCGGTCACAATGCGATACAAAACACTACGAGAATATTGAGGAAAGCAGTCGCACAATGATGAAATTGTAAAGCGTCTGTTTTCTCTCACCTTTTCGTCCACTTTCTGCACCAAATCTTCATTAACGACCGAAGGACGCCCACTCCGTTCTTCATCATGCACATTTGTGCGGCCATCTTTAAATGCTCTCACCCATTTCCTTACCATTCCATCACTCATAATGTTTTGTCCGTAAACTTCACAGATCTCACGATGAATATCGATCGGTTTTACGCCTTTAGCACTAAGAAATCGTATAACAGCCCGTACTTCACAATCGGCGGGACTCACGATTGTCGGAGGCATCTTAAACACTCAGTAAACAACGTATACAATGAAGAATCAGACTGTAATGGCGTCAGTGCGTAGACATGAGATGTAGGTTACCAGCGCGCATGCGCGGAACGCCGACCGTATCGCTGCGGCGGCGGAATCGCAAAACGGTACTTACTTAAAAAACATGCCTCGTATATATAAAATGCAATGTTTGTCTGTCTGTCTGTCCGTTAATGCGCTTATCCCTCGAGAACCACTTATCCGATTTACGTGATTTTTTAAATTCATACATATGTTCTCTGACCAGGTTATAGGTATATATTTTATTACATCTATAATATATATAAAATGCAACGTATGCTGTCTGTCTGTCTGTCCGTTAGTGCGCTTATCACTGGAGAACCACTTATCCGATTTTCGTACTTTTTTTTTTTAAAACATACATATGTTCTCCGGTTAGGTTATAGGCTATATTTTATTACTATAGGTAGCATAAGGAATGAGCAGTGACAATAATAGTAAATGAAGTCGGACAAAGTTTGCCGCTAGCGCGTTCTCTTGCAATACACAGTCCAAACCATTAAATATGGAACAATATTATGTAGCAGAGAATATCTATAATATATATAAAATGCAATGTCTCTCTGTCCGTCTGTCTGTCTGTCTGTCCGTCCGTTAGTGTGCTTATCACTGGAGAACTACTTATCCGATTTACGTGCTTTTTTTTTAAACATACGTATGTTCTCTGGCCAGGTTATAGGATATATTTTATTAGGTGACATAAGGAATAAGCAGTGACGATAATAGTGAATTAAGTCGGAGAAAAGTTTACCGGTAGCGCGTTCTCTTGCAATACACTCCCTAAAGCATTAAATATGGAACAATATCATGTAGCAAAGAATACAATATATATAAAATGCAACGTCTCTCTGTCTGTCTGTCCGTTAGTGCGCTTATCACTCGAGAATCACTTATCCGATTTACGTGTTTTTATAAATTTATACATATGTTCTATATAATTCGATATAAGCCTAGATAATGGGAGATAAGGTGAGATAATGGGAGATAAGGAGAAATAATGGGAGATAAGTCGAGATAAGCCTCGATAATGGGAGATAAGGTGAGATAATGGGAGATAAGGAGAGATAATGGGAGATAAGCAGAGATAAGTCTAGATAATGGGAGTTATGGTGAGATAATGGGAGATAAGGAGATAAGGAGAAATAATGAGAGATAAGTCGAGATAAGCCTAGATAATGGGAAATAAGGTGAGATAATGGGAGATAAGGAGAAATAATGGGAGATAAGGAGAAATAATGGGAGATGAGCAGAGATAAGCCTAGATAATGGAAATTATGTAGAGATAATGGGAAATAAGGAGAAATATTGGAGGATAAGGAGAAATAATGGGAGATATTTTAGTACGTTGGGTAACATAAGGAATAAGCAGTAACGATAGTAGTGAATCAAGTCCACGCGAGCGGAGCCGCGGGCCCGGCTAGTTATAAATATATAATAAAAGACTGTTTTTAGTCAATTTCCCCTGGTTTATTTAAATTGTGATGATGCGTTTCGCTCTCGATGCAGCTTCTTCAGATCTAGATTTTACACTGTCAAGTTAGGTTTAATGTTAACAATTTTATATAATTTCTTAATTATAATATTACACCTAATTAAATTACATTAATAGTATTGGAAAACTTACACAGACATGAAATTAGGAGAAAAAATTCAATAATGGTGAATTGTTTAAATTTACCTGGTCGTTGAGGAAAGTACCTGTAGTCTTTAATCGATTTATTTGCGTTGTCTCTAAAAGGTTTAGTTTTTAACCTTTTGGTTGGGTATGTAAAATATTGAAATTCTTGTTAAACGTGTGATTTTCTGTTAAAAGATGATTCGCATATGTTGAATTAGACTTTCTATGGATGAAACTTTTTTCGTGTTCTGTAATTCTTTGTATAAATGTACGTCCAGTTTGTCTTATGTATGTTTTAGGACATGACCCACATGTTAATTGACAAACCTCTGATTTATTTTCTTTATTGATTTGTGGTTTGTAGTTTTTGAGATATTTCTCTATAGTATTGTAAGTCTTCTAAGCTATGTTGATATTTTTTTGATTTGATTTGAAATCAACTTTCTAGACTTAACAATCAGTAAAAACATGAATTTGCAATATATCACAAACCTTGTCATACAGATACTAGAATTCACAATGGTTCTCACCACCCTAACCATCATTAACTCGCGGCTTATCATAGCTTTATACATAGACTAACTTATATCCCCTTATAAGAGGACAATTTTACTAAAGAATTAAACTACATAAAACACGTAGCCGTTAACAACGGTTATGCGGTTATTTTAATCGATAACATCGTTAGGAAAAAACTTAGAAACAAGACAATCTCAGAAAATATACCCACGTTTTGAGGACAGAAAAACCACATTTAAATGCTCAACCTATTTCGGCAAACCAACAGTAAAATTGGGAAAATTTTTAAATCAAAAAAATATCAACATAGCTTACAAAACTAACAATACTATAGGGAAATATCTTAAAAACTACAAACCACAAATCAATAAAGACAATAAATCATGGATTTATCAATTAACACATGGGTCATGTCCTAAAACATACATAGGACAAACTGGACGTACATTTATACAAAGAATTACAGAACTCGAAAAAAGTTTCATCCATAGAAAGTCTAATTCAACATATGCTAATCATCTTTTAACAGAAAATCACACGTTTAACAAGAATTTCAAAATTTTAGACACCCAACAAAAAGGTTTAAAACTAAACCTTTTAGAGACAATGCAAATGAATCGATTAAGGACTACAAGTACTTTACTCGACGACCAGGTAGATTTAAACAATTCGCCATTATTGAATTTATTTTCCTAATTCCAAATCTATCAATGTAATATGTTTCCAATACTATCAATGTAATTTAATTAGGTGTAATATTATAATTAAGAAATTATATAAAATTGTAAACATTAAACCTAACTTGGCAGTGTAAAATGTAGATTTGAAGAAGCTTCATCGACAGCGAAACGCGTCATCATAATTTAAATAAACCAGTGGAAATTGACTAAAAACCGTCTTTTATTATATATTTATAAAATATAATACAAAATATAATATAATATAATAAAGTGAATCGCTTTTTCCACACAAATATCGCTTCTGTAGAGCTTTAGGGACTTCCCCACGGCATATGTACTATACCCATGAAAAAATGTTGTTCACACGTCATTTTAAAAGGCTATAGATAAATAATATAAAAAATGTATTTGATAACATAAGTGTCTTCAAATTGAACTACCAGACATTTTAAACAGTTTAATGTAAAGGGTGTTTTTTATAGAGGTATAGAACTTTGAAATGGAATAAAACAAAGATGAATTTTTTAAATTGACATGAAATTTACTTTATTCGAAAGATAATCTTCTGGCATTATAATTTAAATATGACTTCTGGCATATGACCGCCACGGCTGGCTCGGACGTAGTCTAATCTGGAGGTCCAATTTTCGATGACTTTTTCCAACATTTTTGGCCGTATATCGGCAATAACGCGGCGAATGTTGTCCTCCAAGTGGTCAATCGTTTCGGGCTTATCGACTAGCGACTTCACATATCCCCACAGAAAATAGTCTAGCGGCGTTAAATCGCACGATCTTGGAGGCCAATTCACGGGTCCGAAACGTGAAACTATGCGGTTACCAAACGGTTCCTTCAATAAATCAATTGTGGCACGAGCTGTGTGACATGTTGCGCCGTTTTGTTGAAACCACAGCTCCTGCACATCATGGTTGTTCAATTGATGAATGAAAAAGTCAGTAATCGTGGCTCTATAGCGGTCACCATTGACTGTAACGTTCTGACCAGCATCGTTTTTAAAGAAGTACGGACCAATGATTCCACCAGCCCATAAAGCACACCAAAGAGTCAGTTTTTCTGGATGTAACGGTGTCTCAACATACACTTGAGGATTATCATCACTCCAAATACGGTAGTTTTGTTTATTGACGTATCCATTCAAACAAAAGTGAGCTTCATCGCTAAACAAAATTCGCTTATGAAAATCGGGATCAACGGCAATCTTGTTTTGGGCCCATTCACCGAATCTGCGCCTTGCTAGGTGATCGTGTGGCTTCAATTGTTGCACGAGCTGGATTTTGTAAGCACGCAAACCAAGATATTTCCGCAAAATCTTCCATAAAGTGGATGGACACATATCCAATTCCTGTGCACGATGGCGGATAGACTGATTCGGGTCTTCCTCTACGCTACGCTCTACAGCAGCAATGACTTCTTCTGTACGCACGGTACGACGTCTCTGTGGATGCGTATTATCATTTAGAGTAAACGTGGTGCGATAACGTTCCATAGTTAATCGAATTAATTGCTCTGATGGACGATTATGCTGACCGTAAAATGGACGTAGTGCGCGATACGTATTTCGAACAGAACCATGATTTTCAAAATAAATTTGCACAATTTGGAAGCGTTGTTCAGGCGTCAGTCTATTCATGTTGAAATGCCAAACCAAACTAAACATAAATCACTTGACAGCTGACAAAATGGCCGCCAGTTAAAAAAGTGTTGCCAACTTAAAGTTTTATACCTCTATAAAAAACACCCTTTAGAATTTCGTTTTTCTGTAAGCCTTACTCACCAGTTTAACATTCTCCGTAGTATCCATATCTATCTATCTATCTATGCGACATTTAACAATGAATAAATCAAACAAATCTCCCACACACTAAACGAACAGTCTGGGATTCATGAGGGATGATTGATGAAACCAGGAAACGTTTAAATTCCATCTGGAAATTCGGCTTTTCAAGGGGGGCTTCGACCTTCTTCCGATGTTTTTTTTTTATTATTAATGAAATATGGTGTAGCTTTTTAAGCGTGCTTTCACACGTAAGATGGTGCTCGATTTCCGTACAACTTCCGGAAAGCTGGGCATCTCTTCCGTCAAATTTGTTTTACACACCGAGGAGAACAATAAGCACTAGGGTCAGGAAGTAGACTGTGGTTATGCTACTGTCAAAGCCGCCATAGGCAGTGTACGATTTTTACCAGCGTAATTATTTATGTGAAAACCTTTTACATTTTATAAGATATTTCTGAAACTGAAAAAAGCACGTCGTATACAGCACACAGTTCACTATCAATATACATCTTATAACAGTACTCACTGTACAGGGTGGTCCAAACTGGACAATTTTAAAGGTAAACCCCTTTATCTAAAGGAGACAGACGAAAACTGATGTCGGTGTCTGAGCCTCAATTTTTGTGATAAACTCAATGGTGAAAACCACATATCGATATCTAGTATCGTTTTAGATATATACAGTGTGTTCTCCAAAAATCTGCATTTTGGAAAAATGTTCGTAATTTTTTTCCTATCGAAAATTTTTGATTTCTTGTAAAAACATTCTCAAAGCACTTCTTCACGTGGATTTCAACAATGTAAGTTACATTTTTTTACAACTAATATTTTAATAGTTATTAACGCAAAAATATATTTTTTAAGGGGGTTACCTTGTATATTTTTTCTTATCCGAATAGAACTTTAAATTACCATTCTAAAAATATAGCACCCTTTATATTTTGCTCAAATCTACTTCAAAATATAAAGGTTTTCAGTTTTTACGCGAGTTTTGAATGCATATTTTGTCAAGTAGGCTTTGGACGGAGCGGCAATATCAATTGTTTACGGATAGCAGTCACATCGTAAAAAAAAAAATCCCAGAATCATAACTACAATGAAATTTACTAAATGCTATAGTACTTTAAACTGTGTACAAAATAAAACAAAACAACAATAAGATAATTTATTCCGAATAAAGCAAACTAAAAAAAAAAAAAACAATTTTCTATAAGAGACATTCGAAATGTCGACCAGTTTCATTTACACATAGGCGGCACCTTTCCTGGACACTTCTTACCGAGTGGATTAGTTCAAGAGGAGTGAGAGCTGCAAAATTTTCAATCACTGCGACTTCTAACTCTTGTCTGGTGTTTGTCGGCAATTTAAAAATTACGTTTTTCAATCTTCTCCAGAGATAGAAGTCTATAGGTGTTAAATCCGGTGACCTTGCCGGCCAACGGTTCGGACCTTGGTTGGCTATCCAGTTATTGTCGAAATTGGCTGACAAAAAATTACTGATAACTGCAGCGTTATGAGGAGGTGCCCCGTCGCGTCGTGTTGAAAAAATATATTTCTAAGGTTTATTAACGGCAGTTCATCAACAAGAGGTTCTATTTGCCGCCTAAAATTTTTTAAACATCTCTGGGAGGTGAGTGTTTCTTTGTAAATAAATGGACCTATAACCCTGCCTCTAAAAATTCAGGCCCCACACATTAAATCCAAATCTGCCTTGATTTCTTTGGTCCACAACTAAATGAGGATTTTCTTGTGCCCACGTATAAGAATTGTAACGGTTAAAAATGCCTGCATTGCTTACATAAGCTTTGTCCAAATACAATTAATGAAAAATTCGGAACATGGTTACAATTAAGTTGGGAATGTGGAATCTTTGGCACAATGATACTACTCAGTATATATCACCACTACACCAAACACTTTATTTTTGCCCTCGACGCGCGTTTAGCTAACCATGTTAGCTTCATAAGGAGCGTTGATTGACTAAAGCTAAACTACAAATCTACCCTATTTATACTTAGCCTAAACCTTGAATTACTCAAGCGGAACTAATGACATAGGCAAGGCCCTCAGTTCCGGTCAAGTAACCAGTAGAAGGGACTATAAGGAATAGGCCCTCTGTCTTTATTTAAACTAGTTTTACATACTTTCGTATGCATTCAACAACAGAACAGAAAAGTCTATCATTGCCGAACATGCCCTTGAAGCTGATCATACTGTAACATTAGATAATCTAAGGTTAATAAAAAATGTATCTGATAGGAGATTGTTGAACGCATACGAAAGTATGGAAATCATAAAATGTAAAAGTAGTTTAAATAAAGACAGAGGGCCTATTCCTTATAGTCCTCTCTACTGATTACTTGACCGGAACTGAGGGCCTTGCCTATGTCATTAGTTCCGCTTGAGTAATTTAAGGTTTAGGCTAAGTATAAATAGGGTAGATTTGTAGTTTAGCTTTAGTCAATCATCGCTCCTGATGAAGCTAACATTCTTAGCGAAACGCACGTCGAGTGCAAAAATAAAGTGTTTGGTGTAGTGGTGATATATACTGAGTAGTATGGTTACAATTCCCCAGAAACTATTGGCAAAAATCCATACGCCGTTGAAAATCTCCGTCTCTAAAGTGATGAACTTTTTTTGTCCAATATGGCCTGAATTTGTCTTTTTCAAAGTACGACTTACGTTAGTTCCTGGTAGTCCAGTGGATTCTTTTAACTGTCGGGTTGAAGTATTGGAATTATTTCCGATAGTTCCTAAAACTACTATTTATTCTAACTCCTTATCCCCGTTTGATGCATAATTTTTCGATCGTTTCTTTTCAAACTGGCCACTATTAACTAGGTTATGTCGCAATCGAACGAATATATCCTTGAAGGGTTGACACCTCTCTGGATACCGTTCGTGGTACAAATTACTTGCCGCTACCGAATTTTCTCCGGTTTGCATGAAACACACTATCATATCCCATTTTTCGTAATTTTCAAACTGCATTGCGACTTATTTGACAATTCAATGACTGATCCTGAAGTAAAATTTGACAACTACGAGTAAACAATTGAATTAAACTGTATGGCCGCTCCGTCCAAAGCCTACTTCACAAAATGTGCATTTAAAACTCGCATAAAAACTAAAAACAGCAGATTTAAGCAAAATATAAAATGTGCTATATTTTTAGAATGGTGATTTAAAGCTCTATGCGGATAAGGAAAAATATACAGGGTATTCCATTTAAAAATATATTTTTGCGTTAATAACTATTAAAATTTTAATAAAAAATGCAACTTACATTGTTGAAATCTACATGAAAAAGTGCTTTGAGAATGTTTTTACAGAAATCAAAAATTTTAAATAGGAAAAGAATTACAAACATTTTTCCAAAATGCAGATTTTTGAAAAACACCCTGTATATATAAAACGGTACTAGATATCGATATGCGGTTTTCACCATTGCGTTTATCATAAAAATTGAGCCCCAGATACTGAGATCAATTTTCGTCTATCTCCTTTAGATAAAGGGGTTTATCTTTAAAAGTGTCCGATTTGGACCACCCTGTACATCTGGCGGGGTTTTTTACTGCAGCGCTCACTTTTAACGACTATAACATTCGAACAAACAGCAGTACGACTTTCCCTCTAGTACTGTTGTATGCCTTCTGAACTACTACATCTGGCTGCGTCCCTTCACTAATCCCTCAACTATACGCAAAAGGAAGTTACTTTCCGAATAGCCCTCGTACTTGATTTGTGCTCGTTCAGTGTTTTCATTTCGAAGAGTAAATATTCCTGAAGTTGCCTAGTGTAATTGTAAGCGAAGCATCGGCAAGTTACTTCAATTTAATACGGTATAATCACAAAAATTTGAATTTATCTAAACTCTATCCTCTTAAATAATACTAATTATATTATTGCATGTTGACTAAATATAAACTTTTTTTTGTTAGGTGCTTTCTTAGCTGCTGCAGATATCATTTCTTTGAAAAATAATTACTTAAATTTAGCCGCCATTATTATCCATAACGCTCTTCTTTTCAATTTACTTCGTATTAAAATTGAAAAATAATATTTACTTTCCTGGCTGGCGTTAATTTGATAAAATACCATTATGCACTGCAAAATGATTTAAATCAAGATGAAAAATTCATTAAAGGATGGAAAACATCTTAAATTCAATCTTTTATAGTTTTATTTTTTATATTATGTGTACTCTATTAAAGAAAGAATAGTAATGACTAGAGACCGGATTATATGCAACATAAAAATCTTGAAATATGCATGAAAATTTTTAGTTTTTTATTTCAAAATCAGCATAAAATTAACAAGTTATCGACGATATTTAAATTTAATTAACAATTATTTAACATTGTTTAAAATTATTTAACTTTTGTATTCTTGTACACGTTAAACAATAAGGTTTGTTGGGTAGTAAGATTGTGTCTTCGATCACTTATAAGTGGAAAAAAACCGTTCCACATCAACTGAGGTAACTGGGCAGTATTTGAATTTGGGTGCTATGTTAGCACTTACTGTTTCTGGCAAAAGTTCACCCATCCCATTAATAAAATTATCAATTTGACACAAAGGTTCAAAGCCTGGGTTATTGCACAAAATGTTTTTAAACTTTTCTTTAACTCTACGCGGGAATACATCTGGCAATGTGGAGTTTATTTGATGGATTTTATTCATTAACTGAATTGATTCGGTCAACGCCAAACCTCGAGTTTCAAGCTTTTTAATACCCGCAGGTATGTGGGAAGAGTGAGTGCTAATCAAAGCTATGTCTTTTTAGTATCAGAATCGTTAAATGCTTCCTTGGATTGACGAACTGCCATAGCCTCAGCACTATCGAAGTCATTTACTACATCTTTGATGGCCTCGAAATGTTCATTGTAAAATAGTACCGCTTCAATCCATGTTCCCATCGAGTTACCATTGGTTCGAGAGGTAAAGGCACATTTGGCAGTTTTTCTTTATAGGCGTTATTGCGAGCAGGTGCCTTAAGAAACACTTTCTTTGCTGGTGAAATCAATTTATTTACATTTCCAAACGTGGATCGTACTTCTTCAGCGAGTCGATGGACTCCGTGAGCAAAGCACGTCACATGAATTAAATTTGGATAAAAGACTTGGAGGACTTTGGCTGCCTTGATCATATAAGGAGCAGCATCTGAGAGAAACATAAACACTCTTTCATCTGCAGAAGAATATTTTTTTAATACCCTCATTCACAAATCTGGCATCGTAATTTTGGGTAGCCCTTGACACTATAACCTAATCGATGTTTAGACTATTGCAGGTAATGTTCCGGCGATAAAATCGGTTCCAGACGGCAACATTAACAATACCTCGAGCAATTCAATTGCCTAGTAATACCGAGAAATATTGTAAATATAGGGCAAATATGCATCATTACTAGACTAAATATGCAAATGCATATGAAAATATGCAAATGCATATAATCCAGTCTCTAGTAATGACTATCCTGATATATCTATAATATAAATAAAATGCAACGTCTCTCTGTCTGTCTGTCTGTCTGTCTGTCTGTCCGTTAGTGCACTGAAGAACCACTTATCCGATTCACGTACTTTTTTTTTTAAAACATACATATGTTCTCTGGCCAGGTTATAGGCTATATTTTATTACGATAGGTAGCATAAGGAATGAGCAGTGACGTAAAATAGTGAGTGATGTCGGAAACAAATTTGCCGCTAGCGCGTGCCTTTGCAATACACAGCCTAAACCATTAAATATGGAACAATATTATGTAGCAGAGAATATCTGTAATGTATAATCTATAATATATATAAAATGCAATGTCTCTCTGTCTGTCTGTCTGTCCATTAGTGCGTTTATCACGCGGGAACCACTTATCCGATTTACCTGTCTTTTTTTAAATTCATACATATATTCTTTGGCCAGGTTATATAATAATAATAAAAATCTATATCTATAATATATATAAAATGCAATGTTTGTCTGTCTGTCCGTTAGTGCGCTTATCCCTCGAGAACCACTTATCCGTTTTTACGTGATTTTTTAAATTCATACATATGTTCTCTGACCAGGTTATAGGTATATATTTTATTACATCTATTATATATAAAATGCAACGTATCTCTGTCTGTCTGTCTGTCCGTTAGTGCTCTTATCACTGGAGAACCACTTATCTGATTTTTGTACTTTTTTTTTTAAAACATACGTATCTTCTCTGGCCAGGTTATAGGATATATTTTATTAGGTGACATAAGGAATAAGCAGTGACGATAATAGTGAATCAAGTCGGAGAAAAGTTTGCCGCTAGCGCGTTCTCTTGCAATACACTCCCTAAAGCATTAAATATGGAACAATATCATGTAGCAAAGAATACAATATATATAAAATGCAACGTCTATGTTCTCCGGCCAGGTTATAGGCTATATTTTATTACGATATGTAGCATAAGGAATGAGCAATAACAATAATAGTAAATGAAGTTGTACAAAGTTTGCCGCTAGAGCGTTCTCTTGCAATACACAGTCCAAACCATTAAATATGGAACAATATTATGTAGCAGAGAATATCTATAATATATATAAAATGCAATGTCTCTCTGTCCGTCTGTCCGTCCGTTAGTGTGCTTATCACTGGAGAATCACTTATCCGATTTACGTGCTTTTTTTTTAAACATACGTATGTTCTCTGGCCAGGTTATAGGATATATTTTATTAGGTGACATAAGGAATAAGCAGTGACGATAATAGTGAATCAAGTCGGAGAAAAGTTTGCCGCTAGCGCATTCTTTTGCAGTACACTCCCTAAAGCATTAAATATGGAACAATATCATGTAGCAAAGAATACAATATATATAAAATTCAACGTCTCTCTGTCTGTCTGTCCGTTAGTGCGCTTATCACTCGAGAACCACTTATCCGATTTACGTGTTTTTATAACTTTATTCATATGTTCTATATAATTCGATATAAGCCTAGATAATGGGAGATAAGGTGAGATAATGGGAGATAAGGAGAAATAATGGGAGATAAGTCGAGATAAGCCTCGATAATGGGAGATAAGGTGAGATAATGGGAGATAAGTATAAATAATGAGAGATAAGGAGATAAGCAGAGATAAGTCTAGATAATGGGAGTTATGGTGAGTTAATGGGAGATAAAGAGAAATAATGGGAGATAAGGAGAAATAATGAGAGATAAAAAGAAATAATGGGAGATGAGCAAAGATAAGCCTAGATAACGGAAATTATGTAGATATAATGGGAAATAAGGAGAAATATTGGGAGATAACGAGAAATAATGGGAGATATTTTATTACGTTGGGTAACATAAGGAATAAGCAGTGACGATAGTAGGGAATCAAGTCCACGCGAGCGGAACCGCGATCCCGGCTAGTAATATATATAATGTGAGTTTTTGACCATAAAAATACGATCACTAGGAAATTTTTATTTTTTAAATTAGAAATGTTGGATTAGAATTTAAACATTTATTTTTGATTTCAAGTTATGTTTTACAATTAATAATTTAAAAATTCTGATTTTCGAAAAACCGTCTCACGGATATCGAACATTTTTACCTTATTATTTGCAGTTTGAGGTTTTTGTTTTTCAAATGATACTGTAGCGTCACAATTTATTACAAATTTTTGATTCTATTAGCCGATTCATTATAATAAAAATATAGAAACACTCTAGTTTCAATTTCCAATTTATTTATTTTAACAACTTAACAATTGTTTCAAACACACAGTGTCTTCTTTAGAAGTAACTAAACTATTTTAAATGATAATGTAATGTGTGTGTGTGTATGACTGTTAATTTGATTATTTTATAATTTGGGATGATATTGGAAGCTTTCCCAATTTCTAGGCGGATTTTATTTTTAAAAATGTTTGTTGAATCTTTGCTTAAAGTCTGAAAATTTCTTTTTTTAATAAAGTCTCTTATTTTTTCTATATACTGTGCCTTGTTGATTTAAATGATATCTGAACACGTGTACTTCTTAAACATGTTTAAAGTTATATCTGTTTCTACTGCTAATAACTCTGATTCCTTTATATTGAAATTTTTATCTAAATTATGTTTAAATCCTTTATTTAGGAGTTTTGTTTCTCGAGTTAAAAAAGTTGTATCCGAAAGGTTTATAAACCGTCTAAAAAACTTGTGATCGGATTTTTTTTTTTTCCTTTTTCTATATCTGCTATCAAATTTTGTTTTTGTTTGATAAGTGCATTAAGTTTCTTTTTTTGTTTTAAGTATTTTCTGTCAATGGATGGATCGAGTTTTATTTCTGATGTCGGAATCAAAAATAGTAAATTCGATTGGGTGTAGTCTAAATAGAAGTTTAGTATGAATTACCTTAACATAAATATTGAATGTATCTCTTTTGTTATACTGAGTCTTCCGGCCGTCGATGATCCATTCTTTTTTCCTTTGTTGACTGGTATTTGAGCTGCTCAAAAACTGTTGATATAGCTGGTAAAACTTCGTTACGCGGGCATTTCAGAAAATTGTTTTTTTTTGGATTAGACTTAAAATGGTCCAATTTTTAAAGACTAACGAGAAAATATTTGGGGGAGGTCGTTTTTACACGTTTTTTCTTGCATATAAACATTGATACGTAAGCGTACGAAAGTCTACTAGGCTATTGACAACCACTGATCGAAACTACTCCGGAAAACTCAATTCGTTTATGCGCATGCGCCGAGATGATTATGCTACATTTACAGTCAAATTTTCTTTGCGGTACACTAAAAGAACAAATCACAAGATTTTTTTTTTTGGAATAAGCCTAAAATGATCTGATTTTGAAAGATTGAAGAGAAAAAATCGAGGTAAAGCTATTCTTGCTAACCTGAACTAACCTTGGTCTCCAGTCACTAATACAGCACGTATATCATTTTTTCACATTAAAGTAGGAAATTTTTTTTCATTATTTAATGTATTTTGTATTTGCTGATTATTTAATTCAGGTTAGTTTTGGTTAGTTCAGGTTAACAAAAACGGTTACTTCCCGATTATTTCCCATACATTTTTCAAATTTAGGCCATTTTAATCCTATTTAAAAAAAATCCTTTTTCTGGAAAGTCCGCATACCGAAATTTTACCAAAAATAATAACAATAAACAATTTTGTGATAAGATTAGATTATTACTGAAAAAAATTTAATAATTTTTTGAAAAGATTAGACTGACCTCTACATTTCACCCAGTGTAAACGGAGCTTATTGTTCCGAAAACAACTGACAGTATCGATCAGCGGTCGTTAGTGATATAGATCAGTTTTTATTTACCAAAAAAAGTGCAAAAACGGCTTCCCCCTGATATTTTCTCGTAAGTCTTTCAAAATTACACCATTTGAAGCCTATTCCAAAAAAAACCTCCTTTTTGTGAACGAAGTTTTACCGTATAGCTGAGTGCAATTTACTAATATTTTCTGCCATTTATTTTAGGATAAAGATTTTCTGCAACCGATTTTGTGACAAGGTTTACTAATTTAAATATAACGAACGTCACAACTCCCTCCAAAATGTCATTATTTAGTGAATACTCCAACCGAGTATAAAAAACGCCACAACTTAGAGATACTATACACGTTTAAATTTCACTGAAAATAAGCGTTTCAATAAAAAAGCAACAAATAAAAAAAAAATCACCATTTAAATGATATCCAGGTATCCAACAACTGGATTTCCCGAAACCGTTTTAAACGTTTTCCTGTATCGTCAATCATCCAATTTGAATTCTGATATGTTCGTTTAGTGCGCGGGGATTTGTTTGAATTATTATTCGAATGTTATAAGGAGCATATAAACAGAAACGTGTATTAAAGTTGAAATTTGTTTTTAAAGAATCATCAAGAATAAATTTGGTTTGAATAGTTTTAAGTCGGGCGTATATATTTCGAAGTTCTTAATAATAGAATAATTTGTCCTGACAATTTAATATAATTTTAGCATTGGTACATTAATAGGAATTTATATAATTAGACCATAGATATTTTGAAGTCATCCCGGAGCTGGAAAAACGACATGTGTTCCTATGCTACATGAGGTAAAAAGTTCCAAGACTTTTGAAGCAAAAATCGCTTTTGTTTTTCAAGATAGTCTGGTGAGCACAAAAATCGACTTAAATGATTTTGCTTTATTTAACACCAATCCTGGAATTTAATTTTCAAACAGTGGTATTATTTTTGGAATCATTAGAATGCTTATTTTCTACTCTTTCCAATAATACCAAAAAAATTTGGATTTCTAAAAAGTTTTACTGATTAAAATGCTTTTACTCAATAGAACCGATTTTGCTCGCTCAGCAACGTACTCGTTGTGCGCTGTTCATCTCTACAAAAACATATGCAACTGCTTTTTCCTATCGTTTCTTTATCTGAACTTGAACCGTCAACATCTCTGCTGTACCTGCTCACTCATTACGTCATCGGAAAATGGATACCACGCCAAAGGGTACAAGTCATACGGATGTGAAGTATTAGCTCGACGTGTATTTCTAACATGCATCGCTCTCGGAGGGATTAAGCGGGCAACATCCTCCGAACATTTTACATGAAAATACTTGTAGAATAGGCTCAAGTCGCCAACGGTTCTTCGATGTTCTAGCGAATCAAGGCCGCCCGTCAGTTCCGGGTCTCCAATCAGACGAACAGCTCTTCTCTGAATAGAATCCAACCAATGAAGTGTATGTTTGTACATGGGAGCAGTATTCCATAGTTGGTCGACTTTGAGCTTTGTAAAGAATTAGCAGTTGTTGTACAGTAGAGAGGGAAAAAAAAATGTCGGAATCTTGTTCGTCTGGACCCCACAAAACGATTCCCCTTTCCAGATATTGAGATAGCCGAAATTTGACCTCGATTAAACGACGTTAACCCGTGCCGCTAGTCGCTCAAAGTTTGAAAAAATCTAAATTTTTGGCCAAAAAGCTGACATATGGAGCCATAACTCCAGAACGGTAAATAATAGAAACACGCTTAATATCTCAAAAGAAAGCTAATGTTGTTCTTCAAAATTTATATTCTATACATAATTGTTGTTATTTTAAGTCAAACCGAGTTACAACAGCCTATAGCCCCAAAAACGTGACCTGGTACCACTAGGAGCATACTTCGTATATTTTGTTATTAAGTGATAAATTTTGCTTTTTTTTTGGTATATTTTTGAGTTTAAAGTAGAAATATAATAAAAAAACAAGTAATACTGATAAGTCTAATGACATTTTTTATTTTAAAATATAAAAATTAGGTATATAATACATACAAAACAGACACAGAAAAGATACAGACGTAGTACCTACATGAGTTGATAATTTTACATAGTTATCTAATCTATTCTAGAGCTTTTGTTAAAGTAGTTTTTGAAACGTCAGGATATAATGCTCGGCATTTACTTACAACTTGCATTACATATTGCTTTTGGTCTTCATCTTTTGTCAGAAGGTCGTTAAAGTCGGTTATTAATTTAACACCACGCTCAGCCATATCATTAACTACTTTTAATGTTTTGACAATTTTCAATCCTTCTTGGAAGTCATTATTTTGAGGCCAGGTGTTTGGATGTTGTCTTAGGAAACCTGTTTTTATATTAAATTGGTCAAAGAATGTAAACGTTTCTTTGGTAAGTAAATTTACCAATCCTCCATCAACTACCTCTTTTAAGTTTTTTTTCCTAACTTTTGGATTTACAGCCCTAGCGTGCTGTGATGGTTCATCTGTGCTACTGAGCAATTTATTAGCCATTAACAACTTTTCATCGTCTGTAATGGTGGGATCAAAAAACGAAAATCCCACCAACTTTGCATTCAAATACCACAAATGGTTCGAAAATTTGGTCAGGGCTATTTCTGCAATGTCGTTGTCACATTCTTTATAGTCTAACAGACTATGCAAAATACCTAAATCTTGCTTTGGTGCAAGATGAGCTTTTGGAGCATTGAACCAAGCTTTACAATAAATTTTAACTAGGAAAACGGAAATGGCACGCACAGAACTTTCTTCTTCTTTAGACATCTTAAATTGACGACGAAAAATGAACATTTTTAAGCAGTAAATAGCCTTTGCCATCCACCTAGCGTGATGAATGGCTCCTGGAGTTCTAAAACCCACAACATTGCCGTCTAGTGATCCAACAAATACGAGAACCAACTGCAATAGCTCCTTGTAGTCATCTCTGGGGTGGCTCTCAATTAATTTGGTCTCGAATTCAGCAGTAACATTTGCAATTACTTCTGGAGTTAGCTGCTTTTGTATTAGATTGTCACTGATACCTGTGTCGTATTTTCCTTTGTCTATCTTGGGCCACGCAGTGAGGAATCTCTTGAAAATGTCTGGATGAGGTCCAGTGGTTGATCCCATTTTTGTGTCGAATACGCCTCTTAACAGAATTTCCAAGATATGGTGACGGCAAGCTAGGTATAACAATTCTCTTCCTAACATTTGCTCCAATATGACGCATGCTCCTTTGAGTCTTCCCGTGTTGGATGCTGTAGTGTCGAAGCACATCGCCTTGACGGTGTTGAGAAGACCCCATTCATGTAGGCATTCATATACGGCTACGGCTTGCTCCTCTCCAGAGCTGTTCGCTGTTACAGGAACTCCCAGCAGCTGTTCCTTTTCGCCATATGAAATAGCTATAGCTATTCGCTCACATTGTTCATTTTTTAAAAACACCCGGTAAAAGTTTACCGTCCCAATGGACAACCACGGGCTCTTTTTCAGGAATGTTTACTTTATCAAAATTTTTTTTGTTATATTGTTCTCTGAACATTTGCCTTCTATCATGTAATAAAGTTTTCGAGACTTTGTACTCAAGAGAGTAAAGGTACTACGTCTGTATCTTTTCTGTGTCTGTTTTGATTGTATTATATACCTAATTTTTGTATTTTAAAATAAAAAATGTCATTAGACTTATCAGTATTACTCGTTTTTTTTATTATATTTCTACTTTAAACTCAAAAATATACCAAAAAAAAGGAAAATTTATCATTTAATAACAAAATATACAAAGTATGCTCCTAGTGGTACCAGGTCACGTTTTTGGGGCTAAAGGCTGTTGTAACTCGGTTTGACTTAAAATAACAACAATTATGTATAGAATATAAATTTTGAAGAACAACATTAGCTTTCTTTTGAGATATTAAGCGTGTTTCTATTATTTACCGTTCTGGAGTTATGGCTCCATATGTCAGCTTTTTGGCCAAAAATTTGGATTTTTTCAAACTTTGAGCGACGAGCGGCACGGGTTAACGTCGTTTAATCGAGCTCAAATTTCGACTATCTCAATATCTGGAAAGGGGAATCGTTTTGTGGGGTCCAGACGAACAAAATTCCGTACATCGATTTTTTGCGGTCACCCTATTGTACAGTGTAAAGCTTTCTGGTTCGAAATAATATTCCCAACTTTTGAGAATCTCTCCTTGCTTGCGACATGTTCATGCCAGGACATAGTTGCTCCCAAATTAACACCTAACAAATTGAGTGACGATGTTAGAGGAATGGAGTGCCCCGCCATAACTATGTCGGGTTCAGCAACGTCCGAGCAACGTTAACTTTTTTAGAAAAAACTGCCGCCTGGGTTTTTGTAGCGTTAAATTCCACTTGGTTACTGGAACAAAATTCCGACATCGATTTTTTGCGGTCACCCTATTGTACAGTGTAAAGCTTTCTGGTTCGAAATAATATTCCCAACTTTTGAGAATCTCTCCTTGCTTGCGACATGTTCATGCCAGGACATAGTTGCTCCCAAATTAACACCTAACAAATTGAGTGACGATGTTAGAGGAATGGAGTGCCCCGCCATAACTATGTCGGGTTCAGCAACGTCCGAGCAACGTTAACTTTTTTAGAAAAAACTGCCGCCTGGGTTTTTGTAGCGTTAAATTCCACTTGGTTACTGTCTCCCCAGGATAGAATTTCTTCCAGGTCTTTGTTAAGTTGAACGACTTCCCGCTGTCTGCGGATATTCGTCTGAGTAGCCGAAGTCCGACCGTTCAAAGTGAATGAAATGAATGCTCAAAAAAATATGTTGTTTACACTTCGGCAAAGTAACATATACTAAAAATTAGAGTCTAATGATGTTGCTTCACCATGCATATAGCAACAATATTCCTCGATGCGATATAATACAAGTTACGCCCTCTCTTAGAAATCCCTCAAAATTAATTCACACTCCTTATAAATAAAATAAGTTACAAAATTCAAATTATATATGCAGCATTTTAGCAAATAAATTACCAATTTGAACACTGGAATCGCTCCATTTTAATATTAAATTGATGTTATTTCGAAATATTCTAAATAAGCAATAATATTTACGATAAATAGTTATTTTCCAATTATCAATTATTTTTGAGTAATGTAAATTCAGTATTAGTAATTATGTAAATATTAGTATGATCGTCCGGCACTGTATATTTTAAAAAAAATATGGAATATGTATACAGTCCCTGGCCAAATTATTAGACGCACTGTATTTTTTTTAGTAATTTTATGTTTCTTAAGAGTTTTTATGCAATAATGGTATATTTAAACTACAATATTATTGATTTTTATTTAAAAGAATTGTTGTAGACTACATATTTGTATTTATTTTTAACATATGGCAACACTGTGTTGACAAAGTGATACATGAACGTAAATAAGTACAAACCTGTATCAGTCGCGATCGGAATCGAGTCAGGTACGGACGTGTTTCTGTGGCTTTATGGACTGTGATTGTTTGTTTAACAGTTTTTATACTACTCAGTTATTAGTTTATTTTGTATGCAGTGTTTTAAAAAAGTAATTGGACTATTTTCATTATGGGTAGAAAGGGCGATCTTTCATCACGTAAAAAAGCTGAAGTGAAGGCCCTTGTGATTGCGAAAACATTTACAAACCGAGAAATATCACGAAGATTGGAGGTTTCTGAAGCTAGTGTACGACGCATAAAAAAGAGAATTGAGTCAGGGAAGGAATTAAGCCCGAAAAGAAAGAAAAGATGCGGTAGAAAACCAATTTTCACTCCACGGTCAGAGAGATGTTTGAAGAAAATTTGTGTAGAAAACAGATTTGCTACCACAAAGGTAATAAAATCACAACTCCAGGATGCTAGCGTAAATACTTCTGAGCGCACTGTTCGAAGAAAATTGAAAGAATTAGATTTTAAGGCCTGTCGCTCCGCCAGGAGCTGCAATGAAAGCAAAGCGCCTGAAGTGGGCCAAACAATGGCAAGACAAAGATGTGGACTTCTGGAGATCGGTAAGATACAGCAATTTAATCAATAATTGATACATTATTATCATTTTCAGTTAAATAAAGCAAATAAACATGGAAGTTTATATATTTTTCCTATTTTTGACAGGTCTGCTTCAGTGACGAAAGCACATTCGAAATTTTGCAGAATAAAGCTCAGTATGTGCGTCGTCGTCATGGAGCTTCATCGTGATTGTGTCGTCCCGACGGTTAAACATCCCACCAAAGTGATGATTTGGTCAGTCATCAGCGGCAAGGGCACTGGACGTCTGTACGTCGTCAAAGGAATAATGAGGCAAGATCAGTACAAAGAAGTATTACAAAATCGGTTGATTCCGCAGCTCAGAGAATGGTTTCCAAATGGGGAACCATGCACTTTCATGCAAGATGGAGCTCCCTGCCATACTGCTCGGTCTGTTAAAGCTTTTTTGGCAGAAAAAATATCCCTCTGTTGGATTGGCCCTGATATGAACCCCATTGAAAATGTGTGGGAGCTGATGAAAAAAGAAGTGGCTAAAGATGTGATTACCAACAAAACCCAGCTCCTAGAAAAGATTATTCATGTGTGGAATTATCATCCTCAAATGCAGGAGACAATACAATCTTGCATTGATTGCATGCCGCGCAGAATTAAAGCTTTGATAGCGGCTAAAGGTGGCTCAACTAAATATTGACTTTTACTAACATTAATTTCACTTTTCTTTAAAACTTAATAAACTTATGCTTTTCTAAATTAATGCTGTTTTATTTATGTCAAATAAATAGGTAATTGATTGGATAATATAAAAATAAAAAACAAATCAATTTAAAATAATAAAACGGTACAATATCACTCGGTAATTAATATTTTACATGAAATCTTGCAGTGCGTCTAATAATTTGGCCAGGGACTGTATGTATTAGTTTTCGTCCACATAATTATATAAATAAATAGTAGAATTTTTTATGATTTATATGAAAGGATATTTTGTGACTTAATTAAGATGAAATATAAAGAGCAGGGGAAAGGAAAACAATGTGGTTTCGTGGCTGAACGAACGTGAAATAATAACGTCTCTTGTTTAAAACGACTAAAAGAAAAATGTGTAACACAAACCAATGAATACACCTTACATTCATAGATCGCTATTATGTAAAGGGTGTTTTTTATAGAGGTATAGAACTTTGAAATGGAATAAAACAAAGATGAATTTTTTAAATTGACATGAAATTTACTTTATTCGAAAGATAATCTTCTGGCATTATAATTTAAATATGACTTCTGGCATATGACCGCCACGGCTGGCTCGAACGTAGTCTAATCTGGAGGTCCAATTTTCGAAGACTTTTTCCAACATTTGTGGCCGTATATCGGCAATAACGCGGCGAATGTTGTCCTCCAAGTGGTCAATCGTTTCGGGCTTATCGGCGTAGACTAACGACTTCACATATCCCCACAGAAAATAGTCTAGCGGCGTTAAATCGCACGATCTTGAAGGCCAATTCACGGGTCCGAAACGTGAAACTATGCGGTTACCAAACGTTTCCTTCAATAAATCAATTGTGGCACGAGCTGTGTGACATGTTGCGCCGTCTTGTTGAAACCACAGCTCCTGCACATCATGGTTGTTCCCTTGATGAACGAACGAAAAAAGTCAGTAATCATGGCTCTATAGCGGTCACCATTGACTGTAACGTTCTGACCAGTATCGTTTTTAAAGAAGTACGGACCAATGATTCCACTAGCCCATAAAGCACACCAAACAGTCAGTTTTTCTGTATGTAACGGTGTCTCAACATACACTTGAGGATTATCATCACTCCAAATACGGCAGTTTTGTTTATTGACGTATCCATTCAAACAAAAGTGAGCTTTATCGCCAAACAAAATTCGCTTATGAAAATCGGGATCAACGGCAATCTTGTTTTGGGCCCCCATTCACCGAATCTACGCCTTGCTAGGTGATCGTGTGGCTTCAATTTTTGCACGAGTTGGATTTTGTAAGCACGCAAACCAAGATCTTTCCGCAAAATCTTCCATAAAGTGGATGGACATATATCCAATTCCTGTGCACGATGGCGGATAGACTGATTCGGATCTTCCTCTACGCTACGCTCTACAGCAGCAATGACTTCTTCTGTACGCACTGTACAACGTCTCTGTGGATGCGTATTATCATTAAGAGTAAACGTGGTGCGAAAACGTTCCATAGTTAATTGAATTAATTGCTCTGATGGACGATTTTGTTGACCGTAAAATGGACGTAGTGCGCGATACGTATTTCGAACAGAACCATGATTTTCGAAATAAATTTGCACAATTTGGAAGCGTTGTTCAGGCGTCAGTCTATTCATGTTGAAATGCCAAACCAAACTAAACATAAATTACTTGACAGCTGACAAAATGGCCGCCAGTTAAAAAAGTGTTGCCAACTTAAAGTTTTATACCTCTATAAAAAACACCCTTTATATACAGTGCGACCTCGATAATCCGGACTAATTAAAACCGCGGTGATCCAAATTAGTAAATAATTCGAATTACTGAAGCAGGACATTATTTACATTAAAAAACGAATCATTTAATACGAAACAACTAAAAAATAGTACATACATAGAATAATATTTAAAATAGAAGCATATCTTATCAAGTTTTATCTTATTTTGTAAAAAAACTTGTAATTTTTGTTTGTTTGACACTTCTCTGATTCATCATAAAAGCAACTTCTTTTAATCTTTGAAATACAAGAACATCACTTAGAGGGATATCATTTTCTTCTGCCCATCTCAGGCACGCATTGAAACTTTTAACTGCCTCATCATTCTTCGTAGTGTTCTTAACAGTCTAGTTTGTATTAGTATTTGATTCTGAACCTTCATTATCACTCTCGTGTTGTTCATCTGTATCATCTATGTCTTTCAGTGGTATCAAATCTTGATAATTTTCAAGCCAATTACATATTTCCACATTCGTGAGATTCTGCTCAGTGAGAACATTCAGCATATCTGAAACATCTGTTAAATATTTACGAATTTACCAAAAAAATACTAAAAGAAAAATTTCAGGCTTTACCTTTCATTTCTTCATTCGTGGAAAGCAAATCGTGCCGCAATTAACTCCGAGGAATCAGATCTTCAGTATCATATTCAGTGGCTGGGTTGGTATCTGCCACATAAGCCGTAATTTTGTGCCAGCACTTTTTCAAGACTTCAGGGGAGACTTTTCCCATGAATTGCATAGTATACATACAGCATCTTTTAGGTTAATGCTTTTTAATAACCTAACAAGGTTCTCTTCATTATTTGATAAAATATGGGCTAAAAGACTTTTCCGATAAAATAATTTTGTCAGTCTGATTGCATTCTGGTCCATAGGCTACAAAAGTGCACTACAATTTGGTGGAAGAAATAATGTTGTAAACTGTCCATCCTCACTAGTCAGCTCTTCTATAGTTCCATGGCTCAAAGCGTTATCAACGATTAGCAGGGCTCTTTCAGGCAAGTTGAGACTTCTTAAATGACTTTTGACTTGACGAATAAAAGAATGATGAAACGAGTCTAAGAAAATTGCTGTAGTCATTCATGCATCGGCAGATGATTTGTACTCACATTTTTAAAAGCCCTCGGATTTTTTGCCTTTCCTATCACTAACAGCTTTAATTTTTGTGATCCATCAGCATTGCAACATGCTAGAAAGGTAACGCGTTCTTTGTTTATTTTTCGACCTGGTGCGGTCTTTCCTGAGAACGAACCAGCGTTTTTTCAGGCAACATTTTCCAATACAGAGCTGATTCATCTGCATTGTATATTTGAGTAGGTCCAAGGTTTAATTCTTTTATCTTATCTGCGAATAAAGTTAGGAAAGGATCGACGGCACTTTCATCATTGGATAGTTTTTCGCCACAAACTTTTAAAGCACGCAGACCATGTCTTTTTCAGAAGTTAGAAATCCAGCCTCTGTTAGCTCTAAAATTATCATTCCCGTAGGTTTCAGTATAAAACTGTTTTGCTTTGCCTGACAAAATTTCGTAGGAAATTGGGACGTGCCTTGATCGTTGCGTACAAAACCATGTATACAAACGAGTTTCCATTTCTGGATATTCGGCTTTTCGTAAGGTTTTTCTGACGCCAGGACCGGAATCACATTTGGAAATAAATCTAAAAGAAAATTATCTTTAAAATAAATCATATATACGTACCTTTTCATTTTCCCTTGTTTCTTTTTTATATCCGAAATTGTGAATGTTCCTACTCTGCATTCATTTGCCAACACTTTTCCGCTTTCACCAAGAACTAGTCTTTCTAATATATCGGACTTTTGTTTTATTGTTAGTGTATATGTTTTCTTTTAGAAGGCATTTTAATATGTAGGTACATATACGTAAAAAAAACGTTTACATACTTATATGAACAACATAAAGTAAAATAGAACGTAGGTATGTTGTACTTATGATAATAAACAAACAACTATAAAGTCTTTAAGCTTTAGACGCGATACACGATGCGTTGTAGACAAATGAAAGGTACCTACAATTTGTGTGAATCCCAGATATATTAAACTGGAAGTTAGGGGAATCCCCTTACTATCGATTTCAGTTTTCCCTTGTAGTTTAAATTAAGTAGATATCTAAAACGCAGGTCTGGATTACCTAGTACTATCAAATCCGGATTATAAAGTACACAATGCAATATAAATGTTTGTCTGGATTATTAAAGAATCCGGTTTAATGGAGATCCAGATTATCGAGGTGGCACTGTATATATATATATATATATATATATATATATATATATATATATATATATATATATATATATATATATATATATATATATATGTATATACCAACTATGGTAGCATGCCCACATAAGTTCCTTATCTTGTTAAAAGTAAAATAATAGAAATACAGACAATTGTGACGTCTTGTAAAGTTGTTCACAGAACACTCGCGGCTCGAAGCGTATCTAACTTTCGTGTTCCAATACTTATTTACATACCACAATTCCGGTTTATGTGGGTACCCGGAATACTGACTTCTAAAGTTCAATACAATGCCAACGTTGTTAAAGTCTTTGAATGGATTTAATTGCATGAGGCGCGAAAGTAATAATTATTACTAGTTAGCGGTTATATGGAAGATTCATGTAGGTAAGTGGTTTTTGTGGCAGGAACTAAGCAACTAAAGTAAAGGACTTTTCTTGGGTATGATTTTTTTTTTTGTAAAATATAATAAACATCCACAAAATATATTTAACATATTATATCATGAATAAACCTTAAAACCTTTCTAAGAAACTAAAATTTAAAGAAAATTATTCTAACTTTCTTCTTATAGCACCATCTCCATTATTGAAGTTGGTCTATAATCACGGGGAATTCTTCTTTCGATTCATTGAGCGTATTCCTAAGGTCCAGGCCTCAACTCCACATAAAAGCCCTGAATATATATAGAATTTCACAAAACGATAACGAGTATCCGAAGAAAGAGTGGAGTCTGTGAGAAGGTGTTTCATTTTGAGAAAAGCTTTTTTAGTCATTTCAACGCAAACTCGTACAGTCCCTGGCCAAATTACTAGACGTACTGCAAGATTTCATGTAAAATATTAATTACCGAGTGATATTGTACCGTTTTATTATTTTAAATTGATTTGTTTTTTATTTTTATATTATCCAATCAATTACCTATTTATTTGACATAAATAAAACAGCATTAATTTAGAAAAGCATAAGTTTATTAAGTTTTAAAGAAAAGTGAAATTAATGTTAGTAAAAGTCAATATTTAGTTGAGCCACCTTTAGCCGCTATCAAAGCTTTAATTCTGCGCGGCATGCTATCAATGCAAGATTGTACTGTCTCCTGCATTTGAGGATGATGATTCCACACATGAATAATCTTTTCTAGGAGCTGTTTTTTGTTGGTAATCACATCTTTAGCCACTTCTATTTTCATCAGCTCCCACACATTTTCAATGGGGCCAATCCAACAGAGGGATATTTTTTTCTGCCAAAAAAGCTTTAACAGACCGAGCAGTGTGGCAGGGAGCTCCATCTTGCATGAAAGTGAATGGTTCCCCATTTGGAAACCTTTCTCTGAGCTGCGGAATCAACCGATTTTGTAATACTTCTTTGTACTGATCTTGCCTCATTATTCCTTTGACGACGCACAGACATCCAGTGCCCTTGCCGCTGATGACTGACCAAATCATCACTTTGGTGGGATGTTTAACCGTCGGGACGACACAATCAGGATGAAACTTTTCTCCATGACGACGACGCACATACTGAGCTTTATTCTGCAAAATTTCGAATGTGCTTTCGTCACTGAAGCAGACCTGTCAAAAATAGGAAAAATATATAAACTTCCATGTTTATTTGCTTTATTTAACTGAAAATGATAATAATGTATCAATTATTGATTAAATTGCTGTATCTTACCGATCTCCAGAAGTCCACATCTTTGTCTTGCCATTGTTTGGCCCACTTCAGGCGCTTTGCTTTCATTGCAGCTGTTAACTTGGGCTTCCTGGCGGGGCGACAGGCCTTAAAATCTAATTCTTTCAATTTTCTTCGAACAGTGCGCTCAGAAGCATTTACGCTAGCATCCTGGAGTTGTGATTTTATTACCTTTGTGGTAGCAAATCTGTTTTCTACACAAATTTTCTTCAAACATCTCTCTGACCGTGGAGTGAAAATTGGTTTTCTACCGCATCTTTTCTTTCTTTTCGGGCTTAATTCCTTCCCTGACTCAATTTTCTTTTTTATGCGACGTACACTAGCTTCAGAAACCTCCAATCTTCGTGATATTTCTCGGTTTGTAAATGTTTTCGCAATCACAAGGGCCTTCACTTCAGCTTTTTTACGTGGTGAAAGATCGCCTTTTCTACCCATAATGAAAATAGTCCAGTTACTTTTTTAAAACACTGCATACAAAATAAACTAATAACTGAGTAGTATAAAACTGTTAAACAAACAATCACAGTCCATAAAGCCACAGAAACACGTCCGTACCTGACTCGATTCCGATCGCGACTGATACAGGTTTGTACTTCTTTACGTTCATGTATCACTTTGTCAACACAGTGTTGCCATATGTTAAAAATAAATACAAATATGTAGTCTACAACAATTCTTTTAAATAAAAATCAATAATATTGTAGTTTAAATATACCATTATTGCAAAAAAAACTCTTAAGAAACATAAAATTACTAAAAAAAAATACAGTGCGTCTAATAATTTGGCCAGGGTATGTCAACTTCAGAATTCAGATCATTGGTTACCGAGCAGCTTAGGTACTTAAATTGGGTTATTTGTTCTACTATCTGTGCCCGCGGCTCCACTCGCGTGGACTTCATTCACTATTATTGTCACTGCTCGTTCCTTATATTACCTAACGTATTAAAATATATCCTGGCCAGAAAATATATGTATGAATTAAAAAAAAAAACACGTAAATCGGCTAAGTTGTTCTCGAGTGATAAGCGCACCAACGGACAGACGGACAAACAGAGAGACGTTACATTTTATATATTCTATTCTTTACTACATGATAGTGCTTCATATCTAATGGTTTAGGCAGCGTCTTGCGAGAGAACGCGCTAGCTGCAAACTTTTTTCCGACTTGATTCACTATTATGATCACTGCTTATTCCTTATGTTAGCTAACGTAATAAAATATATCCTATAACCTGGCCAAAGAACATATGTATGTTTTAAAAGAAAAAGCACGTAAATCGGATAAGTGGTTCTCGAGTGACAAGCGGACTAACATACAGAGAGACGTTGCATTTTATATATATGGTATTATAGATAACCTGGCCAGAGAACATATGTATGTTTAAAAAAAAAGCACGTAAATTGGATAAGTGGTTCTCCAGTGATAAGCGTACTAACGGAGAGATAGACAGACAGACGTTGTATTTTATATACATATTATAGAAGATTATAGGGAACCTGGCCAGAGAACAAATGTGTGAATTAAAAAAAAACACGTAAATCGGATAAGCGGTTCTCGAGTGATAAGCGCACTAACGGACAGACAGACAGAGAGGTTGCATTTTATATATATTATTTATTATATTATTCTTTGCTACAAGATATTGTTCCATATTTAATGGTTTAGGCAGTGTATTGCAAGAGAACGCGCCTGCAGCAAACTTTTTTCTGACTTGATTTAGTATTATCATTACTGCTTATTCCTTATATTACCTAACGTAATAAGATATAGCCTATAACGTGGCAAGAGAACATATGTATGTTTTTTAAAAAAAGCATTTATATATATTATAGATCAGTTGATTGTAGACACGAATATTGCAATACAGGTGTTCTTGAGATAGTCCTTAGTTTTACTTTATTACTGTTAACTTTCAGTCCCAGAGCTTTGCCTTCCCTAGATATATTATTCGTTGAAGTCCATCATGTGTGTCTGCTATAATAACGGTATCACCAACGTACCAAAGGTTGTTGATGATTTTACCATTAATTTTGATACCCTCTGAAGGCCTTATGGACTACAGATTAAAAACGAGTGGAAGGAGAACACATCCTTAACGAACATCTCTTTTTATTCTCCTCTCTTCCGTTCCTCTGCTATTTATTCGTATCGTCGCTACCTGATGCTAACATAAGTTAGTAATGAAGCTGATGTTATTTTCGTCAATCCATATTCTGAAACATCCGTAATAATTGTAGATGTTTGACTCGATCAAAGGCTTTTTGGTCTTCTTCTTCTTCTTCTTCTTCCTACCTTAGGACCATGTCCTGTGTTCACTTCAAAGATTTCCCAGAAACAATTGCGATGATGAAGACCAGCTCTTATACCATCTTATTGGTGGTCTTCCAAGCGGTCGAGGTGTGTTTGGTCGCTTCTCTTTCGCAACCTTAGCCAACCGGTCATTTGGCATTCTGTCTACATGGTATCTCCATTCTCTTCTCCTATTCCTTGCCTATCTCACCACATCCCGTATTTCGCACATTTCCCTTATTTCTTCACATCTCTTCCGGTCAAATAAGGTATGTCCTGTTATCGATCTAAGTGTTCGCATTTCTGTTGTTCTTAGATGTCGTTTTATTATTGTGTTCTCCGCTCTGGTTTCTATCGCGTACGTCATGATGGGTCTTACGCATGTTTTGTATATACTTACTTTGCTCCTGGTGCTCATATATTTGTTTCTCCAAATTATATCTCTTAAGTATCCTGATATTAATGATGCCTTTGTTTGAGTTTTTACTTCCTCCTTAAGGTTCCTGATAGTTGTTATGTTTGCCCCTAGATATCTGAAGGACATCACTTGTTCTACATTCTCTTCATAAATCGCGAGTTTTCATCTTTTCGGTTCTTTAGATATTGTAAGGGATTTTGTTTTCTTTACAGATATTTGCATGTTAAACACTTTTGCTGTTTATTGGAACTTATGTAGGAGTCTCTGTAAGTTATTTTTGTCTTCTGATATGATTACTGCATCATTGGCGTAACATATTATTTTTATTTCTTTGTCTCCCAGTCGATATCCTCTCCCAGTTTTCTTTACTTCGTTTATTATTTCATCCATTATGAGGTTAAATAAGATTGGGCTTAGACTATCTCCTTGTCTGATTCCGGTTGTCATAGATATTTTATTGCTTAATTCATTTCCCACTCTTACATATGTGTGGTTGTTGATGTTCAACTCTTCGATAGTTTTTATTATATTCGGGTGAATTCCCCTTTTTTTATAGTAGGGTTATGACATCAGTTAACCGTACCCTATCGAATGCCTGGGTAAGATCAATGAAACACATAAAGGCTATCTTATTAAAATCTATGGCTTTTTCTGTTTTGGCTGATTATAAATATTGCGTCTATAGTAGACCTGTTCTTTCTGAACCCTTGTTGTTCTTCACAGATTCCGGTTAACATTATTTCTTTTTGGTAATCGAAGAAATATTAGTAAACGCCTTTCCTTTGATCTCTTAATATTTGCAAAAACACACTGAGACCGAAAAGTGCATCTCTAGTTCCAAATTCTCTCTCTTAAAAAGTTAGTATCTACCTGATTATAGAGGAAACATATAAGCAGCAAAATAATTCTTCATGGTTGTCACTCTAAACCAGAGGTTCCCAAACTTTTTTCTCATAGACCACTTTCAAAATTTTACTGGTTTCAGTGGACCCCCTGCTGCTACATTTCTACCATATTCCCAAAACTCGTAAAAAAATGTGAAGATTAGATCTAACGATGGAAATTTGCGTCGTGGCTGAGTTCCAACCCTAAATTCGGAGTGGTAAAAATAATATATTTTCTTGTGTTCTATTTATTAAAATAATATGATTACAGACTTAATAGAATTAAAATTAAACATTAATAACGTTCCGTAACTTCAACAATGCAAATCAACAATTAAAAAAAAATAGTCATAATTTTAATGGGAGGGATGTACTTGATGGATTGACAGCAAATTATCCATATTTGGCTTCAGTTTTGTAAGGAATAACCGCAAATCTCCCCGTTCTGTGATGTTCAATCTGCTCCTTTTTTTTGTTAATAGGTTTGTAACGACATTAAAACTTTTTTCGACAAGGTATGACGAGGGAAACGCTATCAAAAGTTTTCTCGCAATTTCCCACAGCCCAGGATATTTTTTGGGTATTTCTGCCTGCAGCCAAAATGTCTGAGAGCCTTTTTTAAATTTCACCTTCAGCTCCTCATTGGTGCTAAGCTCGAGTAGCTCCTCTTGTAATACCACATTCGCCACTTCCGTTTCATCAAATGGATTTATGATCCATGGTGGTATTTCTATCGTCAGAATATCTTCAAATATATTTTTGAAGTCATCATGCAGGGCATTTAAATGTTAAACGTATGTCTAAATATCCTCATCAAGACATTCTGCCTGTGACAAGTTTGGAAACTGGGAGAATTCGCGCCGACTAATATTTTGCTTCATAAATTTCAATTTTTTAAGAAAAGCCGAAATTACACCCTTTGTTTTTATTAAATTTAGGCTGTCCCTTGTAACTGCAAGTTAATGTCATTAAATTTTTTGAACACATCTGTCAAATACGCGATGTCTGCCTTCAATTTTATCAGGTTTTCTTTTAAATCTGGATCTTTACTTTCCAGACACTCTAAAACTGATTCAAAAAGTGAGTAAAATCTTGTTAAACATGCACCTTTCGACAACCAGCGTACTTCAGTATGTAAGAGCAATCGTTGGAAGTTTTCATCATTTTCGTCGCACAATTGTGCAAATAAACGGATTGCTTCTTATTTTGTTAACTGCTTTAATCACAAATTGAAGAGATTGGTGCAATCTATCACTCAAATTTTTCGCTACCAGGTGTTGTCGGTGGATGACACAGTGAATTGCAGTTACTCCTGGCATAATTCTTTTAAGATGGCTTATAAACCCACGATATCGCCCGAAGATGGCAGGAGCTCCATCTGCTGCCACCGAAATAATGTTTGTAAATGGAATCGATTTTTCCTTAAAAAAAACCACTCAGGACATTAAATATTGATTCGCTTTTAGTGTCCGTCTCCAAAGTTTTCGCGAATAGCAGCTCTTCATGGATTTCTTCGTCCATAACAAATCGAACATATGCCAATAATAATGCTTTATTACCAGGTAAAGTTGACTCGTCCAGTTGAATAGAAAAATGAGTTGTTTGCAGATAATTACACAAGAAGCTTTCAATATCAGAGCTCATTTCATCAATACGTCTTTGTAAAGTGTTGTTACTCAAAGGAATTCTTTTGAGTACGTCAAATGAAGGTTTATGCAGAACAGTTTTTAAAACCTCTTCAACAGCGGGTAAAATTAACTGTTCTCCGATGGTGTGTGGTTTTCCAGATTTCGCTATAAGCAGTGAGATATTGTAAGATGCCCGCAAGCCATCATCGTTACTTTGAGACGTTGAAGCGAACATACTGTGCACGGTGGGTCTCTTTTCATATTTTTCCTTCAATGTTTGAAAATATTTTAAATCTTTACCTATTTTATCAGGATAACACCTTCTTAGATAATCTTCGAGCTTCGATGGTTTCATAGGGTCATTGCTCAAAACTGCATAAAAGGCATATGGGCAATCGTTTGTCTGCGTTTGATGGAAGAAAACCAAATTTCAAATAATCAACACTGTACTGTCGACATTTCTTCTTAGATTCAGCCATGTTTCGTATCAGTTACCTACCTGTAAAGAAAAAAATGTTTGTTTTAGTAATCATAAGGCGACTTTAACAGGATATGGCTATTTTAACAGAATAAAATAGGATTAATTAATTATTGCCATGAAAAAACCAAAATGCCGGCGGCAAAACTGATTTTAATTATTAAAAGCAATAAACTGCTAAGACCCATATAGAGGTTTTCACAAAACGGCTGAACCTATTTTAATGTAATATAAAATATTTTTTGATTAATTATATTTTGATACATTTCTGTAAATTCGAGAGAAAATACTTTTAAAGAATATTTTGACCTCAAAACTCCGCGATTTTAATGATTTATTTATTACTTTGATGTACGTTACGAGTGGTACATAAAGACACGTACAATTTATGAAAATATATTTAGTCATTTAGCATTAGCAACTACGAGGGCACTGAAATATGTACAAACATGCAGGTCAATCATATATCTCTCCTTTAGTGAATCACCACAGTCGGGTAAATAAATAATTTTATAATAAAAAGTACTAAAAGTTCAATCTTTCTCGGCTTTCTGTTCTTTTATAGAAGTATCGAATAATGGCCCTGTTCAGTATTTAACTTTTATTACGTACCTACTACATGCAAACATAACAAATATAATATTATTACAATATAAAATAAAAGTATAATTAACAAATAGGCAGGTACTTACTTTTTCCGGCACTGGCACTTTTCTTTTCAAAATTCCGGAAACAAATGAGTAACGTTTGTCCTTGGTATTCGTATTTATATTGGTGAAGAATCAAACAAGTTCATGCAAGATTCCAAGCACAGCACAAGTCGTATTTCGTCCCTTTGCACGTCTGAACGGGTTACGTTGCGGGCGGGCGGGCGGCGCTTTGTAATTCTCGACGCGCGTTGTACTGAATATCGAATATGCAAGTTTTCACAACAGTCGCTGACCTTCTTAAAATACACTACTCAAAAAAATTAAGGGAGGTTTTAAAACAAGGAAATTAATGCTAAATAAAAAGGCTATCTGATCCATATGCCGACCTAACTGAAAAAATTTTTTTCAAGCACGTGGACCAAAAAAAAGCAAAATATTTGCAATATTATTTTTTCGCGCTATCTGTTAGGATTGCATGAGAACCGTAGCGCCTAAAAAATTTTAGCCAAAAAATCTGAAAATTAGAATCTTAAGGCTTCAAAATGCTTCTTTTTAAAGTCTCAATACGACCATTTTTCACCGAAATACAGCCTGTCAAAAATCACCGAAAAATTTGGAATTTTTTTTTGCTCCCTTAATTTTATTGAGTAGCGTATTATCTGCCTACATTGATAGGTAAAGCCAAGCCAACATTTTTGTTCTTTATTATCGAAACCAGATAAATTTTCGTGGACCCCCACTTACAACTTGTGAACCCCCATTTTTTTTTCACGCCAACGTAGACCCCCGTCGAGTCTGCCGTTGACCCCTGGGGGTCCACCTGAACCACTTTGAGAATCACTGCTCTAAACGAAAAACGCAAAAAAATATAAAAAGTAAGTAATTGATACTTAATACACAAAATATAATACAATATAACAGTTGCTGTATGTACTAGGTAAATGATTTAACCTTTATTTTTTATCATTTTACATATTTATAGTTGTCCTAAACTCCCATTTATCAACCCCTTTGGATGCCTTTTATTTATTCTTCTTCCTATTCGGTTCGAATGTTGGCAATGATTCTGGCTATTATTACTTTATCCACTCCAGTTCTCAAAAGACGGTAGTATTTGTTGAGAACCAATTTCGCAGATTGGTTAGGCAGAAGATACGTCTGCGTCCTAGTCCCCTTTTTCCAAAAACCTTTCCTTGTAGTATTTGCTGTAGTAATCCATATCTGTGGGAATTTGTCATTATGTGTCCTAAATACTCCAATTTTCCTACTTTAACAATTTCCATTTTCTTGCTCATGCGACGTAAGACATCCTCGTGGGTAATATGGTCCTTTATTTAGTTTACAACAACATTGCCAAATGTAACTTTTTTTTGGAGAACAATACTTTTGGACAAAAAATATTTCCCTAAATCCTGATTTTCATCTTAAAATACAATATAATATAAAATATTAATAGTTAATACTACAGATAACATGATGATGATAACATATAAAATATTAATAGTTAATACTACAGATAACATGTAACATGTAACTTATTTCAATATGAAGTAACTATCCCCATCCAGTTTTCCTCGGGCGAAGATGGTATCAAAAGTACAATTATATAATAAAAGACTGTTTTTAGTCAATTTCCACTGGTTTATTTAAATTGCGATGACGCGTTTCGCTGTCGATGCAGCTTCTTCAGATCTACATTTTACACTGTCAAGTTAGGTTTAATATTCATAGTTTTATATAATTTCTTAATTATAATATTACACCCAATTAAATTACATTGATAGTATTGGGAAATCCACACAGATTTGGAGTTAGGAGAATAAATTCAATAATGGTGAATTGCTTAAATCTACCTGGTCGTTGAGTAAAGTACCTGTAGTCCTTAATCGATTTATTTGCATTGTCTCTAAAAGGTTTAGTTTTAAACCTTTTTGTTGGGTGTGTAAAATTTTGAAATTCTTGTTAAATGTGTGATTTTCTGTTAAAAGATGATTAGCATATGTTGAATTAGATTTTCTATGGATGAAACTTTTTTCGTGTTCTGTAATTCTTTGTCTAAATGTACGTCCAGTTTGTCCGATGTATGTTTTAGGACATGACCCACATGTTAATTGATAAACCCCTGATTTATTGTCTTTATTGATTTGTGGTTTGTCGTTTTTAAGATATTTCCCTATAGTATTGTTAGTCTTGTAAGCTATGTTGATGTTTTTTTAATTTAAAAATTTCCCCAGTTTTTCCGTTGGTTTGCCGAGATAGGTTAAGCATTTAAAAGTGGTATTTCTGTCTTTAAAACGTGGGTATATTTCTGAGATTGCCTTGTTTCTAAGTTTTTTCTTAACGATACTATTGATTAAAGTAACCGAATAACCGTTGTTAACGGCTACTTATTTTATGTAGTTTAATTCTTTAGTAAAATGTTCTTCTGATAAGGGGATATTAGTTAGTCTATGTATAAAACTAATCGATTTATTAACATTTCTAACACACCTTTTTCGGACAGGGAAAAAAATCTTCTAACAAAAGGTTTCAAACACAATATTCAAACTAACTTCAATACCAAAGAATCGGAGACATTAGGTATTGATACTGAGATTGCCTTGAAAGATAGTCCTAACAACATATTATCAAAATTTCAAACAGCCGAAATTATTAAAAAAGAATTCATATCTAACACTAACAACATCAACCAAGACTTAAGGACAAAAAAACAATTCAGAGTAAAGCAAAACAAAATGATGTAATCTTTACCAAAGCAGACAAAGGTAACACAGTAATAGCAATAGACAAAATCGACTATATTAATAAAACGTTAGATTTTTTCAAAACAGGAAAGTAGGAAATTTTAAATAAAGATCCAACAAATATTTTTCAAAAAGAAATAAAACAACAAATTGAACAGGCTAAAAGTGTCATTCACGATAAAGATAAAATTAAATTGATAAATATGAATCCCCAAATCCCACAACTTTATTCACTCATAAAACTACACAAACTTGACCACCCAATCAGACTAGTTGTTTCCTACATGTCTGCTCCAGCATATAAGACGTCATCCTTTTTAATTGATTTAATCAAATATCATACCAAATTTGAACCTAAATATAGTATCAAAAACTCATACGAACTCGTGAATAAAGTTAAGAATATAACAATACCAGATAATTCTAAATTAGTCTCTTTCGACGTCAAAAACTTATTTCCAAGTGTTCCTCCAGACGAAACAATAATTTTAATAGAGAACCTATTAACAAAAAACAAAGTAAATGAAGTTATAAAAATGGACATAATTAATTTATTAAGAACTTGCCTAAGACAAAATTATTTTTCATTTAACAATACATTCTACAATAGTAAGGAAGGGTTAAGTATGGGGAGTCCATTAAGTCCATTACTTGCCGAAATTTTCATGGACAGTATTGAAACAATGATATTTAACAACCATAAGAACAATAGTAATAATTGTCTATACTGGTATCGATACGTAGACGATATAATTGTATGCTTTACAGGTACGGACAGACAATTAACTCACTTTTTACAGTATATTAATTCTTTACATAGAAATATCAGTTTTACAATGGAAGAAGAAGTCGAAGGGAAAATCAATTTCCTAGACTTAACAATCAGTAAAGCCATGAACAAAACATGAATTTGCAATATATCACCAACCTTGTCATACAGATACTACCATTCACAATAGTTCTCACCACCCTAACCATCATAAACTTGCCGCTTATACATTGACTAACTAATATCCCCTTACCAGAAGAAAATTTTACTAAAGAATTAAACTACATAAAACAAGTAGCCGTTAACAACGGTTATTCGGTTACTTTAATCAATAGTATCGTTAAGAAAAAACTTAGAAACAAGGCAATCTCAGAAATATACCCACGTTTTAAAGACAGAAATACCACTTTTAAATGCTTAACCTATTTCGGCAAACCAACGGAAAAACTGGGGAAAATTTTTAAATCAAAAAAACATCAACATAGCTTACAAGACTAACAATACTATAGGGAAATATCTTAAAAACTACAAACCACAAATCAATAAAGACAATAAATCAGGGGTTAAAACTAAACCTTTTAGAGACAATGCAAATAAATCGATTAAGGACTACAAGTACTTTACTCAACGACCAGGTAGATTTAAGCAATTCACCATTATTGAATTTATTCTCCTAACTCCAAATCTGTGTGGATTTCCCAATACTATCAATGTAATTTAATTAGGTGTAATATTATAATTAAGAAATTATATAAAACTGTGAATATTAAACCTAACTTGCCAGTGTAAAATGTAGATCTGAAGAAGCTGCATTGACAGCGAAACGCGTCATCGCAATTTAAATAAACCAGTGGAAATTGACTAAAAACAGTCTTTTATTATATATTTATAATGAATTTCCATCAAGTAGAAGCTACAACAATCCAAAAAAAGTACAATTTTCATAAAATTGGTAGAAACTCTAAGCTATGCTTCTGTGACAGTTCTCTCAATAATGACGTTTAGACAGATATGGCCTAAAAAAAGTTTTTGTATTTTGTAAACTTAACAATAAATATCGAAAGTTGTAAGACCTATCCTTGGTGGAAAGTGTTTTTTATTCGCTGTTTTTTAGATTTTAGTCCGTGTTTGTACCTTGCCGAGTAGTGTTTAAAGATTTCACCCCCGTTGTAGCAGTTAGTGCTAGTGTCATTCTGAATTTATTTACATGTATTTACACGGTTCAATAATACAACTATAAAACGATTAGAGCACTTTTTAACGATAATATAGTGATTATTGGCCATAGATCGAGAATTATAAGCGTATATTTATCGTTTAGTGAACAATTATTTAAAACACTCATCGTCAAACGTTGTTTATTTCTCCAGCATCATCTGTTTTTTTTTTGAACTTAAACAGTAAAATTCGCTTAATCTGTTCGAACATGAAATAACAAAATGATTTTAAACATGGCAACATTGCAACAGTACATGTTATCGTCAAAATCTGAGTTAGTGGAGGTTAGTTCGTGGCGGTCTATTTATTACAACCCTTAACGTACATACTGAAAAACCGTAAATTTTCAAGGTCGATTTTCTTATGTGAAAAAATGCGATTTATCATTATTTTTCTGCAAATGCTTTTGATACATTGATTTATCGCTTTAAATATATTAAGCGGTTTCCATAACAACCTGTATATAAGATTTAGTATGTTTCTGTTCAGATGTACATATAAATTTATTATGTTGGGAATGTGGAATTCCACCTCTTTTACCCGCGAAGAAAATGAGGCCAAGTATGTCTCCATACCATATAATCCGAAATATAGCAGAGGACTCAATAAGGTATTTAATAAGGGAAGCCTCACCTTAGTCTATAAGTCATCAGGCAATCTGAGGAATATCTTATGAAATTCCAAAGATAAGATTCCTAGTTGTGAGAAAAGTGGAATTTATGAAATGAGTTGTAATGATTGCGACAAAAAGTATGTTGGGCAAACTAAAAGGTGAGTAAAAACACGATTTAAAGAACATTTACCACATTTAAAACACAGTAGAATAAAAAAGTCTAGCATTGCCCAACATCCCCTTGAAGCTGATCATACTGAGGTATTTCGGCCATCTCAGCAGAAGACATGAACTGGACTCACTGATCATACAGGGAAAAGTTAAAGGCAAGCGCTGCAAGGGTAACATTAGATAATCTAAGATTTATTAAAAATGTATCTGACAGGAGATTGTTGGACGCATACGAAAGTATGGAAATTATAAAATGTAAAAGTAGTTTAAATAAAGACAGAGGGCCTATTCCTTATACTCACCTCAACTGGTTACTTGACCGGAACTGATAGCCTCGTCAATGCCATTAGTTCCGCCTGAATAATTCAAGTCTTAGCAGCGCTGTGTTTCCCACCGAGTACAATTTACAGCGATTCAAGAACAACGTGAATCGCTTTTTGCGCACTCGTGCCGCTCCTGGAGCGCTTTAGGGACTCCCCTGCAGCACGTGTGCTAGACCCATAAAAAAAAATAAATAAATAAATATAAATAGGGTAGATTTGTAGTTGGGCTTTAGGCTTAGCGCACCCTGGAGACTTTTTGTCCGTAGACAGTTTTGTCGCCATGCCGGGAGCTTATACAACGTATGAGAGTGCGCACACTCTCATATGTTGTATAAGCACAAGACGGGGACAAGACAAAAATATCGTCGAGCCCGGCAGACACCTGACAACTTTTCTGTCTGCAGACTATCGGCCGGCTTAAGACAGGACAATAGAAGTGCATGTGCTTGCGCAGACTGGGGGCAAAACTGTCTTCTACCAAACATTCTCTCAGACAAACTGTTGCATATCCCTGTCTAGATTTTTAATTTTTGTAAAGATGTTTCAGTTTTTTTTTTTGTTCGTTTTGTGAAAAGTTTTGTTAAATATGTTGGAAGAACAGATTGAAAATTTAATAGGCGAAATGGAAAAACGAAACGTCCAAGTCCTAGCAAAAGGAGGATATATATATATATATATATATATATATATATATATATATATATATATATATATATATATATATATATATATATATAAGAAAGAGGAAGGACAGTAACAGGGCACTGGCAACAAACAATCCTAAGTTTAACCACTGGGAAACTCCCTTATAAGGAGAAGAGATGAGCAATCAAAGATCTAAAGGCTCTAGTATCTGCTTTTTATTTTTATTATCGAGCTTTCATTGCCTAATGGTAGCTTCTTCTGGATTCTAAAAATGCAAACCAGGTACAGAAAATAAACCAAAACGTTCGTTTTTTAAAATGTGATTAAATGAATTGTACGACTGTATGTGAAAATTACTTACAAAAATGTCAGCAGTTAGTTCATCTCTGGTGAAGACAATGAAATTTGCATTTTTGTTGGCCAGGTAGTATGAATGATTACATAAACATGATTAAAAGACATTTAGAGAGTTACACGAATATTAAAAATAAAACTTTGTCAATAAACATTAGTTAAAAACAATTTTTTGAAGACCGAAATATAACTGCAAGAAACACCATGATGTTGAAACGGTACTCCATTTTTAAAATTTTTGACGTCGAGTTTAGTAACTATTTAGTGATATTTAAGTCCGAACCGAATATTGTTGGTAGTCTATGTCGTCATCAGGTCGACAAAAAACCATAAAAGCATTGAAGTTAGGGATGTGGTAAATTTTTTAGGTGGATGCTAATTTTAGATAAATTATTAATTATTAATGATATCTATTTTTTAGTTTTAATTTTATAAAAAAAGGGGGGGACTTAAATTTGATGAATGTTACTCTTCGACGAGTTATTTATTATTAATTATATTAATTCTTTAATTTTATAATCAAGAGATTCATAGACCAATTTAAAAATTTGAAAGAAAAAATTAATACTGGACATTATTTATTATTTATCATATTTAATTTTTTAATTAATTAATTTTAACAAGAAGACATAGAAAAGTAACTGAAAATAAATAACAAAAATGACAGAAAGAGAAAAAGGAGAAACGTCAACTTTACTAGAAACTAATTTTTTTTCATAAAGATCGTTCTTTTTTATTGGTTTGGTATAGTTTTGTGTTAGTAAATAAATATATATGGAGCTCAATCCTTCTATGTCTTTTTTGTGATTGAGATTATTTTTACAGGTTTTTATGTAACACATTTCCAAGAAACTTCTTCTGAAATAATTAGTCTCAACATCCAGAATGAACCTGTTGTTATATTGTACTCTGTGATCTGTATTATTTACGTGTAAGCTCAAGCTAGTTGCGTTAGGTTTGTGTTTACTATCACTTTTGTGTAGCGCTAATCTTTTAGAGAGCTTTTGTGAAGTTTGTCCAACGTAGACCAAACCACATTGACAGGGAATGCCATAGATTATATTAGATCTTTGTAAAGTATCGGTTTTATCTTTTAATTTGGTATAAAAACAATTCATTCTTTTTATGTTGTAATTAGCAATTTTAATGTTTGTATTTTTAAAAAGAGAAGACAAGGACTAGGAAAGGCCTTCAATGTATTGTAACTTTCTTACTTTAATATCGACATTAGTGGTGACAGTTGGATTAATTTGAAGGGGGTCTTTGAAAATTCTTTTTAATTAGAGCTTTAGGATAGTAATTGTCCAACAAAATGTTTTCCAACAGTTTTACATTTTTTTCTTTAAATGAGGGATGGCAAATTTTATCTATTCTGTTCTTTAGTCCTCTGATGATGTTCAGTTTCTGTTTCATAGGGTGATAAGAATGGAATGGGATATATCTACCAGAACTTCCTTAGGAAAAAATCAAGTTCTGGTAGATATATCCCATTCCATTCTTATCACCCTATGAAACAGAAACTAAACATCATCAGAGGACTAAAGAATAGAATAGATAAAATTTGCCACCCCTCATTTAAAGAAAAAAATGTAAAACTGTTGGAAAACATTTTGTTGGACAATTACTATCCTAAAGCTCTAATTAAAAAGAATTTTCAAAGACCCCCTTCAAATTAATCCAACTGTCACCACTAATGTCGATATTAAAGTAAGAAAGTTACAATACATTGAAGGCCTTTCCCAGTCCTTGTCTTCTCTTTTTAAAAATACAAACATTAAAATTGCTAATTACAACATAAAAAGAATGAATTGTTTTTATACCAATTTAAAAGATAAAACCGATACTTTACAAAGATCTAATATAATCTATGGCATTCCCTGTCAATGTGGTTTGGTCTACGTTGGACAAACTTCACAAAAGCTCTCTAAAAGATTAGCGCTACACAAAAGTGATAGTAAACACAAACCTAACGCAACTAGCTTGAGCTTACACGTAAATAATACAGATCACAGAGTACAATATAACAACAGGTTCATTCTGGATGTTGAGACTAATTATTTCAGAAGAAGTTTCTTGGAAATGTGTTACATAAAAACCTGTAAAAATAATCTCAATCACAAAAAAGACATAGAAGGATTGAGCTCCATATATATTTATTTACTAACACAAAACTATACCAAACCAATAAAAAAGAACGATCTTTATGAAAAAATTAGTTTCTAGTAAAGTTGACGTTTCTCCTTTTTCTCTTTCTGTCATTTTTGTTATTTATTTTCAGTTACTTTTCTATGTCTTCTTGTTAAAATTAAATAATTAAAAAATTAAATATGACAAATAATAAATAATGTCCAGTATTAATTTTCTCTTTCAAATTTTTAAATTGGTCTATGAATCTCTTGATTATAAAATTAAAGAATTAATATAATTAATAATAAATAACTCGTCGAAGAGTAACATTCATCAAATTTAAGTCCCCCCCTTTTTTTATAAAATTAAAACTAAAAAATAGATATCATTAATAATTAATAATTTATCTAAAATTAGCATCCACCTAAAAAATTTACCACATCCCTAACTTCAATGCTTTTATGGTTTTTTGTCGACCTGATGACGACATAGACTACCAACAATATTCGGTTCGGACTTAAATATCACTAAATAGTTACTAAACTCGACGTCAAAAATTTTAAAAATGGAGTACCGTTTCAACATCATGGTGTTTCTTGCAGTTATATTTCGGTCTTCAAAAAATTGTTTTTAACTAATGTTTATTGACAAAGTTTTATTTTTAATATTTGTGTAACTCTCTAAATGTCTTTTAATCATGTTTGTGTAATCATTCATACTACCTGGCCAACAAAAATGCAAATTTCATTGTCTTCACCAGAGATGAACTAACTGCTGACATTTTTGTAAGTAATTTTCACATACAGTCGTACAATTCATTTAATCACATTTTTAAAAAACGAACGTTTTGGTTTATTTTCTGTACCTGGTTTGCATTTTTAGAATCCAGAAGAAGCTACCATTAGGCAGCGAAAGCTCGATAATAAAAATAAAAAGCAGATACTAGAGCCTTTAGATCTTTGATTGCTCATCTCTTCTCCTTATAAGGGCGTTTCCCAGTGGTTAAACTTAGGATTGTTATATATATATATATATATATATATATATATATATATATATATATATATATACGAGTATATATATATATATATATATATATATATATATATATATATATATATTGATAAGCTGTTGTTTCTTCTCCCCATCATTGAGAACAGAGACATCAATAGTAACGTTGATGATGAAGCGAATACGTCAGATGCTGATAATGATGTAGGAGTTCCTACTTCTGAGCCCTGTACGGAAGAGCGTATTAGAGTAGGTAGAAAGAGACGTTGTGCTCCGACAAAGAATTCATTTGAGGAGTCACTCCAAACAATATTAAAAGAGAAAAGGAACGTGAACACAGATGAGGATGTAAATTTTGCTCTTTTACTGGTCCCCATGTTGCCGTTACTAAGCGATTATGAAAAAATGGATGCAAAAATTCAAATTATCGGTGTTTGAAAGTCCATAAAGTGACCACGTCACAACCCACTGAGTATTTCAGAAATGACACCTTATTTTAAGACTCAACCGCCTCCGCCTAAATACATCCCGGACCACTTTTCTACAATTTCAACTCCACACCAGCCTGGATCACATGGTTACCAAAGGAGAAGTCCCAACCAGATATCCATGTCTGCAGTGTCGCCATTAAGTGAAGAATCAGTACACTCATTAATAAGCAATTTTACTGACGAGTCTGATAATTTTGAATTACTACCTTTGCAATAATAAAACATTTTTTATGGAAGGAATAGTTATTTTACTCATTTACTTCAATGTCGCTGCAACACTCTCGTCTACAGATATATACAATCGAAAGGTTGTATTCTAGTACGTTATATCTCCCCCAATTTTACCTATTAATTCATCAAACGATGTTACACTCATTCGAAAGTAAGAAAAAACTTAGTTAGATGCTCTTGTAAATTATTATACAAAGTGTAAAATTTTCCTTTTAGTAATCTGGTGCTGTCTATTTCTATGCTTCAATCTCCTTTTTTCGGTGAACAACTATAGCAATTGCAGTAATTTGAACAAGATCCGTCTCGCTAGCTACCAGATACGCAACTGTCTTGTCTCTAGTGTGCTGAGACGTCTCGAGAAAACTGTCGTGCCCGCCAAGTGTCTTTTACACTGGTAGATAGTCGGCAGACAGTCACCAGACTGTTTTGCCCCCAGTATGCGCCTGCCCTTAGTCAATCATCGCTCCTGATGAAGCTAACATGGTTAGCGAAACGCGTGTCGAGAGCAAAAATAAATTGTTTGGTGTAGTGGTGATATATACTGCGTAATATAAATTTATGTTGAGTTATAACTAAAAATACATTCATTTTAGTCTAGGCAAATAACTGAAATTATAATTTAATTACCACATTACATTATTGTCTGTGCTCTTTGCATAATATTAATAAATAATTAACTAATTAATATATCATGTATTGCGGAATATTTGAACAAACAATGGTCTAACCAAAAATATAAAAATGGCATAAAGCAAATAAAATATTGAGTACGATAAATGTAGCACGATTTTTTTGTAAATAAAAAAAAAAGGTTATTTTGCGAAATTTGTTTTTTTTTCTAAATAATATGACAAGGAAAAAAGTATTTTTATCATCATTTAGTATTATCTAATTACTTGAAAAAAAGAACATCAGTTAATGGGGAAATACACTTTGTTTTTTTTGATTTGGCAAAGGCGTACGATACAGTGCCAATTAATATATTATTTGAAGTACTGCAGCAAACCAACATCAATGACACTGTGGTACAAGCCATATAAGAGTTATATAAAGGAGCAGAATTTCAAGTAAAGTTGAGGAAAAACCTCACTCGTACCTTTAAAATTACAAAAGGTTTAAGACCAGGATGTTGCATGTCCTCCTTACTCTTCAATATATATTTAGATACCGTACTGGTGCACTGAAAAAACAGTTGTAAATTCATGGGAATACTCTTTTACAATGAGGCGTTATTCACCCTTCACTACGCAGATGACCAAGTCGTCATAGCACGAGATCATGACGATGCGAAATTTACGGTAAAGAAGTTATACTAAGAATACCCGAAGTGGAGGCTAGAAATTATCCTGTAAAAAACGAACATTTGTGTGTAGCTGGAGAAGCTCGAGAATTAGGTATAGAGGCAGGCAGCACGATATAACCATGCGATGAGTATATATACCTGGGTGTTAACGTAGCACAGAACGGTAGGCATGATAAAACAATCTAAAGCAGAGTGACTAGTGCAAAAGAGATAATCGGAATACTTAACTCAATTCTATGGCAAAATAATATATAAAAGAAAACAAAATTAAGAATATATGATACCATTGTGAAAATTAATTTAGCTACTTTTACGTTTTATAATTTCCATACTTTCGTATGCGTTCAACAATCTCCTGTGATACATTTTTTATTAATCTTAGATTATCTAATGTTACAAAATGATCAGCTTCAAGGGCAAGTTCGGCAATGCTAGACTTTTCTGTTCTACTGTATTTTAAGTGTACTAAATGTTCTTTAAATCGTGTTTTAATTGACCTTTTAGTTTGCCCGACATACTTTTTGTCACAATCATTACAACTAATTTCATAAATTCGACTTTTCTCACAATTAGGAATCTTATCTTTGGGATTTCCTAAGATATTCCTCAGACTGTCTGATGACTCATAGACTAAGGTGAGGCCTACCTTATGAAATACCGTACTGAGTCCCTTGCTATATTTCGGATTATATGGTATGGAGACATACTTGGTGTTATTTTCTTCGCGTGTAAAAAAGGTGGAATTGTGAATATTAAACATAAACTTATGTCTATTTATTAGCTTATTTACTAAGTCATCGTCATAACCTTTAACGCTAGTTCTATTTCTAATACGATTCCTTTCCTTATTAAAGTTTACTCTATTCAGAGGAAAAGTGACCAAACGATGAACTAAAAAATGTAATGAGGCTAATTTGTGTTGTTTGCAATGAAATGAATCATTAGGAATATATCTATCTGTTACTGTGTCCTTCCTATAGACATCAAATTCTAATCTAGATATCTATAGGAAGGACACACTAACAGATAGATATATTCGTAATGATTTATTTCATTGCAAACAACACAAATTAGCCTCATTACATTTTTTAGTTCATCGTTTGGTTACTTTCCCTCTGAATAGAGTAAACTTTAATAAAGGAAGGAATCGTATTAGAAATATAACTAGCGTTAATGGTTATGACGGCAACTTAGTAAATAAGCTAATAAATAGACATAAGTTTAGGTTTAATATTCAGAATTCCACCTTTTTAACACGCGAAGAAAATAACACCAAGTATGTCTCCATACCATATAATCCGAAATAGAGCAATAAGATATTTAATAAGGGAGGCCTCACCTTAGTCTATAAGTCATCAGACAATCTGAGGTATATCTTAGGAAATCCCAAAGATAAGATTCCTAATTGTGAGAAAAGTGGAATTTATGAAATTAGTTGTAATGATTGTGACAAAAACTATGTTGGGCAAACTAAAATGTCAGTTAAAGCACGATTTAAAGAACATTTAGCACATTTAAAATACAGTAGAACAGAAAAGTCAAGCATTGCCGAACATGCCCTTGAAGCTGATCATATTGTAACATTAGATAATCTAAGATTAATAAAAAATTTATCTGATAGGAGATTGTTGAATGCATACGAAAGTATGGAAATTATAAAATGTAAAAGTAGTTTAAATAAAGACAGACGGCCTATTCCTTATAGTCCTCTCTATTGGTTACTTGACCGGAACTAATGGCCTTGCCTATCCCATTAGTTCCTCTTGAGTAATTCAAGGGTTAGACTAAGTAAAAATAGGGTAGATTTGTAGTTTAGTTTTAGTTAATCATCGCTCCTGATGAAGCTAATATGGTTAGCGAAACGCGCGTCGAGTGCAAAAATAAAGTGTTTGGTGTAGTGGTGATACATACTGAGTAGTATCATTGTGCCAAAGATTCCCCATTCCCAACTTAGTATTTATAAAACTACTGAAGCGATTTTAACGAAACTTTTCTGTTCAATCAAGTATTATTTACTTTAATTTGCAGTATAAGAATCATTCAAATCGGTTTTTTAGGTCAAAAGTTATGTTTATTATAGTAATTAATCAAATTTTGAGAGTACTCTATTGGAAAAATATACATACATATATGAAAATATGTCTAAAAAATTGGGGGCTCGATCATCTGAATTTCTCTATTTACTCTATTTCTTAATAAAGTCAAGTTATTGGAAGAAAAACTGAACATTTAGCAACGTTGTGGTAAACTAAATAATAGGCGTCCGATAAGACTGGGTAATGGGATGTTAGCAAAACTTCAAATACTTCCGAATTGAGAAAAAGAAGGTAGTAACTGTTTTTTTACTTGACCCGAGGTATCACATGTTTTATTATATTAAATTATTTTTATAACTCCCCGTATATAGAGAAGAGAAGGATTTTTTCAACAGTCCCTGGTTTTATTGTACCAAGTTCTAATTAGGTTTTTAATGGGCAAATACCCGTCAGCTTTAATACTAAATAAGATAAAAGTCCTTTCTCCAAAGCTCCGGTGTACAATATTTAAACAGAATTTCAAACGAGCGTAACCCTACCTCACAGAAATCTTAAAATAAATAACTAAAATTGGCTTTATTAAGGCTTCTGTAGGAACTGGAAAGCGGTTTAGACTCTTCCAGTTATAAATAATATTCCCCTGGAGCTTATTTTCTTGTCTAGTTCGTAGTAGTCTTGAATAGTAGAAAAATTGTTACGACTATTTGTTAGAGATGGGAGAGAACTTAGAACTGCAGGCCACTGAGAAATAAAAATTAAATTGAAAATAAAAAGTCAATCGTTAACGCTACAATTAAATTTTAATGGGTCAAGTTTACTATTCATTACAAAGGTATACATAAAAAATTCTGTCTTTTAAGTGAAACACGTGTTTTCTTAAGTATATTTTATGCTAGATCCAATTAAATCATAAATAAAACCGGTCAAGTGCAAGTTGAACTTGCACAATTAGTGTTCCGTACGTTGATTGTTTTTAAAATAAAAAATTTTGTTACAGAGGTATAAAATGATCAGTGACTTCACAAAACACACCCCAAATGAGTTTTCAACTAAGTTTGTTTCCAATCTTTACTGAAAACTGGTGACCTCGAAATTTTGTTTTTTTTTTTTCTATACCAGATAAATTATTAAAGGTAATGATAATTTTCGTTCAATCTATACCCCGTGGAGAATATTTCAGGATTTTTTCAAAAATTTTTTTGGTCAGTACTTTTCGAGATAAGATAGGGGACAGCGATTTTTCACGATTTTTTAAAAGTAATACGAAGAAAAGTGTGCGCAAGTATTACATTATATATATATTTTTTACTCGTGTTTTCACAAGCTTTCATTTGACACCACACTCGATGACCTAGTAAAAAAATTTTTTTTTCACTTCGGATTTCACCCCTCAAAACGAATCCCTTAAGTCAAAATTTATGTTACGGTAATATAAAATGATCAGTGACTTCACAAAACACACCCCAAATAAGTTTTCAACAAAGTTTATTTCCAATCTTTACTGAAAACTGGTGACCTTGAAATTTTGGTTTTTTTCTATACCAGATAAATTATTAAAGGTAATGATAATTTTCGTTCAATCTATACCCCGTGGAGAATATTCCAGGATTTTTTCAAAATTTTTTAATCAGTACTTTTCGAGATAAGGTAGGGGACAGCGATTTTTCACGATTTTTTAAAAGTAATACGAAGAAAAGTGTGCGCAAGTATTACATTATATATATATTTTTTACTCGTGTTTTCACAAGCTTTTATTTGACACCACACCCGATGATCTAGTAAAAATTTTTTTTTTTTCACTTCCGATTTCACCCCTCAAAACGAATCCCTTAAGTGAAAATTTATGTTACGGTGATGTAAAATGATCAGTGACTTCACAAAATACACCCCAAATAAGTTTCAACAAAGTTTATTTCCAATCTTTACTGAAAATTGATGACCTTGAAATTTCTGTTTTTTTTATATATCAGATAAATTATTACAGGTAATGCACTCGTGATAATTTTCGTTCAATCTACACCCCGTGGAGAATATTCCAGAATTTTTTTCAAAATTTTTTGATAAGTACTTTCCGAGATAAGGCGGGTGGACAGCGATTTTTCGCGATTTTTTAAAAATAATACAAAGAAAAGTGCGCGCAAGTATTACATTATATATATATATATATATATATATATATATATATATATATATATATATATATATATATATATATATATATATGTATATATATATATATATATATATATATATATATATATATATATATTTTACTCGTGTTTTCACAAGCTTTCATTTGACACCTCACTCGATTACCTAGTAAAAAAATTTTTTTTTTCACTTCCGATTTCACCCCCCAAAACTAACCCCTTAAGTCAAAATTTAACTTTCAAAACTACATGGCTCTGATGAGGCCATCAATTCCTATATTACTACCAAATTTCAACTTTCTATGACAAATAGTTTCGGAGAAAATCGGGTGTGACAGACGGACAGACGGACAGACAGACAGACGGACAGACACCGAAGTGATCTTATAAGTGTTCCGTACGGAACACTAAAAAGACATCCACCTTGAGGTTTTTTTTTCAGAAAACATACTTAAAGTTGCCAGAAAACTATTCAATTGAAAAAAAAAAAAGATTTTTAATAATGTAAAACTGTATCATCATTAAAATTATGGAATAAAACTATTATTTCGGACATTTTTAAATGTTCTGAATCTACATTTATCATAAAAACTTAAAATATTAGATTTTAGCAGGTGTACAAGTATGAAATGCGGATTTCAGACAACAGATAGTGCACCAATGCGGTTTGTGCTATAAAGATTTGACACTGTGCCATTTTGTCGTGTCTTCAACAAGTGTCAGACGCGCATGAGTGATAAATTGGAAAGTGTGTGCATAGTGTTGTGTTGTTGTGTTCAATATGTCGAAATTTATACCGAACAAAGAGCATTCGCGGACAGCATTAATTTTTTGTTTTCATTTGAAGAAAACTGCTGTTGAATCATACCGATTACTTCGAGAAGCTTATGGTGAACATGCTCCATCGCAAGATACGTGTGAACGATGGTTTCGGCGTTTCAAAAGTGGTGACTTTGATGTTGCAGACAAGGAACGTAGAAAACCGCCCAAAAAAAATACGAAGATGTGGAATTGCAAGCATTGTCGGACGAAGATGACCGCAAACACAAAAACAACTAGCCGAGCAATTAGGCGTTAGTCAACAAGCCGTTTCCAATCGGCTACGAGAGATGGGAAAGATTCAGAAGACCGGTAGATGGGTACCACATGAGTTGAACGACAGGCAAATGGAAAAGCGCAAAAACACATGTGACATTTTGCTCGCTCGGTACAAAAGGAAATCGTTTTTGCATCGTATAGTTACAGGGAATGAAAAGTGGATTTATTTTGAGAATCCCAAGCTTAAAAAATCATGGCTAGACCCAGGCGCACCATCCACATCGACCGCAAGATCGAATCGCTTTGGCAGAAAAACGATGCTCCGTTTGGTGGGACCAGAGGGGCGTGGTCTAGTATGAGCTGTTAAAATCTGGGGAAACGGTTAATACTAAACGTTACCAACAACAATTGACCGATTTGAACCGTTCGCTGCTTGAAAAAAGACCAGAATACCGAAAGAGGCAACACAAAGTCATTTTTCTTCATGACAATGTTCGATCACATACGGCAAAACCAGTTCGCGACACGTTGGAAGCACTCAGCTGGGAAGTTCTACCCCATGCGGCTTACTCACCAGACTTGGCTCCTTCCGATTACCACTTGTTTGCGTCGATGGGACACGCACTTGTTGAGCAGCGCTTTGGTTCGTACGAAGATGTGAAAAAATGGCTCGATGAATGGTTCGCAGCAAAACGGGAAGATTTTTACTAGCGTGGTATTCACAAATTGTCCGAAAGATAGGAAAAATGTATAGTAAGCGATAGAGCATACTTTGAATAAAGCACTTTTTATTATTCTTCCGAATTTAACATGCTTTTTTTTTAGAAAAAAAAACCGCATTTCATACTTGTACACCTGGTAGTGTTCATGTTTAACAAAAAACACGGGTACACCATCTTTAACTAAGCGATGTAGCAAAATACTGTTTACAATAAATATGTGCAACTGCTGAATTAAAAAATTGTATTTAATATTTATTATTATTGAACAAAACTATTATTTCCAGTGTTCTTTGAAGTTCTTAATCCTGACTTGACTTCAAAAAATAAAGTTTTATGTTCAGTTTCAACAAAATACTCGCCTTTAACACTTACAACACTGCTATATGGTTAGTAAAATGTTTTTTTAAAGTCCGTTTGTTTGGAGTTGATAGCATACAACAAGGGTTATAAATAGAGACCGGACTATATGCATTTGTATATTTATACCATTCTCACCGATTATTGCATATTTTACCCAAAATCTAGTAATGATGCATATTTTCCCTATATTTACAATATTTCTCGGTATTACTAGCCAATTGAATTGTTCAGGGTATTGTTAATGTCGCCGTCTGGAACCGATCTTATCGCCGGGACATTACCTGCAATAGTCTAAACATCGATTAGGTTATAGTGCCAAGGGAATACCCAAAATTACGACGGTATTTTATTCCTTTTTTTCTTGGTCGGGATATTAAGTGATAAGTAGTTAGTTCCTAAGAATATTTGTTTGAGTGTGGATCAAATAAACAATTTTCTAGAAGACGAATTTTTATTTTAAAACAAGATATCAGTTTTAACATTATTGTTGACGCGCTTGCATCAGCGTAGTCTTTTTGCAATTTTTAACGTGTTAAAGTTTAACGTGTACCATGCCACCTGCAAAAAAAGTGTCTCTTCGTGGGTAGCAGATTATCCTGGAACCACGGAAATGTTTTATATTGTCGAGTTTGTGAGAAAAATGTTTCGTGCACAAAAAAGTTTCAAATTAACCAGCATGTCAAGACAAGTCTTCATATCGCAGGATTGCAAAAAAAAGGCCCACGACAACAACTTATAATAGCAGCAAGTAGCAGTGATTCCACTTCTATCGGCAAACAAATAAACCACTTTAGCATAGATTTATGTGAAGCATTGCTTGCAAGTAATATTCCTCTCCACAAAATTACAAATCCTACATTCAAAGATTTTCTGCGAAAATATTGCTTGAATCAAAAAATACCAGACGAATCAACACTGCGTAAAAATTACATACCAACAATTTACCAACATGTTTTGGAAGAAATACGTAATGAACTTAAGAATGACATTATTTGGATTTCAGCTGATGAAACTACCAACAGTAGTGGTCTCTATATTGCGAATTTAATTGTGGGTGCATTAAGATTGGAGCCTTCCTCTTCCTATTTGGTGGCCTGCCAAGAACTTGGCAAGACAAATCATTCTACGATCGCCAGGTTTGTGAATGAGGGTATTAAAAAAATATTTCCTGAAGATGAAAGAGAGTTTATATTTCTCTCAGATGCTGCTCCCTATATGATCAAGGCAGCCAAAGTCCTCCAAGTATTTTATCCAAATTTAATTCATGTGACGTGCTTTGCTCACGGAGTCCATCGACTCGCTGAAAAAGTACGATTCACGTTTGGAAATGTAAATAAACTGATTTCATCAGCAAAGAAAGTGTTTCTTAAGGTTCCTGCTCGCAATAAAGCCTATAAAGAAAAACTGCCAAATGTGACTTTACCTCCCGAACCAGTGGTAACTCGATGGGGAACATGGATTGAAGCTGTACTATTTTACAATGAACATTTCGAGGCCATCAAATGTGTAGTAAATGACTTCGATAGTGCTGAGGCTATGGCAGTTCGTCAATCCAAGGAAGCATTTAACGATTCTGATATTTAAAAAACATAGCTTTGATTGGCACTCACTTTTCCCACATACCTGCGGGTATTAAAAAGCTTGAAACTCGAGGTTTGGCGTTGACCGAATCAATTCAGTTAATGAATAAAATCCGTCAAATAAACTCCACATTGCCAGATGTCTTCCCGCGTAGAGTTAAAGAAAAGTTTGAAAACATTTTGTGCAATAACCCAGGCTTTGAACCTTTGCGTCAAATTGATAGTTTTATTAATGGGATGGGTGAACTTTTGCCAGAAACAATAAGTGCTAAAATAGCACCCAAATTCAAATACTGCCCAGTTACCTCAGTGGATGTGGAACGGTCTTTTTCCACTTATAAAAATATTTTAAGTGATCGAAGACACAATCTTACTACCCAACATTTGGAGCAACACCTTATTGTTTACATGAACAGGAATACAAATGTTAAATAATGTTTAAAAATGTTAAATAATTGTTAATTAAATTTAAACATCGTCGATAACTTGTTAATTTTTTGCTAATTTTGAAATAAAAAACTAAAAATTACTACTTTTATTATTATTTAATATTGCATATTTTGACCCTTTTTCATGCATATTTGCATGCATATGTCAAGATTTTTATGTTGCATATAATCTGGTCTCTAGTTATAAACATTAAAATGTCATAAACCATAAGCGTCCGAAATTTCTCTACCAATTATTTGCACTTTTAGTTCTAATTACCTTTATTCTCTATTTCTATACAACAGTGCGACCTTTTTTAAAAAATATTTTATTACATGCCATCTAAACTTTACAATAAGTTATATAAATCAATGCTTTTCAAAGTTTATTTTCATGAGTAAATGATGAAATTTAAAATCTTATTTGTATAATAAAGAGTACGATAAACGAGTACAATTAACAGTTCTTAACAACTAGAAATCTGTGTTATAAAGTTTAATGATAACACAGCACGACTTGAAAAATGTATTTTGAATGAGAGTAGTCATTTCGCGTAGTTTGAGGGTCGCTGAATCCGAATCCGGCATCAGAATTGTTCTATCACGTCAGGTTTTCTAAATATCCTAACCTAAAAGTGCAAAAAAACGCTATTTTCGCCTATATTTGAGGTTATGTATCATCGGAAAAAAAATTTTCTCTAAAAACTGTGTTCAGCATTTTAAAGTACAAGACATTTTCTTTCGAATGCCGTTAAGTTTGCTCAAATAACTTTTTTTTTCATCAAGATATCGCATTTTGAAATTTTTAGGTCTTACATATGGAAAACGAATATATTGTGTAAAAAAAAGTGTTCGATTAAAAAAAAATACTTACTAGTATATCGTTATGTAATTTAGATTATTAAATTCGAATTTGATGTCTATTTTGCTTTACCATGGTAAGATTTTTCAACTACTGTTGATCGCTTTTAGCGGCAATTTGCGTTATCCAGAACCAACCGCGAGGAGGTATCGATCATTGGTTCCTTTTTTGTCTTTTTTTTTTCCTTTTTTGTTGCTTTTGTTTTCTTTTTTTGTATTTGTTGTTTTCTTTTGTTTTTGCCTCTTTTGATTTTTATATTTGATTATTAAATCGCTATTTTTAAAAATTGTAACATGAAGTTATTTTATTGGCAGAAATCTAAGCTTAGTAGCCTGCCGTTTATGTGAAGTTGTCAGATCATCACGTTTTAATAACCAGCAGTAGTCGGCTATCATGACAGCATTCCATCTTCCTGGATACCTAATTTCAATAGTTTTTAGATCCTGGTGAAATCTCTCTCCTTGCTCATGGCTTACATCTTCCAATTTTCCTTTTGGAAAGTAATCGAGATGGTTATATAAAAAATGTAGTTTCTGACTCATGCGACAGCCTAGATTTTTAAATTTTTGTAGCATGTCACTTACAAGCTCTTTGTAGTTTTTTTCTTTTTTATTTCCTAAAAACCCATTTATTACTTTCTCAAATGCAAGCCAGGCATCTTTTTCTTTAGCAGACATAATATTTTTGAAATGCTCATCTTTACATAACATTTTAATTTGTGGTCCGATAAAAATACCTGCTTTTATCTTTGCGTCACTAAGTTTTGGAAATTTTTCACATAAATATTTGAAACATGGGTTTGACTGTTCTAGTGCTTTCACTAACTGCTTCGTGATAGCTAACTTAATGTGCAATGGTGGCAAGAGAATTTTTTTTGGATCGACTAATGCTTCATGAAGAATTTTGGATTGTTGTAGCTTCTACTTGATGGAAATTCATTATAAATATATAATAAAAAACTGTTTTTAGTCAATTTCCACTGGTTTATTTAAATTGCGATGACGCGTTTCGCTGTCGATGCAGCTTCTTCAGATCTACATTTTACACTGTCAAGTTAGGTTTAATATTCACAGTTTTATATAATTTCTTAATTATAATATTACACCTAATTAAATTACATTCATAGTATTGGAAAATCCACACAGATTTGGAGTTAAGAGAATAAATTCAATAATGGTGAATTGCTTAAATCTACCTGGTCGTTGAGTAAAGTACCTGTAGTCCTTAATCGATTTATTTGCATAGTCTCTAAAAGGTTTAGTTTTAAGCCTTTTTGTTGGCTAGGTTAAGCTTAACCTATTTCGGCAAACCAACGGAAAAACTGGGGAAATTTTTAAATCAAAAAAATATCAACATAGCGTACAAGACTAACAATACTATAGGGAAATACCTTAAAAACTACAAACCACAAATCAATAAAGACAACAAATCAGGGGTTTATCAATTAACATGTGGGTCATGTCCTAAAACTTACATCGGACAAACTGGACGTACATTTAGACAAAGAATTACAGAACACGAAAAAAGTTTCATCCATAGAAAATCTAATTCAACATATGCTAATCATCTATTAACAGAAAATCACACATTTAACAAGAATTTCAAAATTTTACACACCCAACAAAAAGGCTTAAAACTAAACCTTTTAGAGACTATGCAAATAAATCGATTAAGGACTACAGGTACTTTACTCAACGACCAGGTAGATTTAAGCAATTCACCATTATTGAATTTATTCTCTTAACTCCAAATCTGTGTGGATTTTCCAATACTATGAATGTAATTTAATTAGGTGTAATATTATAATTAAGAAATTATATAAAACTGTGAATATTAAACCTAACTTGACAGTGTAAAATGTAGATCTGAAGAAGCTGCATCGACAGCGAAACGCGTCATCGCAATTTAAATAAACCAGTGGAAATTGACTAAAAACAGTCTTTTATTATATATTCATGAAGAATGTTCATTGATCCAGGTATTAGATTGTGTCTGCTAGGCCAGACCTTTTTCGACCAGTGATCTTCATCTGCTCTACTGTCCCACTCACACAAGAAACATGGATACTTAGTATATCCACTTTGTTGGCCAAGAAGAATGGAAATGACCTTAAAATCGCCACATATCATCCATTCATGTTTTTTGTAATCTATTTTTTCCAGAAGCAGCTTCATATTTTCATATTTTTCATCGAGAACTGTTGAATATCCTACGGGAACTGATGCGAATAGATTTTCATTATGAAGAAGAGCTGCCTTCAAACTACGAGTAGAGGAATCTATAAAAATCCTCCATTCAACAGGATCATAAGTTTTAAGGCCTAAAGCTGCTATTAAACCTGGAACATTTTTACAAAAAACTAGGGATTCTGTCTCGCCAAAAAATGATAAAAATTCCTCCTTACGATGTTTGTATCACGTAAAACTTACCCCTGGGGAAAGTACATCTTTTTCCTGCAATCTTGAAGCTAATAGCATCGATTCTTCTTTTGAATTCCCTAAATCTCGATTAAGGTCATTCAACTCTGCTTGACTGAAAGTCTGAGGTTTACCGGTTGATGAGCGAAGCTCTTTACTACTATAAACAAATACAAATTCTTTATCATCTTGTTCTCTTTCTTTGTCTCCTATTTCATTTGAAATAGAAGAGTCAACAGAACTTTCAATCTCAGATGAAGATGTAGATATATCTCTGTGTGCAGTGCGTAAAGGAATGGGATTTTCAGAAGAATGAGGGATAGGCTTTGTAACTGAATGCACATTTGGATATTTAATTACCCTTTTATTCTTAGAATTAAAAGAACTTATAAGTTTGCCACCGTTACATAAACAAAAATAACAATCATCTACTTGATTTTTTGGCTCTCGCCAGATAGTAGGAGTACCAAATGGCATAGAATTTCTATTTCCATTTTTCCAAAGGTTTAAAGATGTTCTGCAAGATTTACATATCATATTAGGGACCCACTTTTTATTTAAATTAGTTAATTCTTTATGAAAATATTCCTTGTAAATCAGTTTAGTAGACGGTAATATGATCTCGCGCTTTTTTGCAGGAGTATAATTACCACACACATTACAAAACATCTTCGGATCATTTACACATTTTCGTGAAGACATTTTTCATTGACCTAAAGAATTTTTTGTGCTGAGAAGTATGTAAAAAAAATATTTATGTTTTTATTTATACTAAAAAAGATTTTATTAAAAGTAATAAAATGCAGAACTTTTCAACTAAAATTTTATTAAAACGAATTTTTACATTTAAATGATTTCACAAGTTTATTATCAAAAAGTAGTAAACAATTAAAAGCCAAGTACATAAAATCAAAACCGATGAAATAAAAATGTAAAAATTTTATAGACATATATATAAATCCTAGACCTATATACCTAACCTTTAAATTTTTGAAGCCTGCAAGTCCTACGTCAACAAATTTCAAATCACCAACCCAAAACTCGCAAATATTTATTTAAGTTTTGAATAAAATATATCGATGAAATGATTCGGGGTCCGAAACTTAGCAGTTTTTGGGTTTGTGATATTATGATGTGTACAATTGTAAATTACACAGGCCGACAAGATTTTAACCCAGAAACTAGAATATATTTTTCCGAAGGATTTTGATGCACTGAATTGGAATCCGAGGTTTAAATCTCTCGATTGGCCCTAGTTATCGATATATCCTAACCTAAAAGTGGAAAAATAGTGATGTTTGCCTATATTTAAGGTTATGTAGCATTGTAAATTTTTGTTTTCTCACAACAAAATTTAAAGTAACATAACTTAATTGATCAAGCCACAAACTAGCCGAACGATATACACCATAAGCTTTAAAATAATGTAACCTAATCGGTTAGGCCATAAACGATTAAAAACTTACATAATTTGAAAAAATTGCAGCAAGAAATAGACACCATACTATTGTAAAATGCAAACGAAATGTATATTAATTAAAATTAAGTGATTCAGTATAAAGTAATTGCTGATTTTGTGGAAATTTTGATGAAGCTTCTGGTGTGTGCTATTCAGTTATGTAAGTTTAGGGCTTGATCCATTCAGTTATGTTAATTTATGGCTTGTGGCGTATGCCTTTCTGTGACCCCGAAAATATTAGAGACGAATACCCACTTTTACTTTTTAAAAATACCTAGTTTATGAATTTTCATGATCGCCATACTGAATTTTTCATTTAAAGAAATAAAAATCTAACATCAAATTTGATTTGTGCGACCCCAAAAACATAGGAAACGAATGGTCACTTGGGTACTCATTTATTTTACATAATTTAGCCTTTTCGTCGACATATTGATTCCGCCATGTTAAATACGATTATTATTAATACTTTTTTTACATTTTTCTAACACTACGAATCTCGAGAATACAATAAAACTTAACTAATAACGTTATTTTTGAATGTAATTAACGAAATAATTCATAAAAGTTCCACAGACGATACTGTAACTTTAGTCAAATTTGAGCGGCCATATTGAATTTTTTATAAAAAATTGAATTTCAAACATTTTCAATGTACCCTAATCAAAAAACCAATCGACTGTTCAATGTACACGTGGTTCTTCATGTGTTTCAAAATATAGAGAAATTCACAAACATAACAATTTCAAAATGCGATATCTCAGCGAAAAAAAAAAAAATGATATTTGAGCAAACTCAACGGCATTCGGAAGAGAAAGACTTGTACTTTAAGATGCTGAACACAGTTTATAGAGAAAAAATGTTTTCGCGATGATACATAACCTCAAATATAGGCGAAAATAGCGTTTTTTTTTTTTGCACTTTTAGGTTAGGATATTTAGAAAACCTGACATGATAGAGCAATTCTGATGCCGGATTCGGATTCAGCGACCCTCAAACTACACGAAATGATTACTCTCATTCAAAATACATTTTTCAAGTCGTGCTGTGTAATAGGTACAATAAAATTATTTGGGATTTTAGCAGTAATTGGAATATATTTAACCAAAATACTTATTGGTAGGTAGGTGCCTAAGTACTTAAGTATGCAATAAAAATAATCCGTGTAAGTATAAAAATAAAGCAAAAACCTATAATATGCTTAGTTCAAATCAGAACAGCGATGGTTCCAGCTTCCAGTTTTGCCCCGGTCAAACTTCGCGGAGTCTGTAAATCTGCATTTTCCCTCCGAGAAAAAACAGTGATACTTAACGTCCACCATGCCCTAGTGCATCAACAGCCAAGTCCGTGAAATTGTGGAAACCTGTTCTAACACGACGGGAGTTGGATCAGTAACTATTTATAGATTACTAAAAGAAAGAAAACGCGGTCCTTGCAACGAACCTCAGAATCACAAAGAAAAGGAGCCCTTAGAAGTCGATGCAGACTTTAAAAACGCAGTAAGAAGAAAAGTACACCATTTTTTTTATTAAGAAAGAAATACCTACACTAGATAAAGTTTTGCAAGAAATCAGAGAAGACTAGGACTTACCAGATTTAAAAAAATGGAAATTGTGGAAAATCCTTCATCACCTGAATTTTCATCGGGAAAAATACAATAGAAAACCTGTTCTTACCGATAAAATAGAAATTATTTGTTGGAGAAGAGAATATCTACGAACAATCAGAAAATTTCGAGCCGAAGACAGAAATATCTTTTATTTAGATGAAACTTGGATTAATGAGAGACAGACAGTGAACAAACAGTCAACTGGATTACAACCCCCTTCAGAAAAAGGCCGCCGGCTAATTAAACCACATATCGGTAGTCAAAACGGATTTCTCGACAGTGGTTTGTTTGAATGGAAATGACGCCTGATGTTTTTGGGGAGTACTTCCAACAAATGATTGAATGTATGTCAGCAGAATCAGTTATAGTATTAGGCAATATACCATTCTCGATTATTAGAACTACTCTCGACAAATTCATGGAAGAAAGCAGATATGTTTCAATGGATAAGAGACAAAAATCTCAAACATAAAGATGGTATGTTAAAAGCAGAACTTTTCAATATTGCGAAACAAAATAAGGCACAGTTCAAGAAATACGGAGTCGATGAGATGGCAAAGAAAAGGAATATCACAGTGCTTAGATTACCTCCATATCATTGCGAATTTAATCCCATAGAGCTAATTTGGGCACTAATGAAGGGTTTCGTTGTAAGGAAAAACACCACGTTCAAAATTCAAGACGTAAGGCAATTATTACTCGCTGGAATAGAGAGGATCAAAGAGGATGATTGAAAAAATGTCATTCGACATGTTACAGAAGAGAAGAAAATAAAATGTAGAAACTTGACGAATACATCGAAGGAATTGTGGAAATAGATCCCTTTAATTATCAATTTAAGAGAAGTCGGGTCTTCAGATTTTGAAGATAATGATTGTTTTTGATTGTAATTAAAGTATTTATATATTATAGTATTTATATATTATATAGAAACATTAATTCTTTTAGAGTTCCTCAACACAGAAAGGCAGCCTTTCAAAAGTCCTTTTTTTTGGTTGCTGTGCATTTGTGGAATTCTTTATCACAAGAGGTTAAACAATTATCACCAGGCAAGTTTTCTTCCTATGTAAAACACCAACTTATTAACCAGCCAAAGAATTCTAATTTAACGTAATATTTATCTACTTTGCATATAATTTTTTGGGATCATTTTAGAGGTGGTACCAGTTGCCCACCATATCATATTATGTAAAATTTACTCTATTTATGCATATACATCTCCCCGCGCCTCCGCCGCCCGTTTCGCTGCGTGCTCGCCGATCCCTCTTTACGCTCTGCTATTTTTAGAATTTTTTATTTTTAGAATTTTTTCAATTAGTTTTTTATTTATTTTTAAGGTATAGGTTCGGCACTGGGTGGCACTACACATGCCCAAATAGTGAAGGGCTTGTGGTATCGGCTATTTATAGTCGCTGTGTCATCCTTTTTGTCGTATTTCGAGCAAATTTAATTTCTGTCACTTTATGAATTTGTAGATATTGGCAAATAAACTGAATTTGAATTTGAATATATCGTGAATTTCTATATATACATAGATCTATAGATTAAACAATTTCTGATAATAAATATTTCTATAACTTTATTTTTAAGATAATTTTATTTATTAAACACTAAAAACAGGTTACGCTCGGACGGCTATGCTACCGATGAACCCTCATTTACATTTTATGACTCTATTGTATAGCAGGGTGAACCCTTAAAAATAATTCAAAACAGTTAGTAAAATCCAGTAAAATGCATAAGAAATCTCTTTTTTTTGGTCGCACCTCAACATGTACGAGTATTTGCATCTATAATGAGAGAATTCTGCTATCAATTCCAAACAAATATACTATAAGTAAATAAATGCAACAGCTAAACAAGATTTTTTTTCGAGCAAAACTATCATTTCCAGTGGTTTTTTAAGTTTCAAATTCGAATTTGATGTCAAAGTATGAGGAATAGCGTTTAGGGTTGAAAAAATATCCGTTTACTATTTAGGAATAAAGGGTCAATCTAATATATATCCTTTGATAGTCTTAGAAGTCAATTTTGTGGATAGATTGATTGAGTGAATATGGGGGAATGTGAGTGGGTGAGTGAGGTAGTGAGTGAGTGAGCGAGCAAGTAAGTGAGTGAGTGTAGAAGCGAATGAGTGAGTGAGTATGGGAGTATGTGAATGAGTGAGTGAGTGAGTGATTGAGAGAGCGAGTGAGTGTATTATTTGGTAAGTAAGTGACTGATATGCGAGTAAGTAAATGTGTGAGTTAGTATGTGAGTACATGAGTGATTTATTTACTTATTTACTATTTATTTTAACTGTTTTACATAAAATTAAAATTAAATCTTTTGTTTATAAATTCTGTTTTTAATTTTCTCTTTTTCGTTTTTTTTTTATTAGAAATTTTTTATTTATTAGGGATAAATTTTTCGTTCCTTTTTTGGTAGTTTCAATTTGTCTTCAAATGACCGAATGTTTGATTTTCTTTTAGGATCTCTATTTATTAAAATATATTTTTTTCAATTTAATGGTTTTCTGGGAACTTTAAGTGTTTAGAGGGGAGTGTGGCTCAAAATGGCCCTTTGCACTGCGACCATCATTGATCTATTGTGCTTCCCCTTATCCCTCACGGGTTTAATACATCCAGGAATAGGACCAGCTCCTTCAATGGGAGCGTTAGCAGATCCTGTTCGCCCAGCGTATAGGCATGTAGTATCCTATGTCTCCTGTGTCCCAATGCCGCACAGTTGGTAATCAAGTGTTCCATGGACTCCTCTTCTTCACCGCAGAATCTGCAAGTGTACGTGGTTGATAGGCCCATTCTGTATAGGTGGATTCATCATAAAAAATACTTAAGACAACACGTATCGCAGTTAAAACACAGAAATTTGTTTTTATATACCTGTGTTATTTTTAGTGTTCCGTACGGAACACTTATAAGATGACTTCGGTGTCTGTCTATCTGTCTGTCACACCCGATTTTCTCCGAAATTATTTGTCATAGAAAGTTGAAATTTGGTAATAATATAGGAATTGATGGCCTCATCAGAGCCATGTAGTTTTGAATATATATATATATATATATATATATATATATATATATATATATATATATATACATATATATATATATATATATATATATATATATATATATACATATATGTATATATATATATATATATATATATATATATATATATATATATATATATATATATATATATATATATATATATATATACATATGTTATATACATATATATATATATATATATATATATATATATATATATATATATATATATACATATGTTATATACATATATATATATATATATATATATATATATATATATATATATATATATATATATATAATGTAATACTTGCACACACTTTTCTCTGTATTATTTTGAAAAAATCGCGAAAAATCGCTGTCCCCCCACCTTATCTCGAAAAGTACTGTTCAAAAAATTTTGAAAAAATTCTAGAATATTCTCCATGGGTTATAGATTGAAAGAAAATTCTCACGAGTGCATTACCTTTAATAATTTATCTTGTATATAAAAAAAAAAATTTCAAGGTCATCAGTTTTCATTAAAGATTGAAGACAAACTTTGTTGAAAACTCATTTGGAGTGTGTTTTGTGAAGTCACCGATCATTTTATACTACCGTAACAAAATTTTTTATATTAAAAGCAATCACTATCACTGTGCAAGTTCAACTTGCACTTGACCAGTTATTAATTTTTACTTTCCTTGTTAAAGGAAAGTATTCTTTCTATTTGTGAAAAAATCACACTTCCAGATTTTTGCTCTTTTTCGCGTTTTAGGGTTTTTAGGTCACTCGTTTCCGTTGGTCTCTCTGTCTGTACGTCTTTTGACACGATAACTCCAGAATGAAATAAGAAATCAATTTCAAACTCGATGCATAGATCTGAGAAGATGAAGCCTACAGTTTTTAATTGATATTGCTTTAAGCCAAGAGGGTGAAAGAGAGAGAGAGAGAGAGAGAATTTACATCGATTTATAACCATCGTGAATCGCTTTTTCCGCACACGCGTCGCACCTGAATTCTTCGGGAATTTCCCTGCAGCACATATGATACGCCCATAAAAAAAAATAACCGGTCAGGTGCAAGTTGAACTTGAACAATTAATGTTCCGTACGTTGATTGCTTTTAAAATAAAAAATATTGTTACGGAGGTATAAAATGATCAGTGACTTCACAAAATACACCCCAAATGAGTTTTCAACAAAGTTTGTTTCTAATCTTTATTGAAAATTGATGACCTTGAAATTTTTGTTTCTTTATGTACCAGATAAATTATTAAAGGTAATGCACTCGTGAAAATTTTCATTCAATCTGCACCCCCTGGAAAATATTCCAGAATTTTTTTAAAATTTTTTGATCAGTACTTTTCAAGATAAGGTAGGAGGACAGCGATTTTTTAAAAATAATACAAAGAAAAGTGTGCGCAAGTGTTACATTATATATACATTTTTTACTCGTGTTTTCATAAGCTTTCATTTGACACCACACTCGATGACCTACTAAAAAAATTTTTTTTCACTTCCGATTTCATACCCCAAAACTAAACCCTTAAGTCAAAATTTAACTTTCAAAACTACACGGCTCTGATGAGGCCATTAATTCCTATATTATTACCATATTTCAACTTTCTATGACAAATAGTTTCAGAGAAAATCGGGTGTGACAGACAGACGGGCAGATAGACAGACAGACGGACAGATAGACAGACACGGAAGTGATCTTATAAGTGTTCCGTACTGAACACTAACTAGTAGCTAAAAGCCAATGTTCCCCGCTGAAATCAGTGTAATGAAAAATAATAAATCTGCAGTTTTTTCCAAGCAATAGCTTTTTAATAGTTCGTCTTAGCTAAAATGCAACCCTTTCTTCATATTAACACACAATGGCGCAATTTCACCAAAGAAAACCGATTTCAGAAAAAGGGTTATTTAACTTTTGTATTTTGTGCGTGAGAATTTTTTCAGCTGCGGAGTACCAAAAGGGGAATTGTTTTGATAAAAATGACAATGACGAGGGTTAAGAATAACTTCAAAGGTAATTTTTCACGTAGTTTATGATTTATGAAGTTAAATAATTATGTTGTGTTATTTTTTTCTAAAGCAGCCTGGTGATGACCTTAGGCTGTTTTCAATACTCTCGTAATGGTCTCGTCCCATGAAAATATAGGAGAGAACGGGATAATAAAGGTTTCCCACCGAGTACGATTTACAGCGATTCAAGAACAACGTGAATCGCTTTCTCCACACATGTGTCGCTCCTGTAGCGCTTTAGGGACTTCCTTGCAGCATGTGTGCTAGACCCATAACACAAAACTGTAGAATAGTGGATAAAATCTATATATATATATATATAAGAGTTGAAGGAACTAAGAAAGGAGAATGAAGTATTGAAAGAGGAAAATAAGATAATTAGAGAAAACATGAGAAGTATGGATTTGAAGATAGTAGACTGGAAAAAGACAACGTAAGGAATAATATTGTAATATCGGGAATGAGTTTTGAAGCGAATAGCCAACAAGATCTGAAAATGGGTGTAGAACTTTTTATGGAGAAGAGTATGAACACAAAAGTACAGATTAATGATGTGATAAAAATGGGAGCGACTATATACAAGATAGAACTTGGAAACACGGGAGATAAGGAAGCTGTAATGAAAAATAAAAACAAACTAAGAAACCTAGGAGAGAGAGTTTATATAAACAACGATTTAACAAAAGATGAACGCGAAATTCAAAAGAAATTGAGGCATATAGCAGAGAGCGAAAGAAAGAATGGAAAAAGGGTGAAAATAGGATATCGTAATCAAAGGAAGAGAATATAAATGGGACATTGAGGAAGAAACACTGAAAGAACAAATAAAGAATACTACTACCATCAAGTCAAAAAAACTTAGAAAAAGGAGAGATAATTAGATTGACGACGACCATGGCAAAGATAGAGGATACGGAAGAGAGGACTAGTGAAATGAATACAAATAAGAAGATAATCAAAGAAATAGATAGGAAGAAATAAATGGGAAATAAATATCGAGTTTTTAGATTGAGAACACGTAATTATAGGGGTATAAATGGAAAAAATGATGAACTGACAGAAGAATAACAAATGCACTATGTAGGAATCATTGAAACAGAGAGGAAAGGAAATAGATGCAAGGAATTGGAAGGAAAAGCATACGAAAATCAACATAGAGACATAATACCGGAACAAGATACAGAACTCATACAAACAGAAGAAACTAATACAGAAGAAACCAAAAAGAGGCAATCGGCAATTTAAACAGGATGGAAGGATATAGAAGGAAATATGGAAAAGACAGATATAGAATAACTTAACTCTACAGGCCTTGCACTCTAAACAAGAGGTAGAAAGGCATGAGGATTAAGTAAGTATATATATATATATATATATATATATATATATATATATATATATATATATATATATATATATATATATATATATATATGTATATATATATATATATATATATATATATATATATATATATATATATATATATATATATATATATATATATATATATATATATATATATATATATATATATATATATATATATATATATATATATATATATATATATATTATTTCTAAAGGTTAAAATTTATTCATGAACAGGGACATGCACAAAAGTTCACATTTTCTTAATAAATAAACTGTCCAATTTATTGTAAAACTAATTTAAAATTTTTATCTTTTTAGTTACACCTAAATTTGGATTGGTAAAAAAAATGGCATCTACAATTATAGTTAGATTTATTTATTTTTTTGTTCAAAAGTTTTAAACTCAGATAGAGATAGTGAATCACATAATTGTATGGAAATGGAATTTCATAGTCAACTTTCAACTGATGAAAATTCACTAAATGGCCTTTGTATGGGAGGTGTTTACATTCCAGAAGAAATAATTTTAAATATATTTCTATGTTTAACACCCAAGGATATTCTCAATTGTTCCTTAGTATTTAAAAGATGGTACAATATTGCAAAATCAAATATTTTATAGCAAAATATTTACAACATTAAAGAATATCCAATGAAAGCTAAAAATTTGTCATGGTATTATACTACAGATGATTTTAAAAATCTTTTAATAAATGGCAATGGACAAGAGCAGTTTAAATATTGAAATATTATTTCTAATGGTGGTGACCAATTCAAAATCGAAGATCCACCCGTTGGAAGTGATCTATTACCAGAAGGTGTTCTAGACTTTAAAAAGAAAAAAACATATACACCTACACGCCATATACACGCTCGGCAATCAAAGAGTGTCATCAAAAAACTCCGTAACTGAATAGTAGGCCCTCCCAATTAAGAGCTTCCGAACCTCCCTCCTAAATCGGTTATTATTTAAAATTTTCCTGACGTTCAAAGTCAAGTGGTTGAATATTTTCTTACTCATATATATTATAGAGTCCCTTATTAAAACTGAAGAGGGAATGGGTAGTGAGGCCACATAAGATGAACGCATCGTGGACGCACAAGAAGCCCCTGTCTCTCCCTCAAACTTACTATGTATAAGGCAAGCTGTTTCAATAATAAATATACAATGCAATGTTAGAATTCTCTTAGTAATAAACACACTCCTGCAAGATTGCCGAGAACCCAATTGAAACATATAACGCAGTGCTCGCTTTTGTAGCATAAAGACCTTATTCAATAATTGGTTAGAGCAGGAACCCCAGAAACATACCCCATAACGGAGGTGCGATTCAATCAGAGCAAAGTATACATTTCTCGTGATAGAAACATCTAATTCCTGAGACACTACTCTCAAGGCAAAACATCCCTTGACAATCCTCTTGCAAAACTGCAAAATGTGAGTAGAGAATCTCAATTTAGTGTCTATAAAACAAACCCAAAAATTTGTTATAAGTCAATCTTTCAATAATTGGCGAATCAAGTGAGATATCGTTCAACTGACATTTAAATGAAACAACGTTAGTTTTAGAAATATTCAGGGTTAGATAATTTGAATGACACCAATCTACGATTTTCACTATATCCCCACTGATGTCTCATTCCAACTGTACCACGTCTCTATTGTACCACATCACAGGTGTGTCATCGGCAAACATCGTAAATATCCCTTTAACAATAAGTTTTGAAAGGCCATTAATATAAAGTAGAAATAAAAGAGGACCCAATACAGAGCCTTATGGAACTCCACAAGTGACACTCAATTCACGCGACTCATTACCGTTAAAAAAGACGGATTGACAGCGCGATGATAAGTAAGATGTCAACCAGGCCAACGTCACATCTCTGAATCCATAAATTTCAAGCTTACTCAGCAATATCCTATGATTCACACAATCAAAAGCTTTTGCGAGGTCACAGAACACCGCCGCAGCAACCTCTCCATCATTTAACTTGCCATATAGATATTCTAGAAACGAAAAAAATCGCGTCATTATATATATATATATATATATATATATATATATATATATATATATATATATATATATATATATATATATATATATATATATATATATATATATATATGTATATATATGTATATATATATATATATATATATATATATATATATATATATATATATATATATATATATATATATATATATATATACTTACTTAATCCTCATGCCTTTCTACCTCTTGTTTAGAGTGCAAGGCCTGTAGAGTTAAATTATTCTATATCTGTCTTTTCCATATTTCCTTCTATATCCTTCCATCCTGTTTAAATTGCCGATTGCCTCTTTTTGGTTTCTTCTGTATTAGTTTCTTCTGTTTGTATGAGTTCTGTATCTTGTTCCGGTATTATGTCTCTATGTTGATTTTCGTATGCTTTTCCTTCCAATTCCTTGCATCTATTTCCTTTCCTCTCTGTTTCAATGATTCCTACATAGTGCATTTGTTGTTCTTCTGTCAGTTCATCATTTTTTCCATTTATACCCCTATTATTACGTGTTCTCAATCTAAAAACTCGATATTTATTTCCCATTTATTTCTTCCTATCTATTTCTTTGATTATCTTCTTATTTGTATTCATTTCACTAGTCCTCTCTTCCGTATCCTCTATCTTTGCCATGGTCGTCGTCAATCTAATTATCTCTCTCCTTTTTCTAAGTTTTTTGACTTGATGGTAGTAGTATTCTTTATTTGTTCTTTTAGTGTTTCTTCCTCAATGTCCCATTTATATTCTCTTCCTTTGATTACGATATCCTATTTTCACCCTTTTTCCATTCTTTCTTTCGCTCTCTGCTATATGCCTCAATTTCTTTTGAATTTCGCGTTCATCTTTTGTTAAATCGTTGTTTATATAAACTCTCTCTCCTAGGTTTCTTAGTTTGTTTTTATTTTTCATTACAGCTTCCTTATCTCCCGTGTTTCCAAGTTCTATCTTGTATATAGTCGCTCCCATTTTTATCACATCATTAATCTGTACTTTTTGTGTCCATACTCCTCTCCATAAAAAGTTCTACACCCATTTTCAGATCTTGTTGGCTATTCGCTTCAAAACTCATTCCCGATATTACAATATTATTCCTTACATTGTTTTTTCCCAGTCTACTATCTTCAAATCCATACTTCTCATGTTTTCTCTAATTATCTTATTTTCCTCTTTCAATACTTCATTCTCCTTTCTTAGTTCCTTCAACTCTTGCTGGTATCTCTTCTGATCTTGTTTCATATCCTGATATTAGCTCTCTGATCATTTCTATCAAATTGTCTATCTTATCTACTCTTTCGTTTTTTTCTCTCTCTAGTGTTCTTATCAGCTTATTACTCTTTTTGAATAATCCCATTGGCTCTTTTTTTTCTTCGACTCTTCCCCTTTTCGAGTCTCCTGAGGTATAATCATCGCTATCCATTGTTCTTTCTGTTATAAAAACTTTACGTGTGTTCTTCGTATATCCCATTTTCAAATACGGGAGAAAAAGAAAAAAATTGTTGTTTATATTTCTTTCCATAAACAGTAAAATGATCAAAGTTCCCGGGGTAAGGGGTCTTAGACCGGGTAGAAAGGCATAAGGATTAAGTAAGTAAGTATATATATATTTTATATATATATATATATATATATATATATATATATATATATATATATATATATTCATATATATATATATATACTCATAAACGGTCATTGTGGAGCCCAAATTAGATATAAATGGTATGTTATAAAGCCCAGCGGGACGCTACTTAGCCCGGCTAAGGGCTCAACAACGATTTTCATATATTTCATTACCATACATCAGCATAAGGCATACAGGTTCCCTCCCCAAAATTTTAGATGGGCTTTATAGAGCACGCTTTAGATGTAAAAAGATACAGAATAGTTCTACTGGTTCAGCACCAGAGTGCGCGATTACCTTGCGTATATAATTGTCGATATTTAAAATATTTCACGGTCTTTGATGAGCCTTTTCATAATTAAATAAACACTTATGCTTTTAGTCATTTTAGCTAGTGATGTTACAGTGTTTAAACATTATTGGTCCCAATTAAACCGAAGTAAGTATAAATATGTTTTTTTTTTGTATTCTACTTTTTTCTTTTAGGTTATTATGTTGTTGTGGATATTAGTTATTGGAATAGTCACAATGGCCAAGGCGATAGACTTTATGCCTTGTACAGATGGCGTAGATGGAAATAGTATGATTTTAGCCCAACGTTTACTCGAAGAATCTACACCTCCAGGATATCGCATGACGGAATTTCAGCCACATGTTCAAACAGGTTTGTCAAACAAGGTACAGTGTGTCTCATAATTGAATGCTAATCCTTAAGGGTGTTAATTTGTGAAGAATTCTAAGAAGAAAAGTTCATATAAACATGTGGTCTAAAACGCCTAGCTTTCCATATACAGAGCGTAAAAGTTTTTATTTGTTAGTTTTTATTAAATATCTCGAAAATGATTTGAAATAGTTGATTACATTTTACTGTGCGTCATTATGACACAAAGAAGCATTTTTGCGCCCAAGTCGAATTTTTCCATTTCCATTAGGAGACGTTCGTATGACAATGTTTCGAGAGAGTTTAAAAAAAAATAATACTTAACTGGTTTTCTTCAAAGTATTTTTTTAATCACTGGTCAGTTTTAAGCAACAAATTCTCCTTTATTTTTTCTGCACGATGGATAGTTTTGAATTTTATTTTTTTACTCGAAAAAAGTCAAGGGGTCTTTTTTGCCTGGAAATGACCAGTGATTAAAAAAAATTGTTACCAAGAAAACCGGTGGCGTACTATTTTTTTCTTTTAAAAATCTCTTGGATGGAAGTAGAAATATTCGATTTGGTCGCAAATTTTTTTTTTTGTGTTATAATGACGCACAGTAAAATTTAAAAACTTTGATGCCTTGTATATTGAAAATTAAATATTTTGGACCAGAAGCTTGTATGAACTTTTTTCTTTAGAATTCTTCATAGATTAACACCCTTAAGGATTAGTATTCAATTGTGAAACGCCCTGTATATGTTATTCGCAATAGTCCAAATCTGCCACTATCCGAATTTTCTACAATGCGTTGTGGGTATGATAATTTACTCAGGATAAGTTTAGAGATTTTTTTTCGAACAGTGAGTTAAACAAATGATAATTGCATAGACGAAACGATTAATCTATATAATTGTAATATTTTTATAGGTTAGTACCTATAAATTTGGCTAATGATGGTAGTTGGGTTTCATGTTAATCTAACGTACGTGTTAATACTACTGTTTTTAGAACCTAACTTGGATGAAACTAGTTTTAGCTTTATTCAATTTTCTTACAGGTAGAAATCCTCATAGATGGGTATGCCGTTTCGAACGTAATGACAACGAATATAGAACAGATTGTACTTATTTAACTGAGGTGCGAACAGCATTTAGACGACACTGCCCATATGGATGTGAAATTAGCCAAATCTCTGTAGTCGGTGCCCTGAATCAACGTTTTATCTCGGTACAATTCCTGGTAAATTGTCCTTGCACAAATATTCCAAGAATACGAAGGCGCAATACATATTTATTTAGCCGGGGGTTTATGAGAGAAAGGGCAACGTGTTCAGGAATACCTAGAAATTAGATCTTTAAATATCTATTTTTTTTTTTTTAATTTTTAGTTATTTAATCACCAATTTTAAAATGCCTATAACTTTTTTTTTGTTAATAAAATATGTAATAAGAAAAAAACTTTTTTATTTCTAAATATTTGTTAAATTCAGCTTAACTATTTAAATAATGGCAAATGACAATATATTAATGAGAAAAATTAACAATATGAAATATTAAATTTATAACTCAGTTTTTTATTTATAACAGTTGTAAACGAAAGCCTTTATTAGTACCCAGTTTCTGTTCTTAAAAAGTTCTTGATGTTGACGGATAAGTTCCTCAACTTCATGCTTCCTTGGTGATTGCCTTGTTTTTATATGGTTTTTGAAAAAGTTTTTCAGCACAACTTTTTCATCTTCTGTCCATGGAACTCTAATGTTTTTGTTTTTTTTTGCCTTTGTAATTATTTTCTAAAAAATAAATGAAATTTATTTATATTTTATTTTGAAGAGTAGTCTGATCAGGGCTAATGTAGCATTTAAAATAAGCGACACCTATTGTCATTTTTTTAACCTATTCGAATACAATTAAATAGTTTAAAAAATATTGTTATTTTAAAAAAATATTTACTTAAATTTAAGCGACATTTATCTTTAATTTGTAAACGTAATAACATTTAAAAATTAATAATACTTGTTTGTTTACCAGAAATTTTATCCAGACTTTTCCCAGTTTTAATTACTTCAGCAGGTTTTGTTTTTAAAGCATAATCATTGACTTCTAAATTTATATCTAAACACTCTTCCAGTCTCTTGGTTTGGTTTTCCCAATCTTAAAAATGAAAATTAAATAAAAGAACTTAATTAGAAAATAACTATTACCTTTTTCCTGGCTAGTACCGGATTCAAATATCTTTTTAGTAGGAAGTTTTTTGTCTTCGGAATCTGAATCAGTATCTAAGTTATCTGAGAACTCAATCTGATCTAATGATTTTCCTTTATACATATGCCCTTTTCCACTATTTATGGCCAATAACAATTTAGACACTTTAGCAGTTTGATAAATATCTTGTGGAAGCCTAAGGTAAGTATTTTATTATTATTAACTTAGGAAACTTAAGAACTTAATTAAAATAAAATACAACCATACACACTTGCAATGGTGCTGTTTACCACTTACCGATAATAATTTTCGTGGGTTTTTTTCGTGTGCCCCAAAAAAGCTGCAAATTGTTCCATTTCGCTATCCGTTATATTTAGTACCTGTAATATTGTTGCAATTTGTTTCCGCAAACGTGTTGATGTAAAAAGACTTGCATCTGAAACATTTGATTCTTGAGCCAGTTTTTTAAGAGTTTGATATCCATTTAGACATTGATTATTGGTTTTCTGGTTGGCAAATAAATATTCATTACTTTTCGGTACATATAAATGTCTTACATTTAGTAACACATTAATAAATTCTTGAAGATGAATTGAAAATAATATTGGAACTGGTTTACTGCCCTTGCCCAGAGTCACAACTCTCTTGAAGCTCCTCGTCAACATTTTTTCGCTTTCGGTAAGACCTTCTAAAAATTCTTCCTGTTGAGTTTGTGCTTGCATATTGTTATATGTTTTAACAGTTAAATGTTCAATTTCGCCTATACGTTTTCTGTTTAATAAAAGTGTTAACCCTAAAACGCATTCTAATAATTTCCTATATTCTGTTTCATTGATGTTACCTCTATCTAATAAAAGTTGTGCCTGTTTTGCTCTCTTTGATACATAAGTTTCAAATTTTATAACATCACTGGTCACGGGTAAAATTTTGGGTTTATTATTTTTGTTCTCATTCAAATTTTTTAATGCCAAGCTAGCAAGTTCAGTATTCCAATGACTTTCAATTAATTGTCTTAACCGATTTATATTTAGTAAGCATATCTCCTAATCGGTACAAGGCAGTAAGCAGCTTTTTTCAATAATTAGTTTATTAGCTACATTACATACTTGTTTTAATGTAGTGCCCATATGCAATGCTAAGCTACTGGCTTTTTAAACCAACATGTTTCAGGGTTATAACCGCTGATTACTTTAGTAGCCGAGACAATGTTTTGAAATTTTTCAGGTTTTAAGGCATCAAAAAGGCTTTCTACCCCACTAATACTTTTCAAAGTTACAAGAAGGCGCCCTAACTCTCTCATTTTATTGGATATTACGTTTTTTATCTGAGGACGCTTATGCTTACGAAGCAATGTATCTGCATAACTACAAATTAATGTATCTTCCATAGCTGTTCTTGAAAATTCATCATTTCTCATAATGGGGGAATACTTCTTCTTTCAATCTTAAATTTGCATAGAAGTCTCTATGGGGTCCAGAACAAATTGCAAAGAACTGGGCTGAAGATAGATGTTGTTCTCGCCCTTGATTAAATTCTCTACGTAAAGGACACACCTTTCTGTGCCTTCTTAAATAATTTCTTGACAACTTTGACAAGCAACATACTGATTTTTAAAGTTTTTAGAATTCGGAATAATTTCTTCCGGGTATTGCCCCTTTTGCCTTCTAACTGGACGAACAATGTTTGTTTTTGAATGAAGAATAAAATTTCCTTCTCTGCGAATAGCATTTAATATTTTTCTTCTTTCTGGATTTTTAAAACTTAATGATAATATTTTCTTGACAGCAGCCTCGTCTTTATGATTCCTTTCTAGATGTCGAGGAAAATGAGTAAATTCACGGAAGCAATAAGGGCAAGCATTTTTTTTTTGTCCACGGTCTAGTATTCGTAAATTGTTCAACTTTTGATGTCGATGCTTCAAATTTAGCAAAACTGTGAACTGTAGATTTTTCTACTGTACTGCTGTGGTTATTATTTTTTTTTCTGCAATAAAATGGTAATATTTTTATTGTAATTATTTATTTAACCATTTTTTTAAAAGGAATATTAAAAAAAGAAGAAAAAGTAAAAAAAAATTGGGATTTTTAAAATAAATTCTATTTAAAGTTTTTTTCCTATTTTTTTAAAATTAAATAAAAAAAAAAGTCAGTAAATTTTATTTATCTACCTCAAGTTAAAAATCAAACATTAACTATTACTTACTTGGTATACTTAAAATATCTTCTTCCTGAATTTCTTCTCTTTCAGATTCACTTGTATCTGGTATATACTCGGTGTCTGAAGAAAATAATTCTTCATTGAAACAATCTTTGTTTATTAGGTGCGATTGGTTAAATAATTTTAGTGCCGCTAATTGTTCTTCCCACGAAGATCCTTTAGTTGTCTCATACTTGGGCAAATCCAGTAAGTTTCTGTTCTTACTGGTTACCAGTTCCAATAATTTCCTTCCTCTTGTACCCATAGTCACTGGCGATAAATTAGCGTTGATTAGCCTGGCTGAATAGCACACAACTAACTGAAAATTCGCGAATGTCTTGCAAATAATTGATAATTCAGAAATATGCAACACAGAGGTTTTTACCAATTCGATAAGACAGTCACGTAGTACGCGCGGTGGCTACACAAAATAATATTTATATATAAAGTGTATATGGCCCTGGTTTAATAGCGACTGAATAATGTCTTGGGCTCCACAAAGGTGCAAATATGAGTATATATATATATATATATATATATATATATATATATATATATATATATATAAATAAATAAATAAATATATATATATATATATATATATATATATATATATATATATATATATATATATATATATATATATATATATACAGTCCTTGGCCAAATTATTAGACGCACTGCAAGATTTCATGTAAAATATTAATTACCGAGTGATATTGTACCGTTTTATTATTTTAAATTGATTTGTTTTTTATTTTTATATTATCCAATCAATTACCTATTTATTTGACATAAATAAAACAGCATTAATTTAGAAAAGCATAAGTTTATTAAGTTTTAAAGAAAAGTGAAATTAATGTTAGTAAAAGTCAATATTTAGTTGAGCCACCTTTAACCGCTATCAAAGCTTTAATTCTGCGCGGCATGCTATCAATGCAAGATTGTACTGTCTCCTGCATTTGAGGATGATGATTCCACACATGAATAATCTTTTCTAGGAGCTGGGTTTTGTTGGTAATCACATCTTTAGCCACTTCTCTTTTCATCAGCTCCCACACATTTTCAATGGCCAATCCAACAGAGGGATATTTTTTTCTGCCAAAAAAGCTTTAACAGACCGAGCAGTGTGGCAGGGAGCTCCATCTTGCATGAAAGTGAATGGTTCCCCATTTGGAAACCATTCTCTGAGCTGCGGAATAAACCGATTTTGTAATACTTCTTTGTACTGATCTTGCCTCATTATTCCTTTGACGACGTACAGACGTCCAGTGCCCTTGCCGCTGATGACTGACCAAATCATCACTTTGGTGGGATGTTTAACCGTCGGGACGACATAATCAGGATGAAACTTTTCTCCATGACGACGACGCACATACTGAGCTTTATTCTGCAAAATTTCGAATGTGCTTTCCTCACTAAAGCAGACCTGTCAAAAATAGGAAAAATATATAAACTTCCATGTTTAACATATTTGCTTTATTTAACTGAAAATGATAATAATGTATCAATTATTGATTAAATTGCTGTATCTTACCGATCTCCAGAAGTCCACATCTTTGTCTTGCCATTGTTTGGCCCACTTCAGGCGCTTTGCTTTCATTGCAACTGTTAACTTGGGCTTCCTGGCGGGGCGACAGGCCTTAAAATCTAATTCTTTCAATTTTCTTCGAACAGTGCGCTCAGAAGCATTTACGCTAGCATCCTGGAGTTGTGATTTTATTACCTTTGCGGTAGCAAATCTGTTTTCTACACAAATTTTCTTCAAACATCTCTCTGACCGTGGAGTGAAAATTGGTTTTTCTACCGCATCTTTTCTTTCTTTTCGGGCTTAATTCCTTCCCTGACTCAATTTTTTTCTTTTTTATGCGTCGTACACTAGCTTCAGAAACCTCCAATCTTCGTGATATTTCTCGGTTTGTAAATGTTTTCGCAATCACAAGGGCCTTCACTTCAGCTTTTTTACGTGGTGAAAGATCGCCTTTTCTACCCATAATGAAAATAGTCCAATTACTTTTTTAAAACACTGCATATAAAATAAACTAATAACTGAGTAGTATAAAACTGTTAAACAAACAATCACAGTCCATAAAGCCACAGAAACACGTCCGTACCTGACTCGATTCCGATCGCGACTGATACAGGTTTGTACTTGTTTACGTTCATGTATCACTTTGTCAACACAGTGTTGCCATATGTTAAAAATAAATACAAATATGTAGTCTACAACAATTCTTTTAAATAAAAATCAATAATATTGTAGTTTAAATATACCATTATTGCATAAAAACTCTTAAGAAACATAAAATTACTAAAAAAAATACAGCGCGTCTAATAATTTGGCCAAGGACTGTGTATATATATATATATATATATATATATATACTAGCGACCCGCCCCGGCTTCGCACGGGTGGTAGAGCATATTATGCCTACATGTTTTGTCTGTCGTAGGATTGCATCAACTTGATGCGTCGAATATGTGGATTAGATTTAAATGTAATATAATGTCTACACTACTTGATAATATTCCTTAAATTTCTGTGCTGAATACGGTCGTTACGTATGTGGAGTTGTCTATCTTCAGGCGTGTCTGTTTCTCTTTGAGCATTATGCCTATCACGGTCCAACGATAAACGAATTGTGCGATCCACCGACGATTCTCGTGCTCTTTGGGAAACATGCCTTTCCCGGCCCAACGATAAACGAACATCCCTCTCTTGATCATTTTCGTTGCGACTCTTTTGGCAGAGGACGTACTGCGTCAGATATTACATCTTCGCCGAGGCATGATTAAATTATCATGTGTAGGTACTTTAACATGTCAATTAAACCTAAATAATAGGTACCTACCTATCAACCTAAAAAAAATCTCAAAGATAACATAAATCAGTTTTATGGATTAATAACCTCCGACAAATTTCACTCAAATACTTATTTATGCACTTACACCAACACGAATGACAACACGAAACAAATAAAAAATGCGACCTTAATATTAATTAACTTTAAAATGATTCACGATATGAAAAGAAACCGAATCCAATGACTAATAACGTTGACATTTGATAAAATTCAATGAAATAAAAGTATGTTCAGAACTATCAATTTTATTAATAAGTATGTAAGTATCTATCTATCTACCTAAATTTTAATAATAAGTGTTTAAGTATCTAGCTATCTACCTAAATTTTAATAATAAGTATGTAAGTATCTATCTATCTACCTAAAGACAACAAACACAAAACAAAAATGCGACCTTGAAATTTTACTCTAAAACAGAGGTGTCAAACTCAATTTTGCAGAGGGCCATATATTAAATTTAGAATGTGTAGGCGGGCCAGATTCAAATAAAAAAAATGTACTGAATTCTTATAACATTTTATTTATTTAATTATATAGAATATAATATACGGTTGTTAAAAATTATATCAAAGTTATAAAAGAGGGTAATTATTTTGAGCTCGAGGATCCAGATACCTGACTTCTCTTGTTTTTGACAAGCTCATTGATGTCAGGTATCATATTCGTTGTAGTTATTTTAAGAATTGATTGGAGATGTTCATTCGAAAGTCTTGTGCGATGTTTGTTCTTCTTTATTTGCATGACGGAAAACATCTGCTCACATAAATAGGTGCTACCAAACATGCAGAGAATGCGTGCTGCATGCTTTTTTAATTCCGGGTAGTTATCCAAACTCTTGAAATATTGTGTATAAAATGTAAGAACGTTAATCTCTTTAAATTTTTCTTTCAAAATACTGTCCGATTGAAGATCTGTCAACTCCATTTGCAAACGAACTGGTGCCTGTGAAGCTTCAATATTGAATGGATTGTTGAAAATTGGGAATTCTATTTCATTCATTTTGTGAAAGTCTTCAAAACGATTGTTGAATTCCGTGATCAAATTTTGCAGAAGTTGAGAATATTGATCCAATTTTTTTTGATTCACTGTGCCAAATGATTTTAAATGAGGGAAATGATCCAAAGTTTGATTTTTTATCTGATTTTCCCACAGCCTCAACTTTGTTTCAAAGGCTTGAATACATGAATACATTTGAGTGACAATCAGATTTTTACCCTGTAACTTTACATTCAGATCAGTCAAGTGTTTATTCATATCTACCAAAAAGGCGCAATTAACCCACCAGTCATTGTCATAATCAATTGGGTTGCCTTTTTCTAACATGAAAGCTTAAATAGGGTCACGTAATGCAAAACTTTTTTCTAAAACTACTCCTCGACTGAGCCAACGAACTTCGGTGAAGTAAGGAACATCAGAAAACTTTTCGTCCAAATCTTGTAAAAACTGCCTGAACTGTCGATGATTTAGTCCTCTGCTCCTTATAAAATTTACTATTTTAATTATAGGTTGCATGACATGGTCCATTTTTAAATGTTTGGATGCCAATGATTCCTGATGAATTATACAGTGAAATCCCACAAAATTCCCTGATGTTTTTTGTTTTAATTTAGTTACAACGCCCGAATGTTTGCAAGCCATGGCAGGAGCGCCATCCGTAGTTGTGCTGCTAAGTATATTCCAGTCGAGTTCATATTCTGCTATCAAATGCTCAATTGCAGAATAAATATCATTTGCTGTCGTAGTACCTGTCAATGGAACGCCCTTTAATAGTTCTTCAGTTATTTCAAAGTTACTGTTAATACCTCGTATAAAAACAGCAAGTTGAACTGTATCAACAGTATCAGTGCTCTCGTCAACAGCCAGTGAAAAGTTTGTAAATTCCTTAATTTTCTCCAACCAAATTTTGAGATAAATCATTTATTCTTAAAGCAACAGTGTTTCTTGACAGCGAAATATTTTGAATTATTGACTTTTGAAATGGAAATGAAACATCGGCAACTTTCAACATACAGTCTTTAATAAAATCACCATCAGTGAAAGGTTTTGATCTCTTCGCGATTTCTAATGCAATAATAAAACTTGATTTCAGGGCATCTTCGCTCTCAGTATTAGCTTTAGTAAACATCGATTGTTGACCTTAAAGTTTAGATTTTAAAGATGACAATGTGTCCATTCTTATTTTTTCAGTGTAACAATCGAATTTTGATTTATGATTCGTATCATAGTGTGTCTCTTCAAGTTAAACTCCTTACAAACAGCAACTGTTTGATTGCAAATCAGACACAGTGGTTTACCTCTCCATTCTATGAAAAAATATGCAATTTCCCATTTAGACTGAAAAACTCTGCACTCACTATCAACTTTACGTTTTTGTGACATTATGTCAAAATCGTAACAATTATGGAACTCGACACAACAATTATGGATATCGCACGCGCACGACACAAACAAATGCACAATACCTTCACAATCACTACTTCGCAGTATAAATAAAATCCTTCTCCGACCGTATCGCTTCGATTACTCGACTCACACTCAACTGACTCACGTCGCGCCGACGCACTCCTTTTATAATATCGATAAGGAAGGTTCTAGTCTAGACTCGAAGCGCGTGAAAGATTCTATTGTTCTCAACAAAAATGGCGTTACTGTCTATCTCTCTCGCTTGTCAAGGCACGCGCTGCCCTTGAAATTACTTATAAATGTGGTGTGAGCATTTTAAAACTTCCGTAGACGAATCGAGTGAAGTCTAAAAGCTCTAAAAAACATGATTCTTCTTTCTGTAACACATTGCGATCGCGGGCCTTATTGATACGTCCCGGGGGCCGGATGCGGCCCGCGGGCCGTATCTTTGACATCCCTGCTCTAAAATATCAAAACCAACGCAATTGCAACATTCCAACAACACCCAAAAACAAAACAAATATCTTCCAGTCGTCACCTCCATTCGCCCCAAACGTCTGTTTATTATAGGAGTACGCGCGTGTTATCGCTCGGCTTATATAGAAACAGTGGGCGACAGCGGGGGGCGCGGGGGTAATCACATCAAGCGAGTCCCGTCATCGGTGTGAGAAACGCGCTTGAATTTATTTTCGCGCGCGTTAATTTTTTGCGATAACTCCTAAGATATTCATTTAAATTATATGGTGTACAAGATGATAATAATGTGCATGAAATGCTTAAGGTAACTAACGTATTTAAGTTGATAAGGATTAATACTGTATCCGTCTAAATAGCTTTCCAATCACCATATTGTACGTGACCATTTTTTTAGAAGATAGAATGGGTATAGTAAGCTATCCTTAAAAGATAGATATATGCCATCGCGGACTTTTTTGTAGATCTACAAAAGAGGAATATCCCACCATGCACTGTTTTGTTATATCTCAAAGGGATTAGGCAGCGTTTTCGATGAACGCTTCCACGCGGCTTGACTTTTTCCGACACTTCTAACAATTATCGTTATATTTCAACCAATTTACACAAATTTTTGACAAATTATATACCTAAACCTTCCTCATGAATCACTCTATCTATTGGTGAAAACTGCATGAAAATCCGTTCAATAGTTTTTGAGTTTATCGCGAACAGACAGACGCGGCGCAGGACTTTGTTTTATAATATGTAGTGATATATATATATATATATATATATATATATATATATATATATATATATATATATATATATATATATGTTTTGACGAATGTTCTCACGGGTGTGAAATGTAGTAGTGGTTTTTCGGGTATCCCGTGTTAGCTTGAAGTCCCTTGATGGACGGTTTCGCTGACGTTTTGATTGAATCACATCCATCTTTTTCGAGCGATCAGTGATCAACGCTTTGAAAAAGATGGATGAGATTCCATCGAAACGTCAGCGAAACCGTCCATCAAAGGACTTCAAGCTAATACGGGATACTCGAAAAACCACTACTACACACACATATATATATATATATATATATATATATATATATATATATATATATATATATATATATATATACGAGGCTGGTTTGAAAAGTCCGTGCAAAGTCCGAGAGATGGCACCACCGGCGCGTATCGAGGTCATGTTTAGTTAGTAGCATCTCTTGAATGAACGCACACCAAGTTTTAGCCTTATTGGTCTATTTCTTTGTGTTTGGCATTCGTGTGAATCAAGGAAGTCGAGTGATTTTCAAGAAATGGACGAAAAGAATTTCGTGTGGTGATTAAACATTACTTTATGAAAGGCAAAACGCCTCAGGAGACTAAAGAGAAGCTTGATAAACATTATGGTGACTCTGCACCTTCGATTAGAACAGTTTATAAGTAGTTTCAAAATTTTCGGACTGGCCATATGGGCATAAGTGACGCTGAACGTTCTGGACGGTCTGTGGAGGTTACGACTCCAGAAATCATTGATCAAATCCATGATATGGTGATGGATGACAGAAGAGTTAAGGTGCGTGAGATTGCTAGTGCTGTAGGCATCTCGACTGAACGGGTACATAATATTTTGCATAAACATTTGGACATGAGAAAGCTATCCGCAAGATGGGTGCCGCGATTGCTCACGCTTGACCAAAAACGGAATCGTGTGAAGTGTTGCAAGGATGGTTTGCAGCTGTTCCAGAAGAATCAGGAGGACTTTAAGCGTCGTTTCGTCACTGTAGATGAAACATGGATACATTACTATACTCCTGAGACCAAACAACAATCTAAACAATGGGTTACCAAGGGGGAATCTGCACCAAAAAAGGCGAAGACCGTTCCTTCGGCCGGAAAGGTTATGGCGACTGTCTTTTGGGATTCGCAAGGGATAATCCTTATCGACTATCTGGAAAAGGGTAAAACTATTACAGGTGAATATTATTCATCGTTATTGGACCGTTTGAAAACCGAGCTGCAAGAAAAACGCCCGCGATTGGCCCACAAGAAAGTCCTTTTCCATCACGACAACACACCAGCACACACCTCAGCAGTTGTGGTCGCAAAATTAATGGAAATAGGATTCCAACTCGTTTTACATCCCCCCTATTCTCCAGACTTGGCTCCCTCGGACTACTATTTGTTCCCCAATTTGAAGAAATGGCTGGCGGGACAAAGATTTTATTCAAACGAGGAGGTGATTGCAGACACTAATGGATATTTTGCAGACTTGGACAAATCCTATTATTCGGAACGGATCAACAAACTAGAACATCGTTGGACGAAGTGTATAAGCCTAAAAGGAGACTATGTCGAAAAATAAAAAAGGTTTACCCCAAACACATAAGTAGTTTTTATTTTTGCACGGACTTTTCAAACCAGCCTCGTATATATATATATATATATATATATATATATATATATATATATATATATATATATATATATATATATATAGTTTACTCCATATTTTAAATTATTAACTGAGCAACAATGACAGCAAATTACATTTTATATTGAAACTTAATATGCTTATGTATTTATATAATTTTCGAACTAATTTAAATATTTAAATTAAATATGATAATTTATAATTTGACCAAATTTATACAGTACATATTAATGGGTTATGATTTTGGCACCTCGAATTTAATTTATATCATTTAGGATAGATAATTTTAGAACAATTTTTAAAGGATGAAAGAATAACATTATTCAACTTATTCAAAACTTACAGAGACCAAAGTACTCGTAGACATCAGAAGAGAGCTGTTCGATGTATGTAACCTGCTTGACTCCTTCCAAAGCGGTGTATATTAGGCAAAAACGTCAAGCTAGTACGTCACATTGCTTACAGGCAATGTGTAGCATTTCACCCTGTACGTTAGGATGGGTGGTGGTCTTTCCTGGATATTAATAGTAGAATTTAAAGCACAGAGTTCAACTGACAAGTTGACTTATTCAACAGTAATGTAATGTATGTGTGTGTAAATGATGGTTGATTTAGTGAAACTATCTGTCTTAGCAACCTATCAAGAAGATTTAAAACTGTGACGGACAAGAGGTTTAGTTTTAATTCTCTGTTCATGTGCCTCCTTGGTTTCGTCCATTATTTGTTTGCATCTGTATAACAACAGCTACTTTACAATTTCGATCACATCACTTGCCTACGAAAAAGAGATGTAAGCTTTTATATCAGTGAAGTTTCAAGCAGACATCTCCTTAGTACGATCCAAGATGGGTTGTCAAAGTAAGAATTAACTCCTAATTAGTTGCAACTACGAAAATATTTCTTAAGTTCTTTCCATTTAGCGTATATGTTCTGTCAAATTTTGTTTGGTTTCGGCAATTCGTTGTCATCAATCGGTAGAGCACCCAGTGTTCAAAGAAGGAACCCAACCGAATTCTGAGTCATGGTTAGTAATCCGTGTTGCTTCATCGATAAGCTAACAGTAAGGCCACAACTAATGCAAATGAATCACCTTCAAGATCTTGTTTGTCAGTGCTATTTGATTGCTGAAGCTAGTTAATGTTGCGAACAGAAAATTCTACTGGAATTAATACGTAAAAAATTGATGGTGTTCGCAAGAGCACCAAAAAGTGCCCTGAATTTAGGTCTCATTTGGTAATCGAAGTTAGTGATCTGGTGGTTTATTAAGTTATTTTTAACCATATAACATCAAAGATTGCATATTTTAGCTTCCTTTCGTTAGCAAGAGATATTATTTCTGACAACAGTACAGATGCTAAAGTTGCGTTAAAGCTGAGTATAAAAGTCGTCTTAAGGATAGAGAAAGTTGATTTTATAATAAATGGATAGTTTCCTATTGTTTTAAGAATTAATACGGAGTTAGTTTTTGAGTTTAAATCTCATATTTATGTATTTATTTATACAAATTTTACGGGAGACACCATTGTAGTATAAAATTAAAACAGATACAAATGTAGATACAAATATATTAAAATTACACGTGACAAAGACTGTATCTAAATAAAAAGTATTCAACAAAATACATTACAGGTCATGAAAGAAAAAACTAACCACAGAAAATATAAAAACAATAATAGTATTGGCAATAATAAACACTGATCAAGTAGAACCTCTACAGAGTCTTCAGCAGCTGGGACCTAAGTCTCGAGATAGAGCAGTTAAACATATCGAGCCGCCCATCCAATGAGTTCTAAGTTCTCAAATGGGAGAGTGTATCCCATAATTCGTGCCATGGAAGGGGATGCAAAAGAGATCACGATGGCGAAGATTGCCTTTGGGTATATTAAAGTTTATTTTAGCGAGTATCTGAGGACAATAAGTGATTCCATTAATGAGTTTGAAGATAAAACATGCATCATAAAGAGATCTTCTCATTTCCAAAGTATGTAACCCTAAAGTCCTCCGCATGACAGTCTTATGGTATAATACACAAGTGTACCGTTGCACTTGAGTGGAAAATTTCAAAAATTTATTTTGCACTCTTTCGATTGTTCCCTTTTGCAACTCATAAAATGGAGACCAAATTACCATCGCATATTCCAAGTTTGCTCTCACAAGAGCATAATACAACACTCTCCAAACAGTCACAGAGAACTGCCCGCAATTTCTCAAAACAAAACCCAGCATGCTTAGCCCTTTCTGACTAATGGCAGATATATGCCTTGTAAAAGTAAGTCTTTCATCGAAAAAACAAGGTCCTTTGCTGAACCCAAGGTCCTTTGAGGATGGGGACTCTATGTTTTGCTAATGGTAAAAAATTTGCTTACACTTAAAAATAGATGATTGGACTGGGTCTACTGCCAAACCAGATCAAAGTCATCTTGGAGCGCCACAACGTCCTTAACTCTACCAACCCGCCGATAGATCTTCAAATCATCTGGAAACATAAGCCCCGTTGAGCGATGCAATGCCGATAACAGATCATTTACAAACAAAATAAAGAGCAGAGGCGCCCAGTGCGAAGCCTGGGGGACTCCCGATGTAACATGAATAACACTGGATGACAAACCATTGATTCTCACAATCTGGGTACGGCCTACGAGAAAACTCTTTAACCAAGCTATGATCTGCTCAGAGAATCCCAGGGAAAAAACTTGCTCATAAGATCTTAAAGTTAACTCTGTCAAAGGCCTTAGAGAAGTCAGTGTAGATAACATCGACCTGATCACCCCTCTCCTCTGCCTCCAGCAGAGCAATTTCATATAGTGCCAAATTTTCTGTGGTTTGATTTCCCAGGTACAGAAGCCAAATTGGTAGGGATTGATCATTCCCCTGCAGGACCAGTTTGACTGGTCGCACACTAACTATCGAATAGTTTGGGCATGGCAAACTGTGTACACACTCCTCTCTAGTTGCTGATATCCTCCTTATCACCCGATTTGAAGATGGGAGATATGAAGCTGTGCTTCCACCATATGTTGCAAGGATCTACTGAAAAATTTTGTATTTATGTGATGAGGTCTCCGAAATTTAAATAATATTAACTACAAGCTGTGATGTAAAAATTGGGATCAGTTTTGTGAAAAATTGACTTTTAATTGTGGTTTCGGTTTTTAAAGTTGTACCGTGCACCGCTATTTTAAATCTAGCTTGGTTACTGACTTCAAGAATAAATTCAATTCTGAAATGCGAAAGAAATTATAGAGGCTTCAAAATAACTGACGTAGAGTTATAAAAATCAAAATAATAAAAGTGTAAAAGTTATTAAGAAGAAGTTTCTATTTTTAGTTACTTATACATGCCACATATTTTTTCTTTCTGACCTAATTTTTTTTTTTGGAGTGTGGGAAAGACAAAGGAATAGAAAGAGAGGTGTAACCCACTTTCTCCATTTATTAACAGAGCAGCTTCGAAATTCATATCTTTCTGAACGTACAAAAGAGCTTACAGAGTTTGCTGTTATAATTAGTACATCCCTTATTTGAGATTTATAGTTACGTGGTTAAGGTTTATCCCTAATCTCTTACAAACTTCCTTTCCGCCTCAAATATTTATTTAAATATTTACAAAAATTAGTCGCGGTAATAAATTATCAACTACACCGACCCATTGTTTTCTTCTAAGAGTAGGTACAGGAAAAGTTTAAAACTCTAAACTTTCACAACAAGTTATGGACTCAGTAGCGTAGTGGTGCCAGGACAAATTACTACTTTTTAGTAACTTCAGAGTTTAGAATAACGAAAAAGATACTTTCATAAAAAGTGTTCGTGACCTAATATGCTGGAATTCTTACAGAGATTCTTAATACGAGGGGTACCTATCAAGTTTTTACAAAAACAATGAAAGAAAAAAAATTTTTTGGTACAAATCGTTTTATTTTCGCAAAAATATTTGCCTTTAAAATTTATATACTTTTGTATACGCTCAAACCAATTCTCGAAACATTTGTTCCACTCTAAAGTTGGTACCTCAGAAACATTTTTTTTTTGAGATTCGGGAACAAAAAAAGTCGTTTGGCGATAGATCAAGTGGATACGGGGAATGAGACATTAATTTGATGCTTTTCTCCGTCAAATAATCAATTGTCGTGTGAGATATATTATTGTCATGATGAAGAATGATGAGACGTTGTTTTTTCCTGATTTCATCGGCGACTTCTGACAAACAGATTGTTGTATACCATTCAGCATTAACTGATCTTCGATTCTCTAGAGCAGTTGTTGCAACATGTCCAGTATAACCAAAGCAAGAAGCGATCATTTTCTTGGAACTGCTCCACGCACGAACCACTTTTGTTGGATTCAGTTCATCTTGGAAAACCCAAATAGTTGATTTTCGGCGAATATATTGACTAAAGCTAAACTACAAATCTACCCTATTTATACTTAGTCTAACACCTGTATTACTCAGGCGGAACTAATGGCATACGCGAGACCATCAGTTCCGGTCAAGTAGCCAGTAGAGGAGACTATGAGGAATATGCCGCCTCTCTTTATTTAAACTAATTTTACGTTTTATAATTTCCATACTTTCGTATGCCTTCAACAATCTAGTATCAGATACGTTTTTAATTAATCTTAGATTATCTAATGTCACAGTATGATCACCTTCAAGGGCATGTTCGGCAATGCTAGACTTTTCTGTTCTACTATATTTTAAATGTGCTAGATGTTCTTTAAATAGTGTTTTAATTGACCTTTTAGTTTGCCCAAACATACTTTTTGTCGCAATCATTACAACTAATTTCATAAATTCCACTTTTCTCAAAATTAGGAACCTTATCTTGAAATTTCCTAAGATATTCCTCAGATTGTCTGATGACTTATAGACTAAGGTGAGGCCTACCTTATTAAATACCTTATTGAGTTCCCTGTTATATATCGGATGTAAAAAAGGTGAAAATTCTGAATATTTAACCTGAACTTAGGCCTATTTATTAACTTCTTTACTAAGTCTTTGTCATAACCATTAACTCTAGTTGTATTTCTAATATCATTCCTTTCCATTATCTTTTCCGATTTGTTGCTCATTCGAGACGAATAACTACCCTCTGCGTCACTTTTACCTTCCACTTCTGCCTCTTTACCGCTCAACATCTCTAAAAATATGACCACCGCCGGAGTGAATCGTGATATAATTACCACAGGCAGATGTCTGGGTAACATGATGATGTTCTTCCTTACCTAAGTCGCTATAAGAAGATCTTTCCTCCAAGTAGACGTTAGATTTTAAGCTCGAAGACTGGTGGACCAAAGAGTTTATCTGTGCTTAGTTTACTCTATTCAGAGGAAAAGTGACGAAACGATGAACTAAAAAATGTAATGAGGCCAATTTGTGTTGTTTGCAATGAAATGAATCATTAGGAATATATCTCTCTGTTACTGTGTCTTTTCTATAGATGTCAAATTCTAACCTATTATTATTTTTAATAATTAAAATATCTAGAAATGGCAGTTGCCCTTATTCTCAATTTCGTAAGTGAATTTAATGGAATCATACCGGCTACTTAATTTTTAAACAAATCATTTATATTTACTTTCTTTGTATCAAAAATCGCGAAAACATCATCCACTTACCTATACCATACCCTTCGTATTCAAATTCTTGACTGGCTTCGGTTTCAAACTTACTCATGAATAAATTGGCTATGTAAGGTGATAAGCAATTATCATTGTTAATGTCTCTAAACAGTTTGTCTCCTCCTATTTTCACGGCTTCTATTACAACTTCATATTCATCAGCTGATTTGTTTTAATCTATTTTTTATTTCTCCTATGGTTATGTCTGGCAAATCTTCATGTCCTTGATTTAGAACTTTCCTCTCTCGAAGCTGCCTTTCTCTTCCGTTCATGTGTTTTATATATATAATATATATATATATATATATATATATATATATATATATATCAATCGGTTTTATAACGTCTTCCGATGCCTAATTTCCACTCCTCCCGGTTTCTCCATCCCTCCTCCTCTAGATCTCTCTCTAGTACTTCCTTGTTGATTCCTGCTCTCCAGCTTTGGCGTGGTCTTCCTCGCTTTCTTTTTCCATGAGGGTTCCAATTTAAAATCTTTTTAGATAGTCGGTCTTGTGACATTCTCTGTACATGTCCGTACCTTACCAACTGTTGGGTTCTGATTTCGTCCACTATATCGTGCTTTATTTCTAAAGCTCGTCTTATCGTGTCATTTGGTAGGCGGTCTTTCTGGATTTTCTGGCTGCTCGTCTCCAGAAATCCATTTCTGTAGCTTTTAGTATTTTTTCTGTTCTTTCCTTCAATGGCCACACCTGGGAGCTGTAAGTTATTATACTTTTTCACTATTGAGTTGTAAATTCTCTTCTTATTTACAATGGTTATGTTTTTGTCCCATAGTATACTATTAAAGCATTGCAATCGCTTTTCTTCCTTGGATATTCCTCTCGAATATTGCTTCTTCCAGTGTTCCGTCCCTAGATATTCTCGTTCCCAAATACTTATAACTGGCACAGGGTTTGATGGTGTGTCCTGTGGCCAGTTTTAAGTCCTGCTGTTGTCCTCCGACGCACATGTACTCGGTCTTTTTAATATTGACTTCTAGGCTCCATTTTTCATATTCCTCCATAAGTTTTCGTGTCATGTATTCCATATCATCGATGTCCTGAGCGACTACACTTCATGTGTTTGCTTTTCTATAATTCCCTGTAATAGTTCTCTGCCATAGTTAAAAACTCCTGTCTAATTGTAGTTACGCTGTTCTCTATTTTATTAATTAAAAGATAATCATAAAAGCCCGACATTCATATGATATATCGTTAAAAACTTATTAAAAAACTCATCACTTACTATAGTTGTATTTAAAACTTTATTTCAAGATATTATCTAAATAAAAATACACAAATTAATTCTTTAATAAACGGCAAAGAGAAGGTCGAACTTGTGTACGTCAAAACTTTAAAAAATTGTATATTTAAGTTTAGAGCATTAGTGAATTAAAATATCAACAACAATATGTTTAAAATAATTATTTATTTATACCCATAGATCAGGCAGCTAGAACACATGGAAAGTCTAAACGGCAGTTATGTAGGAAAATAAATTAAATTGTGCTAGTTTTCCCTGATATCCAGGTAGATAACTTAAAAAAAATCGTTGTACATATTTACATGGGGTTAAAAGTAAAACAGCACAAACAAAAAAAACCCATATAATTTTGTGTTAATGTCAACTCTTAGAAGATTCGCCTAAAATTTTTCCTGACATTTTTGTATTAGTTTGCGACTTACAGCTATTTGAATGACGCTACTTTCGATTTTTGCAAAACGATGGAACAAAAAGAATTTTGTGTGTTGATTAAATATTGCTTTTTGATGAGAAAAAAATATAGTCGGGGTCCAAGAATAACTTGAGAAAATTATGGCACATCTGCTCCGTCGAAAGCAACTATATGTTGAAGGTTGCATGCTTTACCACGTTTCCGGTCGTCTAAATGAGGTAGTCACTCCAAAAAAAACACAAAAAAATCCATCTTGTGGTTCCGGGTTATCGCAAAGTGAAAATGAGAGAGATAAGTGACATCGTGTAAATATCAACAGTACGTGTGAAAAGTATTTTGCATGAATATTTGCATATGCAAAAGCAATGTGTCCGATGGATGCTCCGAAGTCTCACGATTGTTCAAGAGTAGGAACGTATCGGAGATTCAGGACGCTGTTTGATACTATTTCAGTATAATAAAGAAGTTTTTTCTGTCGATTCGTAACAGTGGACGAAATCTGGATCCACCACTACACGTCTGAGTCCAACAGGCAGTCCGTAGAGTGGCTAGAGCTTCATGGAAGCCGAATAAAAATACAAACATCAGCTGGAAAGATTTTGGCAAGTATTTTTTGAGATGCGTATAAAATAATACTGATCGACTATCTCTAAAAGGGGTCAACAATCAACAAAAGAAAAAGTGTTCACCAAGATAAGGTATCAGCTTTAAACACCATAAAAGCGATGGTCACACTGGACCAATTGAGCTACAAATTGCTTTCTCATCGGCCATATTCACCAGATCTGGTCCCATTATTACCTGTTTCCAAATTTGAACAGCTGGCTCCAGGGTATTCAAATGTTCCAAAGACCGCTGAAAATAAATGTATCATTGCTCTTTAAGGAAACTACGTTAAAGAATGATGTCGATTTTTGACAAAAACATTGTTTTTTTCTTCAAAAATCTCTGGAATTTTCACTCCACGTAGTATTTTGAAGATTCTTTGAGTCAAGTAACCGGAAAATCAGATTAATTTTCCATTATTATCAGTTTAAAATGAAATAGTGTAGAAGGGAATATGATGAAATTAACGAAGTGAACTGAAAAAAAGTCAGTCATCCGATTTTTGCTGATATCATTTTTAATTAAACTAAACGGATGTATGAGTGGGTGAACTCAAAGGGGGCATCTTCGAATATATTATGTCATATGTTCGTTTCATGGTTTTTGGAGTCGCGGCATTTCGAAATAATGATATTGTTTCATTCTTTCCAATCTTAACGGAAATAGTCTGTATAGGGAAACGGGACATGTTTATCGAGTGATTTAAAAGAAAATTTAATAACATTATTTGACTTTTTCTTGTTTATGGTTGCCATACAACATAAAGAGTGTCCCAAAATTCACGCAGATTTGAATTTGGCGCCATTTGTATGATAAAGTATTGCCAACAAAACAGAAATACAGCGTGACAGCTGACAGTTCAGGGTTATTAAAAATGGATCTCTACACGAAAGAACAACGTATTTTTATTGTTAAAAAATATTTTAAAAATAATGAAAGTTTGGCAGTTACAGTTCGGAATTTTCGTACAAAATATGGTCGGAGTAGTGATTTAACATCATCAATTGTGAAGAGATTAATGGAAAAATTCAGGGAGATTGGATAAATTAGTGATTTTAAACGCTCTGGCCGTCCCTCAACAAGTCGTTCGACACAAAACATTAAGCATTTCGTGAGAGTGTTGCTGAGATTTCAAGAACATCAATTCGGCATCGTGGTCGAGAATTGGACATTTCGAGAAGCTTTCTACAGCGTATTCTCACGAAAGATTTGCATCTTCATGCTTACAAAGTGCAATTGACTCAAGAACTGAAGCCTACTGACCACGCACAATGAAAAGAGTTCGTTGAATGGATTATGGAACAACAATAAGTGGATACTGATTTTTCGAAGAATATCATCTTCAGCGATGAAGCTTATTTCCATCTTGATGATTTCGTTAATCGACAAAATTGTCGCATTTGGGGTTCAGACAATACACATGACTGTTGCGAAACAAATGCATCCACAACGTGTCACTGTTTGGGGCGAATTTTGCGCTGGAGGCATTATCGGACCATTCTTCTTCGAAAATACGGTTGGCCAGGCAATAATAGTTAATGATGATCGTTATCGCGATATGATAAAATCCAGTTTTTTGTGCCTAAATTGCAAGATATGGATGTAGACGACATGTGGTTTCAACAAGACGGTGTCACATGCCATACAACTCGAGAAACAATTCAATTACTGCATGAGTCATTTCCTGGTTATGTAATATCTCGTTTTGGTGATCAGAATTGGCCGCCCAGATCATGCGATTTAACGCCGTTGGACTTTTTTCTTTGGGGTTTTTTAACGTCTAAGGTTTATGCCAACAAGTCCACGACCACCCACTCCTTGAAGGAGGAAATTAAGCGCTGTATTAACGAAATTCAGCCACATTTATGTAAAACGTTCATGGAAAATTTCGACAAAAGAGTGCGTATGTGCCAGCAAAGCCGTGGAGGCCATTTACCCGATACGCTATTCCATACATAACCCTATACCAGGGGTCGGCAACCTATGGCACGCGTGCCATCTCTGGCACTCCAAGCAATTTTGAATGGCCCTCGTACCTATTCAAAGTTTACACATTAATTCTGTAATCTGTGACATGTTTCGAAATTAAGTAGATAATCGAAGACAGTATTACTTTAACGATACAAACAAAAACGATATATTATATAGGTCACTAGGTATTATTACCAAAAACTACAAAATATATATTTTGTAATTTATAATTTTACTGAATGCATTGGTTTGGCTTTAATTTCGGCAAGTATTAAAGACGGCAAGCCTCAAAATATAAGCCTAGGCAAAAACACAAATAAACGTCCTCAATTCAGATCAGAAGAGCCGCAATAAGGCGGTTTTTTGAGACTTGACTTCAATCGTCCCGACGCGCCCCGCAACTCTTTTTATATTGCCGAACTTTAGTTTTTGTTAGATTTAACTTCTAGGCGGCCCTTTGATTGCAATGGCGCGTTGTAGATAATAATTTTTGTTCTAAGAAATTTAATAAACGTAATTATTAGAATTTTCTGGAAACATTATTTTTCTATATACAACGTTTGGTTCATTTAGTATAGAAGTAACATCCGTTCCAGTCAATAGTTGTCGAAAAATTTAAAAATTAAAATTAACAGAAACAGAAGGTAGACGTTCGATCATTTCAAAACTTCATGGACAACAGATTACGGTTTTTGTACAGCAAAACTATCGGGCCATGTGGGTCCTATGTCGGGAAAGCGTAGTTTTCCGGACATCTAGTGTTCAACGATATTTCCATATAAAACATGAATCGTCATTTAAAGATAACGCTGATAAAGGGGAGGCAATACAAAGAGCAAGTAAACAATACGAGAAACAGTCAACATTCTTTAGCAAAGTTTTCCAAGGAAAAAATCAGGTAACTGAATGCAGTTTCAAAATTGCACAATCGTTGACACAAAAGGGTACGCCATTCACTGACGGAGAATTTATGAAGCAAACGTTTTTGAGTACTGGCGAGATTTTATTCGACGACTTGCCCAATAAGGATACAATATTGGCCACGATATACCGGCATCAGCGTGGACCATCGAGAGACGAATTACCGAAATGACACAAAATGTCCAAAAACAGCAGAGAGACGCTATCAAAACGGAGTTTTGTATTTAGTGTAGCATTGGATGAAAGTGTCGATATTAATGACATTGCGCGTCTGGCAATCGTTGCGCGATACTTCGATGATGACAGTGTGTATGAAGAGCTGATTTGTCTGCTCCCATTGTAGGGAACTACAAGAGGAAAGGATATATTTTCAGAATTTGTTAAACATTTTGAAAAGCGGAACATTGATTTAAATAAAGTTTTTTTGCGTAACGGCAGATGGCGCTCCTGCTATGATTGGAAGACATAAAGGATTTGTTTTCCTTCTTATTGAACGCATGGATCGATCAGTTTTGAATTTTCATTGCATAATTCACCAAGAGAGTTTGTGCGCTAAAATCTCAGCTGGAAGTTTAAAATCCGTGGGATGGATAGGGTGGTTAAAATAGTTAACTACATTGTCGGTCGTTCTTCACTGATCCATAGACAGTTTAAGGCGTTTTTGCAGGAATTAGAAAGTGCATATTCAGATATACCATTGCATAATAATGTGCGCTGGCTCAGCCGTGGTCAAGTCCTCTCTAGATTTGTGCAATGTCTGGTCGAAATTAAATCGTTCTTGTTGGAAAAATATCAAGTGGATGCTTATCCTGAACTAGAAGATAAGAACTGGATCTCTATGTTAATATTTCTTACTGATATTACAAACCATCTCAGTGAACTCAACTTAAAGTTTACAAGGTTCAGGCAAAACAGTTTCTGGATTTATACGAATCCTGGAAATCATTCAAATTAAAAATAGATTTATTTATCAGCGATATTACTACAAACACATATAAATATTTCCAAATTTAAAAACTTATATATCCAGTGTCGACGATGGTGCACTAATAGACGAAATTCTTAAATATATGACTAATTTAAAAGAGGAGTTTATCGAGAGGGGTCAGGATTTTGATAAATATGGTTCTATGTTCGCTTTTTTAATCAAACCAGATTTAATAGATTTTTCCAGCAGTTGCTTTGACATATCTCTTTTCTCATGGATGGACATTAATGATTTTGATCTTCAATATATTGAATTTAAAAGCTCCGAGTTATGGAACACGAAATTTGTAGAATTAAGAAGGGTATTAGAAGGTGACTGCCAGAACCATTCAAACGAGATACTCAGTTGTTGGATGAATTTACCAGAGAAATTTCTTTGTCTTAAGAAAGTAGCGTTTGCCATGCTTACAGCTCTCGGATCATCCTATATCTGTGAACGACTTTTTTCCCTTATGAGAGTGATTTTAAACCCGTACCGAAGCAGGCTGACAACAGACAACTCGGAAGCATGTGTGACACTGAAAATAACCAGACATGAACCGGATATAAGAAAACTCTCTAAAGAACTTCAAGCACAGGGTTCACACTAGGTCCTAGGACTAGTATAATAAAATTATTTGTTAAATGTTAAAAATTTTTGTAATTAAACCTTCTAAAAGCAATATTTTAAGTTAATTTAATTTTATTTTTGTTAATTTTAGTTGTAGTACCAATGTCGGCACGCAAAATGTTGAATGGATGAAAACTAGCACCCCTTAGTTAAAAGGTTGCCGACCCCTGCCCTATACTGTATACTTTATGAATCAATAAAAAAAATTACAATTTTTAATTGAAAACCTGTGTTTTCTATCAAAATTACTTCTTGCGTGAATTTTGGGACACCCTTTATATTGAATGTAAAAGGGGGGGGGCGGCGGCGGGAGTGATGAATGGAGAAGAGGGTAGCTTTGGCTCCATCATGTCCTTCTTTTTGGAACCAAGGAATCTGAAAACTATGTCAGTTTAAGTAAAATGCTATATCACATAAAAATATATGTTTGTTTGCTCCCTACAGTATCTAAAATAACCGGTCAAGTGCAAGTTGAACTTGTGCAACTAGTGTTCCGTATGTTGATTGCTTCTAAAATAAAAATTTTTATTACGGAGTTATAAAATAATCAGTTACTTCACAAAACACATCCCAAATGAGTTTTCAACAAAGTTTTTTTCCGATCTTTACTGAAAAAATGATGTCTTTGAAATTTTTTTTTTGTATATCAGGTAAATTATTAAAGGTAATGCATTCGTGATAATTTTCGTTCAATTTACACCCTGCAGAGAACATTTCCGAATTTTTTCAAAATTTCTTGGTCAGTACTTTTCGAGATAAGGGGAGACAGCGATTTTTCGCGATTTTTTAAAAATTATACAAAGTAAGGTGTGCGCAAATACGAGGCTGGTTTGAAAAGTCCGTGTAAAAATAAAAACTACTTATGTGTTTGGGGTAAACCTTTTTTATTTTTCGACATAGTCTCCTTTTAGGCTTATACACTTCGTCCAACGATGTTCTAGTTTGTTGATCCCTTCCGAATAATAGGATTTGTCCAAGTCTGCAAAATATCCATTAGTGTCTGCAATCACCTCCTCGTTTGAATAACATCTTTGTCCCGCCAGCCATTTCTTCAAATTGGGGAACAAATAGTAGTCCGAGGGAGCCAAGTCTGGAGAATAGGGGCGATGTGAAACGAGTTGGAATCCTATTTCCATTAATTTTGCGACCACAACTGCTGAGGTTGTGCTGGTGCGTTGTCGTGATGAAAAGGACTTTCTTGTGGGCCAATCGCGGGGGTTTTTTCTTGCAGCTCGGTTTTCAAACGGTCCAATAACGATGAATAATATTTACCTGTAATAGTTTTACCCTTTTCCAGATAGTCGATGAGGATTATCCCTTGCGAATCCAAAAGACAGTCGCCATAACCTTTCCGGCCGAAGGAACGGTCTTCGCCTTTTTTGGTGCAGATTCCCCCTTGGTAACCCATTGTTTAGATTGTGTTTGGTCTCAGGAGTATAGTAATGTATCCATGTTTCATCCACAGTGACGAAACGACGCTTAAAGTCCTCCGGATTCTTCTGGAACAGCTGCAAAACCATCCTTGCAACACTTCACATGATTCCGTTTTTGGTCAAGCGTGAGCAATCACGGCACCCCATCTTGCGGATAGCTTTCTCATGTCCAAATGTTATGTACCCGTTCAGTCGAGATGCCCACAGCACTAGCAATCTCACACACCTTAACTCTTCTGTCATCCATCACTTTATCATGGATTTGATCAAGCATTTCCCGAGTCGTAACCTCCACAGGCCGTCCAGAACGTTCAGCGTCACTTGTGCCCATATGGCCAGTCCGAAAATTTTGAAACCACTTATAAACTGTTCTAATCGAAGGTGCAGAGTCACCATAATGTTTTATCAAGCTTCTCTTTAGTCTCCTGAGGCGTTTTGCCTTTCATAAAGTAATGTTTAATCACCACACGAAATTCTTTTTCGTCCATTTCTTGAAAATCACTCGACTTCCTTGATTCACACGAATACCAAACACAAAGAAATAGACCAATATGGCTGAAACTTGGTGTGCGTTCATTCAAGAGATGCTACTAACTAAACATGACCTCGATACGCGCCGGTGGTGCCATCTCTCGGACTTTGCACGGACTTTTCAAACCAGCCTCGTATTACATTATATATTTTTTTAAACTCGTGTTTTTATATACTTTCATTTAATACCCCACTCGATGACCTGGTAATTTTTTTTCACCTCCGATTTCACCCTCCAAACAACACCTTAGAGTCAAAATTTAACTTTCTAAACAACACGGCTCTGATTGAGCCGTCAATTCCTATATTTCAACACATTTCAACTTTCTATGTCAAATAGTTTCGGAGAAAATCGGGTTTGACAGACAGAAGCGATCTTATAATTGTCGGAACACTAAAAAAATACTATTTCGCTATTTTCTTATTTTGGATTCGTAAGAGTCAGTAATTTTAAATGTTCAGTTTTCTGTTCAAATATAGACGGGAGAGAGGTTAAGACAAGTTAAAGTTAGTGTAAATTACAAACTTAATTTTCGAAAAAAGTACTGGACCAACAATTGTAGCAATTTTGTTCTTTTATCCTTCCATAGAAATTTTGTCCGTGATGCTATTCAATCGGACCAATCAGAGCGATTTTTGAAATTCCAGTGACATAGAGATAAAGTATTTGTAGTAACGCCACTGTATGAAATTTTGAGGTTATGAAAATAATGTCATTCTAATTTATAACAGCAGGAAGTTGAAAGCTGAAAGCGCCTGAAGGAAAAGTTGCGAAATGCTTGAGAATTTCATAAGTAATCTTACTTGAAACAGGAGTATGCCGTTGAATATTCCTGCAATTCTTGAGCTTATACTGTTTTTGTTATTCGGAGAAATGAACCAGTATGAAATTGTGTTATTTCTGAAGATAAAATATCAAAATATCCAATTTAACTTATTAAAATAAATAAAATTGTATTATGTTTAGAGCACTACAATTTTTTTATTTAAATGAATTTTTTGAAATTCGTATTCACTGAGAATAAAACACTAAATTTTTAGTAAAATTTCCACTTTTTTTTTGATTTTTATACGTGTTTCGCTAAAGCATTAGCACTATCGAACGTGATTTAATAAGATAGGCCTCACCTTAGTTTATAAGAAGAAAGAAATATCTTAAGAAATTCCAAAGACAAGATTCCTAATTGTAAGAAAAGTGGAATTTATGAAATTAGTTGTAATGATTGCGATAAAAAGTATGTTGGGCAAACTAAAAGGTCAATTAAAACACAATTTAAAGAACATTTAGCACGTTTAAAATATAGCAGAACAGAAAAGAAGAAGTGCCGAACATGCCCTTGAAGCTGATCATACTGTAACTTTAGATAATTTAAGATTAATTAAAAATGTATCTGATAGGAGATTGTTGAACGGTTACTAAAGTATGGAACTTATAAAATGTGAAAGTAGTTTGAATAAAGAGAGAGGGCTTATTCCTTAACTGATGTATGTGATTGTCACGTTCTCTTTTCTTAGATATTTAGTTATTTTTTTAGTTGTTGGGCCTATATAGGTTAATGTAATAACAATAACGCAACATAAACCTCTATAGGCCCAACAACTGAAAAAATACCTAAGAAAACAGAACGTGACAATCACGTATAGTACAAATATCAACTTAAACAAACATATCAAGAACAATAAAAATAAAACCTTGAAAAATCATAAATCTAGTGTTTACCAACTTAATTGTGGTAATAAACTCTACATAGGACTAACAGGTAAAATATTCCAACAAAGAATTTCAGAACATAATGAAACTTCACACCCCAAACGAGTTTTCAACAAAGTTTTTTCCGATCTTTACTGAAAACTGGTGACCTCGAAATTTTTGATTTTCCTTTTATATACCACATAAATTATTAAAGATAATGCACTCTTGATAATTCTCATTCAATCTACACCCTGTGGAGAGTGTTCCAGAATTTTTTCAAAATTTTTCGATCAGTTCTTTTCGAGATAAGGGTAGAACAGCGATTTTTCGCAATTTTTTAAAAAATAATATAAAGAGGAGTGTGCGAAAGTATTACATTATATGTATTTTTGAACTCGTGTTTTACAAGCTTTCATTTGGCACCTCCGATTTCACCCCTCAAAACTAACCCCTTCAAGTCAAAATTTAACTTTTAAAACTAAACGGCTCTGCTCTTATGGTAAATCGGACAACTTGGAAATTTTTGTTTCGAGAATATGCAGAAAATCTCGTTGAAAATATGCTATGAAGATACCAATCGATCATCGACGCTGATGAACATTGGAGGAATTACGAAATCATTATATTCTAACCGTTTGCAAGGCGAAGTAATAAATCATGTAAAATTACGCAAATTAACTTCACGCGATAGTACGAGTCTCGGTACCGCACAGTACATTTTACGCAAAAAAGTTACAACAAAATTATTTGTAAAATTATATAAAAACAACACTATGTTTTAATTTCCAATATATTTAAAGTCACTTGACAATTGTTTCACCATACAATGGCTTCTTCAGAAGTATATAAGAAAGAAAAATATTTGGTAGTAATCCTGGTTATATAGTGCTTAAAACTATCCTTAATTACCTAATCATTTTATTATATCATTTACAGACAAAATTATTTTAAGAATGCAAAACTGTGGTATTATTTCCGAGAACTAATATAGATTAAGTAAGGGTGAATGGTTTAAGTCTACCTGTTCGTTTAATAATTGATTGTAGTTTTTTCCGTTTGTTAATTTCAAGACATTCAAGCAAATTTAGTTTTTTAGATTTATTTTCTACATGTAGGATTTTTAACGTATCGTCAAAATTATGGGATTCGTTTATTATATGGGGTTGCGTAATGTAAATTGTTCTTATTTTTTAAATAACTATGTTTATGTTCTTTAATGCGAGTTTCAAAAGATCTACCAGTTTGTCCTACGTAGGTTTTAGTACAAGATCCACAATTTAATAAATAAACTCCTGATTTTAAGGATTTCTTAGATTTGGTTTTTGTTATTCAAAATTATACTCCCTAAGAAATTACTGGTTTTGAATGCTATTTTATTGTTCTTTTTTATTAAATGTTTGGAAATTGTTCTAGTTATTTTCCCTATGTATGTGAGTGTACTAAATTTTCCTTTTTTGTCATTAATTGTGGGATAAATTAGAGAGATTGCTTGTTTAAAGGATTTTTTTATTCAAGATATTATCTATAATGTTGGGGTCATATCTATTATTAATTGCTATTTATTTGATTATGTTGAATTCTTTGTTAAAATTAGTTTTAGTCAAGGGATATGTAACAATCTATGTATGAAAAGAGTTAAAAGCTGCCATTTTGTGAGGATAAGGGTGGGATGAACTATTGAGTATGTGAAGATTTGTGAAAAATCGAAAAATCGTGCTTATTGTTCACTTTTGATGTAGATATGTCTAAGAAATTTATAGAGTTATTGGTTTCTAATTCTATGGTAAATTTAATATTAGGAAGCAAATTATTTAGGAAGTTAAGGAGGATTGATAGTTGTCTATCTGTTCCCGTGAAACAGGAAATGATATCGTCAATATATCTATACCAGTAAACAATATTTTTGCTTACCGCGTTTTGATGAATTTTTAGTTCTAAATGATTCATGAAAATTTCCGCTAGTAAAGGGCTTAAGGGATTACCCATTATTAGACCTTCTTTAGATGTATAAAAGTTATCGTTGAATTCAAAATAGTTTTGATCCAAGCAGGTCACAAAATTATTTGTACCGATAGTATTACCTTGGACTAACATTTATGGAAAATTACAATAGAATTATGGCATTTTTGCCTTGAAAATCTCGAGAATGACCGAGCAGTGGCATATCGACTGATTTCTTTTGTATTAATTATAGCTATAATAAAGGTTGGTTATATTAAAAAAATATATTATAAAATATTATAGATATTACAATAATATTGCAAGAGTAAAACTAGTATTAAACAAAATTAAGGAATTACAATAAGATGACAGAACGGCGCCCAACAATGCCAGATGCTTACCTACCTGCATAATATATGCATACAAAACAATATCAGTTCAAATCAAATTTATTTATCAAAACATAAAATTACAAATAAATTGGAAATTAATTACATACAAACAAGTTTTAAAATATAAACGCACCTAGGTGCATGCTCCTATATGTGCCTTTACAAAACACTATTTAATGCCTAAAATTTAAAAGAAAACAAATACAAATGTCACACAGGAAAGATCTAATAACTGTATGTTGACTGGTTTCTTATTTTTATTAATATTTATTTATTTATTTATTTATCCATGGGACATGTCCATTTAACACTGAGGGTAACAATTAAAAGTTTATCATTTATAAAATAACACCTTAAACTATAACTTAAATTTAATGACAAAATAAAATTATTATATCTAGCCCTAGTGCTATGTTAATCTTAAACACCTTCCATATTCGACATGTCAGACATATCCGAACTAAAATCTAACATAACATCATCTGTACCTAATGGTATAACTAGTGGTTCTACAATTTGGTCCTGTGATGAATCTAGTGTCCACATTTTATCTTCTTCTTTAATTACGTGTTCAACACATTTTTTCCAGTTTTCTAGAGTGACATTACTTACTGCTTTTGCAAATAGATTTTTAAGGTCTGTTAATTTGTAGGTCACATTGTTTCTAGCTACTTCGCTTTTTTACTTGAGCCCAAATAAGCTCTATAGAATTAAGCTCACAGTGGTATGGTGGCAAGGGAAGAACAGTTATATCCCAAGTTTTGGCAATTTCGCCGATAACACAGGGGAACAGCTGTTTTGGTGTCGAGGTTTTTTGAGCTGATTCTATATCAATTTGATGTCCTGAATTCAAATAACGTATTCATTTGTACCTAGGAGCTCAAATTTTTAAGATATACAATTTTAGAGAAATATAAGTTACATTATTGTAACTCAAATCCGTAAGTGTAGTAAACAAAAGTAGATACGAAATTTTTATTTTAGTTATACAAAATACAATATTATGTCGTACTTACAAACAAAAAAAAACATTGAAGAAATGAAATAGTCTCTCAACACTTGGAAAGCTTCTTGGAAGCATTCTTGAATGTTTTTTTAAACAGTCCCTTTTTAAACTCCAGCAGTAATCTGCCATCATGTGCATGTCCCATCTTCCTTGGTAGCGGTCCTCCATAACTTTAATATCTTGGTGAAATCTTTCACCTTGTTCCTCACTCATGTCTCCTAAATTTTCTGGAAAACGGTCTAAGTGGCTGTGTAAATAGTATATTTTAATACTCATATTGACCCTAAGGATTTGAAACTATTAAGCATCTTGTTAACCATTTCAACATAGTTTTGAGCTTTATGTTTGCCTAGAAAATTTTCTATAACTGCAACAAATGATGTCCAAGCTTCTCGTTCAACTTGATTCATTGAATTTATGAAGGCAGGATCCTTAATTAATTGTCTTATTTGTGGGCCGTCAAATATCCCTGCTTTGAGTTTTTCTGTGCTCAACTGATGCATTTTTACCCCTATATATGCAAAACAAGACCCATTCTTATCAAGAGCCTTTACAAATTGCTTCATTAAGCCCAACTTTATATGTAACGGAGGAAGTATGATTTTTTCTCTTTCAACCAAAGCGTCGTTAATGACATTCTTTTCCCCAACGTCCATGTTTTCTCTCTGAGGCCAATCTTTTCTAACCCAGTGGTGTGTTTTGTCCCTACTATCCCAGAGGCACAAGAAACACGGATATTTCGTGTAACCACTTTGCTGCCCAAGAAGAAAGTTTACCATTTTTAAGTGTACACAAATCATCCATTGATGTTCGTAATACTTTATCTTCTGCAAGACCAAAGCTATGGTATTATATTCTTCTTTCAGTTTCGTTGAGTGAGCTAGTGGTATTGAACCATATTTATTCCCATTATGTAGAAGGACACATTTTAAACTTCGCTTTGAACTGTCAATAAATAGGCGCCAATCATCTGGAATATATTCAGAAAGTCCCATTTCTTTCATGAGTCCCCTAATTTCGTGACAAAATACAAGATTGTCTTCTTGAGAAAAGAATGGTAGTAGATCTTTTTCTCTTGTACGGTAAAAGGTAATTTTGGTTCCTTGTTCCAGTAAATTTTTGTCGTTCAACCTAGAAGCCAGTACTTCAGAAGCTTTTTTCGATAAATTGAGATCCCTGGTGAGATCATTTAATTCATTTTGATTGAAGCGTTGAGGAACTGATGACGTCCCCTCATAGTCACTGTTAGTTTCATTAGCATCAGAACTTTTATTAGCATCAGAACAGCGATCAGAGGGAAAATATTCGTCATCAGAGATATGTGGTAGCTGATGAAATGTTGGAATCGGTATTTCATCTGAGTGCGGGATAGGGCGTATTGCCGAGTCTAAATTGGGGTAAGTCCACTTACTGCGGTTATTTCGATTGATTCCATTAGTATTTACTAAACAGAAATAACAATCATTGAAGTGGTTTTTTGGTTCTCTCCAAACCATTGGTACGCCGAATTTTAGACATTTTCTTTTCCCGGTAGTCCACTGCCGTAAATGCTCTATACAAGTTTTACATACGAGATGCTGGGCCCACGTTTTGTCCTGATCATCAAGTTTAACTCCAAAGTATCCAAGATACGCTCGCTTTACAAAGTCAGTAATAGTTTGTTTGTTTTGTTGAAACATGTATTCTCCGCATATATAGCAAAACACATCAGGTTGATTTACACAACTTCTTCTTGAACTGGAACCTGAACTCATTTTAATTCTGTTCAATAACACAAAAAAACACTCTTTTCTTAACATAAAATAACACGCCGAATTCGATCTACTCTCATTAGTAAGAACGTACGAACTGACGAGACTTACCCGAGTTAGGTGATTAAAAGGGTCAGTTCAGGTGCCTGATAGGCAATGGTTCCACTATTTATAGATTTACCTGGAATTTACTCAATTACAGACTGACAATAAAACCATTGTACCTACATTAATGAATATATAATAATTTTAGAACTCTCATAAATGAATATACTGAATAAAAACCACATTGGTAGATAAGTTGATGTATCTAAAAAAGTAGAGCTGATAGAGAAAAACGGATTGCATGTATAGATTTAGCGTCCCAAATATAGTTAAAATCAGCTCTAAAATCCCAGGCACCAAAACAAAAATATTTTTTTGTTGCCCTGTGTAATGTACTTATTGTACTTATCTTTGTTTACTAAAACTTTATGTTTGACTAATTGTATTAATTTGCGTTTAACATTGTCATCATAGAATAATATATTTCGCTGAGTTAACCAAGACTGTATATCACGTTTAAGCCATCCCATCGTGGGAACACGTTCAACTTTTTTGGAATGGTAACTTGCATTATCCATGACAATTATTGAGCTTCGGGGAATCAAATCTATCATCTGCGTAAACCATTCTTCAAACACATCAGAATTCATATCCTCCTGGTAACCTCTTGTTTTTTTCGATTCGAATATAAGCAGACCGCCATTAACAAAACCGTGGATACTCCCTATATGTGTTATAATTAATCGGCGTTCTTTTCCAGATGGTGGACGAAGACCGGTTGACCAACCTTCCATAAAAGCTTGTCTTGAACTCAAAACTTGCCAAAACTTATTTACGATGTACCCTTAATTTATCCAAGTTTCGTCTAAACAATAAATACGTTTTTCTTGAGAACGCTCATGTCTAATTTTTCTCAGATAATCTCTTCTCCAGCGTACAATTTCTCTCCTTTTAATTAACAAAGATTTTCTTTGAAATTTTTCCCAACGAAAGTTGATTTATTTTAAAATGCCCCACAACTTGGTCCTGCCGTATCTGTGGGTTACTGTTAACTGCCTTTAGAATTGAGTCCAAAGTTGGGATTTTTTTTTTCAAATGAAAAACCCATGAATGATTCTTCGCAGGGAATTTTTTACATCTTCTGTCAGCTCCAATTTTAGTTTATCTGGTTTTAGCTTTGGCGCAGTAACTCCTACTGCCCTTTTTTTCTTCAAAATCGATAGATAGTTGTTTGTCAACTCCGGTCATTAGGGAACACTTTTGAAAACTATCGTCGACACTTAAATTAAGGTTTTCATCACTTTGATGTAATTCAACACATTCCTAATTATGATCCTTTCATTTAAGTTTAAAGCCGTTATTTTTTGACGTTTTGGCGAAGACATCTTTATTGTTCTGAACTAATGCACTACGTGTTACGTAAGAAAATCAACTGAGAGTATACTCTCGATACGGTTTATAATTCAAATTAACCTCATCAGATAAAACAACCCGCTTTTGGTTTATTACCCACTGAGTCACTTTTATTACTAATTTGCATAATTTTACATGATTTATTACTTCGCCTTGCAAACGGATAGAGCAGGGGTGCTCAAACGGTCGATCGCGATCGACAAGTTGATCGCGAGAAAAAAATTCCGATATAGAACTATTCACAGATTTTGTTTTAGATAACTAAAACAAAATGTAATGAATAAACTGCTAAATTTATTCGATCCACAATTAGGCCAGAATAACCCCCTCATCACTTTCTTTTATCGTAATAACCCCCTGCTAGCGGCAAAAGGAGGCTTTATCAAAAGTACGCGCGCGGTACTTGTCAAAGAAAAGCTGTGTTTTTGATTCCCGCCGATTTTTCTAGAAACTTCGGGCGGCGTGTTTGACGGGAACATTCGAGACTTCGTTCGCGCAGATATAAATGTTGCGCCTGCAGGAATAGGAGTCAGTCTGAGTTGTAACTTGAAGGCGATACATCGATACAAAGTTTATTAATAAATAGTCCAAAATGAGTGCGGCGAAAAAAAGTAAAACTTATCATTTTAATAACGATTGGGAGGAAGAATTTTTCTTTTGTATGGTAAAGGATAAGTGCATTTGTCTCATTTGCCGTGCGTCAGTTGCAATACCTAAGCGTGGGAACTTAGAGAGGCATCATAAAACGGTTCATAAAAACTATGAAAATGATTTTCCGTCACAGAGTGAATTAAGAAAACTAAAAGTACGTGATTTGATAACTTGTTTGAAAAAAGAACAAACCATGTTCACAAGACCAGCCAAACAATCAAAAGCTGCAACGATCGCGTCATATATTGGCGAAACACAAGAAACCATTTGATAATGGATTGGTTGTGAAGGAAGCATTTATTGAAGCGGGTGAGACTTTATTTGGAGATTTTAAAAATAAAACAGAGATTATGTCTGCTATTAGAGAACTTCAGTTATCTCGTCCGACTGTCACAAGGCGTGTTGAAGTCATGAGTCAGGACATGGCAGATAAACTAAAACATGATATCATGGAATGTACATACTTTTCTTTACAGTTCGACGAATCCACCGATATGACAGACACTGCCCAGCTGTGTATTTTTATTCGAATGGTATTCAATAACATGTCGGCTAAGGAAGAGTTTTTGACAATGATTCCTCTGAAAGGAAAGACCCGTGGCGGAGATATATATGACGTTTTCTTCAATTTTGTAACAAACTACAAGCTACCAATATATAAACTAGTGTGCATTACAACCGATGGAGCACCAGCAATGACTGGAAACAAAAACGGTTTTGTGGCATTGTGTCGAGCTAATGATGATTTCCCTTCATTTTTCTCCTTCCATTGCATTATACATCAACAAGTATTATGTTCAAAAGTTCTAAACATGGAGGAGATTATGGGCATTGCAATAAAAATTGTGAATTCTATCCGGGCACGTAGCTTGCAAAGACGGCTCTTTAAATTGCAGTTGGAAGTTATTGAGTCAGCTGAACACACTGATTTAGTTCTTCACACGGACGTCAGGTGCTTGAGTCGCGGAAAATTCCTAGAAAGGTTTCAAGAATTATTGCCCGAAATAGCAGCTTTTCTGGACGAAAGAGGTGATGACACTCAGATGCTGAACAACGGAAAATGGCTGACTGATTTGGCATTTTTGACAGACATCACAATGCATTTAAACACCATTAATTTGGAGCTTCAAGGTAAAGGAAAAACTATTATTGAGATGATTAGCGCAATAAACGCATTCAAAAGTAAATTGCAACTTATGATAGATCAACTGAAAAGAAAGGATCTGAAAAATTTTCCGTGTTTGAAAGTAAGGATTCCTCAGTTGAATTATAATATTTATGAGGCAGAATTATCAAATATTTTGGGCCAATTCGAAATACGTTTTTATGATTTCAGTAAATTGGCAAATATCGCATCATTTATAAGTTATCCTTTTTCGTGTAAAAACATTAAGGAATTAGCTACTGAAATAGCAAGTCAGTTTAACATAAACTCATGTTCTGTTGAAAATGAGTTAGTGCAGATTATATCAGATATTCATCTCAAAGCCACAGCATCTGATACAAAATTCTGGTGTTTTATATCTGATGATAAATATCCGAATCTAAGGCAAATCGCCCTTCAACTGACGGCAATGTTTGGTCAACTTACTTGTGCGAGTCTGCATTTTCTGAAATGAAGATAATTAAGTCAAAATATCGCAATCGACTAACTGACGAACATATGTCATCATGCTTGCGATTAGCACTCGGTAATTACGTACCATCTTATGAAAAGTATGCTGAGGACATGCAGTGCCACGCTTCAACATCCAAAGTCACTCTTTAGTTAAGTTTAGACACTAGAACTCGTTTGTTTTGTAAGAACCAATAAACTCGCAATTTTGAATAATTATGAGTTTTTTCATTGACATTTTAGAGCAGACCTACACTTACCTTGACTAAAAAAATGCATATTGTGCGGAAAACTAATATCTATGCCACGATACACCCTACCTAGACGACAATCCTGCATCACACTTACTTGCAGCCTCTCAGAGTCGATCGATCGTAGTCTAACAATATTGAGGTAGATCGCCAGCAGTCCAAGTTTGAGCACCCCTGGGATAGAGTATAGCATTAGAATTGCAATCGTTTCCTGTCGAATGATGTTAAAAAACTTTTAAATAAGTACATATTTTAATGAATAGTGGGCTACACGTTATTATTTCGCTAACTGTACTTTGGTGTGTTCTTGAAAGTAAAAAAAAATATATCTTTTTTGTTCTCAGTTTAATAAAAGCTTACAAGTTTATTAAATAAGTTTTCTGAATTTGTAGATTAGATAAATATAAATGTCTAGACAGTACGATATAATAATCTCTAATGTCTTTTTTAGAATGAAAATGTATGTGTAAAGCTTATATTAAAATAAATTTAGCCAGGCGGAATATAAATGGGTTTTTTTTTCAGAAATGTCTTAAGGATTTGCTCTAATTCATTATGTTGTAACTTCTACGATACACCTTCACGAGATAACATTTTTATAAAAAGACAAGTATAGATGACAAAAGACTAAATAATTGGGTAAATTTTAAAAGCATTGGGCTACGGACAGATCCGGCCATTTCAAGCGCATTACTTCAAATTAAAAAAAAAACTCCATAAAGTGATTTATGCAGTAACCTCCTTGTCAAAATGTAATTCTAAAATAAATACCGAATTTTACTTTCTTATATTAAAGAGTAACCTAATCTAAGCACGGCTAAATAAGGCGTATTCGAAAAGTAAGGGCCGTTTGGACATAAAAAATATATATTCGATAGAAAATCAACGTTCACTTCTAAGTACTTTTCGTATCGCTGCACCAGCTTCTTTAAACTCACTGGATAGAAGTTCTCTGCCTGGGAATTGAACCATTTGCAAAGGCGGTCTTGACTTCCTCGTCGTCTTTAAACCGTTGTCCACCAAGACACTGTTTCAAGTGCAATCGTCGATCAGATCGCAGCTTTTGATATACTTGTTGAACGATTTCATCGCTCTGAATACTGGACATGCCACTCCCCTCTACATAATGCAATTTGTGAGCCCATTTTTGAAGTCTCGACACCATTGTCTAACCTTTCCTTCAGTCATTACTATAAGTCAATAGACTTGTCACAACTTCTGATAAATTTGAGTAGCTTATAATCCTTTTGCACACAAAAATCGAATCACAGTACGCACTTCGCAACTGGCGGGAGCAACGATATTCGCGGACATTGTTGTCTGCATTCATCGACAGGCAAACGACTAATGAATCAAAATAGTAACTTCAGTGGCACAAAACACACCCCAAATGAATTTTCAACAAAGTTCTCTTTATCTTCACTGAAAACTGATGACCTTGAAATTTTTTTGTTTTTTTATATACCAGATAAATTATTAAAGTGATGATCCTGATAATTTTCGTTCAATCTACACCCCCTGGAGAATATTCCAGAATTTTTTCAAAATTCTCTGATAAGTACTTTTCGAGATAAGGCGGGGGACAGCGGTTTTTTTCGCGATTTTTTAATAATAATACAAAGAAAAGTGTGCGCAAGTATTACATTATATATATATTTTTTACCCGTTCTTTCACAATCTTTCATTTACTACTCAGTATATATCACCACTACACCAAACACTTTATTTTTGCACTCGACGCGCGTTTCGCTAACCATGTTAGCTTCATCAGGAGCGATGATTGACTAAAGCTAAACTTCAAATCTACCCTATTTATACTTAGCCTAACCCTTGAATTACTCAGGCGGAACTAATGACATAAGCAAGGCCATCAATACCGGTCAAGTAACCAGTAGAGGGGGCTATAAGGAATAGGCCCTCTGTCTTTATTTAAACTACTTTTACATTTTATGATTTCCATACTTTCGTATGCGTTTAACAATCTCCTATCAGATACATTTTTGATTAATCTTAGATTATCTAATGTTACAGTATGATCAGCTTCAAGGGCATGTTCGGCAATGCTAGACTTTTCTGTTCTATTGTATTTTAAGTGTGCTAAATGTTCTTTAAATCGTGTTTTATTTGACCTTTTAGTTTGCCCAACATAATTTTTGTCACAATCATTACAACTAATTTCATAAATTCCACTTTTCTCACAATTAGGAATCTTATCTTTGGGATTTCCTAAGATATTCCTCAGATTGTCTGATGACTTATAGACTAAGGTGAGGCCTACCTTATTAAATATCTTACCGAGTCCCCTGCTATATTTCGGATTATATGGTATCGAGACATACTTGGTCTTATTTTCTTCGGGTGTAAAAAAGGTGGAATTCTGAATATTTAACCTGAACTAAATCTATTTATTAACTTGTTTACTAAGTCGTCGTCATAACCATTAACTCTAGTTATATTTCTAATACGATTCCTTTCATTATTGAAGTTCATCATCTATATACCTATACCATACCCTTGGGAAATATTCAAATTCTTGACTAGCTTATTAAATACCTTATTGAGTCCCTTGCTATATTTCGGATTATATGGTATGGAGACATACTTGGTGTTATTTTCTTCGCGTGTAAAAAAGGTGGAATTCTGAATATTAAACCTAAATTTGTGTCTATTTATTAACTTATTTACCAAGTCATCGTCATAACCATTAACTCTAGTTATATTTCTAATACGATTCCTTTCTTTATTAAAGTTTACTCTATTCAGAGGGAAAGTGATCAAACGATGAACTAAAAAATGTAATGAGGCTAATTTATGTTGTTTGCAATGAAATGAATCATTAGGAATATATCTATCTGTTACTGTGTTCTTCCTATAGATATCAAGTTCTAATCTATTATTACTTTTAATAATTCAAATATCTAGAAAAGGCAATAGTCCTTGATTCTCAACTTCGTAAGTGAATTTAATGGAATCATACCGGCTATTTAATTTAGAAGCAAAATCATCAATATTTGCTTTATTTGTATCAAAAATCGCGAAAATATCATCCACATATCTATATTATACCCTTGGGAAATATTCGAATTCTTGACTGGCTTCGATTTCAAACTTACTCATGAATAAATTGGCTATAAAAGGTGATAAGCAATTACCATAGCTGTTCCTTCTTTCTGAACATAAAATTGATTGTTATATTGGAAATAATTTTGTTCCATACAAAGTCTAGATAATGTTAAGTATTCACGAATAATTTCGTCTTCAAAGTCATTCATTCTTTCTAAGTAATTCTTCGAGATATTGTAAAGTTTGTGGAATTGGCACACTTGGGAACAAAGAACTAACATCAAAAGAAATTAAGACTTCACCTTCATTAAGAACTAGATTTTTTGTTTTATTAATGAATTCTAACGAATTCTTCACTGTGAAACTATTTAATGGTAACTTCTCAAGTTCTTTTGGTAACCATTTGGATATTAAATATGTGGGTGATCCGACCGATGAAATGGGTTGCATTGCTTTTCCAGGTTTGTGAATTTTGGGTAAGCAATACAATTGGTATGGTCGGATTACTCACATTTAATTTAAATTTTAGCGAATCGGAGTCAAGGTTTTTACATTTTTTTAAAGAATTTTTAACCTCTGATATCATTCTCGGTAATGGATTTCTTATTACCTTTTCATAAGGGCCAGATTCGATAAGATTATCTACGCGTTCAAAGTAATCTTTCTTATCCAATATAATATATATATATATATATATATATATATATATATATATATATATATATATATATATATATATATATATATTTACACGCGAAGAAAATGACACCAAGTATGTCTCCATACCATATAATCCGAAATATAGCAAGGGGCTCAATAAGGTATTTAATAAGGTAGGCCTCACCTTAGTCTATAAGTCATCAGACAATCTGAGGAATATCCTAGGAAATCCCAAAGATAAGATTCCTAATTGTGAGAAAAGTGGAATTTGTGAAATTGGTTGTAATGATTGTGACAAAAAGTATGTTGGGCAAACTAAAAGGTCAATTAAAACACGATTTAAAGAACATTTAGCACACTTAAAATACAATAGAACAGAAAAGTCTAGCATTGCCGAACATGCCCTTAAAGCTGATCATACTGTAACATTAGATAATCTAAGATTAATAAAAAATGTATCTGATAGGAGATTGTTAAACGCATACGAAAGTATGGAAATCATAAAATGTAAAAGTAGTTTAAATAAAGACAGAGGGCCTATTCCTTATAGCCCCCTCTACTGGTTACTTGACCGGAATTGATGGCCTTGCCTATGTCATTAGTTCCGCTTGAGTAATTCAAGGGTTAGGCTAAGTATAAATAGGGTAGATTTGTAGTTTAGCTTTAGTCAATCATCGCTCCTGATGAAGCTAACATGGTTAGCGAAACGAGCGTCGAGGGCAAAAGTAAAGTGTTTAGTGTAGTGGTGATATATACTGAGTAGTATCATTGTGCCAAAGATTCCACATTCCCAACTAAGCTTTCATTTGACACCACACTCGATGACCTAGTAAAAAATTTTTTTTTTACTTCCGATTTCACCTCCCCCTTAAGTCAAAATCTAACTTTCAAAACTACATGGCTCTGATGAGGCCATCAATTCCTATATTAGTACCAAATTTCAACTTTCTAAGTCAAATAGTTTCGGAGAAAATCGGGTGTGACAGAGAGAACAGACAGACACCGAAGTGATCTTATAAGTGTTCCGTACGGAACACTAAAAAGAGCAGGGTAAAAACTAACATCTACCACCTTTGTCAAAATTGAAAATGATAAAAACAATACAATCTTTACATTCCTAGACTTTAACAACCAACTGAAAAGGACATATAGCACAATATACACTAAGCAACCTCTCTATTACTTTTAATTCCTCATATATTTTTTTTATAGGCTTAGCACACATATTGCAATAAAATTCCTAAAGCTGTACATAAGCAATGCGTGTGTGGAAAAAGCGATTCGCGTTGGTCTTGAATCGCTGTAAATTGTACTTGCTGGGAGTCATAGTCTTCCACAAATCATTTCATTGAAATGAGTTCTGCGTCTTCAGTCAGACGAACAGCTCTCTTCTGAAGGGAGTCCAACAAACATAGCAAATATTTCGGAGCACAGTCTAAAACATGGGAGCAGTATTCCATCGCAAGGCGAATTTGAGCTTAGCACAGGTTTAAGAGTTTTTGTGGAGTGTAAAGTTTTCTATTACAAAATATTTCCAGCTATTGAAAAATTTTCTTTGCTATACATGTAACATGTGCATACCAAGACTTATTTACTCTCTCAAGTTAATGCCCAGCAAGTTGAATGATAATGCTAGAAGACTGGAGTGTCCCGACCTGAGTTTTGCAGCGTTAAATTCTACTTTTCTTTTAAGGCGGCCATAGCGTAGTAAGTCAGGTGTCTGTTTTCTATGTCGGCGACACGGGTTCGTGTCTTAGCTCGGGACAAATAATAAAGTCTTTACAACCGTCGCCCCTTAACCCAGTTGCCAGGGGTTTTGAACTCTCATTAAATGTTAATAGGCTGCATTTTAGCATACAGGTAGTTTTTTGGAAGTAGATTGCGATAAAAAAAGTTTGCTAAAGTTTATTGTACGATTTATTAAAAATTCTGATAGGTGATTCAAAAGCCGTAGCACGCCAAACAAGTTAATTTAAAAGTCTACACTCACCGCTCGAAGGGTAATCGATATTACTTGTGTTCAGAGTGTAGAAAAAATAATAAAAAATAGCTTTTTGAAGAGAAGACTTTCAGCTTTCCGATGATACTAATAGTTTTTACTTTTGTTGCTTTATATTTTGTAAGACTGAAAACGAAATTTTCAAATCTGTCTTCGGATTCCTTATCAGCAGCTCGAGAAACCCCTTAATAGCAAATTTCAAAATATTTAACGGAATACAGAAACGTTAATTTAATCATAAATGAGGTGGGAAGAATGATTCCCACTACAACTGAAGGGGTTAAACCAGCAATTTTTATTTTTATTTTTTTTTTTTTTTTTTTTTAAAACATCGATCAGATGTTTCTTATGATTACAACCTAGCCCATTATGACTAATCAGTAATTTACGTCTAACCTAAACTTCTATACAATTACTTAACGTAATAGTTCACCCACTGGTGTTTCTTAGTTTCTATCAACACGAGTGGTACACTATATTGTTGTACACACTTTTCACAAGCACTTTGTTCTGCCTTTGATTTTAACTTACTACACTAATTCAAAGGATTTTACCCTATTCAGATTACTCACTAGATTTGTGGTGTCGAGGCGGTGAATGGGTTTTACATTCACATGATTGTGGAGCCTGTCTTTGTGTAGCTCGTTCTTAACAATTTCCATTCCCAGGTCCCTGTGGAGATCATTGCTTCTTATATACCAGGAAGCGTCGACGATGTTCCTTAGTGCTTTATTTTGAAAACGTTAAATGATATCTACATTACTTTGTTTAGTGCACCCCCGAAGTTGGGCACCCTAAGTCCAGACTGGTTTTAGAACTTGCTTATACCATAGAGTAGTAGTTTATTATGCATTCTTATAGTGGATCCTTTTCCGATCAGCAAATACATGTTTCTATATTTAAGTCCTTTAAGTATTCCCTTTTATTTTTAACGTGTGCTTTCCTGGGAAGCTTTGTATCTACGGCCATACCAAGATACTTGGCTGTGTTTGCATGCGGAATTGATTGATGATTGATGTATACTGGGATTATATTCGATTTATATGAATGGAAGTAGTTTCATTTAATTTTATCCTCCATCTTTTTGTCCAACTGCTAACTTGGTCAGTCGCCACTTGTAGCGCTGCTGTGGATTCTTCATTCGTGTTGTCGATGGCCATAATTGCAGTATCATCTGCGAAAGTTGCAACGAGATTATTTTCTAATACTGGAAAGTCACAAGTGTACAATAGGTAGAGGACCGGTTCCAATACACTTCGTTGAGGAACCCCAGCTTCAATTTCCTTAAGTTCCGAATAAGCATCGTCTTGTCTTATTCTAAAGAATTTGTCTGTTATGTATAACTTGAGAATTGTTGTGTATTGTTTCAGTAATATGGTTTTCAGTTTGTAGTTCAACTCTTTGTGCCAAACCTTATCAACCAGGTCGAAGAAGATTGTAGAGCATACTCTTTTTTCTTCTAATGCTTTTTCCTATTATAGCTGTGATTCTATGTATTTGATCTATAGTTGAATGTTTTTCCTGAAAACCGAATTCGTGTATTGGTATGAGGTTTCTATCCCCTCTAATGGGTTTGAATCTTGTTAGCAATAGTTTTTCGAATAATTTTGACATTATAGGAAATAATGATATAGGTCTATACGAGGTTACCTCATATGGTGGCTTTCCTGGTTTGGGTACCATTATAACCTCAGCTACTTTCCACAGGCTTGGGACATATTGCAGTCTAAAAGCTGCATTGATAAGGTTGGTAAGTTTCACTATCGCTTTCTGTGGTAATTGTTTTAAAATTTCACCTCTAATTAAGTCAAACCCTGCAGCCTATCTGGGGTTTATGTTGTCTCTGATTTCAATCTTTACTTCTTTTGATGTTATAGGCCTGATTTTACTTTCTTGTTCATTGCCATTTTCTTCATTTATAATATTATCCTGTTCTTCATTAGGCTGGAAAACTTTTTCAAGATGTTTTGCGAATTTCGCAGCTTTATGTTCATTGTCTCGAGCCCATTTTCCATTTTCTATTCTTATAGGTAAAGTTGGTAAAATGGGTCATTTTATTTTTTTGGTTGCCTTCCATAACGAATAGTCGGTACTACTATCGTCTGAAAGGTTTCTCAGAAAAGTATTAACTGATTCATTTTTAAGCTTTTGTAATTCTATTGTTATTTGTTTTACCAAGTTATTCAGTATTGTTTTTTTTTGTGGATTTCGTGTTTGGTGCCATATTCTTCTCTGTTTTCGTTTTTTAGCCAACATTTCTTTTATTTTTGTAGGATAATTATTACCTTTTAGTCTTTTGTTCATTTTTGGTGTATTGTCCCATGCTGCTTGTTGTATTTTTATTTTAAATAATTTTTTTTAAATTACCCATTCTTGCACACGATGCTATTAGTTTTTCTATTTATTTTTTATTTTTAGACATATTTGCGAAAAACAGAATTTTTCATTTTATTTTCGATTTTGTAGGCTTAGCGTACACTTTAGCGCAGCGAATTTTTTTATCGTATTCTAAGTCCAAAAAACTGCATGTATACCAAAATACAGCCAGTTAACAACTAATGAGAACTTTTCGTGAAAATTTGCTTCTGACGACTGAGCTATCTCTCGGGAAGGTAATGTTAAACCACCCGTAGTATTATGCCTAGTAAAGTCCTCTTACTTTGGACGTTCGGAACAGGCATTAAACTGTACGTCCTCTTTATCTGTGGAACATTTAAAAAGGCACCAAGCACAGACAAATGCGAGATGGTCGCCTACATTCGTATCGACTAAAGCACTTCAAAAAGAAACAATTTTGCTTGGTTACTATCAGTTCAAAATAGAATTTCTTCCAGACCCTTGATCGGTTAAACGACTTCCTGCTGTCTGCAGATATTTTAATTAGAGGCTGCTGTTCGTGCATGCAAAGTGATCGGAGTTAAAATTATATTTTATTATTATTGTTTAACATTCAAATTATTAAATATATAATAAAAGACTGTTTTTAGTCAATTTCCACTGGTTTATTTAAATTGCGATGACGCGTTTCGCTGTCGATGCAGCTTCTTCAGATCTACATTTTACACTGTCAAGTTAGGTTTAATATTCACAGTTTTATATAATTTCTTAATTATAATATTACACCTAATTAAATTACATTGATAGTATTGGAAAATCCACACAGATTTGGAGTTAAGAGAATAAATTCAATAATGGTGAATTGCTTAAATCTACCTGGTCGTTGACTACGCAACTACGCAAAATATTTGGTTTTTCAATCAGTGCCTCCAAAACCAAGTTACACCTAAGTATATAAATCTGAAAACTAACAACACCAGCAAAGCAGCCAAAGAAGCAGTTATACTCGCCAAAAGAAAATGGATATACACAGAGAGAAAAATCCAGTATAGCATTAGAGACTCATATAACATGTATCTGAAGGTAATCCACACAGAATTATTATTTAAACTAAATTTTATAGGATATACGGTCTTAGATTCGAATACACGTGAAAAAGTAAAAACAATAATACATAAAAAATATTTGAAACAATACAATAAATTACAGTATCTCATTCAACAAAAACGTATAACAACACAAAATAAGAAAGAAAAAGAATTTTTTACTGATCATCAATTCTTTAATCGATTTATTAACATTTCTAACACACCTTTTTCGGACAGCGAAAAAAATCTTCTAACAAAAGGTTTCAAACACAATATTCAAACTAACTTCAATATCAAAGAATCGGAGACATTAGGTATTGATACTGAGATTGCCTTGAAGGATAGTCCTAACAACATATTATCAAAATTTCAAACAGCCGAAATTATTAAAAAAGAATTCATATCTAACACTAACAAAATCAACCAAGACTTAAGGACAATAAAAACAATTCAGAGTAAAGCAAAACAAAATGATGTAATCTTTACCAAAGCAGACAAAGGTAACACAGTAATAGCAATAGACAAAATCGACTATATTAATAAAACGTTAGATTTTTTTCAAAACAGGAAAGTACGAAATTTTAAATAAAGATCCAACAAATATTTTTCAAAGAGAAATAAAACAACAAATTGAACAGGCTAAAAGTATCATTCACGATAAAGATAAAATTAAATTGATAAATATGAATCCCCAAATCCCACAACTTTATTCACTCATAAAACTACACAAACTTGACCACCCAATCAGACCAGCTGTTTCCTACATGTCTGCTCCAGCATATAAGACGTCATCCTTTTTAATTGATTTAATCAAATATCATACCAAATTTGAACCTAAATATAGTATCAAAAACTCATACCAACTCGTGAATAAAGTTAAGAATATAACAATTCCAGATAATTCTAAATTAGTCTCTTTCGATGTCAAAAACTTATTTCCAAGTGTTCCTCCAGCCGAAACAATAATTTTAATAGAGAACCTATTAACAAAAAACAAAGTAAATGAAGTTATAAAAATGGACATAATTAATTTATTAAGAACTTGCCTAAGACAAAATTATTTTTCATTTAACAATACATTCTACAATAGTAAGGAAGGGTTAATTATGGGGAGTCCATTAAGTCCATTACTTGCCGAAATTTTCATGGACAGTATTGAAACAATGATATTTAACAACCATAACAACAATAGTAGTAATTGCCTATACTGGTATCGATACGTAGACGATATAATTGTATGCTTTACAGGTACGGACAGACAATTAACTCACTTTTTACAGTATATTAATTCTTTACATAGAAATATCAGTTTTACAATGGAAGAAGAAGTCGAAGGAAAAATCAATTTCCTAGACTTAACAATCAGTAAAGCCAGGAAAAAACATGAATTTGCAATATATCACAACCTTGTCATACAGATACCACAATTCACAATAGTTCTCATCACCCTAACCATCATAAACTTGCCGCTTATCATAGTTTTATACATAGACTAACTAATATCCCCTTATCAGAAGAAAATTTTACTAAAGAATTAAACTACATAAAACAAGTAGCCGTTAACAACGGTTATTCGGTTACTTTAATCAATAGTATCGTTAAGAAAAAACTTAGAAACAAGGCTATCTCAGAAATATACCCACGTTTTAAGGACAGAAATACCACTTTTAAATGCTTAACCTATTTCGGCAAACCAACGGAAAAACTGGGGAAATTTTTAAATCAAAAAAATATCAACATAGCGTACAAGACTAACAATACTATAGGGAAATACCTTAAAAACTACAAACCACAAATCAATAAAGACAACAAATCAGGGGTTTATCAATTAACATGTGGGTCATGTCCTAAAACATACATCGGACAAACTGGACGTACATTTAGACAAAGAATTACAGAACACGAAAAAAGTTTCATCCATAGAAAATCTAATTCAACATATGCTAATCATCTATTAACAGAAAATCACACATTTAACAAGAATTTCAAAATTTTACACATCCAACAAAAAGGTTTAAAACTAAACCTTTTAGAGACTATGCAAATAAATCGATTAAGGACTACAGGTACTTTACTCAACGACCAGGTAGATTTAAGCAATTCACCATTATTGAATTTATTCTCTTAACTCCAAATCTGTGTGGATTTTCCAATACTATCAATGTAATTTAATTAGGTGTAATATTATAATTAAGAAATTATATAAAACTGTGAATATTAAACCTAACTTGACTACCCTACTCCTGTATGCTGACGACACAGCCATCATAGCAGAATCCAGCAGCTACAGAATCATCACCAGTAGATTGCAGCGCCACCTGAACGTCCTCGCCCCTGGTTCGACCGATGGAAGATCCAGCTAAACCCATGTAAGACACAGGCCATCGTCTTCGCCAAAGGCAACGGCACTCCTTATGGACAACTCCAGCTCCAGGGATCCCGCATCCAATGGGCAACCACCATCAAGTACCTGGGAATCCAGTATGACAAACACCTCATCTGGAAAGACCAGGTCTGTGCTGCCTCAAGGAAAGCCAAGCAACTACTGGGCAAGCTGTACCCAATCATCAGCCGGTCCAGTAAGTTGCAACCAAAAATCAAGCTGCTAATTTATAAAACCATCGTGAGGGCAGGACTCACACACGCCTGCCCTACTTGGTCTAAACTCACCAAGACACGCAGAGCTCAACTTCAGGCTGTACAGAACAAGGCCCTGAGGATGATCACGGGAGCCCCATGGTTCGTCCGAAACCGTCAATTGCATAGAGACCTGGGTGTGCCAACAATCAAGGCACACATGAGGTCCACCAACATTAAGTTCTTCGCAAAGGCGCTACAACACCCAAACGCCACCATAAGGAGCGCATTCCACGTGCCCGCCAACGCCCGCCATCACTATCCAAGACCTTCTGACCCCATATCCGACGAAGACGATGGCCCTCCCCCACCCCCATGAAGATTGTAACCTAGATTAAGTTTAGAATTAAGTTCTAGATTAGTTTAGAATTAAGCTCTAGTTAAGTTAGATTAGTCAACCAAAGTAATTAAAACCCAATGTCCTAGGTTAAGTTAATTAGGATTACTGTATAGAACCTAGGTTAAGTAGTATAGGAATATAAGCTATCATAAATGTAAGTAAGAGGCATAGCCTAACTTAAATTCAATAAAGACAATGACCTAACTTGACAGTGTAAAATGTAGATCTGAAGAAGCTGCATCGACAGCGAAACGCGTCATCGCAATTTAAATAAACCAGTGGAAATTGACTAAAAACAGTCTTTTATTATATATTTATAATGAATTTCCATCAAGTAGAAGCTACAACAATCCAAAATTCAAATTATTCTCCTGACGAACTCGGTAAATCGAAATTATTGGATTAGAAAATGATTAAGTAAACACCCTTTATATTTCATGTTTCTCTTTAAATCGCGTAGTAGACATTACTTTGTCCAAACTTATTTTCTCCGATGTATCCGATCTTTTTATCTGTTAGCATCTTAGCAAATCCTTCCCGAAATAAAACCATCTAGAGAAACTGGGTCATTTTTTATGTTTATGTCATTTTGTCGGAAACAGAATACCCGTAACTTTTGGCACATAAAAACCCGTTGAGGAGTTATTAAATGTCTCCTGAGCAATTTACGCTGACGGCGTATTTAGTGACAAGGATGAAAAAGTGGAAAATACTCAAGAAGTTAAGAAAAAAACTCATTTGAACACCGTTTTGAATTAAAAAGTGGCTTAAGATAGATTTGTATTGTATTAATATTAGCTCAACATTTTTTTATATTTGTAAAATATACTAGTCTACTAAAAAGTAATTAAGTTAGAATAGAAACCTTGTTATGTATTACTTTCCCCGCCGAGGGAAGTATTTTATTTGTGACTAGCTTTTACCCGCAACTTCGCACGCGTAGATGATGAGGTAATACGAGTATAACTACTTATTTTTTATTGAAAGAGGGTAATGTTGCAGTATTTTTTTTGTAAAAGAGACAACTCGATTGGGTGGAAACAGTATGATGTTTCTTAGCGTAAAATTTCCTTATAAACTACGTTTTTTGTTTGTATATGTGGCAGCCATAAAATAACCAGCCTTGTATGCGAGTTTACACGCGAGCAAGCCACATAAAATTAGCCGTGGGAGAAACAATCTTCTCGCAACTCTACGCCAGCTACTACTATGGGAAGCAGACCAACTGCTTTAAACCAAAAATAAAAATAGTAAAACGTGTCTTTCGAATCTTAATGGGGACCTGTGGTCATTAGGCCTATATTATCAAATACTTAAAGGGCTCCAAACCGGGTTGCAGGTGCAAGTGAGGGCGGTATACAAACCAGGTAAAATAAAAATACGTTTATTGTAATACCCGGCAACTATGTACAAAACCTTAATAGTGTCGTTTATTGCCCCAAAGCAAAAAGGCAGGATCTTTTATCTTGGGATTTACTTTACATTTATAAGTATTGTTGCAAATGTGAAAAATTACAGGAATAAATTGCCTTGTAAAAGTAAGTTGGGAATGTGGAATCTATGGCACAATGATACTACTCAGTATATATCACCACTACTCCAAATACTTTATTTTTGCACATGACGCGCATTTCGCTAACCATGTTATCTTCATCAGGAGCGATGATTGATTAAAACTAAACTACAAATCTACCCTATTTATACTTAGCCTAACTCTTGAATTACTCAGACGGAACTAATGCCATAGGCAAGGCCATCAGTTTCGGTCAAGTAACCAGTAGAGGGGACTATAAGGAATAGGCGCTCTATCTTTATTTAAACTACTTTTATATTTTATAATTTCCATACTTTCGTATGCGTTCAACAATCTCCTACCAGATACATTTTTATTAATCTTAGATTATCTTATGTTACAATATGATCAGCTTCAAGGGCATGTTCGGCAATAATAATAATAATAATAATAATAAACTATTGCAGAGGACAGATGTAGGAAATGCCACCAGCAGAAAGAAACGATCGAACACATAACGAGCGGATGTAAAATATTGGCCGGAACGGAGTACACAGCCAGGCATGATTCAGCTGCCAAAGTGGTTCACCAAGCACTAGCCACAACATACAGACTCATAGAACACACAGATCCCTACTACAAATACACGCCAACATCCATACTTGAAAATGAAGATTACAAGCTCTACTGGGATATCGGTATCCATACAGATAAAACAGTCTCCGCCAATAGACCCTATATTACTTTTCAGTGCAAAAAAGGAAAAGTCACCTATCTGATTGACATAGCTGTCCCCAACGACACAAACATCCAAGCGAAATACACAGAAAAAATTTCCAAATACACAGACCTTGCAACGGAAATAAAAAGGCTATGGAGACAGGAAAAAGTCATCATTGTCCCCCTCATTATATCAGCCACAGGCCTTACACCAATAACATTCACACCACATTTAGTGCAATTGGGACTCAACACGGACATACATAGAAACATTCAGAAGTCAGTGATTTTGAAAACATGTAACATTGTCAGGTCATTCCTTAATACGGAATGGTAATAGCGTTTGTGCTGACTTGGTTTTGGCCCGTCAGCCAAACAGGGAACCACATTGATCAAATGTGAGAAAGAAGAACTTTTTGTAATAAATAATAATAATAATAACCCTCAGGGGCTAGGGGAATCCCAGGATTCTCCTAGTACGGGCATTGACGATCCCGAGGTACCTGAGTCATGTTGTGCTGTCTTGTGTTGTCCAGATTATGTGTAACAAAAACGCAATCTTAAGGTGTTTACCGTGCCGAGAAGATGAATGGCTCAGCGTTTATGAGTCGCGAACGGTTCCCCCGGATACCGGGCGCCCTCCGGGAGTAAGTAGCCTTGCTGTGGCATCCAGGCTCTGCCGCAGTCGACCCCTCTTTCCTAGGATACTCGTGGGAATACTATGTCAAAGAATAATAATTATAGTAATGATAATGGAAGGGTGTTGCGGAGGCGGACTCCGGTCGTACAAACAGCTATAGCAACACCACAACAACAACAACCACAGACGACCCAAACAACCGCCTCAGCCGAAACTACTCCCGATAGTTTTACCAGATCCGACATTGTAGGTGATAGAAATTGCCTTTTCCGTGCAGTTAGCTTACACTTGTATGGCCACCAAAACCATCATGAGAAACTCCGAGAGGTTGCTCTAAGATATTTACAACAAAAACTGGTCGGAACTTCACACATTTTCATTAATTGAAGTCGACGATATAAAAGACTTCAATAACTACTATAATTATATGAGGAAAAATGGCACCTATGGAACGAGCCTAGAGATACACAAAATAGCAACTTTCATATCTTCTCAAAACAACGAAGAACAAGACATACAAAAATAACTTTTACGGACAGACCAACAATAATAAGCACGGGAAAATACAACAAAACTATTTACCTTCTACTAACAGGCAACACAATGTCGGGACACTTTGAGCTTCTGACACCACAAAACATTGAGAACATTCCAGACAACAGCAGACCAATAAAAGAAGCATCGGGCGAGCGACGTAACGGTCGAGGACGTCGCGGGAAATGGCAGCTCGACCAAAACGTTGAAGACCGGGCAACCGAAAATGGACCTGCCAAAAGTGTTGTGCCGGCTAGTAAGCCGACACCCACCCAGGCGGGAAAGTCACAGCAACGCATGAGTTGCACCACAGGAATCAATGAACACGCCATGCGTTGCTGTAATGAAATCACACCGAAAAAGAAATCACTGACAAGAGAATCACTCGCTGCTTGGACCCACCACCACCAATCCCAAGCGCAACCGACGTAGATGCGGGACAAATACAACCACCAAAGCCAGGCCAAACCGCGTATGTTTTGCAAGGACAACATGCAACTACCAAGGCTGGCAAACCAAGACAGCGGTTAAAGTGGACAGATGAAATGAATAGAACAGTGATGCGCTGTTACTACACCGCCACCAAACTAGAAACAGTGACATCAGGCTACAGACTGGAACTACACAGACTTTTCTTGACCGAATATCCACATCTGCAATTACTTGTTACAGAACAGAGAGTAATAGACCAAAAAAGAGTTATTACCAAGAACAATCGCCTCACACCTTTCGAATTGCAGACCATCAAAGACACAGTAGCTGCTGAACTGAACACAGACCAAGTAGCTGCTGAACTGAACACAGACCAACCAAACAATAGAAACAGTAGAGCACACAACCACCCAGCCGAAAACAACAAGACCCACCACCCAGCAGGAGCATAACTCCAAATAATATTTCAAAGCAAATAGCAAGCACCACACGACACCATATCACAGACGACAAAATGAATGACTCACCACCCTCAACAACATCTACACAACATCACTCCGAATCACCTCTCATACAAACACTCAAAGCAGAAATGCAGTCACATCTAGCTCGATGGTCAGGCACCGATCCTACAACAAGAAATCCCATCCCTCGTTTAATCTTCAAACAGAGCACACAAATAATCCTCAACACAATAAACAAGCACATAATACCACAGTACATAACAGACTTAAGCACGATCGAAGACATTCACACAATAATATATGCAGCAGCAATCACCACTATAACACAAAATAATCAAAAACTCCCGCAACGACAAAGAGACCCCAACAGCAGAAAACCTAAATTTAAATGGCAAATAAGACTAGAAAACAAAATCAACAACATCAGAAGAGATCTGGGACACCTTACCCAGTTTATGAACGGGAACGCGTCCAAACGTGTCACACAGGGTGTAGACAAGATCAAATCTAAATCTCTCAAGCGAACACTGCCAGAAATCGTTGATACTTTGAAACAAAAACTATCCGTATATGCTGCAAGACTCCGTAGATACAAAGAATCAAACGAGAGGAAAGACACCAACAACCTCTTCCGAAGAAGCGAGGCGTTAAAAAACAGTTCTACCGAAAAAACTATGTACAACGAGCAGACAGTAGTAACTAAAACACCAAACAAACAAGAAATCGCAGATTATTGGAAAACTGTCTGGTCAGAACCCAAACTACATAATAATAACACCCCCTGGATCAAAGCCGAAGAAGATAAACACAAACGTGTGACAGAACAAGAAAATTCCACACTAACTACAGAAGAAATTACAGAAACAATCAAACACACACACAACTGGAAATGTCCTGGAATAGACAATATACAAAACTTCTGGTACAAACAGTTTACCACCACACACGAAGCACTCACACACCAAATCAACAAAGCCATTCTACAACCACACACACTTCCCACTTTCCTTACACAAGGAATAACATACGTTAAACCCAAAAGCTCAGACACCACAAACCCGTCAAACTACCGACCTATCACCTGTCTTCCAACCCTATACAAGATCATCACAGCCGCAATTTCCAAGAAAATAGAACAACACTTAACAGACAACAATATTATCACAGAAGAGCAGAAGGGATGCAGGAAAAATAGTCGAGGATGCAAAGAGCAGCTGATCATTGATAGCGTGATTATGGGACAAACCAGAAAAGAACACAGAAACCTTCACATCGGTTACATAGACTATAAAAAAGCCTTCGACTCCATACCCCACAGCTGGTTAATCAGAGCCCTAGAAATCTATAAAATCAACCAACACCTCAGGCAGTTTCTCGCGCAAATTATGAAAACATGGAAAACCAAAATACGCCTAGAAACACCAACCGAACGCATCGAAACAGAAGAGGTGTACATCAGACGGGGTATATTTCAGGGAGACTCGCTTAGCGCTCTATGGTTTTGCCTCTGCCTCAATCCACTCTCAAATATACTAAACAGAACAGAGCATGGCTTCAATATCAGACACCAAAAAGTGAATCAACATAAAATAAACCACCTCTTATATATGGACGACATAAAACTCTACGCTGCCACACAAACACAGCTGAAAGAACTCCTCAAAATCACAGAAATATTCACCTTAGATGTCAATATGGAATTTGGTATAAGTAAATGCAAAGTGCTCCACATCAACAAAGGCTGCTGCAAAGGAAGTGCCACCATGAGACAGAAACCATTAACAATGAAACACTCGGTAACATGTTCGACAAAGAAACATACAAATATCTAGGCTTCCAACAAAGCACCAAACTCAACCATACTCACATCAAAACAGAGCTCAGAACCGAATTCAAAAACCGACTGACGAAACTTTTGCAAACAAAACTCAACTCTAAGAATCTCACTAAAGCCATCAACACGTTCGCTATACCTGTACTCACATATTCATTTGGTATCATCAAATGGTCACAAACAGACATAGAAAATATTCACATCCTTATACGATCTCAATTCACCAAATACAGGAAATTACACCCCAACGCATGCAAAGAAAGACTTACCATCGAGAGGAAGGCAGGAGGAAGAGGAATTATAGACATCAGATCATTACACACAAAACAAATACAAACACTTAGGAAATTCTTTCACAGCAAGCAAACCAGCCTCCACACAGCGACAGTGAAAGCAGACAAAAACTACACACCTCTCGACTTAGCCCGGGCAGACCACTCAGCAGACACACACAGTCACACCCAATTACAACAGGAAAAGATGAAAACGTGGTCAGAGAAAACACTCCACGGAAAACACAGATACCACATAGAACAAGACCACGTAAATAAAAAACAATCATACACCTGGTTACAGGATGGGCAGCTATTCCCTGAGACTGAAGGCTTCTTACTTGCCATCCAGGATAAAGTCATATTAACCAGAAACTACCAAAAGCATATCATCAAAGACCCGACTATTGCAGAGGACAGATGTAGGAAATGCCACCAGCAGAAAGAAACGATCGAACACATAACGAGCGGATGTAAAATATTGGCCGGAACAGAGTACACAGCCAGGCATGATTCAGCTGCCAAAGTAGTTCACCAAGCACTGGCCACAACATAAAAACTCATAGAAAACACAGATCCCTACTACAAATACACGCCAACATCCATACTTGAAAATGAAGATTACAAGCTCTACTGGGACATCGGTATCCATACAGATAAAACAGTCTCCGCCAATAGACCCAATATTACTTTTCAGTGCAAAAAAGAAAAAGTCACCTATCTAATTGACATAGCTGTCCCCAACGACACAAACATCCAAACGAAATACACAGAGAAAATTTCCAAATACACAGATCTTGCAACGGAAATAAAAAGGCTATGGAAACAAGAAAAAGTCATCATTGTCCCCTTCATTATATCAGCCACAGGCCTTACACCAACAACATTCACACCACACTTAGTACAATTAGGACTCAACACAAACATACACAAAAACATTCAGAAGTCAGTGATTTTGAAAACATGTAACATTGTCAGGTCATTCCTTAATACACAATAGTAATGCGTTTGTGCTGACTTGGTTTGCGCCCGTCAGCCAAACATGGAACCACATTGACCAAATGTGAGAAAGAAAAACGAGAACAATCATAATAATAATAATAATATGGACTACTTTATATGGACGACATAAAACTCTACGCTGCCACACAAACACAGCTGAAAGAACTCCTCAAAATCACAGAAATATTCACCTTAGATGTCAATATGGAATTTGGTATAAGTAAATGCAAAGTGCTCCATATCAACAAAGGCCAATGGAAGTGCCACCATGAGACAGAAACTATCAACAATGAAACACTCGATAACATGTTCGACAAAGAAACATACAAATATCTAGGCTTCCAACAAAGCACCAAACTCAACCACACTCACATCAAAACAGAGCTCAGAACCGAATTCAAAAACAGACTGACGAAACTTTTGCAAACAAAACTCAACTCTAAGAATCTCACTAAAGCCATCAACACGTTCGCTATACCTATACTCACATATTCATTTGGTATCATCAAATGGTCACAAACAGACATAGAAAATATTCACATCCTTATACGATCTCAATTCACCAAATACAGGAAATTACACCCTAACGCATGCAAAGAAAGACTTACCATCGAGAGGAAGGCAGGAGGAAGAGGAATTATAGACATCAGATCATTACACACAAAACAAATACAAGCACTTAGGAAATTCTTTCACAGCAAGCAAACCAGCCTCCACACAGCGACAGTGAAAGCAGACAAAAACTACACACCTCTCGACTTAGCACATGCAGACCACTCAGCAGACACACACAGTCACACCCAATTACAACAGGAAAAGATGAAAACGTGGTCAGAGAAAACACTCCACGGAAAACACAGATACCACATAGAACAAGACCACGTAAATAAAAACAATCATACACCTGGTTACAGGATGGGCAGCTATTCCCTGAGACTGAAGGCTTCTTACTTGCCATCCAGGATAAAGTCATATTAACCAGGAACTACCAAAAGCATATCCTCAAAGACCCGACTATTGCAGAGGACAGATGTAGGAAATGCCACCAGCAGAAAGAAACGATCGAATACATAACGAGCGGATGTAAAATATTGGCAGGAACAGAGTACACAGCCAGCATGATTCAGCTGCCAAAGTAGTTCACCAAGCACTAGCCACAACATACGAACTCATAGAAAACACAGATCCCTACTACAAATGCACGCCAACATCCATACTTGAAAATGAAGATTACAAGCTCTACTGGGACAACGGTATCCATACAGATAAAACAGTCTCCGCCAATAGAAACGATATTACTTTTCAGTGCAAAAAAGGAAAAGTCATCTATCTAATTGCCATAGCTGTCCCCAACGACACAAACATCCAAACGAAATACACAGAAAAAATTTCCAAATACACAGACCTTGCAACGGAAATAAAAAGGCTATGGAGACAAGAAAAAGTCATCATCGTCCCCCTCATTATATCAGCCACATGCCTTACACCAATAACATTCACACCACATTTAGGACAATTGGGACTCAACACAAACATACACAAAAACATTCAGAAGTCAGTGATTTTGAAAACATGTAACATTGTCAGGTCATTCCTTAATACGGAATGGTAATAGCGTTTGTGCTGACTTGGTTTGCGCCCGTCAGGCAAACATGGAACCACATTGACCAAATGTGAGAAAGAAAAACAAAAAAAAAAAATAATAATAGCTTTATTATCCAACAGTTTCCCATTAATAGGGTAAATATTTAGACATTTACATATTCAATGACAGTCTGTAGTAATTGCTTCTTAGTACAACAGTATATATCACAAACACTACAAATATGATTAAAATTAGTACACATTACATGAATAGGTGAATTCAATAACAAATTAGTATTAGGTCTGTTACATCTAAAAAACATACTTGATCGTGAGTGTATCCGTGGCACATTGATGTTAATACGAGACCGTATATCCGTGCAAT